>CM043713.1:12770829-13370829 GCA_023969325.1 Oryzias curvinotus | reverse complement strand
ACTCAAGTCGTGCAACTTGTGAACAACGTTCATTTGTTTTTTCATCCTTATTACTGTTAGGTCAACAAAAACTTTCTTTTACAAATACTCCATCATTTCAACATCAACTGCGTATTCTTGTTTTTTAACAACAAAGTATTTCCTGTACCTGTTAATTTTAAGACTTGAGACGGCTTTGAATAACAGTTTGACTTGTGAGCACCTCCAACCAAATACTTTTGGTCGACTATTTTTTTTATATGTAGTCCAGAACTTTCCAACATTGTTATTTCAGTCTGTTTTTCAGCCATTAACCAAACAAAAGCATTAAACCTAAAATAAGACCTCCTTCCTGAGGTCTTATTTTGCTAAAAAATATTCAGTTTTAAGCTGGCTGTCACTGAATTAAAGTTGGGTCTGTAATAGTTAAATCTGATGCTTAAAAACATTCCCTTGTACTAAAAATCTGATTGCAATTCCATTACACAGTTTGGAATTGGAAATTGAGGTGAAAATCCACACAAGTTCAATCTCATGTGTGTGGATTTACTCTGCAAGGTCGACATCAAACCAAAGATATACTGACAAAGAATAAAGTAATGAAGGATAAGAAGACAAAAATAAGTATGTAAACCTTCGACTTCTTACTCCCTTCCTTTGATTCGAGTGATCTCTACTAGAAAATCCTCTTTTATTCTTAACAAGACTCACAAATCCTGGATAAATCCACTGACAGACGTTCTGCACAGCAAACCGTTGTGTGCTGACACAAAAAACCTCAGAGTTTCAGTGCTTTTCTATCGTTCTGCTGGACTGATATCAGACAGCTCATCATATTAACCACCTTCTGTTTTATTTTCAACACACTAAATCTGTTGACACATCCACTCGATAAAGTTTCCCAAAAGAATCTTTCATCCGATCTAAAGTGATCAATCAAGTTCAGTAAGTTGGCAAGTTTATTCGCGTAGAACATTTTGTACAAAAAGACGATTCAAAGTGATTTACAGAAAAAGAAAAACATTGTTGTCATTCACCTTTTGGTAAATCGATTCTGAAGTCGCCTCAGCGAATTAGCTTTTACTGATTCGCACAGGTGTTATGGCAGAGATTTTTAGGTCAAATGCCCTTCCTGACAGACCGGTACAGGAGGACTCAGACTTGGGCCTTCTTGTGGCCACATAGTTAGACAGTAGATTGAAGGGTCTTGCCCAAGGACCCACACTGGATGGAGCTCATTGCGCCCACTGGGAATTAACACTGATTGCCTATGTGCCAGTGCTAACTATCCAGAAGAACTATTACAGGTATGCTCATTCAAAAAAATAAAAATAAATAAATAAAAGAATGACTAAATTTGAAGTAAGCTTAAGTGCATATGTAAATGTCTGAATAAAAACTAATCAAATGCAGCTGAGAACAACTGAGTCTTTAACCTGGATTAAAAAAACGGATGTTTCAGCTGATACTAGAAGTTTGTTCCAGATCTGTGGAGCATAGAAGCTAAACAGCTTCTCCATGTTTAGTTTTGACTTTAGGTACTGATTAGAGACCGGATCCAGATGACTGGAGAGGTCTGCTTGGTACATACTGGGTCAGGAGGTCAGTATTGTAATTTAGTGCTAAACCATTCAAAGCTTTATAAACCAGCAACAGAACATTAAAGTTGGTCGCATGTGCAAACTGTGCGTTTATGAATGAATGAAAGTGGAATATTTGTCAAATTAACCGGCTACTGAGCTCGTTGGGCTGCACTTGACTTGTTTCATGGATGCGGATGCTGAATATAAGTATACATACTGTAGACCAGTGTTTTTCAACCTTTTTTGAGCCACGGCACACTTAAGCCTTGACAAAAATCCCGCGGCACACCAGCATCCAAAAAAAAAAAAGGAAAAAAAAAAAATTACGAAAAAAACTCAGTCTGTATGCTCGACAGCACCCCCCCCCCCCCCCCCCCGCCATCCGGAATCTCACAGGCATTTTCATGATAATTGTGGCAGAAAAAGCTGGAGTTGTAGCTGTTTTTCTAAAAGTTGTATTAAAAGTTAAGTTAAAAGATTCAAAAACTGTTTGATGTGTGTTCCTTGTTTAAAGACGTTAAGAGGAGAGGCTAATTGTGCGCTAAGACAGTTGTTCTAACCCAATGCATCATGGGAGATGTAGTGCCATAAGTCGCCGACCGCAGAAGACAGCTCTCTGAGCTTCATGGTTTTGTTCTCTGTTCCACGGTCTGACACCGGATTTGTGGAAAGCTAAAACGCTAAAGACGAGCTTTAGCTGGTGTTTTTGTTAGAACTGAGAGGACTTTATGAGTCTAAATCTAAACAAGGAAGTGAAAGACTTTAACCACTTCTGATTGGTCAGACTGATGACATGTGATTCAGCCTCAAGAATGATTGGTGGAGACAGTTAAAGGGCGGCACTGGTATAGCTAACAGGAATAGCTGCAGCTAAATCGCTGTATCTTCATTCTCTATCAAAATGTCTTTAATAGAATCAAAAAAACAAAGAAAAAATAATTTTATGATCTTTTATATTCCTAACTACTCAGTGTTTTATCAGGTGTTTTGTTGGATGAACAAAGAACTGATTTCTTAATGAGCAAAAGATGCTGCAATTATTTTCACTGTTACTTTGAAAGAAATTTGCATACATGGGTGCTCCATACATTTTCCTTCACTAGATGCAAGAAACACAGCAGATCTGGAAATATATGAAAAAAAAAGGAAAAGAAAAGCAAGACAATGTCACAGAGCGAGGCTGCAGAGCTGCTATCCTGTGAGCGTTAAAGATTAATCAGGCTATCCAGATTGTATATAGTTGTCTCTTAAAGGACAGAAAGTATATTTACATCACTGAAGCTTTAAAAAAAGCAAGTTTTTCTTTTTCATTTATATGGAAAAACAAATGCTGCTACACGGGTGGAGGTCTCGGAGTCACAACTGGGAAAGCATCTTAGAAAATACATGGAGAAACCCAAAGGACATTTGCACAAGACATACAGGACTTAACTGTTTTAGCTAACAAAGTTTTTGACATAAATGAGGTCTAAGAGGGAAAAGGGGTTTTAGATAGAGGTGTGGGCTCAATAAACGCCTTCTTCAATATCTCTAGTGACTGCTTATTCAAAGACCGGCAGATACGTGAGGTTTGGTCAGGAATTAAATGTGTCAGAAATTAAATGTGCAATCCTGACCTCACATCTGGATGAAAACACACCCAACGATACGTTCTTCCCTTCTGACTCCTGATGAGAGTTTTATAACCCAAGTGACCAAAAAATAGACATCCTGTCAATCAAGACCTCATGCTATAATCCGTGTGATTCCTCATTTCTCTTTTAGCGTCTTCCCTGCTTCTTTGGACAGCATTTCCATCCAAGTTTACCATCATTTTTTCCTTCTATCACATTCTAATCTACATTTCAAGTTACTCTGCAGCAGCAGGAGGATCTTATTTGACACACTTATTTGGGCGTATTTTATTTAAAAAAAGAACTTGTAGGCGCTGCTGTAACAGAAAAAGAAGTTTCAAATGTTATATGTAGAAAAAAATACAACAAGTTATACTAGAATTAATGTAAATATTTTAAAGCCATTTTACACAAGAATGGCTTGTGGCTACAGAAACAAAAATAAAATGGGTTTTTCTAGACAAAAATGTGGGACATTGTGGCTCTCGCTGTGTTTTTGTTCTGTAAGAAACTGACCCAAATGGGTCTTTTAATGTGGAAGGTTGCAGACCCCTGATCTGCATCAAAGTAAAAAACATTAAAAAAAAAAATTTCCCCAACCGAATTGAGTCATGATCCTGTAAGTTTAAAACGAATCCGACTTTTGGCATCAACTAAAAAGGCCATCAAAGTTTTCCTTTACACACTGCACTTGTTTGTGCACGTTCCTTTAATAGAGGCATGTTTAAGGTTTATGTTTTCCACCAAGAGCTGAACTAACTTTCTTTATGATCTTGCAGAGGAAGGGAATTGTGCCAAGATTCCACTTTAATTTAAGTTTCAGCAGTTTAATGGTTTCGCTTTCTGTAATGTAGACTAATAGTTTGACGCTTCAGCACTCTCCTGCGGGAGCCTCTATTGATTTTCTCTATTAAACCCGGGTAATGATGCTATTCAGCCAGACCGCGTATTTGAACTCATCAAGGGCAGCTTACAAACTTATGACCCGCAATCTGTGTGCCGTTCTTCAGATTTGGCTGATTCATTCGCCTGCTTCTGATAATAACAGGAACCTGGACTGAAAACCCGACTGTAAAAAACTCTCCGTTTTTAGTTGAGCATCTTTATATTTTTTAAATGGGTAATAGCAAGAAAAACAAAATGAATGGGACTGAAGTCGGTCAGTGTAAAAGAGGTAATAAAGACAGCTGGAGTTGAGCGGAACATTGATTGGGTGTCCTCATGGGAACAGGCTTCAGTTATTAGGGGCAGCAAGCTCTCCAATTCACTTCAAGGTCTCTTATCTTTTTCTGCCAATAGACAGAAACTTCATCCACTGCCCGTCCTCCACCTTATACATCAACTCTGCTCAGGCCCTTTGTTCAATTTCTCACTAACTTTCAGTTATCCATCAGGATCAGAACTTGTTCCCCCTGCACATTTTTGCTCCCAGAATACCAGTCCCTTTTTTTTTTATCTCCACTGGTTTCAAACAAAAACATCCAGACAAACTGATGTTAGTTTATGCTTCAATCAGTGGATGCATCAACATTTGTGACAAACCAAACCCACTGGTCTAATGCTACGTTCACACCGGGCTTGGGAACACGCCCCTAACCAACCACTTCCAATGGAAAATACATGTAAGCGAGTGCTCTGGGCTTCCACGTTCACACATTCCTATGCAAATCTTTAAGTACATTTATCATTGAGGAGAGATGAATAATTGCGATTTGTGCCCGACTGGAACCATATGACACCATGTGGAATATAGTGTGAAAGAAAAAGTCTGGAGCAAGATTAATGACATTTGCACCAAGCCTCTTCCAACTGTGAGTACCTGCACTAGCATCGGGCAGCGACAGTTCAGTGTGAACACCATGTGCCAAAAGTGAATTCAAGAATGCCTGTTTAGCGTGTTCTTGAATGTGCATCACATGCCTGGTGTACGCAGCTCCTCCATGGATGTTGGCTTTTGTGTCCAAACCTGCGGCATCCACATTTCACAAAGCCCAGATGGCGAACACAACCGGAACACGCATAATCATGCACAGCAACAAGGGAGCGCACTGCACGCAAGAATTTGTATGCTTGCTCCATTTTCCAAAAGAGCAGGATAATTATTCTAATACATCTGCGACTAGTTTAATTACTTACAGTAATTAGCCAGAGGCAGGCGCTAGAAACGATGCTCCCCTTTCTCCCGCCTCCTGTCTGAATCTGTTCCTCCCTCTGTCTCAATGGCTTTAGAAGAAACCCTCAGCCCAACATTAAAGCAGAACTACGGTTAATGCCTTTATTCGGACTAATGAGCACCAACACTGATTTCACATTTATACTAATGATAAATTCACCCCTTTGAACCTTTTAAGTATAATATTTAAAACTATGTTTTCTATTGAGCCCCCCCCCCCATACCTCAGCTCCTTTGTTTTTGAGTTCTGACACAGTAATGGGAGCCGTCCTTTTAAAAACCCTCACTGCGTCTATTAGAGAAAGCCATTTCCAGCCTTTCTTCTCAGACAGCTAATTGAATTTGCAGCTGACTTTTAATTAACGGCAGAGCTGATTTGCATTAAGTCTGATCATTTGCATAAGGTAGCAGCCCCTCCCCAATGTCTGAGTGCCTGGCACCGAGCCAAGAAGAAGGATGGAAACCGACTCCGGAGAGGAAAAAACAAGGAGGAGAGGGGAGGAGGAGGAGGTGAGATGCCTGGCAACAAAAGAGGAGAGACGGGGGAGGGAGGAAACAAACTGGGGCAATAACACCTCACACTCTAAAGTGGGGGAGTAGTAGAAGTCTCCAAATACTTAAGCTGGGTTAGATACTGCTTGAAAGTAGTGAGCTGGATACGATGCAGAGTTTTTATGCTCAGGTGCGAAACTGACGGCATCTGTTTGGAAACGATGAATTTGTCGACTACGTCCTGTCTGAAGAGCTCATTCTGCTCTAATCCATCGCAGGTCTAGCCAATGAGGATGCCTGCAGTCACTGATGCCCTGACTCATGAGACCTGCCCTTCTGCTGCTGATGCTGTGCGACAGTGGGTGACTGGCGCAGCCTGGCAGCAGAGGGGCAAAGCTGTTTGGAACTGAAACCATTGGCAAGGGGCATTCTGGCACACACAGCTGTAGCACTCAGCGATCCCCATAAACATCCGCTGCTTTGTCACACTCTGGAAAACAAACTGCTTTTCTTACAGGCTTGCTCCTGTCGACTTCATTAGTATCCATGAAGCATGAGGCTCTTTAATGGCTGTCATTAAAGCTGGACGGCACATGAGCAGCTGCAGATAGAGATGCAGCGGCTGCTCTACGGTGAGAGGCTAAATGTCCTAGCTTTTACGGAGGTCTTTATATTTGAAAAAGTGAACATCTAACACGGAGGATGGAGTGTTGATGTTGTTCCGCAGAAACGCCATTTTGAAGCCATAAGAGTTGAAGCATAACTTGATCTGCGCTCCAGAAAACCGAATGCTGGTCTTTTCATCATCTCACAGTACCATTTTCTACAAATCAAAGAGATTTGGTGAGGTCACAACATTTGAGGGCCAACCATTACGCCTGACAGTCTTTTAACTATTTTAATAACATTAAATGCAAACGAACTATAAACATGTCATTGCAATGGCGTACTTTCATTTATTCACATGGAAAACAAACACATTGAAACAGGTTTTTACTTAAATTACTCAGTTTTTCACACCGTTCATTCCCAGTTAGCCTGTCATAGATGGTTCGTCTTGTATTGCCCCCTGATATTGAACTCCCTTGAAAACAGCTACAGTCTCTTGGCCTATTTGGCACACATAGTTGTTTCATTGTTCACTGACAAAGGGGTGGCCCTCCCTGTCAGTTTAATTTAGTTGACCTTTTAGAAATGCTGCAGGTTTACAATGGCAGAAAACATAATTTAGCCAATCACAATCTAGAAACTGTACAGTTTTTAGAAAATATTACTGATTTCATAAAGAAGCATGCAGGCCGGTTGAAATTTGAACGTGCGCTACATTTGGTCCACGGGCCGGACTTACCTGATCTAGAGGCTTTATCAAAGATGCAGATTAGGGTTCAACAACCCAGAGGTTTAGGGGACATCAACACCATACCACGAATGTCTGGTCACCTGCCATCACTCTCACTGAAGAAGAAAAGACACACTTGTGCACAGAAGCAATTAGCACTAATCAACTACGCTCTGGCCTGGCAGGCAGACATATTGATTTCAGATGCTAATCAAGGCAAGGATTAATGACAACTTAAGTGTTCCAGTAAAGGAATTACACCTGCAATTAAAAGCTACGGAATGCAGAACAGCAGAAAATTTAAATTGGATTCAGAGTTTACAAAGACTTAACAGACCCAGCTGTTAGGCAACTTTAAATGAAATGAGCATCCCTTAAATATTTACAACTTCAATCTTTATTTCTTTAAAATAAGGTAGAGGAGATTTTGTTATAATAAAAGTACAAAAAAATGTATCAGAACACAAGAATATACAAGACAAGGCAGAGGAGTGGCAGCTTACAGAATTATATATGAATGAAAGACACATATTTGGTACATTAGAAAAATAGAAGAAAAAAAACATTTTTTCTTTACTGAATAAATGATGCTGGAGGACCGAAACACGTTCAGATGAATTCCACCGTAAACAAACTGTTTTTTTGTTTGTGCCGGCAGGCTTGTATATTTCTCTCCCATAAATAAAGCACTGCAGTGGACCTCATGGAAGGAAAACCATGCGTGTGCTGCATATGTTTGGGGGAATAAGTGTGGACCACAACTAAAGACAAAAACATTCACATTTTAAAACGTGCATAGATACTTTTTCATCGTAAATCACTCTTTAGAAATTTATATCAATAAAACAATGACATCTATAGGTGGGAATTTTAAAAAGGTGTCAAAAATCTGGCACCTGTGTTTAAAGGGATTTGACCATCTAAGAAAAAGTCAGGCACAGGTTGTGAGGGGAGAAAAAAGATAGATATATGATGTGATATTTGGTGCATTTTTGAGGGGAGAGCTGAATGATGCAGCCTCTGCATGTGTTAGGAAAGAGCTGCTTGGCCTCTTCCAACAGAACAAGCAGTGACCGAATCATTGTAAAATAAAAAAAGATCGCTTCTCACACATGCACTAAACAAAAACGTAAAATGAAATAAACCCGTGTGGTAAAATGTCCTTAAAACGCATGAAGAAATCATCAAACTTGCAAAAAGACATGGATGAAATTAGTTGTTTTTTCTGTTTAAGACAAATCTGACACTGAAGAACATGGAGTGTCATTCTATCTTGTTTGGCACCACAATTATTAACTGTTAAGATACGAATGCCGGAAAAAGTCAAACTGCAGCACATTCTGAAGCCGGTGCATTCTCCTCAACATCTTTGTCAGCAACTGAGAGATAACAAGGTTTGGTTAAAAAAAAAAAAAAAAAGGCACTAAGCTGACATGAAGAGTCCTCTGAGCTGCAGGAAGTCATTAAACACAAAGTCCCTCTGGAAAGACTTTGAAGTTTTTGTCCCGTTGGGGACGTGGGGGTGGAAGGGATGGGAAAGCGGTTGCTGAGGTTCGCAGTCTCATCGCTAACGTATGCTAATGCCTTTGGAGCAGGTTGGTGTTTACATCTCATGGGCGGACAGGTGGTGTTCTGGGATACCGTTGGCTTGAGTCACTGCTGTGTTACTCTCATTGAGGCGTCTCACGCGATACATTTCATAATGGATGCTGCTGGTGATGTCCTTGATGTTCTGCATGTGCGTCCTAAAAAGAAAAAACAAAACACAACTTATACCTCCTGAACTGTTTCATCTAAATAAAAAAACTATACACGAGTAAAATAAAATTTTAATTCCCTCGTCCCTCGTGGGAATAAACGCATCTGGAATATGTTTGTGTTTATTAATTTTTTTTACGAATTTTTCACTCTAAAATGTAGTAGAATTCCGAAGGCAGCCCAATAAAACACCAAATATTTTAGATGTCATAAAATAAACGTGATAAGCTGACAGCAAACAATTTTTCACAATGTCAGAAGCTGCAATGGGACCGCTCAACTTTAACATGGAGAATTATGTCTCTGTATCATTAAGGCACATGCATGTTACTGGGGATTTTCACACAAAAAATTTCTGCTTTACATAAAAAATACAGAAAAAAGAATAAAAAGGCAGAAAATTAATAACAAAGAAGTTACAGATTATTTTAAAAGCAGAAAATTATTATGTTGTGTTGTAGATTGTACCATGCAACGGCTACACCAAAAGGGAGTCACTTAGATTATTTGAATCTTTATTCAAAACACAAAACACACACAAAAAACACTTCTTGATTAACCTAATCCCAGTTTTATGATCAATGACTTGTGATTGGAGTGTGATAATTAAGGACAATGAGATGGGTGAACACCTGTAAAAGTTCCAATAAATTCCCTTCATTCTTACAAATAGCTGTGAACTTTCATGTTTGGTGCATTAAAACCACATGCAGATATAATGGATGTTATTTATAGTTTGTTTGCTAAAGATGTTCTTTCTTTTTTTGAGCAGCTGCATTCTGGTGCTAAATCTGTAGTCTTTCTAATAGATGAATAAACACACAGAGATGTGCCACGCAAACAATATATTCACTTCTCACCTGATAAGAAGATCTCGTAAGTAAGCAAACTCACAGTGGGCTATGTTCTCAACTGCAAGGAGAGAAAAAAAAAAGGAGAAAATTGCTAAAGCTATTTCAAAATATATTTGAACTCAAATCTGGCAAAGCCCAAGTGATTTTGTAACTGGTTAGTGGAGAGTACCCTACCTAAAGAGTCCACTAGGTGGAGACAGTGATAACAATATCATGTTATATTTATGTCATGGGGCATTTCAAAGTCTTATTCAATCGCAGGCTGCATAGTTTTCTACTTCTTTGACTTTGAAGGTAACCACAGAAACTCCCATCACACACACAGCTGTGGGTGTTTTTGCATATGGCATAAAACTCAGAGGTGTGGCTCCTCCTGTCTGAAACAGATAGCTCACTTAAACATGCAAAGCTGATACTACAGTGAGAAGAAGTAAACAGGGAGTGTGGATGAGACTGCCCTGCTGGTAAACATGAATGGAATACACACACATTATTCTAGCTGCTGTGGGAATGAATATGCTTTTAGATGTTTCTATATATGCATGAACATTGTACTGTGAACTGTGCTTCCTTGCTGCCAATTAAACAGTGAAACCTGAAAAGAAGCGCAGGCCTGTCTGTGCTTCCTGGTCTGTTTTCTTTTCTGTGCCAAGTTGTTTATGGAACAGAGACACCTGTAGATTGCGGACTAGACTTGCAGACGTGATCATCCTTGAATGGTGAGAAAATATCTTGCTTGCTTGTAGAATCCATCTAATGACGTGTTTTGCATGTTTACATGTTGCTCTGCTGGATAATAAAGAAGCTGTTGACTTTGGGAGCAGAGAACAGCTGAGCTTTTGCCTGGTGGTGCATCTGAAACTCTCCCCTTTTTAAAGGATTGAGCTTTCATGCAGACTCTTGTGGGATTTCTAGCTTTTCCCACAGCACATTAGATCTTTGGTGTCCTGAACCAACCGAACCTGCAAAGGCCATCCGAGGCTGGAACACTTCTTTACAAAAGTAAGCAAAAACAGCAGGTACATGTCCATCGTGGTGTTAACTGTTCTTTCTGATACTGAGACCTAATAAATGCAAAAGATTATTTTCATCACAGAAAAGATCCAGTTTTTTATTATAAAGTGGAGGAAAACTGTACCTTCAATAGTTCCCCATTTGGTCTTTCTCCCCAGGAGCCTCCTGCCATTGACCTGGTATTCCTGATCGCTTCCTACCACCGCAAACGGGATCATCTCCTGCATCCAGGTTAAAGGTCAACAGAAGGTAAAAAAAACAAACCCTCCTTGAGCTAAAGAACAAAAAGGCAGGGAGGCTTTAAGCATTGAAATAAGATGGGTACCCGGATTTTCTCGTTAATCATCCTGTCTTCTGCGTCCTCGTCAAATTCCTTTTGGGGGTAAACGTCGATCCCATTGGATCGCAGTTCTTCCCTGATCTGGTGAAAGCATTTTAAAAACACAATATCATCACTAGCCCAACAGTTTTAAATTACATTAAAATACCTTTGAAGATGGGAAAAGAACTCAAATGCAATTAAATGTAAACGTTATCATTTAGAAGTGAAAATGACACCAGTCCTACAATCAAGGACGTTCATGAAGTAAAGCTCAATACACATCTAAGGACTCAAAGAACAGCTTGCCTTTTTTTTGAAGAAGTCTCTCTCCTCCAGTGTGAGGGTATCAGCCTTGGCGATGACTGGGACTATGTTGACGACTTTACTCAGGCGCTTCATGAATTCTACATCAAGTGGTCTCAGACTGAGGATGACAAAGAAAACAGAGTCAAATGTCAAGATCCCCCAGAATTTAAATACTGACACAAAAACCTTACAGCAGGGGGCAGATTTAGCAAAGAAACCTCTCAAACAGAGGAGTGCCCACAACACTCCTGCAGCTGCTCTGTGTTGATTCACAACATTAACATACTCCACATTCTGAGTTAATGGCTGCTTGATGAATTTGAGTGGGTTTACCACGCATTTGGGAAGCAAAGGTTTTGCATGAGTCAGAGAAAGCATCTGATTGTTTTTAGAGGTGCATTACGGTCAGATAAATGTCACTGCGGCAACCGCAGTTTGGTATCAACACAGTCTCCGGCACTTGAGCACTGACGGCAGACATGCAAAGACCGTCTGTCATCCTTCCTGTTTCACATCAAGCTTTTTAAGGCCGGCTGCTCTGCTGGCCATGGGACATTTGCAGAGCCGAAATGTCAACACACACTGAGAAAGAGAACCATTTCACACCGGTTCCCTGTCTGAGGAGAGACATGCTAACACACTAAAACTACAGGTACAGGGTTTGACCCCTGGTCTTTAAAAAAAAACATAAAACGGTACTGTCTTTGGAACAGTTTTCTTCTTTATCAGGATCAAAAATACTCTGACGTGAAATACACAACTGTAAAAATGTAAGAAAAAGATGCCAAAAAAGCCTTAAAACTTGAATATGTGAATGCACAAACACACTCCCAGAAATTCTTTCAGTGAGAAAAACTCTTTTGCCTAAAGGCTGAGTGAGTCAACCAGGAATTGAGTGTTAGGGCAGATTATTCCGATCAGAGCCAGATGTGTGCATTAAAAAGATCATGTGCGAGAAATGTAGAAATGCCTCAAATTCCGAGTGTGCGAGTACGTGATTTGGATGACAGTAAAATGACAATAGAAGTAAGGAACCAATTTATATATTTAGAGAGGTTGGGGTGGGGGGGGGGGTTGAGTTATAGAAACAGAAACATGCAGATACTGCCTGTCAAAGACCCACTCTGATGAAAATCTTGTTTTTAATATTTTCTTGTAGCATTTGTTTCATGATGGAGGACATGTTTAAAGAAAATTAAGCTTAAATTGCATTTCTGAGTATTTCTTTATTTAAATCGTGGCTGGGACGTAGAAGGCCACAAGCTTCCTGCTACGTTTCATGATGAATCCGATGCAGACAAATAGATCCATGTACATCCTTGTTTTCCTCGTCTGAGCTGGAATCTGATCCATAACTGTATGGTTGGATAGCCAGAATATCTCTGGCCATTTTGTTGCACCGGTAGCGTTAGGTTGGGGGTGTGAGGGACTGTACTTTACTGGGAGAGCATATGAACAGAGAGCTTTCAATGATGGGTGTTGGGAAGGGGTGGCGGGGTTGATCATCAACAGTCTCGCCTACAACATTTCTAATGAACTCCTGTTGCTCTGCAGAAACTATGTCCTAGAAAACAACACAAGTTTTTGATTTTGGTTCAAACGGACAAACCAAAAGACCACTGAGAACAGTTTAAAATAGATCCAAAGATGATATCAGAAGTTGCAAAAAGTATTTTTATCATTGCACCCTTTGAAAGGATTAAGGTTGTATTTAGATTTGGCGATCATTTTTTTAGGAAGAAACATGATCTTCAATGCATTGAAGCTGAAACGTGTGCGTTCTCACCAGTGTCCAGTTGGGGGTATAAAATATATGCAGCAGTGAACTCTTGAATCTGGGATCCTCTTCTTTCGGTTAATGTTGATCTCCTCCTGCAGGTACGCTTCATACTGGTCGTTGATGAACTTCATTATGGGCTGCCAGCTTTATAATGGTTAGAATGGAACATGAGGGAAGGAACAGAAAAAGACGATGCAACAGAAAGAAAGGAAATAAGAGAAAACAAAAACAGTACAGAAGAGTCGTTTGAAGTGCTTGCTCTCTTAGCTGCATAGCTTCTGCATTGATAGTTAAACTGTACCAGTTCTCGTTGTTGATCTGGTCTCCGAAGCCGGGTGTATCGATGACTGTCAGTTTCATTCTCACTCCCTTTTCCTCAATGTCTGCAGGCCCCCAAATGATTAATAAAATAAATAAATCCATAAAAACGAAAGGCGAATTTATCAAACAGGAAAACTTACGACACAAGACAAGAGGGTCCAACCTTACCATGACTGATTGACTTGATTTCGATTGTTTTGGGGATCTTTTCCTGGGATGTAGCCAGCACAGACTTTCGGCTGACTTTGGATTTGAACAGCGTGTTCATCAGAGTAGACTTTCCCAGGCCACTTTGTCCTGAAAGCAAAATTTCAGACTCTCAAGACAAAACATCCCCCTGTGATTGCTCAAATAGCAGGTACCCAGCACAGCAAATGCTCAGTAATAAACCTAGTTTAATGGCAAATTTCTACAGTGGATTGAAGTTTTGAAAAACTTCCATACCTGTGTAAACCTCAAAGCAACACTTTTTTTAACCTCAATACAAGAATCAGAGCTATTGGAAATACAATTACACTAATGTTTTCACGGTATTATTTGTTAACAACAGTTCTCAGATAATAGGTATTGGATTATCCTGTTTACATATAACTTTAATTATTGGATATCTAAAGTAACCAATTGACAATTGAGTTTTTGGTGTGCCTGTAGAATGGTTTATTGATGCAGGTCTCATGAGGAACTAAAGACTTAAAACTGCTGTTTGTTCCTTCTCTGAACTGTAAAACTGTAAGATTTAAATTAGACTGCTGTCCACATCCCAGCATACAAACTCAAGTGGAAACAGAATAACCAAAGTGTTTAAATCAGGCTTCTTCTGCTCATTGTGCAGCCTGAGAATTCAGCGTTACGTGTAACAAACAAGACGGTCAAATTGTTTTAGGTTAAAAACATGTTTTTACATATAATTTAGATGCCAATGGAGTCAAAATCTTATTCCTGTTTAAAACACTTTAACTCCTCATGTCAAAAAAGAAAACTTGATATATAGGCACCTTCTGTAATCATCAATGAAAAAATATATATATATATTTTTTTAACTGCTCTGTTACTTTTGTGGGAAGCCCTGAGAAAGATTATAACTTTTTTTTTTTCAATAACACCAGTTTGACAAATACATCGAGATTAGAGTATTAACATTGTGAATGTACGACTGCAGCACTTCATCTATATCAGTTTCACTCTTTATTATTCAGATACTAATTTAACCATCATGTTTTATGAAGCCCGATCCTGCATAGAGACTGGATTATTGCTGCAAATGCAATTGAAACATGGAAACGACAGTTGTTTCGTCTTGTTTACAGGCGAATCTGGCCAGAGGCGACTTCTCACAGAAGCTTTTTTAATTGAGACAGACTAACTGTCTCGACATCCTCCAGAAGAGACGGGCACTTGGGGGTGGGAGTGCTTTTATGGGGGGTGCATGGACTGTCGAGGTGTGTGAAATCAACTCCAACTGAGAGACTGCATTTGATAATAGTGGTTTAAAGTGAATAAGAGAGTTTCTGTTCAACTTTAATTAGAGAGAAGCTTTACATCTTAACAGGATGCTTAAGTTGACTAAAGTTGTGTTGAAGTAATATAAAATTGAAGTATGTGGTGTTAAAAACTTCAGACTGATTTTTAAGAGAACAAAGGAAAAGTTTTTGTACATATTTCCATTTTTATTAAGGACCTGAAGGAAGTGAATAAAAAGGATGCCAGTGATTAGATTTAGACTCGTGCAGATATAAATAATTCTTAACAAAAATCCTCAACATTGTGAAACACTTTATAATTTGTAAAGCAGTGAATATTTACTCCAGACCACTCAGCTATTAGCCTACATAGAAACTGGGTCAAGAGCATTTAAGAATGTTATGACCAGGACAGAAAATAAAATGTCTTCATTAACATACACCCTTCATGTATGAACTTCAAGAAAAAAAAAACGTTAGGAATGAATAGTCAAGAACAAACAGATAAAACTTACCAACAACCATAATGTTGAGTTCAAATCCCTGTTTCATGGCTTTCCTCCTCATCTGCTCAAGAATAGCATCAATACCTACATAACTGAAGTCCACCACTGGACCACCAGTCTTCTCTCCATACAGACTGCCAACTGCTGGAGACATCATCGTGTCCGGCACCACCGTCTCAGACATGGCACTGTTGCTGTAGCTGGATGACACTTCCGGTCCTGAATCAACACAAAAAGAAAAATATGCTTCAGGTGGGAGATCAATGACTGACCTTTCAGGAGAAGAAAGAAGAAACTAAGAGTCTGGTTAGTAATAGTGCAAATGTAGACCAAAAGAGGCCTACAAGATAGGCTTGTAGCAAAGTTTATATGATACAACATTTCTATTGGGAAGGCTTTTGAATTAGATCAAAGATGATCGGAGTGGGACTCCATGAGAAAACGGAGAACATCTGCAGTCAACTAAAACATTCTTTCCACTTCCACACTTGTTAACCAAATCTTTATTGCAATGACTCCAATTTCAAGTTTCCTCTAAACACACTTTTTTTTTTTACTTTTCATGTTTGCCATGAAATGCAAAATCAGTGCCTGCAAAAGTCGACTTCCTTTTCTGCATCCATGTGCTCAGTCAGAGTAGGTCAAGAACTTGTATGGAGCTGCTCCCCTTCACAAGGCCTCCTGCTCCCTCCTCCTTCCTCCAGTATAATGTTACTGTCCTGTTAATGTGAGACTGCAAAAGAGGCTGAAATAGGATCCATTCCCAACTACACCCCCTAACACACACACACACACACACGATCCATCACAGCGTACATACTTTAGTTTGTGCATTTTGACATGGTGACTGTATGACCCCACATACTTCCTTCGTTTGATCAAACAGCTGACAGGAAGGCACACTCATGGAGAAACAGATACAAACATTGGCATACACACAACTGCCATCCAGGACTGCTTTCCAACAGCTATCAGATTGCAGCAAACATTTGGCTAACCACAGACTGAAGAAATCCAGACAAGTCCATTCCCCACAAAAGACTTAAGTCAATGAAGAACAACACTATACATTTAAATCTTCAGTGACCTCGCGATGATTAATGAAGGAGAATGAAATGGGGGAAGAATAACATGGCAGTGGAAACTCGAAACATTGGGCTTAACTCTATTAATGTGCTCCATTGTGTGAATCCATGTGTCATGGAGACCCACCTATGAAGCTGCTCTCTTGGCCTCCTTCACCACTTCCCCATCCTGTTCCAGGAGTCAGTCAGCAACTTAGCACAACTCCATGCTTTCCATCCTTTCTATGAAACAACCCTGTTCTCAGACTTCTGTTGTGCTCGTCCCTTTTCCTTTGCTCTCCTTGCTCTCTACTATTTCCTCCTGATCTCAGTCTGTTTGCGTTTTCCTAATTCTTCTTCGTCATTATGACACATTGTTCCATTCTTTTTCTGCATCTCAATTCACATGCATTTCTCTTTGACCGCAGTTATCCTTTTTTTTATTCCTTTAGTTGCAAATGTTGAGGTCAGTTCTTTCATTCTGACGACAAGCAGGGGCTGGGTAGACAGTATCTAGACAAGGCTACAACAGTTTCAACTAAAACCAGAAAAACCTTTAGCAGAAATTGACAAATTAATTTAGCAGACAATTCAACATATCTGACTTTTGGTGCATTTTAATATCACACTAGCTTCAAAAAATTACAATAAAAATATTTTAGAGTAAATGTATAAAATTGTGAAATTTTTCTAGTCTATTTAACTGAACAGTTATAAGATATCAGGAGTGAGATTTCATATTTGAAACAAATATTAACCTTTCAAAATGTTTTCCATGCATGACTACATTAACTTGTTACATTTAAATGTGGCAAAGACTAAATTTTTGCAGTTATGAAAGGTAAAGGCCGTGCAAGATGCAGGGATTTTACATTTGTAACTATTAAGCTATCAGCCTCATGCATTTACAGCATAGCAGGAAACATGTTGCATTAGTGTTATCGCAGTTGCTGATATATTTAGATCATCCACTTGAGGACATTTCTGTATTAATAGGAAATGTCCTACAGACAAATTAGGTTGCTCAAAACATTTCAGTGGGGGGACCAAAGTGAGCCGTAGATCTATGAACGTTTTGCAAATGGCCAACACCTGTAAGAAAGAAGAGCAAATAATCCTTTTTAAAATCTGCATTTATCTGTCTTTTGGGCACAGATTCTAAATAAATTCTGCAAAAGGCTGTAAAATTTCGTTACAAAACTAAAATGGTACCCATGTGTCACATGGTTGATAAATTTAACAACTTTATAACACATGCACCTTGGTGTGCCGATGGTAATATATCATCATAGACATGGATATTATTTACTAAAGGCTTCAGAACAGCATTGTATAGGCCCTTTAACAAGTCTGTCTCCAATTAGTTAAAACTATTTGGACCTATATTTAGATTATTTTTTATGTCATTTAGCAGGACTGCAGTGAATGGTAAAATGCTAAATAGCGTATGCATATATAGGTCTTTACCATCTTCTTTACAGTCCCATTTACCTGTGCACACACACCCACACATTCACACACTGATTGCGGCTCCGCTGCCTAACACTTTCCCCAACTTATAACCACCAGGAGCAAAGTGGGGTTCAGTGTGACCCTTTGACATATGGGCAAGCAAGGCGGGAATCGAAGCTGTGATCCTCAGATCAGAGGTCAACCACTCTACCTCTGCACCACAACCAGCCACATAAGCTGAATTTGACTGTAAATTAGGTGTTTAATGCTATTCCCTGTGTGCTTGAGGGGACTTGACCAACCAAATGCCAGTTCAGGGGTTTCACTAGAGAAAGGAGGGAGCCCTTGGCCACCTCAGATAGTACCTCCCCTCTTGACACAGCCCTGTCTGGATAAACTGCCTCTTTTACCACATTTCTTCCCTAATACTCCTAAGATTACTTTCACTGCAAGAAGAGAGTTGTGTAAACAAATGGAATTAATAGAGCACATGAAAGTAGGTGCTTCTAAATTGCTTTTCTACTCCGACTTAACCCCTAATCCTTGGTGATCATTGCAATTTTCGAAAGCTTTGTGTACAATTACCGAGCATGTTTTTGGCATGAGGACTTCCCGATACAAGTATTTGACTTCATCACACAATGCACTCGACATCTATTGTATCAACATGCTGCCTGTTTTGTTTAACCAACAGTAAACATGCATTTATCTGCTCATGTGACTGGAAAACCCAGACGGCTACAAAAGGCAGAGTGAAAACAAGACACAAAGAGCAGTAACTGGTAACCAAATGCCTTCCAAGGAGCAATGCTCTTTAAAGCATTGTTCATGCTCCTTCATAAACCAGACCTCTAATTTTCCCAAGTCAAACACAGTAAATAACTAAGGGAACATGCAACAAAAAAAGGATCACAAAGTCCAGGGCGATGACTGTGGGAAACCCAGCTGTACCTACTAAGCAAAATAAATCACTTTCATTACAGGTAGTAAACTGTCGCCAACTTTAGTAAACAATAAATCCCACAACCCAGAGATGTTGATAGAAGAATGTCAAGCTGTGAGGGAAGCAAACTTGGTTAGAGTCTGTTGCTATGAAAGTGAGTCAAACCAGAAGGGTGGGAAGCTTCAGAGGTACCTCTGTGTTAATACATCGACCATTCATTAGATGGACATGTCTGCACCTCTGGCTCATCCCTTGATGCACAGCAGATCTGTAATGGATCCAGGCCAATATACACAGGAGACATGCCGCTGGAAAACACTACTTTGAGTGTAAAAACATTTGACCTCTATCTCTAAATTGTCTCAGGCTTTCCAGCTGGTGGGCATTAAGGATAGATGATCAAACACAGTGTTCTGACAGCAGAATAGATGTAAAAGAGAACATGAAGAAACATCTGGACTTAACTGGATCTGACTGCTTTTACTCACAGGTTTAAGACTCTAAAAAGAAAGAGACATCCTGCTTTTCTGTGTACTAAATTTGTTATAAAAATTTTGTTATAAAATTTTTTAGCTGCATTTATTCTTTAGGGCCTCCAATAATTAAAGAGGTGGAACAAACCCAATTGTTTGTTTAGTCATTTTAATTGTAGAATCTCAATTTTGTATTTTTGAATGAACATTCTTTCTGTCTTGGTAGGTAGACCACTCCAATGAAATTGGTGTTTTGACCACGCTCTTGTAGGATTTTTCTCATGGTGGAGAACATGTATAAAGAAAAGTCAGATTAAAACTGCGTTTTCTGAGGATTTCTGGATCAAGTCGTGATCACTAGTAGATGAAAAATATGCCGTTTGAAAAATCTTGTAGTTCTTACATACAAACTACAATCGGCAGGCCACACTCTCTCTGCTCCACTTCATGCTGATACATCCACTTGTAGACGACTGGATCCATGTACGTCTTTGTTTTCCTCATCTGAGCTGGTATCTGGATCAAAACTGTACGGCTGGACAGCTCCGACATTGCTTACCATTTTTTTGCCCCAGGTAATGCTAGGTTGTAGCTATGAAGGATCTGTAAGCTAGCAGGAGAGAGTGTAAACAAAGGTTGCTATTCACCTTCTGGCATATCCCTTAAAAGGATGATGGGAAATCAGCGCAGGCTTACTCCCTGCCAAGAGTCCTGCCCACCACTCAAAGGCAAATTTCTGAAGAACTCCTGTCGCTCTGCAGAAACTATGTCCTTTATTTGACCTAAAAACAACACTTAGAATTAAATGACCACTTGGAACACATTTAGATCAAAAGATGATTGGAGTGGGACTTTTAGAATCTATTTTTAGAAAATAATTTTAAACTTAATCAAGTCAACATTTATAATTTCACATTCTATAAGAAGACATTGTTTTTAAGGGTTGAAAAGCAGAGGACTTTTGCTTAGTCTTGCTGTTGCACTGTTTTCAATTACAGTTCATAAAGTTTTTTCTGCAGCAGTATCAGATTTCTTTGCTCTTTGTAAATAGATCCAGAAGTCTGTTGAATGAAAACAAAAGACAAGAGCAGGGTTTGAAAAGCCTGAAGAAAAAAAAAAACAACAAGTACATATGACTCCTACATAAAACAAAGAAAAAGAAGATGATCATCGTGCAAGAGGGAGGTAAATCAGATAAAGGCCAGGCAAAGGAGGACACAGGAAAGTACGTAGAATGAAGGAGGGGGGAGGAAAAAGGAAAGGCCATGTATTCTGTTGAGTTGGTGATTTATTCTACTTTTGGGTCAGAGTCATTTTTCATCAACTACAGACAGGCTTCCAAAGCAGGAGGTAAAATTCCAAAGCGGCGAAACAAGGCAGTGAAACGATAAAAACCGTGAAGCAAAACTTTAACTATTTATCTTTAGTGGCGAGAAGCACTGATCCATGCCTCAGCTGTCCAGAGTGTTGATCTTGACAACGTGGTAAGAGGGTCAGAGGTCATGTTCCAGTTTAGGCTGGAAAAGCACTGCGCTGAGGTTATTTCCCTTATGACAAACCGGTGGTTTGACCTTCTGTACAAACTGGCTTGAATCACAAGGCAGGAATCCAAAGAGTGAAATGGACTGGAAACTTGGATGAAGAGAAGAGAGCTAGTTTATTTATGTTTTCTTTTTTTGTTTTTAACAGTGCTCAGCTCTACTCATGTAAAGAGTCAGAGTGACTCACTGAATTCCTAAAACTCCAAATCAAACTTTTCCTTTTTTTTTAAGTCAAAACTGATGTAAGATAAAATTTGTGATAACCCGTTGAAAAATCTAAACAAATGTTTTTATATTCACCTAATTAGAGCTTTTTGGGGGGAAAATTTAAATAAGCACTTACGTATTTTCTGTTTTCTACTTGACAAAAGCGTCATTTGAAATTTGCCTTTACATTTTGTCTATATTCCTTATTGTGGTCCATTTTTCATAACAAACGAGAAGATTTCAGTGCCAGCAGACAAAAAATCTTAATATTAAAAATGTCAATAAACTGTTTTATGCAGCCCATGTATTAAAATGTCCTTTACAGTGCCGTAATAATGAAATTACTCCACAACTAATGCTACTTAACAAGCTTTAAGGTCTTCCTAAATTAGTGCCTAAAAAGGCTTTAAAAAAATTCCGGTTTGAGCCATTTTCTACAACATTTTCTCTTTGTGAACTTGATTAGCATTCCCCGCAAGGACTAAAAATGCTAGCATTTTAATCAATAAAATGTGTAAATTGGTTTGATGCTGATTGTGATACATCTTTGAGTACACGTGGGCTTTGTGGTGAGCTCGTCCATTATCAACTAAATCAGGGAAATGTTGACGTTCGCATTGAAAACGTGTTCCTCTGCCTTTTCAGACAGGTCATTTACATCCAACCACGTGAGTTTACAGCAAACGTGAACACATCCTCCCACCTGCCAACACTAAACCCCTTCATAAATAAGGAAACTGGTGTGGTGGCAGTAAAAACTCTGCATGCTTTGCCATAAGTAAAACAAAGGTACAAGTAGGGCTGTGACGATAACCGCATCACCGCTTTACCGCGGTGATGAGGTCATCACCGCGGTGATGAGGTCATCACCGCATCACCGCACTTTTATTTTGAAAGTTTTTTTTTTTTTTTTTAAGTTTTGCATATGGTGCGTGATTGGAACTATAATAAACACATTAATCTTTGCTGATAATTTACTTTTTCTGCTAGTCCTGTGTTCAGACTTAAAGGGTTTCTATTGGAAACCTTTTATCACTCTTCTCCTTTCCTCGTCGCACCCGCCTGCGCGCGCGCGGGGCTGTAGCTGTCTCTTAGAGAAGCACGGGGCACGTGCGTACTCTACTTACAGACACACGTGCGCTGTTTTAGAAGCACACACACATCCTGATTCTACAAAAGAAGTTTCTGTCTTGCGAGGAAATACGACAAATTTACTGCGTTCTAATTGTTAATTTCCACTAAGCTGCGTGCGTTCTGGAGTGCGCGACACGGCCGCCCGCCGGAGGATTTTGTGTTGGGGGGGTGGGGGGGGGGGGTCGTCGGTAGGTAGTAGTCAGTTGTTATTATTATTTGTTAATAAAGAATACTACGTTGTAACTGTATGTATTTATGATGCAGCCGCGGGGGGATTTTGTGTGTGTGGGTTTTTTTTTTTTTTTGGAGGGGGGGGGGCTGCGGTTAACCGCGACACCGCGCCCCCTGGTGGTTCATCACCGCGGTGATGAAAAATCCGTCACCGTCACAGCTCTAGGTACAAGAAGAAATTCCCCAACTACCCTCTACTTAGGTTAGCTGAGAAATGTGGCCATTGACCTGGAGGCTCCAACGGTTAACTTCCTTCCATTTCCTACAAGTTTAGTTCCGTAGGTTCATGCATATTTGAAAAGCAGCATTGGGAGCCGTTTCTTTGTCAACAGCAGAGAAATGCAAATTGCTGTAAAGACAGTAGAAGCCCACAGGTTTGTCTAGACTGCCAGAGGAATGCGTTTCAGTCTCCATTCTGTGGTAATACACAAGAGACTGTTGTCTTTCTAGGCTCCTCTGCTGCCTCCAACACCACACAGCTCTTAAAGTAAAAAAAAGGTTGAGGTTTCATCTGCATATTATGAAAACACGCACAAGCATGCAGTACCAACAGAACGCTTCAAGACTCATTTGCTTAATTTCTATCCCAAAATCTATAATTACAGGAGACAGAGAAGACACATTCTTCACATAAATATGGTGGGGGTTTTTTATGTTGAAAATATTCTACCCTAAAACATCCTTTACACGGTTGTTAGCTTCTAGCTGCTCTTACAGCTGGTCAATTTATAAACCAGGCTTGAATATCATTCCATGTTTATCTTTGTGAAGGGGTCCGAATGTATCTGGAAAATAGTTGAGGTAGTTCACAGGTCACAGGGATCAGGAATCTGACCTGTGTCCTCACGCATGCTTGACCTCACTCAACACATGTACAAAAAGACAAAATGCCACATAAAAAAGGGTAAGATGTATCATATCAATACAACTAGTAGATTTTATAGATGTTTTAACAAAGAAATGTTTCTCTACACCAAAATGCTGAACAGTGAGCTGCAATGCTTTTAATAACTCCTCCTTACAAACGTTTTACTGAGTATGTTTGTCACAATAAAGCCTTCTCAAATGCCATCTTAGTAGAAGCTCAATGCTCAGTGGGCTTTAATATTCTGAGGGTTTGTGGAAAACTTCTTCAGTTTTAAAAGTACAAGCTGTTTGATTGATCATACTGACATAAGTTCATTTACACCCTTTTCAACTCCACAAGTAGGACTTCTCAAATTCACCCAGCTAATCTTCAGACTTAAGGACTAGCAGTCAAGGACTATAAATACTATGGATATCAAATTAGGAAAACACAATGAGATCAAATTACATATGAGTGAATAGTTTTGTATTATTATTAGTTATGTATTACGTTACAGACAATTTTAGTGAGACCCAGTTATATTAAAAATGACTAAAAGGTAATAGTTTACATAATGTCAATTATGTAAACTATACAAAATTCAGTGATTTGTCATTTTATCAAGCTACAGCCTGCTCTGTGGATGATGAATTGATTATTCAACAACTGAAGCTACTTCCAGTACAATTCCTCAAAGAGAACACAAATGCTCATGCTTCCAAACCAGAGTCTAAACCAGGAATTCACGGAATGTACTTCCAGGCCACACAGATGAAACCTTATCAATTTGGCACAGCAGGGACCCAGATGAGTTCATGGAATATTTTACATTTCAAAAGACATGAGTCTATTTACTGCTGCAGATGCAATCAATTTTTCTCAGCCAACTTCCTGGTAAGTAACATCATGAACAACGGCATAAAATTCTGCAGAAAAACAACAACGACAAACAACCCGAAGTGTCATTTGCCCAAAGGGAACAACTAAACTTCCTTCAATGAATCATCAATCAGTACTTTAACTGTGAGCACAAATTACAGAGGTATTCCTAAGAACATCCACATATTTTGAAAACAAATCCATCTGCATTAGAAAGAATTACTTCTTTTTTCTAAATGGCTACACAACATCTGCAGCCAAATCTCAAACTCATTTTAAATGAATATAAAACATGCAAACTTTACTCGGGTGTCTGTAAATTGACTCTGAAAAATGATATTCAGAGAAGCTGTGCTAAAAGTCAGAATCAGTTTAAAATGGCCCAAAAAAAGAAAACTAGTAAAGGACAACAAAAGTATCCAAATACTTTTAGTTTTTTGTTTTTGATAAAAGAATTATAAGTTTAAAAAAACAAACTTGGTTTTTAGGAAATGAAAAACAAACAAAAACAGATTGTAGTTACTCCTTAGAGACATGAACACACATAAACAATGGGTGTTATGGTTAAACTGAAACATTTACTTGAAACTCAAAATAGCCGACATGCTCAGAAAACGAGAAATAAAAAAATCTTTGACAACACAAACAAACGATAAAATCTGGAGTAAAGGAAAATACTTCCTCGAGTAACAACCGCCTTCATGCAAACACACTTGCGCACACATGCGAACCCTCCCAGTATGCAAAGCACTTACCGCCAGGAAAGTGTGTGCATGCGTGAATGAATCGCTCCCTGCTGAAGTGAAAAGCTCCACTGCTGCGACTGTGGCATGTCCCTGGCTGCCCCTCCCATCACGGCCGGCCATGTGACTCAGCATGTCAGAGTATCAAGAGACTCCTACTTCCTTTAAACTATTCCCCTCCCTCTTACCAGTAAAAAAAAAAACTACAGCTGGAAACTAAGGTGAAAGAAGTGGTCGCATTTATCCATGAGTTAAAACCTTACAATTTAGTGGCATTTTTTTCAACATAAAATTATGCAAACCCTTATTTTTATATCCATTCATATTTTTTTTACTGTACACGATTGAGGATTTTAGATTAATATTCTGTTTATGATGTGAATAAGATTAGATACCAAAAATCCTCTCATCTCAGTCACAGCTAAATATGTGAACTACTATTGACTACCATAAAACAATATAAAAAGTGTAAACAGTTAATCAGGAATATACTTAAAAAGGGTCAGAACATAAATATCCGGGTAGAGAGCTCTAATTCTGAAAGTAAAGAATGTAAAAATGTATTCAAGTTTTTTTTTTTTTTTAGGTGTTTTTCTATTCAAATATTTTGACGGAAAACCAGAGAAATATAGAACTGGCTTGATTTTCAGCAAAGCAAATATTTTAAGGGCAGAGTTCCCACACAGTGTACATTGGAAACAAATAAAGGATGAAAGGAACAGCTGTTTTCAACCTCACAGAAAGTGTAATTATACACTTGTGTACAGGCTCACAAATGCACACAACCACACATCCCAACACATACACCAAGCAGAAATTCCACCGCTTCAAATGGAAAGTTGGAAAGACAGATTAAAAAAAGAATTTAAGGCAATCATATCTTGTCAAAGTACTCAAGGCTAAATAGCAAACCCCGAACATCCTTTTTTTTTTTTTTAAATGGACAGTCAAGTGAACACGACGAAAAAATAAACATAAAAATCAATAGGTTTTACCAATTATGGAATGAAAATAAGCCTTTGCACCTGGTTTTACAGTGTGGGAAACCTATTTATTCTCCTTAAATTAAAAGGTTGCCTCTCCTAACAATCTTTCATTTTTGTTTAAACTCTTATCCTCGTCTTTTTGAGGCTCATTATTGCTACACAGACAAAAACATTACATGTTACTGAAATGCACTTTATTAAAGCCAAAGGTCAGCATGAAGATAACTACCAGAAAGAACAAACTCCCATTTGTTAAAATAGACGTAACCAATAAAATCAAAATACTGCCCCCCTTCAAAACTCATTCATGCTGATGCCTGTGTAAAGCCAACATTCTTTCAGAGCCAGTCAGAAAATATCTGCAGGATCTGTCATAACTTGGCATACCTCTAAACTGCATTGTTGTGGAAGTGGATAAAAAGATCTTCATTGTCATAGAATAGGGGGAGAAATGACAGAAAGCCAGTGTTAGTTGCTGATGTTTCTGGACCACGCTTAGCCAAGATGTGTCATGTTTTGGCCGTAGAACATGCTGCTCCGTGACAGTGTTCCTCAAAACTGTCCAAGGCCTTAACATCAGATAGGGTAACCCACCACGGTCTAAAGCTCTAAGCAATCAGCTTATTTTCCTTAAACAGGAAAACAAGGCGGACATAAAAACTTTTATAGTCCCAGTTCTTATCAAAAGAAGCAAGTGGTGTGTTGGATTCTTTATCTGCTTCACATCAACAGTTGCTCTTCTGCTGCTCATGTGAAAGATGTGGGTGGCAACCACTGAGGAAATAAATGTTTCCTTTGTGTGTGTTTTTACTCTTTTTCGGCTTCATCCAAGGGGAAAACCAAAACCTCCAGTCAGATCAAGTGAAACCTAAGCGTGACTGTGAGTAAACATTCATGTGTGTGTTAGCATGTGCCTCATCTAAATCAATTGTGCACACATAATATGAGAATGGTATGTATGTAAAAGAGCCTTGTTTAAAGGTTTGAATAAAGTCAGAATGGATATAAAGATTGAGACGGAGGGAATTACCAGGAAATTGATACTAGTTGGTACCAGTAAATGAAACCTTGTGTGCCTGTGTATGTGTGCGTTTATGAGGTGTCACATGTGTCCAGTTCTCTGGGAAAAGCGGAAGTACTTCCTCAATTTGGATAAATTACAGCAAACAGCCACAAGACACCCTGTTAGTTATTAAAAACAGGCCTCCACATCTTCCAAAAACACGTCTGAACAACAATATTATATATGTGTATATTGCAACAACAAATCTGCGTCTCCATCAAACCTTTTACAAGGCCTTTATAACCTCGGAGTTTGAGGTCCTCCTTGTGTAAGAGCGCCTTCTGCTGGTTGCTGGCGGAGTTGCAGAATACATGGCATTACATGCACCACACCGACAGTTAACACAAAGCTTTAGCAATTCCTCAACGTACAATTATTGCAACAAAGGTACACCCATCTGTATTAAAGGAAGTGTATTTACCAAAGTAATGGGTAGCAGTCAAACTGGCAAGTTATTTAAAAAGTAATATGTGGGACCTTTAAAAGATCTATGGGTGTGGCACTATCAGCACAATATTAGACCAAAACTGACAACAACAAAATGGGGGGAAACAAATATGTAATGTTGCATCATCTTTGTCAAATGGGCTTGAGCTAAGGAAATGCAGAGATCAGGCCCTACCTGTAACAAAACAAGTACCATTTGGCATTTATGACAGACTTTATTTTAATAACATTTAAATATGTTGTATTTCTGTAAATATGTAGCATTCATACAAATTTTAGTTTAGCAGGAAGTTTCATTTAAACAGCTGTCTAACTAAAATGGATATCGCAACCTAAGAATCATCTGTTCTGGTTTCATTTTCACTGAAAAGGAAGTCCAGGGGGAGTGTCTAGGCTCACACAAACAAAGAGTAAACATTCACGAAAGCAGCCGTGACAAGCAGGTAAGCTCTCTATTTTTCCTTGTAACAATGTATATTTGCCAGTTTAAAAAGAGAGCACCCTCAGCTTATTGTACACTATTATATAATATAATACTTTACAGTTTAAAAAATATTTTTTGTCTTGCATGTTACACTGGCATATCGTAAGCTACACTGCAATTACCACATCCTTTTCTAAAGTGTTTTTCCGAAATTGAAATGTATTTTACGACAAACTAAAAGGTTTTAATCTTAGAAGCATCTTCTCTGTCCATCAAGCATTTAAAAAAAGAAATGTGTCCTTCAAATGTATTATTGACTGTAACGATTTAAAAAATATTAACTAACTTCTCACTTTAGACTCATTTGCCAATAAAGTATGGTTTAGATGCCCTCTTAACCCTTGTGTTATCCTAGGCACTTTACTGTTGGGAGTTGGTTCATTCTAGACCCACTAGACAGTGCGCTGAACTTTTTTTTTTTCAATGATTTGTGATCTTCACTGGTTCAATGGATTACATGAAATTTATCCACCTTTATCCACCTTTGTCATGGTAGGGAGAACACGTCAAAGTAAGGGTGGGGTCATCTAAGATAGCACAAGGGTTAATAAAACAGTAATGGTTGATCTAAAGGCTGTTATTTACTCTGGGAACCATTCACAGCTGAGGACCTTTAATGCAAGCAGAGGATCATAAGGAAGCCAAACCTCCAACTGTCTCCAGAAACATAAAAGTAAGAGTTTTTTTTTAATTTTTTATTACTGCATGTAAAATGTTCATATGGACAAATGAGTTAAAAAATATTGCAAATATTTTGGCAGTTAATTTTTAGATATCAGATCTTGTTAACGTTTTTGATGTGTCCAGTTTGACAACGAAGAACTCCTGCATGTTATATGCCTTAACAGAATGAAGAAGCTAAAAGTGATCACAGGATATTGCATCGTCCTGCTCCTTGTCCTGACTTCAGTTTCGGCGATAAAAAAGCTCTCCACCATGGACAGTCTTAAACAAATGAACTACGGACAGTCTGTCCCCAAACACAGTCTTCTATTGCTGTATTGGTTTGCCAACACAATTGATATTGACAACAATAATCTGATACGACTGACATTTGACCCGAACAATGGAGATTATGGTTCACATCATTATGGAAACTATGAAAGAATGCTGGAACCACTACCTCACGGAAATGTCAGATACAGGTACTACACTGTTGGTAATCTCAATCATGAGATGTCCTCGGAGCTTCCATCCTATGTTATTCACCCCCGAGTAGGCTTTGAAGGAAGAAACAGGGACCGGATTATATTCAGAGTCAGAGAGCTGAATGCAGAAAGGCAAGGCAGACCGATCATAGATCAAGTTTATATAACCCAGCATTACGAGCAAGCCGATAACCAGGGTACAAGGTATGATCCAGAGCATACGTACCAAGTTACTACCCGCCTTTTAAACCGGATTAGAGAGTTTTCTGATGATGATGAGGATTACAGAGACGTGATGGAAGTTCTCAGACAGCTCAGAGATAACTCTGGAAGCCATGCTGATGAGAACCAGCTAAAATACATTAAGAACACCTGGGGTGAACTTGCTTGCCTTGGACTATTTCTGTATATTGTTGTCCACGAAAAGCCCTCCTCACGCCAACCAAGCAAACAACAGAAACCACCCACAAGAGAGAAGAAAAATTCTGATTTTGTTGTGAACATCCCAGCAAGCACCCGAAGTAGCATTTCAGGAAATTTTACACGCCTCAACTTGGCAGATAGGAGAGACTACATGACACTTAAGGTAAAGACAAGCGCATGCGGTACTGCCATGATACATTGGAGCAATATTCCAGGAAACTATTTCAATGAAGGTCTGATGATTGCTCTTTACAAGAGTGATGACGATGACAAGGCCCTGTTTTCTAAGTTTATTGAAAACCAAAAATCTGGAAGCTGTGACACAAAAATCCCCCTGAATGAACAGCTACAGGCTCGACTGCATAAGGTGAAGTCATTATGTTTCTTCTGGAAAAGCCTCGGAGAGGAAATAGACAGAGGAGACGAGTTTAAGAGTCCTGAACCGGTTAACATAAGTGGCAATGCAGCAAAACTACAGTTGTTTGTGAAAAATGGGAAGGCTTGTGCTCGCTTGTACGTGTCAAAACATGTGAACTGGAAGTCCATATATAAAAAGGCGTGGGTTGGTTTCTACAGCTCAGAAACAAATCAAACACAAGACTATGAATGGTGGCAATGGCAATGGGTGACAAAGTTCACACCTGTGATGAATTTTCAAGACTTTACTTATGACACTTTTGAGTATCAATCAAGTCTGAATATTGCTCCAGGAGTCCAAGCAAGACTGATGTTGGATGGTTATGAGGAGAAAGCACGCACCCCTGGCTGGAAGTTGTGAAGAGAGAGGACAATCAATTGATTAGATGTCTTTATGAAACTGCACTGATTTTTTCATGTACTGATGTTTAAAGTTTAAAGATGCTTGATGCTGTCAAAATGGTAATTATGCAGTTGAAACATAACCTGTGATGGGTTTGTCTTCTCCTGTCACATTTTCTTGTATTTCATTGTTGATGAATTGAGGGTAAGAAACTGCTGTGCAGATCGTCAAATCATTTCCATTTTTTAAATAAAGTTGTTATTTGTTTTACATTTACATATCCATTGTAAAGCTTCTGTATTTTTTTTTTTACTTTTATTTACTTTTTTAATCTCTTTTATCCATATATCCATCTTCTGAAACCACTGAATCTCTTTTGGGGTACAGTAATGGGAACCAACCCAGCTACCGTTGGGCGAATGATGGGTACAACCTGGACAGGTAGCAACTCTGACATCAACACCTGAGGACAATTCATAATTAACCTATGAGGCTTTGCAGGACTGTGGGAGGAAGATGGAGTGCCCAGAGAAAACCCACAGATGCAGGAGTGGAACATGCAAACACAGCCTGGATTTGAACCAGCATTCTTGCCTCAATGTGAGGCAAGAATGCAAATCACTACACCACAGTGTTGTATACAATAAACCTATAAAACAGTCTACAGTGCAGCCCTTATGTACTTGTTAAATGTAGTTTTTCAAAGATAAATCTCACCATATTCTTTTCTCCTTAATCTTAATTACTTTTAAAAAGAGAATATAAAGTCCGGAAGTTTTGATCAGAAAGATGCACATTTTTGTATTAAATAGAACATTAAGGATATACATTTGAAAGAAAATTATCTTTCAAATTCAAAAAAGAATGTCTATGAGACCATTTAGAACAGAAATTATCTTTGAAAAATTCCAACAACTATAGGTAGGTTTCTCCTAGTTTATTGGATTTTTCCTTCTAATTATTCAGTTTAGTTAACAAAAAAAGGCAGCTTCCTGAATCTTTAAGAAACAATTGAACTCTACAACCAAACAGAATTGAGGTTTCATTTTCTATGAACTGCAAGTTAAAAGTACAAGGAAACTGCCACACCCCTCAAAGTAGAAGTCAGATACTGCAGCTGACTAAGCAGGTACGTCCTCCCTCCATGAACATACTTAGAGCTCTTTTTTGCTACAAATTCTATCCATTATTGCAAACATTTTAAAAAGTGCGTTTATGTTTTGTGCAGGAGAGCATAAACACACGGCAGCGTTTTGGTACCATCATAAAAGAAAAACTTCTACAACTGCAAGAAAAAGAGGTAATATTTAACAAAGAGGAAGTTTTACATTTACAAGATTTAAAAGAGTCTTTTTCAAAGGTATATAGATTTAAACTTCCGAGAAAAAAAAAAGTCAATTTTTGAGCTGTAAACTCTGAAAATGAGTAACAAAAGGACAGTGTTACAGTATGAGAGACAAAGAATGTATTAAAAAAATCTAACTTTAGCAGTCAGTACATTTTTATTCAAATAAAATACAAATTTACTCACAAATGAATTATTGTGAATAGACGGACATTGAAAAGAATGTGTAGGAGAATTGTCCTCTTAAAATAGAAAATTTCCATTGATTACTATAAAGTATCAGTAAACTATGAACTACTATTGCTGGAAACAGAATTCGTTGTCATGGTAACAAAATCCTTATCTGTGGAAACAATTTAATTATCTTTTTACTCATATCAGGTCACAGGCTCTGTAGTAAATATTTAATCTGAAGTGTTTGAAACATTTAAAACTTTACTTTGAGATCTTTTCTTTAACTTGAAGTTTTCTCTGGTTTAGATTTTTTTTATCTAGTTTGATTTTTATAATATTTCAACTGATTTAAACCGCAAAAGTTTAAAAGAAAATATGACTGATTTGTGAGGAACAAGTACAACCGGCTTGACTTGCATTCCCTCGTTTTTAAAGATTAGGTGTTTAAAAAAAACTACTTCAACAAATAATAATCAGTCTCTTTTTTAAAATATAAAACATTGTATAAAAACTAAAGTTTTTACATGCATTCACACATTTTTCTTTTCTTTTCCAGAGGAAAGAGATGGCAAGAAAGATCACAAGTTGCTGTGTTGCTGTTCTCCTCATGTTAACAGCCGTTGCAGCTGTACCGAGGCGTGTCAACTCCATTGAAGACGTGTCCACCAACGTTCTTACACTGCTGTACTGGTTTGCCCAAAATGTGGACATCAATTCCAATGGAATTATGCTGATGTTCAACCCAAGCGAAGGCAGTTATGGCTCACATCCTTATGGAAATTATGAAGGTTTACTGGAGACTTTACCTTGGGGATACCAGTACTTCAGTATTGGCAATATCGATCAAGGTTCATATCCTGATTATGTTTGTAACAAAGGGAACAGGGCTCGAATCATAGTTAGAGTCAGGAGACAGAACAACCAGCTAGCCGATAGAATCTATATAACACAGCATACTGGGAAGTATCATGAGTCAAATTATGATCCTCACCAGACTTATGAAGTCACTGCTAATGTGTTACGAGAACTGGCACAACTTTCTTTGAATGAAATGAGAGCTGCAGGCTACCCGTTTCAATACCATGGAAATGCACCCAGATTCACTCTTCAAGCATCTTCAGTCTCCAACCAAAGCTACTACACTTCTGCTCCAAGTTCCTTTAGTGAAGACAGCATTTGGCCCGGCCTGTGTGTTGGTTTTCTAGTTCTAATAGTGTTGGTCTTTCTCATAATAGCGGCGGGAAATGCAAAAGTATAAGTGTTAGCAAAACACAAGGTCTCTGTCCAACTGCAGCAAATCCTCTTCAGGGGGATTGTGAAAGCAATAAATGGTTAAACAGCAGTTAATGCTCTGTTATTTGCTTGTGGGATTTGCATCTGTTAATTTTTACCATTCAGGTTTAATTTTAACTGTTTTGAATATGGAACTTTAGGGTTAGTGGACTTTGATTACAGAATAGTTCATCTTTTGTAAAATGTTCAACTTTTAAATAAAGTACAATATTTTTGTTTCAAGGTGATGATTTATTCTTTTTTTTCCTCTTTTAGTTACTACAAAGTCTTGAAAAAAATCCTTGTTGACTTTAACTTTTGTGAAATAAGAATGAAAACTTTTTGATCAATAAATTTCATTACATCTACAAAGAATTATTTTTTTGTATTTATTATGTAAGATTTGTATTGTATTAATGTGCACTGCACAAACTACATTTCATTTCATTGATCCCTGAGCAGACCAGTAAAGGAAAAAAAAAAGCTCTTCATGTTAAATCTTAAATAAAAACAGTCAAAAAAGATCTATGAGTGAGAAATGTAAAGTGCCACGACTACTGAGCTTGTAAACACTGGAGGCACATTTGAAGCTCTGAAGGGACCCAAAATAATACCTGCTAGAAATATAGGAAATGTAAGCAAGTAAGAAAGGGTGTTTCCTTAGTCGATGTTTCCTAAACTCTAAAACTGCTACTGTGGTGCTTTTATTTGTTCATTTTTTGTTTAAGGGTAACAACATGGAAACAAGAACTTGTGCTGACCATTATAGACCTCCAAATGAATAAAGAACAAATCCTTGCCACAAATAAACGTCTAAAAAGTTATTCTGTTATTTTTGGTGTAGTTTTCGTGTTGCTGTTTAATAATATAGTACATTGTTTTTGAATGGATAAGACTGATTATCTTGTGTTCCCTAAACATTAGAATGAACTGTTTTTCTAAAAAGGGTCTTCTGTTAAAGGATTTGAGTTGAATGTCATTTTAGCTTTGTCTACAAATCTGTAGGTTTATTTTTGTTGAAACAACCAACTTTCCACCATAAGAGACAAGATCCTTTTGTTTGGAGTACTCAAAAAAAAGAGTGTTTTGATCAGCAAAATACTTGTGTTTTTAAAATCTTTATATTAGTTTTAGTTTGGTTAAAGTTGTATTAAATAAGGTTTTTATCAATATTATTTGAGACCTATGAAAAATTTTGGAATTACTCTATTAAGCCTAAAACAAAAGTATTAAGCCTATTAATCCCCTTTGAGGGGATTAGAAAAAAAAAAAAAAGAAAAATCGATACGACACGCCTGCATCAAACCTACTTTCCCTTACATGCTGTATAGGTGTTGGCTACAACCCGTCCCTCGCAGCATGCCTGTAGGACAAAATGTACGTGAACATTTTTGCTCTATGGGAACAACTGTTCGTACAAAAAAAAATCAACAAAAATGCAAGCAAAAACAAAACAGGAGCCAACTAACAAGTTCTTGTACATGTACTTTTGTTAAACTTGTTTAATTAGCCTTTCAGTTAAGTATACAATGACTAACGTTCTCAAAATGTGAGCTATGACAATCTTTACATTGTTGTAAAGAAAGAGTCTACTGTTGGAGAATTCTGTTCTGCTCGTCAAAATATGGCTGTCAGTTCTCCTAAAGAGGTCAGAGTTTCTCAAACAAAAGCCACCGTATTAATGATAACATATATTGCATATTTTTGGTATACAAAGATACTTTAAAGCAGCTCTGCTTGTTTACAAGTCTCTCTATGACCTTGTACCAAAGTACATCTCTGACATGTTAGTGCCATGCAAACCATCTCGGACTCTGAGGACCTCAGGGACCGGCCTCCTGCGGGTGCCCAGAGTCAGGACCAAACAAGGGAATCAGCGTGTCAGTCTTATGCAGCTAAAAGCTGGAACAGTCTCCCTGAGGTTGTGAGACAGGCTCTACTGTGATAAGGTTCAAATCTAGACTCAAAACATGCCTGTTTAGCCGTGTATATAACTGAAGGGTCCTTATCGATATCTCTTTTCATTCTCTTTGGTCTTTCCTTTCTTTTAAAGTACATTTTATAATGATTATCAATGTTTTTAATTGTTTTATGTATTGTGATTTTAATGCATTTTCCTGTGTTGCGAAGCACTTTGAATTACTTTCTGTACTAATTGTCCTATACAAATAAACTTGCCTTGCCCTACTAAGAACCGCTATACTGCAAACATAATTTTAAACAAATATTTTAATATTTGTGCCTGTGTCCAGAACTCTTGAGGGTGAACACACACAGAGAAGCAGGTCATGCAAACTTCTATGCAGCATTTCAGAGGGTCATTGCCCTCTGTGTGACATGTTGGTGTCTTATAATTGGTGCGGTGAAGCATGAACATGCCTAGGTCAAAAACAGCTTCTTTCAAGTTGTTGTTTCTTTCTCCATATGTGTTTACACGAACAAACACTTTCCTGCACACAAATTACACGTCTCTACATTTGTTGCTTTGCTCTCCATCCCACAGTCTCCTCCTCGCTCCTTTTGTGCTCCTTTCCTGCAGGGCCTCCCTCTACAGCTCAGGAAGGTGGTGGTTATTTGAGCCAAATGTGACAGAACTTTGGGATTGAATCCTCTCCCTTTTCCTTCCTTGTTTCCACATCAACTCACTCTGGGCAACATTTCAGATTTATACCACGTCGCTACTACACCAGTGGTGACACCCGAAAAACAAAATTCCTTTTTATGTTAAATGTTTTATGACCTCCAGAATTAGAATAACACCAGTGCACAAAGAGAAACCTTTGAGCATGATTACCTCCAGACAGCAGAAGAACTAAGAAAATCTGTTACATCAGTCTCTAAAACAAGGCAAAGATGAGCTCATGGTTGCTTCTAAAAGTATGTTACAACTCCCTGCACACTAGCATTCAACCTGACATTATTCATTTCAAATGTCAAATGAAAACAGAAAATATGCCAGTGAAATGGCATACAGACACATTCAATAACCTACAAATAAAAAATCAATAAGAATGGATTACAAAAGTAAAGGAGGAAATAATGAAGGGCACAGACTACAATGCAACTCTCAAGTGTGAAAAGAAGAAATAACATGGTAATAAACTATCAGATCGCTACCATCTGTCTTTAGATAACTATCACTGTATGACTTTTTCAGCAGATCTACAGGGGTCTAAATTCACAAACTTAATAGAACTCATCTGCTCAAATATATAGAACACGGTGACAGCAGGAACTCTCTGTTTGCCCGTTCTCCACTTCTACAAAACTCAAAACAGGTCCTGCTGTCTAAACATATTCTTGTGCAGACTGGTTTGGGAGTTGAACTTCAAGGAGTTGGCTGTAACAAATCAGAGCACCTAAGTCTTAAAATAAAAAAGTCTGAACATTTTAAACAGTTTGCTGCAACGCCACATTTGGAATAAGGTCGTGTCAGTAGCTAAGCACACAAAAAATCAGTAGTATCAAATAAACATAGTTGAAACAACAGGCTTTATAAGCTACATAAATACTCACTGTCAGTCGACCGGATTGCGGCTGGCTCTGTTTCAGGTGGCTGCACCCTATCCACCCTAGAGTCTGCCAGAGAAGGCAGGGGAGCACTGAGAGCAGGTGGATGGTTGTTCTCAGCTGAATCGTTTGGCACAAAATTGTCCGGATGTCTGACGGCAGGCATCTCTGACTTCCTGAAGATGCCATCAACTGTGCTGAGGTTAGGGGAGATGGGGTCTGCCCTTCTCTGAGGAGGCTCGGGAATCCTCGAGCCTGGGCCTGATGACAGCTGAGCATCCATCCTCCTGGGAGGTGCAGGGGGCTCTTGGGCTCGGGTGGTGCTAAGCTCCGCTCGTCTGTTGGTGGTGCTGGAAATAGAGTTGGCGGTGCCATCCAGGGGGTTACTCCTGCTGCTCAGACTCACCTCTGGACGTTTAAGCCCAAAGCGGGCTATTCCAGCACTAGGCGAGTTGTCGATCTGCTTGGAGGAGACCTCTATGGACATCTCTGTGCGACGGGGGGATGCAGCATCGGGGTTACGAGCCCCTGATAAGTCGATGCGCCTCATACCGGTTTTTGGGGAACGTAGACTGGATGACTCAGACGATCTGGAGGAGGAGTAGTCAGAGTTGCGTGAGCTTAGATCGTAGCTCCGCTGGCTGGATGAAGACGATGTAGATGAGCGAAGGGGGGTGGTGGCGCGACGGGACAGGGGAGATGGGTTTGCGACTGCATCTGCTTCCTCCACTTCAAACGACCGTTTCAGTGCTGAAAAAGACAAACATATAAGAAAAAAAAAAATCAATACTACAAGAAAGGCTTAAAGCTCTGATGAAATATACAATTGTGTAATGATATTTTTGAAGTGTTAAAGATATTGTGTGTATATTTATTAACCTCTTGACGCCTACTAATGCAAATATGCATCCAACCACCTCACCTTGAAAATTATCTTAATTTAGCATCTACATGAAAGTAATAACATCTGGGATTTTTTCTTTCTTTCTTCATACCGGGAAATAAGTTCAGGTGTCAAGGGGTTAAAACTGTGAGGAGCCTTATTTGTTCATACTTGTATTTATAATCATTTAAATAAAAGGAAGAAAATAAAACATAAATCCAGTTAAAATCCAAGGATTGTTTACTGCCACTGCCCATGAGCAAGACACTTGGTCCAAATTGCTCCAGATGAGCTCAGGAGTGGCCAGAGGCAAATCTGTGGATTGTTTTTAAAGATATAAATGCAAATCTGCAGAAATGTGTACAGGAAGTCATTGAAGAAAAAAAGGTTCACACGTTATTGATCTAATAATAAAGACGCTTGTTCTTTGACTTTTTTTTCTACAATCCTGAGACGGAATAAAACAATTTTCTTTTTCTTTATTTGCATATACACAAAACAGAAAGGAAAATGAATCAAAACAGTGAAACATAAATAATAATAATAATTAAAAAAAAAAAACTAAACCTACGGAGAAAACATATTTTAGCCATTCTCGAAAATAAACAAGTCACTGCCACTTTTGCCTAAAAATGTAATTTATAAATGTAAAAAAAGAAGGAACTGTCCATACTATCGTGTGGAGGCACACAAAACGTGACCAGTAACAAGTTAAGACACAAGACTGGAATATTATTATAAAGTAGATTAAACACTAAAACCTCATCAAAACCTTAACTCTTACCTGACTTGACACGTTTGACGTAGCGTTTTAGCATGTCGTTAGTAAAACAAACCTTTTCTAGAACACTACAACTGCTTTACCACGCGGTGAATGAATAGATGTTAGACTCGCAAACTTCACACACATCTAAAGAGGGGCTAGTTTTCCCACATTTAACCGAGGTAACGAAAAATAACAACACAATTACTCCAACACTTTCATACACCTGCGGGCTATCGACTGACCACGCCCACTAACAGCTGGACCTCGGAGGTTTCCGGTCACGTGACCATGTCTGTTCAATTGAGAACCATTGACAGTCAGTGTTGAGAACAGAACTATTTTTACTGTTTTACCAAAAAGTGTTTCTTTTATTACACGTTACAAGGTTTTGTTTTAAATATAAATTCAAAAAAGACTCGTGTGTCAATGTTTTTATTAACTAAACAAAGTACAAAATATTACCCTTTTTTTTTTACTACAGCAACACAACACAAATGTTGCCTTTAAAGTCCCCCTCCGATGAAAATCGTGTTTGTTTTGTTTTTAGCATGCACTTGTAGCCTTTTTCTTATGAAAAAGAACAAATGTAATTAAAAAAAACATTTCATTTATGCATTTCTGACGATTTCTCCTTTTAAATCGCTGTCACATCAGACAGCGATTTAAAAGCAAAGGCGCTCAGTTTGAATTAATGAGCTGTTGTGATGTCACAACGGCCCGGTGGCGCATGCGCATTACACAAACTCCCTGTTCAGCGTGAACAAGCTCAGGTGAGAGAGGAGAGAAGATGGTACACTCTGCTTGCGTTGAAGGCTTGCTGTCCCGCATTAACCAGAGAGAGTAAAAATAAAATGAGGAAGAAAATCAGGTGCTTCGATGAAAATCATAAAGTGCAGGCTGCCCCAGCAGGACTTGCTCCCCATCCCAACTCGCCTACCGGGAGCCGGCATATAGAGATCGGGAGCTCGGTCCGTCCAGGGTGAATCCGCTGCTTAACCGTGACCAAATCCTAAACCTAACCCTTCCTTTGGGTCCGCGCGGCCGAGAAAAGTTCAGCACTGGTCGCACGTTTTGGAAAATTACGTGCGAATAATCACTCAGTTTATTTGGCCATTTTTACAGTTTCTGCCAGTCTGTGTCCCGGTGTGAAGCTCTTCCATCATGCCAGACACAGTCGGCCGAAAAGGGGGGGGGGGGGGGTCGAGGGCGGAGCTACTCAGCTCATCATCAATGGCCACGCCCATTTAGAGAAGATTTTGGCAACAGAGGCTTCAGACAAACAGGAAATATGGATTTTGAATACATCTAGGTTGTGGGATTTTTGTTAAGAACTTCATAATCATTTTTAAAATACCCCTGGGAACGTTTTTATATTAAAAAAAATTGTCATTTTACTTAATAACCTGGTAGTGCCAGATATGATTTAAAATCAGAAAGACTTGGAATCTGATTTACTTATAATATATTTTATTAATTACATTTATATGTTCTATGACAAGTTTTTAATTGAAGTCCATAAAATTGTCTAAATTTCTACATTCCTGATTATTCCTACCACATCTTAGTTGTTGAGAATTCTAAACAAAGCCTTTCATGAAAGATTTAATTTCATTAAAAGTTTGGACAAGAGCAAACAGAATTTGAACATTGCTTGATTACCACACACATCAATGTGCATTAGAGATGGCTTTGTCATTGGAAAACACAGGGTTCCTAAACTTAGAAATAACCATGCAAAAGGACAATTAGATAAACACTAGGCATTCTGAAAAGAAGTTAAAGGGACGGTGCATTTATTGAAAATATGAATAATGTATATTAAGATCAGCATTTGCATTGTTTTTGTTTCATCCAAAACACTCATTGAAATTCCTCTCACTCACAGAACTAACAGATTCTGCAGACAGTACAGTTTTACTGCTGTCACTTCTCTTTCAACACAAGGTTTGACTGTCCACAGCTGTATTAGGTTACTGTAATGCAAACCCAGTGTTTTGAACTGCAGCTGCCTCACACTGAAATCAATCAACTAATAAAAAACGAGCTTTTATGAAAAGGTTTTAAAACACACACACCTGGAGTGTTCGAAAATCTTTCAGCAAAAAGTCATAAGCTCATGACTTTAGGTAACTTGTTAGTAGACTACTAGAAAAAAAAACTACAATATGGTCTAGGTAAAATAAAGCTGTTCATCAAAAACAATAATAAGAATACTTTGTGTGTTAAAGAAAAACTAACAACAGCTTTAAGCTGGTTGTGAGGTCTCAGTCGTACCTTTTATTTCCGGTTCCTTTTCGTGTGCAGCCATCCACCCTTCTCCTTCTATAGATGTATGTGCACACCTGGCAACTTTCCATCCCAGCTGCAACCTTTTACCCATGGTTGTACATGCATACGCGTTCCTCTGCCGTCATTTCCACACATTGTCAGGTCATAATTTACAGCTAGTCGCATAACACACAGGACAAGCCCAGAAGTGCAATCAGATTATCTCATGCAGGTTGACAGCTATTTGTCTCAGGATTGCAGCCTCTGCCAAAAATTCCACCCAGCATGGGGACCCTGCTTCCGGTCAGACTCTCCACCTGTTTCAGCCTCTTAATCCACCTTTCAGTATCAATTACCAATAAACTGATTGGTAGTAACTTTTCTGCTTTGGTGTTCAGCCTAAGGAACCTTTTTGTTATTAGATAAATAAACATTGTTGTTTAAAGAATCAGGGATGTTTTTGTGCACCCTTGGGTTGGCTGAGGTCTCGCTCCAAAGTGTACACAGCTGGGATGTCATGTGATTTATCAAATGGGATTTTTTCATCACAGCTAACTCACAATTTGCACATTATATGTTATACTTACAGAGTTATTTTAATAGGTAGCCTGATTTTGATATAAAACTTCAATGTTTGCCAAAGTATAAAAATGCTTACCTATCAATTAAAATTAAGATAGTGACCACAACCTTGAAATGTCATTGTTTTGTAGCTACAAATTAAAATTCTCAAAGCGTTCCATTTTTACAAATTAAGTTGTGTCACTTTCTTTAATGCAATTTTGTGAGAATGTCTTTTTAACTACTGCACTACATAGACAGTGATCAGAAAATCCTGCTCATTATGACACATTATACAACTAGGCAAGAAGATGCAAGTAAACATTTAAGTTAAATTAGTTTTTTTGTAATGCAGTGTCTGATTTGTAAATAACAACCATTTAAAATTTCTTCACGACCCTGTTCTGTGAGTCAAATAAGACATGCAAAAACAAAGACAGAGGTCCTCTCCAGGGACAAAGTAAAGGCAGAGACCAGCTATTGCAACACAATGATGCAACACATTATCCTGCAAGCAGATAGACGTGTTAATATGAAGCATTTTCCAAATAAACACAGAAACATTTGTGGAAGTTCTCCAAAAGATTTTCCACTCCCTTAAAAAACATAACAAAAATGAAACTAAAATCTCAGTCAATCAAACATGTTCATTTTCAGGGTTTCTAACTGTTGCGCAAATACTTGTTTTTCCCCTTAGCAGATTCATCTGACAGGAAATGACTCAAACAAAGGCTGGCTTTTTGCATCGTGCAGGATGACCGATGGCATTTCCCTGAGCAACACAGCAGCGATGTAATTAGCACTAGACCTGTCCGAGCTGGTTAAGCCTGAAAAGGCCTGATGTTGCTGATAAGCACAGAAGCTTCTAATGAGGATCTTTTGTGTGAACACACTTCTTTCCTCCCAAACACGGTCAGTTAGGTTGCATGGTTTGTTTACTGTTAACGTGTACATTAATTAGTATTAATTGCTTAGAGAAAGGAAATATTCTCATTGAAAGCTAGTTTTCAGCTGTTTCTGTTTAGATGCATTGGTTAAGCTTCGTTAAGTAAGGCCACCGTTTTCCTTTAGAGAGAAGTTTCAGCTCCAGGATGGCTGATCGTTGCTTGAATTGATCTGTTTTAGTGAGTTTTGTCTGATTACATACAGTGACTCACCTTTCAGAAGACAGCTATAGAGCTTTAAACTTTCCAGGTGGATGATTAGTGTCTGTTCAAAGAATATCAGTTTTCATTTTGCAGATTCTTTCCCAGCTAACAGGATTTTCCGTAGATATTGCAGCGTGCTGGTAAGTGTCATGCAGGCTGGGCCCCCAGTAAAAGAGGAGGCCCAGCTGTGCTCAAACATACTCATCTGCTGCCTGCGCCACTATTTTCACCCACAAAATCAGTCCGCTACTGTGGAATTTCCTCTGACTGCTCCCCACAAACAGTTCAGTCACACAAGGAAACATGCAAACAAACAGGGTGGTTGCTTCCAGTTAGGCTGTATCAATCCGAGCAACAACATCAAGGTTTCTGTCGAATAAGAGTTGCCAACCATCTCCAAATACTATGTGACGATCTCCACTTCACAGAAAAACCCAGTTGTTCCAGATATGTATCTTTGTAAACCTTGTGATGGACAACATCCAGGAAATATCAGGTTTTGAACTCACCAGTGAGTTTGCCGATCACATCAGGCTGTTTACAGTGACATAGGAATCAACCCCCCTCTCCCCATTAGTAGAGTTTTCATTCAAAATTTAATGTCAGGGTTTGAAATTTTGTGTCTTAAACAAAAAACCCATACGATATATAATTGTGGTACCCCTTGGAATAAATCCTTGGACCTTTAAGTGAAGCTTTGCCTGTTTTAACAGACAATCCTCACATAGTTTTGACCTAGTTTTTGCTTTGTTTGTGGGCTGATACGTTTTGATTTTGTCTCTACATGTTTGATCTTTTCTAATAAAACATAAAAAAACTGTTTAATATTGTTTTTTGTGATTTTTTGCAGAACAAAAAAAAACAAAATTTCCTATTTGGAATTAACTTTTTGTGGATCTATTAAAAAGAAGAAGCTGGGCTTGTACTAAAAAGATTAATATCAAGCTTTGCCACAAAAACAGTTTAAATGATAAGAGAGCAATCCAGCAGAAAAAAGCTCAAAAAAAGGCTGCTAAGGATTAAAAAGTGACAAACAAAACTAAAAGAATTATCTTTACTATCTTTCAACATAACTGTAACAATAATAATCGCACAAACATATAAAGACGAGAAAGGTGCTTTCTATCAATTAATGCACTAAAAAAGGGCTAATTTAATTACCTTTAAATAAATGTAATTGACATGTAGATGCAGATGGAAAATAAATAGTTGTCTAATTTAAGGAGCTCTTTTCCATTGAGAACAATAAAAACAGAGGAAAAAGTTTTTTTCTATAATTACAATAGCAGGATGAGGTAAGAAGGTTTTCTTTTGGAAGGGTAAACCCCTTTGATCGCTTTTATGAGACAGCGCAAATCATAAAAGAATAAAGCCTAAACCAGGAGAGCCTGTTTATTCATGAGATAAACTGTAACAAACAACTCCTGAGAAACTGTGATATTGGTTTTACCTCACCCAGCACTTTGACATTTCTGCATTAACTTTAAAGATTCATATCTCATTTTAAGCATGTTTAAAATACCGTAGTTAAGGAAATTATACAACGAATATCATTGTGAACAGTCTTTAGGGAATCTGGGTAAATCTTCATTTTCAAATGGCAAAACCACAAACTACGTTTTTAAAACCATGTGACCGACCAGAGCTTATGCAAACCTTCAGTTCTGGTCAAAAATGTGGAAAATACCACTGTTTTCCACAAACTGATCAAAACTGTGGAAAATAACAGTTACTAAAGTGTTGGATTCAATGTCCTGTCTTTAAAAAATAGTGTGCAAAACCAATTCAGCATCTCAAGATTTCAGTCCATTAGTGTGCATCAGTTGGACAATAAGTCGATTGTTAGGTGTTGCAATGGATTATCAGTTTTACATCAAAGACAGATACACAAAGTTGTTAGGAACAAAACGTGCAAAATCAATCTTTTAGGAAGAAAGTCTCCCAGATTTAATATTTTTTGATCAACTTTCAGCAATGTTGGTCAACAAGTGGTGTATATCTTTTCTGTAGAGTCACGGTAGACTGCAGATTTGATTATATTCTTTGTGTTCTGCTAATCTATGCAATTTTAACTGGTAGAAGAATAAAATTCCATATTCTGTTGATGTGTTATAAAAAAAACACTTCAAGCTTCCTAGTGGTATTTTAATTATGATTATGCCATTTTTAGCCAAAAAGGAAAACCCAAAAACCGTTTAGTTTGAGATAGTTTTTGCAGAGTGGCATGATTTTGTTAGATATTTTTCTCTGAGTTGTGCACAGGACTATTGGTGCAGAGCAAGCCAGCCCCCTTCCCCATCACCCATCTGTTTACACTGTCTCACGCAAGCTTACAGCCCCTCACAACCCCCTACCTAACAGTGCTGACACAACGAAAAAGGTGAGCTATCCAGCCTTACAGTTTTAAGCCAGATGCCAGCCCAGACGAAGAAAATTGAAATGTACATGGATTTATTTGTCTGCAAGTGGATGCATCGGAATGAAGCAGAGCAGGGAGCATGTGGCTTGCTATATTAACATCTACAAGCTTGATTCACAAGGATTTAAAAAAAAGAAATACTCAAAAATGCAATTCTAAGATGACTTTTCTTTATATTTGTCCTCAATTATGAGAAAAATGCTATAAAAACATGTTAAAAACACAAGTTTCATTGAAGCGGGTCTTTAAATAAGATGTGTTTCCTCTTTTTTATTTATTGATCTAACAAAGGACCAGAAGAATAAAATGACAGACTTCCGATTTAGATGCATTTTGAAAAATGTTCCTCGTGATCTTTGACTAACAGTCACCGGTTTGCTGACATTTATCCCTGCTGGGTTTCTCTGAATCTATCAATGAGGCCTTTTTTCAAATGCTGTGAAGTCTTCCTTCTATTTCTCTGCAAAGCAGGGTAATAAAGGCATCCTCAATCAAGCACCATAAAGAAGACATAAAGGTATTACTACATAAAGCCAAAAGCGCTTTATAAGTTTCCAAGTTTAGATCCTAATGTTGGTGTTCCACCTGAACAAAAGCTGCATAAAAGCATGACTTTAGGACACAGGTAAACTTTCTTCACCCTGAAGAAAACCACTTATCTTTCCACTCTGTTGCTCTGTATAAGCCAAAGACTTAAAGAAAGGAAGAGGGGTTCGCCATGCATACCACAGCCAAACTGGTGTTGACAGAGAAGCAGCTCTGGACAAGTGTGAATGCATTCCTAATGGCTATGTGTTTGTAGGAGACAGATAGCGAAACAGAAAGACGTGTCGGAGGAGAGGTGTCTGCATGTCAACCCCCGCCCACCCTGCTAGGCCAAGGGGGCTGTGGATGGACGAGCTGCTGAGAGAGGAGAAGAGGAAGCCGGAGGACAAGGAGTGGGGAGAAAGACAGGGAGGGTTTCAGAGAAAGGAGCAAAGAAATCAAAAGAAGAGGAAAATGCCGAAAAGAGAAGGGGAGGTCGTCCAGGTGTTCACCTAACAGCCATAAAAAAAGGGTTTTTGGGTAGAACTATTCCCCTGAGTGCAGTTTTCTCACAAAAACTTCAACTCCCAAGCCTCTGCAAGGTTTAAGAGCATTGAAATCAACTCGCCAAGCACAATTTCCTTTTCAAAACACCACACCTTACAGCCGACGTCAACACAGCCATTACCCTTTCTCAGTTTGCAGATCCCCTCATTTCCAATCAGACATGTGGAAGCTATCTACAGTGTCCTCACAGCAGGGTTAAAGACAGCCCCACTGCAGAGGGAAGACAAGAAGAAGAAAAATCGTGGAGGACAGGAACTGACCTTCAAAATCTGATATGATCCCTTCCAAGTGAGCGTTGACAGAGGAATCAGACATTTTTGAGGAGCAATAGTGTGTTATGTATGAGAGACAGGGTGCAGGGTTCCCCTTCCCCAGCAAGGAAAAGTCTTCCTGAGACGCAGTCCAGTTTCTAAACAAATCCCAAATTAGGAGTCCGTGTAAGGCTCAGGAGGGGAGGGTTAGAAAAAAAAAAGGAAAACACAAGTTGAGCAGTGTGATCTCCACCTCTCGCTCCCGTCTTTCTCAACACAGAAATGTCTTTTTTTTTCCCTCCTCCTCCTCAACTTCCAGAGTTGGAATGAGCCAGCAATGTCACACGCCACCATCGTCACCCTCCGCCCTCTCCAGCTCACTGGCTTCCCTCCCCCTGTTTTTTTTCCCTTTTGCCTTCATTTCTCCCACCCCTTCTGTAGCCCTTGACAGCCCTGACTGTAGCTTCTTTTAGAAGTACCCTTCCATAAAAAAAAAAAAAAAACACCCTTATGCTGACATCTTAACGCACTTCCTGCAGGCACCATCACTGGATTTAGCATTTTTCCTGCCAAAACAACAGCTGAGATCAGAGCAAACTGAAAATCAGACTCTGGACTAATGTGGTGAGGGCAGGCTCACACAAGCAGTTAAAAGGTCATCAGGCATGCTCAGTTGGTCTGGAGGCAGACATCAATAAATAAGTGGCTTAATGACTTAATGACCACATAAATGGGCCTCTGTGTGTTTGGGGGGGGAAGGGGCGTTGTCAGAGAAAGCAGAGACGTATCTCGCAGAGGATGTGGGGGACGTCCATCTGTATTTGAATCAATGAAGGCAGTGACAGCTCTCAAGGACTCATTCCTTCCTAAAATTACCCACAAACACAGCCAGCCAGGATTCATGGACAAAAAAGCAAAAGAAGTGCATTATTTTTTTAAGAACTTTACATTTATTCATAAGCTAAAACAACATCTGAGTCTCCAGAGAAGAGGAGACCACATTAAGAAAATCTGTGTAAAAATGGGTTTGGAGAAGTGAAACAGATGGAGATGAGCCACATGGGAATGAGCTGCTATCAATTTTACTGGTTGTAATTTAGCAGAACAAGCACATGAATGAGTGATTTATCATTAGGCACCTGAGACTCAGCATGTCCGCAAAAACTCACTGCAAGCTTGCTGCTTACATTGGATCCAAATTCGGACCTTTTAGTTGATTTAAGCATGTTTGCCGATCACATGCGTCAGTGTGCAAACACACACAGATTCTCAAAATAAATATGAGTGTTTCCTCTGCAACCTGAGATTAATGCTGCACCACATTTCCTTTCAACTGAACCGTGAAAGGTATGTTACTTACAAAAAAAAAGAATGCTCATCCAGATGTAAATACTTTGAGCAGGCTGGTGTTAGAAAGAACGTGCAGTGCGTAAATTCCTCCAGCAGAGGTCAGTGTTCCATCTAAAGAAAAACCTGTTGCAATGGTCACTGGTGGGTTCAGTCACAGTAACATAATCTGGATACAGATAAAGATGGAAACACAACGAGATTCCTGCCACAGACACACCCCAAACCTCCTCCTTAACACATGTGTGTTTTCCACCATGGCACACCCACAGAAACACACACCACGATGCATGCACTCCCTCAACCTAACACACAATAAATACAGCAGATGCATGCCAAATTTTTAACTTGGAGATCAGCAACAAATGCTGCGTCTAAGAGAAAAACTTTTTTTTTCTCTGCTAGCGAGCCAGACTCTGCTGATTTAATGTAACCCTTTAACCTAAGCATCACCTCCACATGTCAATTCCTGATCTTTCCCCTGCTTCTGACCCACGTTTGATTTTAAACAGCTCCCCTGAACCAAGTTGGAGCTGTCACTCAGGCCTTTGAAATTATGCAGACCAGAAAAAAGTTGTGTGACGCCAAAACTCTCACACTTAAATAAAAGAAGAAAGATAAACCCAAATACGCCAAACCTTTATTGAGTTTCAATACAGTTGATCCGAAAAAATAAACTACGACATAACAACCCCCCCCCCCCCCACACACACACACACGTTTTTTTTATAGTGCACATTCATGCAAGCCTCAGCAAGCCCAGACACCACCAATCCCATCTGCTGTTACAGCAGTCACACTGGGGGAAGCCTAGAATGTGATTTACTTGATAAAGACATTCATTCATGTGATAGTTTTCATGTTTAAATCCCAATGGTTCATTGTGTGCTGTTCAAATATGGCATGAATTTACATAAATATGTGAATAAAATTTACTTTTTATGATTTGAACTCCACCAATTTACAGTGTCTACTGTGGCTTTTACTTTTTTTTAATGAGCAATTTATTATTAAGTGTAACAGAAAGTAACTAATATAAATTTAAATCACACCATTCCAGCCACTGTTATAGCTGTAATCATATAATCCAAAAGTGTTCAATGTAAAATTATGTCATTCTTACATTTAGAATCAAATAGCGCACTAAAAAAATTATATATATAAAGTTGTATAAGAAAAAATAAAGATTTTTCTGGGACAGTACATCTATTTTCTTTTAGCCAGATGGCTCTGCGCTTTAAATTGCTTTTGTGGATCATGTCTACACTAAGCATGAAGAAAAAAACTCTTCAAACTACCAGTTTAGGGGAATTTTACTATTCAAAATTCTTGTAGGGGTAGGGGAAAGTAAAAACCGGTGCTTACTCACAGGTTTTTACAAAAAATTTACCCAATCTAAACCTTTTCTGATGATTACGGTGTGTCAAAACGAATGCACAAAGATGGATTATGGTAAATATGCTGGTTTCTAAAAACATCTTTTAAATTCTATAAACAAGATAGTTTTACGTCGTCTTATTTATGCCAAGCTTGTGCCACTTTTTGGTTTTGATCTTTAGCAAAACAAAAGCCTTCGAGAAGACTGAAAAGGGGCAATCTGCAAGACTTGGTAGGTCTTTGGTCTTTAGATTGGCTAAACTGTATAAAATTGCATTTCATAAACAGGTGCTGAGTTGTTACACTGCATCAAATGGAAAAATGGAGAGCGTATTTAAAAATCTTTCTTTAAACTCACAGAAGCACCTTTTCTTTATGAAGCTCTACTAGGAGATGAGGAGATTTAGACTGCTGCCAAGTCTAAAACAGTTGTTAGGATTATCGCAGTGCAGGAGCAAATTGCATATGTCAGCTGCAAAAACTGTATAAAGACTGTGCAAACCAACTGACAGATGCTTTGTGCCAGGATATATCCTTCCTGTCAGAAATCACATCAAACACAGTCGCATGAACGACGTCTGATTTTTCAGTTAGTCAACACTGCACACCTGCATCTTAAGTTAAAATTCAGAAAGAGGTATTTTAGGTGGTATTTTATTCGTTAGTATTAGTATTATCAATGGAAGAGGCAGTAGCAATACACCCACAATAGAGGTGACTCAAACACCACATGGCTTTGGTGAGATAAACAGGATGGAAAAGCCACATTGTGTGATGATCTGACTGATAGCAAATACAGTAAAACAAACCAAAAAATGATGCTAATACTAAGGAGTTTCTTCAGAAATGTGCACATGAAACCACCTCCTGTGTGCTGCAGCTAAAGCACATACACAGCTGTGGTGATAGCAGCTGCTCTTAACCAAATGTCAACATCAGCACCCAGCCAGGCTACGCTAACTTTAATCAAAAGTAGCACCTGTTGGAAACATGACGTGACTGCGCTGAATATGCTCACACACACAATACAGTTTCCCCCCTAACTCATTTACTCTGTGGTTTTCTTTGCAGCGTTGGAGTGTGCTTCCTAATAGATACAGCAGGGCGGCTCAGTAAATACCGAGAGCAGCTGTCAAGCAACAATAATGACCCTCTTATAGGCTCCTAACATACAGTAAGCAACAGTTGTGCTCTCTATGCACACAAGCTCACCAGGAAGAGTGTTAATAATAACAAGTATATGTATGCAAATATTAACATGGAAAACTTCAGCACAGTGTTTTCCTTTGGTTATTGTGTGATGTACTGGCAGTTAATATGTAATCTAACTGGAAAAAAACTGAAACTTTCATTATGTCAAATACATATGGCAACATTTACAGCTAGGAAGAAAATTGAAGCACTCTAACAATAGGAAATCATTACACTGATAAAACTGTGAAAGTGTGAAGACAGGAAAAGAAACTTTGTGCATGCAAACATTTTTTTGTTTACAAATCTGTGTTGTGTAAAAACACATAGTACCTTTGATATGTACAAAAATTAAAGAAAATATAATAAAAACTTTGTCACTCTGACACTCTCTTATATTGATTTTAAATAAATTAATTGCCATTGATAAAAATGTAAAAAGAGAAAAAGAGAATCTAAAAGGTTTATAGTGACCCACCTTTAAAACTTTTCATGATTTCATTTTCCATTATTTTATATTTAGTCATCAACCATATGAGAAAACCAGGAAAACCATTCAACTCAACACCACCCCCTGGTGGTAGAACAATGTATAACAATCTGCCTAAGACCATAGAAACAGACTTGTCATCAGGAAGAATTCTCTATGCAAAGTGAGAAATAGCTAACATGTTTCAATGACTTTTTAAATGTTTCAACTAAGTAACAGATAAAAAGTCGTGACCTTGAATTTTCAGTGAGCTACGGGGAGGTTTTCCAGACCTCATCAGCTGATTTCACTGTGACTGGAATTAATGAGACACGTCAGCCGCTTCATGCTTAGTTCACAATATCTGCGCTTCATGAAGAGTTTCCGCTGAACACATTATCACAGCTGTTTCAAGTGGGAGACGAAGTAAAAAAAGGAAACAAGGGAGCTTTGCAAGACAGCATCCGCATAAGAGATGGATGAAAAACAAGTGAAAGACATGATTTATGATGTGCATCAGTCAAACACAACCACACAGGACAGGATGTCTCCAAATGTATAAATGTTCTTTTTTAAATTGGTATGCAAACATGAGACATTCAATATTTACTATTATTTAAAAAAAAATCATGAATACAGACATACAATATCTAAATAAATACTTTACTCTATGGGAGAAATAGCTGCTATCAATTCATTAATGATGTCCATTAGTAAAAAAGTTACGTTCACACAGCCCTCTGCAAAACGGGTTCAAATGACCACTTCCGATGAAAAGTCTAGGTAAACAAGCATAAATGCACATTTCGGGTTTCTACCTTCAAAACTCTCGTATTCACATATAACTGTGCAAGTTTCTACGCCTGATTTTGGGCTCTACGTACTAAAATTTCAATGCGCGTAGCAAGTTAAACAAGGTCAGACCTTGACCAATCAGGAGATTGGATTTAACGGATTGATGGCCTCCCTTTTAATTCACTGAAGTGCCAACCGTTTGAAAATTGCCCATGGTGGAGAAATGAATAATTTCCTATGGAATTACATGACACCAACTCTTTCATATATTGGAATAAAATAAAATGTCTGGAGCAAGATTTGAGAGATTTTGTGCCAACCCTCTTCCAACCGTAGGTGGTGGTCATGTGCTAGTAAACAGTAGAAGAAGAGAGAAGAAAAGAAGAAAAAGCCCCTCCCTGCTTGTCTAATGTAAACACCATGGGTTAGATCAAATGCCAGAAGTGTACATTGCTCTAGAGGAAAAAAATATTTTTACTTTTCCCTTATAAGATGAAAACTCTTAGCAAAAACAGAACAGGACAAAAATCCATCTTTAATGGAAAACTGTCAACCATTTTCTATTATTTAATTAAAAAACATGTTTTGTTATAAAATTACAACCTGACAAACAAACTTGAGTGTTACAGCAAAAAAAAAAAATAAAATTAAAAATAAAAAACCCACCAGAGAAACCTACAGAAAGCCTGTTCTGGAAAAAACATTACATTTCCCTTGAGGAAGCACCTGGAGACAGGGGGCCACATTTCCCACAACCTCTAGGTGCAGCAAGTGATGTCAGGTCACACATCCATACAATAACAAACACTTCTCGACACTCTCATAATACTTTCACACATGCACACACAGTGCCGGTGCAGCCAGATCACTACCTAATGTTTGATTTGGAATAATATATTTATTTAAATGAAAAGGGAAAAAAACTCACACTAATGCTTGTAAAAATTCCAATAAGGTGCAGGCAGAATTACCTCACTGATGACTTTAACATAAGCACATTTGGGGTGTTTGTATTTTGTTAAGATTGGGGTTTCTTTTGTATTTGTTAACTGGAGGAGGGTTTGAATGGTGGATGCAGCCTCAGTGAAGCAGGAGACAAAAGTAAAACTGTTTAAACAAAATTCGTTCCTGTTTTTACACCCAGGAATAGAAGAGGAAAGAGGGAAGCACAGTTTTTTGTTACTTTAATGCATAACTAAATAAGGCAGGAATTATGAGTGAAATAAAAGGGAAATCAAGAGTGAAAAAGCCGTGACGACCAAAATATTTTCCAGGAAACAAAGAGTCACATGAGACTGGAGGGAGACAGCCTGCAAACATTAGAGGAACAGCCATGCAGGTCAGCTAAACTGCGGTCCAAAAGCTGCTGAGCTTCCAGCTCCAAACCCCAAAAGAAAACATGCAGTCAGCAAACGAGACCGACTGAGAGTGGAAAATACCACAAAGGGGAATATGAACTCATGCAAAAAAAAAAAAAAAAGACACTCAATCAGAGCTATAGAGCTCTGACTTCTTTAGAACAAGAGGACATCTCAGCTGTAAGTTTGGCTTACCTGAGAATTTGTCCCCCTCCATGACGGGATCACTCCCTCCACAGCCACATGTAGAGCCTGCTCTCTGACTCCACTCTTTCCCTCTCCGCCTTTTTTTAGACGTCGCTCTCCTCTCGTTTATCGCTCCCTCTCTCCTTCCCTTCTTTCCTCCCTTCCTCGGCTCCTCTTTTCCCCTCGCTGCGCTGCCTCCCTTCTCTCACTGTGATTCCTTCAGTGTGTCTCACTAATGAATTCAGAATTACGACATCCCCATGTGCTGATCATATGTTGCATTCACTGCCCTTTCTTTCTCTTTCCTCCAAGATCCGCCGGTGAGACTGAAGCTGCTTTGTGTGTTCGAAATAGAAACCATTCACCCTGACATGTGACATGGAAGCGGCCCTCGAGGACAAAAATATCCTGTTGGTCTTCAAAACTCTTCTGTCAGCTTACTTATAATGATCCTTGTGTGCCATGATTCATTCCTCTTCATTGCTGTCGGAGTCCTGTGAAAGTTCTTCGTGACTCACAAGGAGATCAAAAGTGCACGACTATGCCTCAGAAACAGATCCAAAAATTTGGCGAGAACACTTAACCTGCAAATCTGCCTGGCATGGAGTTTTAAAAAAAGGGAACACAAACCCCTAAAGATGATCTGCATTTCAGACACAAGTGAAACATCATTCCTTGCTCTCCGATGTGTGTTCAGGAAACTCAGACGACCTCTGACTGTTGGCACGTCCCTCACACTGCGTCGGGGGTCAGGGGGTCACATGAAAAGCGTCTGAGCTCTGATAGAGAGCTCAAACAGTCTCAGACATGTCAGTCTGCTGAATTGTGCAACACCCACCAACCCCTGTGACCCCGGTGCTTGACATTGTCTAGTTAAAGTTGGATTTGGAGTGTCAGTTTGATCATTAAAACACTAACAACATCAATCATTAAAGACCCACTCCAAGCAGAATCATGTTCTTTTGGGTGTTTTTAACATGTTCTTGTGACATTTTTCTAGTGATGGAGGACAGATATAAAGAAAATTGCATTTTGAGTATTTCCTTGTTCGAAACACTATAAATCAGGAGAAGACAAAAAATACAGTTGGTAAAAGCTTGTAGTAGTGATACAGGTGTGATCGAGGAGAGAGCGTAAACAAAGGGATAATGGGAAGAGGGGGTGGGGTTACCCAGTGCCTACAGTTTACCTACAACTCAGAGACGAATTACTAATGAACTACTGCCACTCTGTAGAAACTATGTCTTAAAAAATGACTTTTTTTTTAAATGTTGGCAAAAAACGGCATAATCATAGTTAAAAGACCAATGGGAATGCTTTTACAATAGATCAAAATATTCATTTGAAGCCATCTTAGTTCACTGTTTGTTATGGAATTCATAACGTTTTGTTTGATGACTTTAATAAAAAGCAACAGCCCTGCATGCAAATATGCTTTAACTGTCTTTACTTTGGTGAGGAGCTACACCATCACGTTATGTGGCCTCTGCATTGTCCTGCCTCAAAATGACAGTTAACCACATGTGTAAAGATGTGCTCTGTCCTTTAAATATCTGCAATATATTGACTGATATCAGACAACTTTGTCCCAAAACATAATAAAAATTGCTACTCTTTGTTGATCTGTAATATATGTAATAGTGGAACTAATATCGTTAAGAAAAGGGTCTTTTATAGATAGACTTGGGGGGTGGGGGGTGTCAGACCAGAACGGGGCCTCAGAGGGCAAATCTGTTTTTAAATTTAACAGACTAAAGCGGATCCCTCTTATAAGTTATTGCCTTCTATGTTTGTGTAGTAACCGTTCTTAGGGAAACACAACTTTCAAAAGATTTTGATGTTTTTTTAAATCAGAGTTGATTCATTTTCTATAAATCACCATTCTAGTTAGGAATAATTAACTTTTTGTTGTCTTCTAAGATTTGGTTTTGGAGTTACAAGTTAATGTTTCCCTCATTTTTTTAATTCCCAAAGATGCTTATGAGTAGTTTTTAAAATGTTGAACATTGTAGAAAGGGCCCCTTTCAGAGCTCTGCCTGAGGCCCCAGAAATCTTTGCTGCTTCCCTGCCTAAAGGTGTAATGGAACTACAGTCCTAATGAATCAAGTTCTATGTGACAAAATCAAAAAGTTTAAAATCGTTTTATTGAATGGGGGCCTCGGCTGTTTAATTTTACTGTAAATTGCATTAGTTAACAAACACAGAGAAAACAGTGTAACAGTAGTCATAACAAAATAACCCAGATCTCATTTTTCCTCTTATGTGTCATAATAATGAAACTCTACATCTACATCATTTCTATCAATCTTAGCCTGCAGAGTATGACTTAATATGGAAACTTTAATTGCCTTAATATTTCATTTGACCTGTGCCTGAAGAAATTGAAACAAATGAATAGAAATCAAGTGAACAAAATATCATTTAAGCTTTTCTTGCATTAGAATTTTTTTTAAATTATTATGACTTTGTCTTTAATCTAGACTTTTTTTTCCTCATTCTTCGTTTGTTAAAAAAAAAACAGACAAACAGGATTTGCTGAATTTTAAATTATATATAAAAAAAACAGCTTTGTGTGTGTGTGTGTACAGAAATCAGTTGATTTTACAATTACACATCCTCCTAAATCTACTCCTCTTGGCTCATAAATCTGCCCAGCTGGCAGATGTTTTGTACAGGGCATCTCTGTGTTTTTGCAAACACACACCCACACACACTCACACCCACACACACGTGCCCTTTGGCAACTACATTTTAGTCGGGGAGGTCCGCTCACAAGCAGGGCCGTATCCGCAGCCTTGAGCACTTACTTCCCAACAGCCTGCATGTTAATTTATAGTAAGCACATGTCTGTGCTTTGACAACTTCATTTGAACTTGGTGCCTCAAGAGCACAGTTGTGCTCTACCCGCACACCTTTGTGCGCACATTCAAACACACAAAAGTTCATAAATTAACTCTACAGTTTATAGTATCCATTATAGTTTTGGACTTTTTGTTCAAGATTGAAGACAGATAATGAAGATCTTTAAATGTGTTTTTCGTATTTCTGCTTAATATTCATATAAAAGTCAGATCTTTTTGGAAAGGAGTTCTTTGTGTTTATTACAGTGACCTGCTGGTTCCACCCAATCAGCTGTTATCTGCACTGCCCACAGAGCTGAAGGTTATTGACATTGACTTACCCCTACAGGATCAGTGAGTAGTTTCTGTTAACTGGAAGAGGCTTTATTAATTTTTGCGATGCCGGGAACTAAAAGTTTGACATTGCATTAAAAATGTGTAAATGAGAGGTTTATGGGTGTTGCAAAAAAATCTTGCAATAGGCTCAGCTGCACATTCTTATGCATCTGTTGGTACCCAAAGGAAGTGAGCTAATTCTGCTACTGCATAATGACTTCAACCCTGCACTTAGACTCAAATAGAAATGTCTTTAATGTGAGTCAAAGTACCAACGAGAAAAAAAACTGTTTCATGACTAGTAGGAGAGCATTCATGTGTTATTTCTAAAGCCTTGCAGATGTTTTTGTTACAAAGTTTTACAACAGACTTCAATGCCCAGTTTTTACCTTAAAAATATACAGTTTGCAACTTTGCCATTTCTCATGAATATTACCGATGAAGCATGAGATTGAAAGATATGTACGTTTTTGGATTTTTGCAAGGAGACCATGATATGTGGTTATGTTTATAAAGTGTTTTTAAAATGTCATCAGTGTGTTTTGGTGGAGCAGTTTTCTTTAAGGCCAACTCCAATGAAAAAAGTGTTTTTTTTGGTGTTAACACAAGGCTTAAAAGTGCATTTCTCCATATTTCTTTGTTCAAATCCTGTAGCAGTGACATAGGTGCAACAGTGGGCAGGCCATAGGCTCCCAGCTCTGCTCCATTCTGATGCATGCAGTTGTGGACAACTAGATCCATGTACGTCTTCGTTTTCCTCATCTGAGCTGCCATCTCACTCAAAAGTGTACGGCTGGGTAGCTCTAATTCTGTTCAACATTTTTGTTGCATCGTTAATGGTAGAGTTTGGCTTTGATGGGATGTAAGACCTATATAAGCTGATGCATTAGAATGGAACAGAGCAGGGAGCTTGCGGCTTCCCATTGTAGCTTCGACGTCAGCTTTCATTGGAGTGGGTCTTTCCACATGAAATAAGAGGAGTGATGCATAAAATTCTTAGAAATTCCTTGAATCCTCTGCTTCCGTATAGAAAACTCTCACACACATGATTATACAAAAACCAGTAGGGATTTTGCAAGTTATTATATGTTTTCTTGTGCTAATAAGTGCAGGATCCATTTTTTTTAAAAATCTCACACACCCTTAACAGACTTCCACACATATAACAGATATTTTAAATCTTACTTTATACTTATATTTCAGAATTATATTTATACCTCATAGTTATATTTCACAGGCTGCATTTCAGGTAATTCATCTCAAAAAATGTGGTTTGTGGTTTAATTTTTGTAACTTAAAAAAAATAATTGATGTATTACTAACATGAGGTGTCTTTGGTTTGGTGATTTTAGTTCCTACTGGTGTTTTAGTGGGACATACTTTGTTGTTGCTCACCTTAAAACCATGTAAACAAAGAGAAAGAAGTCTTGTTTTTATGTAAAATCAACACATTTGACCTCACTTTACCCACTAAACTACTAGGATCAAAAGACAAGGTGTATACTTGAGTGAATGGAAAGACAAGCAGATGAAAAGAACTGAGGAGCAGGGTACTCACTGGAACTAAGGATGCCGCTTCCTTCTTTTTCTGTCTTCCTCACTCGAGCGCTGGCTGATCGAGCTGAAAGATAAAAAGACGGACCAATGAGAGAAATCTCAAGTGTAACGCACACTTTGCTCTGAGTCAGCATAGCTGCATAGTTTCAGATGAACGTCAACATAAAACAATAGTAATGCCATGTTTTCTGTAGTGCAAAACAAAAGCTTATGTCAGGAATATTTAACACAAGCTGGCATGATTGCCCTTAACGAAATACTGTAGGTTTAATTTGACCTTATTAATTAAAAACCTTTTGTTTATTAAGAAAGTCCTCTTAGCATACAGTGGAGCAAAAAAAAAAAAAAAAAAAACAGTTCGAAGTTACAGATATTCTGCAAGTTTCCACACTTACAAAGTCGAGAGAAGTCTGCAATGTTCATCATGGAAACACTTTAACTTTGTGAGACAGAATTAAAAAAAAAGAAATCTATGAAATCACATAGTGGGATTTTTACATTTGATCTCCACTGGTGTCCATGGATTACATGAAATCATATTCAACTTTATCCACCTGTGTCATGGTAGGGATAACATGTCAATGTAAGTGTGAGGACATTTTGACCCCACAAGATAGCACAAGGGTTAAACAGTCAGACTGTACATCTCCATTATATCTAAGACCAAAGAGCTGTTGATGGACACCAAGACAACAAGACTGTGGACCTGAACAAGAATGGGATGAAACAATCTACACTAGGCAAGCAGCTTAATGTGAACAGTTGCAGCCATCATTAGATAATAGAAGAAATTCAACATCACTAACAATCTCCCTCCACCTTAGGGTTCATTAAAAAGATCTCACCTGGTGGGAGACAACTTATTTTGAATGGTGAGGAATAGCCCAGAACTACACTGGTCTATGACCTTAAGAGAGCTTGGACCACAATAATAAAGATGGGAATAGTAACCCTTCATCGCTGTGGATTTAAATCCTGCTCCAAGTGTCCCTCTGTTTAAGACAAAGGAGGATTGGGATTATGCCATGCAGTAAAATGGAACTCTTTGGTTTAAACGTCACTGGCCATGTTTAGGCAAGTGGGGGAAGAATGCTGAGCTGCATCCCAAAAACACCGTACCCACTAAAGCACGGGGGTGGAAAAATCCTAGTTTAGAGCTATTTTTCTGCAAAGGTGACAGGACAACTGATCTGCATTAAGGAAAGAATGAATCTTACCATCTATGGTGAGATTTTGGTCAAAAACCTCCCATCAGGGAGAGCGTTGAGGATGAAACGTTGCTGGATCCTCCAGGACAACAATAATCCCAAACACATCACCCGGCCAATGAGAAAGTGGTCACGTAAAAAGCTTTTCAAGGTTCTGAAACGAACCTAACCAGCCTCAATCTTAATCTATTGGAGAATCTGTGGAGGGGGCTGAAAATTTGCATTGCCCAATAAAACATCACATGGACCAAAATAGCAGCTACAGTGTGTGTGCGAACCTGGAGAAGATCAGGAAATGTTTGATGTCTGTCATTACCAACCAAAAGCATTGAGGTGGACTAACAACCAAAGACTTATTTTCTGCACCATTATACAAATAAATTCTCTAAAAATCAGACAATATGATTTTTATGAATTATTTTTTACATTCTGTCTCTCACAGTTGTAGTGTATCTGTGGTTAACATTACAATCCTTTAATCTTTTTAAGTGGGTCAACTTGCAGCACCAGAGACTGACAAATACTACTTGAATGGCTGCGATTGCCCTAAAAACACAAGTAAAAAAGCTTCATTTTACTATCTAACCACCTGACACCTGAGCTAATTCTGGTATAACAGCAAAGCTTCCTCCTCTCTTGGATGCAATTCTTATGAAACACAATCTCAGGTGGAGTTTTTAGCAAAACTCTGCACTTATGTAAGCATTTTTTGCTAAAAGACTAACAGAAGCTGGCTAAAAACAGGAAGGTAAGATTTCTGAAGTTCAGAACAGCATGCAGCATTTGTGAGTACAAACGCAACACATTAAAATGATGACAACTATTGAGCTTTCATGTTTTTTTTACAGGGTTATTCAGATTAAGTAGACGCTTCAGCTTTAAAGAAAGATTTGAACCATCAAAGCTAATAAAGCAATGAGGCTTTTTATTTTATATAATTTTCGTCAAGTAAAAAGAATAAAAAGTGTTGCTCCTTATGTTGTTTGCCTTGTTATTTAGCGGCCCTTCAATCAGGCACCATCTCCCCCCCACTTCCTTTCCTCTCCTACATAATCTGCTTCTCAGAAGAGGTGAGTTCATCCGGTGTATGACGACGAGTCACTCATCCTGCCGTCTTTATAGGCCGCAGATGGACTTGCATTTTCTGCTGATGAGGCCGACAGCGAGCCATCATCGACTTCAGTGGAAACTCAACACAGATGCTCAGGGAGAGACGGAGAGAATGTGATGCTGCATCACTGAAAGGAGGGAGAAAGATGTGAGGCAGAGCTGGAGGTCATTTGTGGTGCTTTCCTCTCTGTTGCTATTAATCTGTTTATGTTCATCACATCATCACACTCTGTCGAATTTTACCTATTTTAATTGTTTTGATTTTTCTTCCGACTTTCCCAGGGATTACAAACAGAAATTAGGTAAATTTGCCATAACCTGGCACAAGTTTTACACGATCTTTAGTGTATTGTCCCTTGTTTTAATTAAATAAACTCCCAAACAATGAGATTGTAATGAAAAACCACAGAGCTTCATGACTGATCAGCACACAAAAAGTATAAAATTGAGCCAAAACCTTTTCAGCCTTTTGATTGGTTTATATTTTATAAGACATTTCAAAAATTCCTTTTTGAAATGTTCTGTTTTATTTGCTTTGAAGACTGAATCCAATGAAAATTGTGTTTTTAACATCTTCTTGTGTCTTTTTTTCTCATGATGCATGAGGAAAATTAAGCTTCAAATTGCATTTCTGAGTATTTCTTTATTCAAATCCTTGTTAATAAAGAGCAGATGAAAAAATGCAGTTGGAAAAAGCTTGCACTTATGTTGTAGAAAATACGAGGGGCGGGTCACAATCTCCCTGCTCTGCTCCATTCTGATGCTTTAGACAACTAGATCCACGGCTTTGTTTTCCTTATCTGAGCTCAGAACTGTGAGGCTCAAACATTGCTGGACATTGTTGCATCAACAATATTAGGTTGAGGGGGGTGCTGTTTGTTATGGCCATCAGTTGAGTGGGAGAGGTTGTAAAAACCGAGAGCTACTCCTCATGCGTATGAGGCTTCGTCACACCAGCCACCATTTCTAGTAACTACAGCCAACTACAGCTTGCTTAGCAAAACTATGTCCTAGACAACAAAACGGTTTATGCAACATCTCCATGACATTGGGTTGTGGGTGACAATGACGTCTGAACGCCCATTCAAATAAACATTGCATCTCAGCTGCAGTTTCAGCTTACAATTTCTCAAAATGATGTGAGAAAACAATAGAGGATTGTGTGGACTAAAGTATAAAAAGTTAATCAGGACGTGATGATTCCTCCATTTACTTGGACTTAAAGCTGTTGAAAAATGTCAACTGCTTGTGCATATAGCACTATTTTAGTTGTTGAAATAATATTATGGTCTCATTGAAGTAATAATGGTACCAAATATATATATCCTGGTGCAATTTAAGTAGCATCAATTTGCTTTAAAATCACACAATTTCCCACTGAAGTAGTTTTATTTTCCACCTTCAAATTTTTTACCATGATTTACTGTATTTTAGGATTTACATCTTCATTTGCTTTTTATTTAAAGTGAAACTCTTTGACTACTTAATGAAATGTTTTTTTCAGCATTGAGCAGTGCTATGTACCAGCAAAAAGTACATTTAGGGGGGCTAATTTTTAATCTATTATTGCTATTAAATCACACCTGAAGCTTTTTATGACTTTTCTACACAGTTGTAACTTTGAAACCCTTTTTTAGAGGTTACAGCAAACGTTAGCTTGACCAAAACTCTCAGCGCTTGGCACCTTGTGACAAAAAAAGACAGACGATGGTGGTCAGCCCTTTTACTTTCAAAAAGGAGGAGGTTCACTTGCTTCCTTTTGATGATAGGCTAAGTCTGTTTGATTACCCAGCAGGATGCTGCGTCTTCCTAAAAAGTCTTTTAACCCTGCTTGAGGTAGCATAAAAACCACAGTTGTGTGAGTATTCAGAAACATCATACTAATCAGATCAAATGTGCTCAAAAGAAAACCCCGGTTTTCGTGCTTTTGCACAATATTTGCCTATGATAATGACGTGCAAGCTGATGTGAGACTACAACTTCCTGTTATTTTCAAAAACCTCAAAACAATAGTTGACATTAACACGGAAAGCATCTCCTTCTGTGACTAAGTCCCTTCCTTTGCATGCTTTTTTTAATGCATGGGCAGATGCAATAAAATCAAATTAATCTAGTTAAAGCCTTTGTGTGAAAGATATCAGTATTAGGGGAAATCCATGTTAAGTAATCCATTAATCATAATAGGCTAATCATCTTATAAAACATGTACAATTATGAAACTGGAAAGGAATATCTTTGTTGTTTGGCTTAAAAGGTTTTTTTGTTTTATACTGTTTAACCGAGGTAAATCTTAAACAAAAAAATGACACCCTACAGTTTGATCTGAAAATGAATAAATCAACTACCCTGGGCGCTCGTACAGTTTGTTTAAATATGAGGTCAAAATGGTCAAATGCCTGACAACTCAACAAAAGGTGTGGATGTACTTGCGAGTGTCAGTCAGGTGTGTCGGGCCTCGCAGCAACAGCACATGTCTGTACTTATTTATTCTGCAGACTGTGAATACAGCTCAAAAGTGGAGCTTACTTGTGTGAAGTAAAACAATCTACACACCTGTGCACTTATTGTGTTCTCCATAACCAGTTAAAGAAGTATGGCACCGGAGAAATTTGCACCGGTGATTAAGTCTGGAACACATGATCCAGTAAATGATCTTGCAGGTTTAAGGGTAAAAGCAGTTTGTTGGCACAAAACTACAATACACTGAACCCTCCTGTACAGTCTTGTTTGGGGCCACAAATTTACTCACAAATATGTGCTAACATGATCCATGTCTGTTTCCCCTTTAAGAGGATTTGTGATCTTCTTTGCCATGTTTGATTTATGATACCGCAGCTGAAGACTTACATGCATAAAGGAGTAAAATAGGAAAATCTTTTAGAGGTGTTGCAAGTCATGAAATCCCTCAAAGCAGATCACCCTGTGTGTTTGCCACACCTGACTGATGACAAAATGAAGGACTTGTTGAGACAAATTGGGTGTTTTTGCCTATACAGCTTGACCACTTAAGGACAAATTCATCAACTGATTAGCAATTGGACTTGAGAAGACACGCATTAAGGAATGAAAAGGAGAACAGAAAAAGGTCCTTCACCTGGTCAAATCTCCTGCTCAAGCACAAACACTGTGGCCTCCTTGAGCAAACACCAGAACTTCATGTGGCCTAGCATCCAGAAGAGGCCAAGCGAGCATGAGAGTTTCTAAGAGGGGTGGACTCTTGTGTTTGAAAGGTTAAAACTCTTGGCATCAGAACAACAGGCAAAGGTTATGTTTGGATGAGGTTGTCAGGAATATCTGAGGCTTTTCACAAAGACAGGATTTCTCTTAAGTTTAAGAGCGTCAAAACGTCCTGCGTCCTCTCCCTGCCACCCTGACTTGTTCTAGGAACACCCCTCCCTTCAGAATGAGCCAACATTAGGAATAAATCACCTTTGTGGTAGGCTTTGTTGAAGTAAAACTATATTGTAAGACCTCTTTTCTTAGTCATGATTCATCTGTTAAAGCTCATCTCACTCGGCTCATAGATCCAGAGCAGTTGGAGGACTCTTTCTGTTTGTGGCAGCATTGTACTACATGTTGTGTGTTTTACCTAAATATGTTCAAACATCCACATTCAATTTCAATTTCAAGGGCATGGCTGTAGAATTGTTCATTTACACAAACAAAATGAATGTTTTTAATGAATTGTGGTCTGCAACTGGTAACTTGTAACAAAGAAATGCAAAAAATCAATGAACCCAAACTATTAAAAATGGACAGTCGATTAGGTCATGTGACGCAGTTACTGACTAGGTCCATTGCTGACCATGTCTAAAGCGAGGAATTTTGGATTTAAAAAACCAGAAAAATGTGCATTTTGCAAAGACAGAAAAAGCAAAAAATATGGGGAATAAAAAAGCTGGATATCTGTTGGAACATGTCATTTTTTACAACAGATCTGTTTGATCATGGTTGCAGACTTAAACACAAAACAAAAAAATAAAGAAAAAGAAAATTCACTCTTAACGTAGTTGTTTTGGACCGGTAATCATTACTATGAAGCAAGACTTCATGGTCTTGCCTTTTTATCAAGCCCTTAGTGGTAACGTTGTGTACTGCACATGATCCTAGTTCTTTTTGTTTATGAATGTGCTTCAATTAGGATGCAAAAATGGTTCCCCCATTATTTCAACACCTAGAGATAACTTTATCTGATATTATTTTGCACTTTAAATGTGCTTACTTTTCTATTTTTCTGCTTTTGCAGAACCAAACACCATTTTTGCAGTGAGTTTTTGTTGGAAGCAAAAGGTGCTTTAAGTATCGAAATTTATTCTAGAGTTATCATTTTTGATGCAGCCTTGTCCCTTTTCCTCTCATCCATCTGTTCCATCATGTTTTTATGGCCCTCATTACACATAGCAGGGGCATGCTGCAAACGGCATTTCACAACTCCGGCAGTGAAAGAGCTGGGAGTGGATGACATGAAGGATGACAAGAAAGAGGGTGAGTGAAAGAGTTGAAGAAAGGAGGACTAGCTAAGTGGTGAAACAGCCATTTTTCAAGATTGTTTTTACCACCCAGATAAGACCTTCTCCTGTTTGCAGCTTAGCCCGTCCTGAATTAAGAGCTCTACCCAACACACCCTCACACCCACACACAACAGCAGAGTTACACGGACATGAGTGTGCACATGCAGTGAGGCAAAGGCAGCGACTGTGACCCCAATCCACACAAATGAAATGCTTCTCTAGTGCCAAAAAATCATAAAAAAAGACTAGCAGCACCTCTTTATTCAGTAGATTCATTAAAAACCAGCAGCATCTTGCCAACAGGTCAACAATAGATCACACAAAGGTGTTTTCAGGGTTAGACAGGATGCTTGTGCAGTCCATAAAATGACAGTGCAATAGCAGATAAGGATCAGCCCTCCCTCAGAAGCTGTTAAAGTGAAGGCAGCAGGTTAGACAGTCCACAGATCTTTATGAGTTTAAACTTCCCCCAGGATATATCTGCTCACATCACGTCATATATAGGTCATGTTGTAGGTGAAAAACTTTGTTGAGTATAAAGAAGCATTAAAAGAAAAAATGAGGACGATTGTACTTTATCCTGCTTTTTGTCTTTTGCTGTAAAATGTATGCTGGCTTGGAAAAACGGCTTTAAGTATGAACCATGTCTTTTTCTCATAATGCTGATAATTCTCCTTTAAAACATTATCGTAATAAACTGAGCAGTTTCAGAAGGACATGTTGCTTAGAAGCATCTCATTGAGGCCGGCTTTTTTTTATTTTAAAGAAAATCCTAACTTAAACGAGGCAAGAGACTTTAAAAATGTTCTTTTAATGGATGTAAATGAACATCTGATTGCAACTTGCAATCCAATATTTGATTTTGCAAAGGCAAGAAAAAAAGATCCCTGATATTTTGAGAGCATGTCCTCTTTTGATCCTTTTGACAGCTGCAAATCACATACCAGCACAGTTTCTGCATCCGCAATCGCTAAACATATGAATTTTCTCTTTATCATTCTAATACCAACGTAAGGATGTCAGTTCTCCTGCGAGCCTGCCATTATCTTTTTACAGGCTCTCTCTCCTGGCCTGCAGTGCAGAAGCTGTGGCCGGCATCACACAGCTGCATTCTTGGCTGCAGATAACAAGCATAAAGTAGTATGGACACTTCAGAGCGGCTCCACTCGCCTGAGAAGGGTGGAGCACACAGAGGACAGACAATATGCAGACTATTGGTCTCCGGCAGCCAGGGGAACTCCGGGCTGCACGTGTTTTTGAGTTGTAGAGAGCAGGACACAGCTGCATTGATTAATAGACTCTTACATTTTAAATGATGACAAATACAAGGAACAAATCACTGTAAAGAACGCTTTTTTTTTTCTTTGCTGTTGTAGCGGAAGTGTCGTTCTTGTAGCAAAGTCCTCACCGTATTGTAGTTAACCTCTGCAATGTCCCTTTAATTCACAGGATTTGCTTTTGAACATGATGTGCAGGAAGGCAAAATATTGTGCAAATACCCCTCAGGGCGGCACAGCAGTGCACTGGTTATCAGTTTCCTTGTTCTGCCCCAACCTCCCTATGCTTTTTTCATCCAGTCTGGTGCAGTTTGGAATCACTGGTGATTCACCATTTCTAGCCTGTACCTCTGGACTGTTTATCTGTTTTAGGTGGGTCTTGTCAGTTTATCTGTCCAAGTGCTGCAGGCTACAGTGACTCTGAAAAGCTTGAGCATAGAACAAAAATGGATAGATGAAAAATGATAGTGCTGATTAGAATCAGGGTAAGTAGAAAATAAATACCAAGATGTGTTAGCTCATGTTTAAAGACAAAAACACGCCACTTAATGCACCATTAATACTGCTTTTTTACTTTTTCTTGGGGGGGGGGGACAAGATGGAACAGATGTTGGCCACAGTTTGTCTCTAAAATCCAAACTTCAAAACTTTAACAAGCAGGTTGAACCAAACAAAAATGTTAATTTATCATAAAATCAGTCACCTCTGCTTCTTGTCGGCATTCATTCATTCGGCCCCTCTGCACGCCCTCAGCTTCTGTTTTCACCTTTGTGTCTCGCACAAACATCTGTGGTTTTAAAGCACGTCCGCTTTACATCATAACAACTGCAGTACAGTACATTCATGTCCACATGTTCCAATAGCTTATTAGTCGATTATTCACAGGCTTCTAACTTGCAAATTGAAGGTTAGACCATCTTCAGCATGCCCTGCTAGATGACAGGGCAAATATGTCTCCAGAGTTTTATAGCTCCACTTTCAAGCTAACAATCGCTGGAGGCTCTGAATCAAAGCTTCGCTGACTCCCCAGAATAAACAAGCTAATGACCATAATGCAGCTCTGAGTGAAGCATTTGTCACAAAGGTACGAGCCGAGTGAGGCGTGTGTGTTCTGAATGCGTTCTGAGTGCACATACCAGGAGGTGTATGCAGAGGAAACACTAGCTCTGTGTTGGAGAGGGCTGTTATTCATGCAGGTTACTCATTGATTCAGACTACTTGAGGGAGTGGTGTGCGAGGCAGGGATCAGCTCCACGGGCAGAGTTCAGCTCTGTAGGGTTGCATGAGTGAGCACAAGATATTGCTTAGTGCCCCCACAAAAAAAAAGTAAAAAATCATCATGAAAAAGTCATCCATTGTTTTTTTTCCTGAGGTCTAGATCACTTTTCATGTGAACAGAATGAGTGTTTGTGTTTCTCAGCCGGGGCTTTAGCGCAAAAAAAAAAGACACACAAAAGTGTGTTGTCTTCTGAGGAAGTCACCCTCTGAACGTACCTCATGCTTGTTTCAACAACCCCTTCGCCTCTCACATCGACATGTCAGTGTGCACGCATGCTTTGTTATTAGACTGTTCCCCGAGTGGAAGCTCTGACAAAGAATGTGACAGCTCCACACACGTCGCACGTCAGAGAGAGATCACACACACACAGGAGGAGGAGGAGGAAGAGGAGGAGGGGAAGCATGACCGAACATGTGCTTGGCTCCAATTGAAAACCGTCAGACGTTCCGTCGCACAAAGGCCCCTGGAAAGAGGAGACTGGAGAGCCGGCACTCGGTGGGTCTGGACTGGGTTGGAGCTTGTGAAAGAGACAATGGGGGAGGAGGACTTTGAAATAAGATGTGAGTGACAGTAAGACAAGAAAGCGAAAGTAACAACATGCTGGGAGAGTTTAACACTAAAATAGCAAGTGGTTTTGCTCAACCAAATACATTTACCTATTCACTTGTGCATGTTTTTTTTCTCCCTCACAGTGATGGGAGTGCATTTAGTGCATATATACTCCAGAGGTCAGGAGATCAACTTCTCACTGCTAATGACCGCCAGTCTTATCAAAACACTCATAAAATGTGGTTGTGTTGTGGAGAACTCAATCTGAAAGCTCTGGTTCCTTCCGGTGGTCAAGCATTGACGCTTTATGAGCTTTATGGTTTGAAGGTTAAAAAAAAAACGACCAATGACCCACAGAAATGACCTAAAAACACTATTGTGTGTACACTCATTGGGGTTATTGACAGGCAATCTGAGCCGCAGCGGTCACTTTAATATCACCAAACAAAATAAACAGGCGAATTATTTTTGTACTTCACAATTTAACCTTCATTCTTACGCTGAACAGTACAACGGAACAGGAGAAAAAAGGTGATGAACCACACAAATCTAACAAGTGACGAAGAGGAGGCTGTCAAATCAACAAAACAGAGTTGACAAGGCTTATCAAAAGTAAAAAATAAAAAATAAAACAGCTCTTGTCACAGAACACAACACTCAACAACGTTAACATACACCCTTGACAGATACTTAAGCAGCTGGTTCTGTCCTCTTCAAACTCTTAAAGTGACTATTTTAGATTTCTAATGCAATAAAGGTTTATAGATGTGCCGGATGTATGTGTTTATGATGTTGCTCCATCTGCCTTTGTGATGAACAACTTTTTCTTGAGACATCTAGTCATATTTGTTCTCTGTTTGTCAGAAGGGGGGGAGCTGTCATAAAGATGTCACCCCTAAATGTGCATTAATGTTTCACTACATGTGCCAGCAACTGTTATTTTCTATGTATCTTTCCACTATTTTGTTGGGACAAACTTGAAAGCAAAGAACTCAGCTCTCTGAGCCAACCCTGTCAAAATGTCACTGTGTGTGGCATTTCATGAGCAGTCAGAAAGATCAAGAAACGCTTCAAGAACCACACCCACGGATCCCTGCGTGGGCCTTTGCGCAAATCGGAAAGTACAATAGTGAGAACTAAAGAAGTAGCTAAAGTTATAGTATATAAATATACAAAGAAGAAGAAGGGGAAAAAAAAGAGATAAAAGGATTTTTGTGGAGCTGTCACGCGCGCTCCACTCTCTCTGCCCACGCAGTGAAGCTTACCTGAGTATGAAGACTTTCTCATGACTGCAGACTCTCTTAGTTGATGTTAAGTTAAAAATAAAAATAACAACGCAAACCCAGTCAATCTGCTCCGGTTTCTTCAACAGTGTCGTTGCATCCGTAACTTTTCTGGACTGTCCTGGACTGGACTTTGCGCTTCTTCCTTTCTGAGCAAATCAACCTCAAACCTCCCCTGCTGCTGCTCAGCACACTCTCATTTCGTCCTAAATTTATTCTCGTCCTTATTTCCAAAGCGATTTTCGGAGGGAGTCGGCAGGGAAGTGGATACAGTCACACCTGCGCTCCTGACGCACGCCCAATCCAGGAGCGGGAGTGGTTTACAGTAACTGTGAGGGGGCTCGCTCCTATCAAAGCTCAAAGGTGAAATGACAGCGAGGATTTCTGAATACTGTAGTAATGCTTTAAGTGAGGAGATTTGTCTGAGGTAAACTAATAAATCGGGAAGTTAAGAAAGCGCTTTTGTTTGAGTTTCTGTTGCGTAAAGACGCACATGGAGCCCTGCCATCCCCACTGACTTCTAATAAGAGTCACGCGCTAGCGAGGAATACCCCATCAGACTGTGCCATCACAAACATATAATGCAGTGTTGACAGACGCATGTGTGTGTTTGGAGCAGGAGTGTGGCGCAGGTGGAGGACATTTGTTGTTGTGCATGTGACTCACCTCTTCTCTCCTTAGATGTCCAGTTTTTTTTTGTGTTAGAAACCTTCTAAAAGCCAAACTCATCCATTCACTCTCTATACTTTGAGCCTGACAAGAGAACACTTGAAGACTCAAACTGAGATGATTCCACTTGTGGACCTCTTGTGCCAAACTTCCAATGTTCTCACTTTTAGTTTCTTTTCTAATAAGAATCCTTAAGATGTCTTTTTTTTTCTGCAAAGGATCTCCAACAAGGATGTACCTCACCTTCACCCAGCAGTAGCTGGGATAGGCTCCAACATTTCTGTGACCCAGAAAGGGCTTAGGTGGGTTTAGAAAATGGATGGATGGATTTTGTGGGTTTTGTGATGTCTTATCTGTATGACTATTTTTATTTTTTATTTGTGGGTGACTGAGATGCAGGAGCTTGGGGTTTGCCAACCCAGCAAAATTCCTTGACACCCCCCTTCAATTCATTTCTTGAGCACCTTCGACTCCCATCCAAGGAGGCCCAAAGTGTTGTACACAAGGTCAAAGCAACAACCAATCAATAAAACATTAAAAAAAATAAAAGAAATTAAGCAAAATGTCAGCTATTTAGATGCTAAGGCACTGTAGTGGAGGAACAGTTTGGCTGTAAAGCTCTCCAAGAGAGTAGCACACACTGGTCCAAAGATAGTTGGGACTAGTGGGGAATATTTTAAAAGCAAGCGAAGCATAGAGGGTGTTCGGTACTACCTGTTAGTGACTTAAAAGTAAAAAAAAGAATCAAAATTAAAAGGAAATATAAAGTACTGGCAGTCAATTTGATGGGAACAGGATTGGGGTTATTAGTATCATTATTCACATATCCTCAATACAGGCTTCATTGAGCATTAGTAATAGCACTAATGCCCACTCTACTGTTCTCCCATCCAAAGTCTTCTGCTCGCCTCCCGCTCAACATATAAATATGTTCTAGCTCCGCCCCTGCTGAGACTTGAAATTTGTTTCTATTTAAAATAAAATCTGTAGCTCTAGTTACATTCATATTGTCATGTCCTGATGAGAGGATGTCCTTTTTCACAAACGGTTGTATATGTTGTTGTTTTTTTGTCAACTTACCACAGAGGTGACAAAAACTGCTAAACACCAGTAAACAGATAAACATCTTTGTTGCAGAAACAAGTCAACATTTGACACTTTGAAAAGGTTCATGTTCATTAAAAGTTTGAGGAACTTCTGTAAGCATTTTTCTCATCTTGACATGGTTTCCTTGGTTTTAAATCTCAAGTCAAATACAGTATGTCTGTTGAATCAGTGAGTTTGTGCTTCAGATGTCTCAAACTTTGGTATGAGAAATAGAAAAGTGCTTTGGCCCTTCCCATCAAGTTTCTCACACGGGTTTACCATCATCTCCAGCTTTTACTCCCTTTAGCCTCATGGACTTTACTTGAAGTTTATTTCTGATCATGCAAATTTAAAATTCAGCAACTGTAAAACTTCCTGCCAACTTCCTTACCAAAACCAGAAGTCAACCAGCATTTAAGCAGTCCAACGTAAAACATAAAACCAAAACCATTGTTTGGGAGCACCTCTTCAAAACAAAATACCCAAACGTTTCTCTGTTTATTACACAACATGGTCTACCACTATTGTTGAAGCTCTGCAATGAATATGTGCTGCTACTTGGATGCAATATTTGTGGTTTTCAAGTTTTGCATCAAAGAATCTTCCTCTATTTGCAGACCTTGACTGAAATTTGACTCTATTTTATAAAAAATTCTCAAAGGGATTCAAATAAAAACATCTTTCCGGAATAGCTTTTTTTGCGTGCTGTTATTTGATAACCGCAAACATGCGTTGCTAAAAAAGGGTGTTTTAAAAAAGGGACAAAAAAGTAAAAAAAAAAAAAAACTATTAACTTATGTCTTTTGCTTTCAGTAACTGCTTGATGATACAAAGTTTGACTGATGAGATTACAATTTTTTTTTTTTTAACAGAAATATTAACCATTTACAAGCCTTTCTAAAAGGTTTTGGGCACGGATTTCCTTTTAAAAAACCTTTTACAGATGTTTTAGTTATTTTTAGTGGAGTAGTGACAGCTTAGAAATACAGTATCTGGAGGAAATTCTGAAAGTAACACACTGACCTCTGTGTGAAAAAAACAAATGAAAAGGATGAACTGTGTTGTGTTTACGCTGAAAAATGAAACGTGTCATTCACTGCAAAAGGTGAGATTAGGCACAAGATAGAACTATTTGTAATATTTACAGTAAAATGCTGTGAAATACCAACATAATTCAATTGTAATTGATAAGCTTATATATAATATTTAAAATAATTTTAATCCTAAATTCATGTTAAATATACAGATTTTTTTCCTTGTGTAATATACAGGTCACAATAAAATATAACATTTGATTCATCATTTAAAAAAACAATATAATCAAATGCAAAGAACAGCAAATCAATAGTGAGCTTTAGATTTGTTAAATAAGATATCATGTGTTTTGAATCGCAAAAAAAAAAAACTATGTGCAAGTGGGTTAAAAGAGAAACATTTTAGCCACTCAAACAAACACAAGCACTCGGTCTCTTGGAACAAACAAAATACACAAGCGGGACGAGACGTTCACAAGACTGTCACCACATCCTGTTCTGAACTAAGACGGTGGTAAACTCGGACCAAAAAAATAAAGAAGACATGGTTACATACATCTTAAGTATGTAATGACTTCAATAAAAAAAAAAAAAAAGGACAGATGGAGCTTTTTGAGAAACTTGACTCTTTGGATTCTAACCAAACACCTGTCTACATTTCCAAAAGCAACTACTGATAGCCACAAGTTTCCGCTGATAATATGAGTGCAAAAAACCACAGTGTTTGACATATTCTGTGAGTTTGGGAAAAGCATGAGGAGTGAATAATGAGACTGCATGTCAAATTCAGCTTTTATACTTCTAAGGTTTTTGACAATTTGCACTTAATAAGGGGTTTCTGTAGCGCAGAATGTTTAACAGGGTTCTCCTGGTTTTACGCTTGCAGCACTTTTTCTTCAATTGCTGCACTTTACTGAGTTTTTGACACACTTAGGAGTTTCCTAATTTATCACAGTACTTGAAATATCTGGAGTTTTGTGCTTTAGTAGCATAAAAGGTGTTAAAGTGGAAACTCTGTGACTGCACGAAAAACAAAGCAACACCTTTCGCACAGACGACCTCCTGACTGTCATTTCACTGGGGTTCCTGGAAGAGAGGTCACTGGTTTCCATTTCACTGTCACGCCGGCTTCAGAAACACGCCTCTCATGCTTGGCTAGACTTTTCACATATCGCCTCAATGCACAAACTCAAAAACAAACATCGACCGGCCCGCTTGCTTTGCTGTACCGTGACATTTCCTCCAAAACCCCAAAGACATATATTTGGTGCATCTCTGCACTGGAGTTTGTGACCGCACACACTAGGTTTCGCTTGCATCCCCTCCATATTGCACATTTCTCTGTTTTTTGTTTTTTTTGGTCAAGAAGCCCTTGTTGACTCAAAGTGTCTTTCAGCACTCAGCCTCCATGATTTACAGCATTTGAAGATCCATTGTTTGCATAAGCCAACACGTACTGACTTGACCTGAACTTCTTCAGGAAAGATTGTGTTGATTTTCCCATGCAACCTAAAATCAACTTGTTTGAAAAGCTTAAAAATATTGGATTTAGCCTAAAAACACCTGACTTTATTGTTTAGTGCTTTGCTAAAGAAGCGTAACAGAGGAAATAAACTGTTATGAACACGGTTATGGAACATCTGTTTCAGGATGTGTAAATCAGAATCAACAATTGAGTGTAAAAATTCACACCAACAAACTACAACATAGAAACCATTTTTTTCATATTGTATAGTTATTTGCTGGTATCTGATTGTTTCTCCAATACACAAATGCAGTTTATGTTTATTTATTAAAAACAAAACTATAACTGACTAGATAAAAAAACAAGAAAACACATCTGATTAATGATATGGTAAATGTTAAATCAAAAGAAAATGTCTTTTTAAACAGTTATCATTAAATGCATCGTTAAAGATTTTGTGTCTTACCATCAAAAGTGACAGGAGTAGGGAATCTTTCTGGGACTTGAACCAGCAACACAACAGCTAGTGGTCACTAAGTAGCAAAAATCTGTGATAATGAACAAGAAAACAAACAATCTAAAGCATTGCTGCCTGATTTGTCAGGAGTGTGTGAAACATGCAAACCTATAAAGTGGTCTGTAAGTGTACAATATAGGGGTGTAACGATTAACCGATTAATGAATTTCTATTACTATGATTCAACTGGATTTTTCTGAGGCAAGTTGTTAGTGGAATCAGTTAGACTCATCTCACTAAAAAATGTTTCAGAATGAGAAGACTCAATAATCGACTTTGGAAAACACTGTTTGGATTGAGGCATGGTAGGTTTATTTTACTGTAATGCAAAAATGACCAAGTGCATCACAGAACAGGACAGCAAAAAAGGATCATTCCATCATTTCAGTCCAATGTGTGGAAACACTTTGAATTTTGCAAACATGTGACCCCACACTGTGGTTAATTATTCTAATAATGTTTTGTTTGTATTATTTCTATGTGGAAAAACAACAGTGGGCTCAGCTTTATGCAATGAAAATGTGAATGGATTTGACATTAATTATTGTTGACTTGTTTATTAACATATTTAATTTACACTTAATTATCTTAAGGAAATACAAGGAATCTGGAAAACTACACCTGCACTGTTCAGTACTCATTTATCTCTGAGTCTCACTGGGTGATGTTTTGGCTAAAGATCAGTTTTGGCCATTTTAGATCAGTGAATTAGATCGTTTAAAATGAACCAATGTTGACTATGAATCATATCGGCAACCACAAATTCGGATATATAAACCATTGTTGAAATAAATCATTACAACCTGAATAAAATATATGCAAATATCCTAAATAGCTAAATTTATGTAAAACCACCCCACATCACATTTAAAAAAGCCCCTTTTTTCAGTTTGTTTATGTCCTGCTTTTAGTGCAAAAATTCAAGAATTGTGTTAAGCCAACAAACTGTCTTTTGCAGTATTTTAAAAGCGTTGCTAGTGGTCTTTTCAATATGATAATGTCGTTTTTAGCCAAAGTTTTGATAAAAATGTGTTTTCTAGCACATAGTTTCTACAGAGCGCCAGTAGTTCATTATACATTCTGTTGACGTGTTGTCTCCCACTTCCTATCATCTTTTGTTTACACTCTCTCCTGCTAGCTTACAGACCTTCACAACCCCAGCCTAACATTACCGAAGCAACAAAACTGGGGAGCAATATTGGAGCTATCCAGTTTTGTTGTGGATTCCAGCTCAGATAATGAAAACAGAAAACGTACATGGATCTATTTGTCTGCAAGTGGATGCAGCAGAATGGAGCAGGGAACTTGGGGACCACCGAATGTCACAGCTACAAGCTTTTTCCAATTACATTTGTCTGTCTGCTCCTGATTTACAGCTCAGTTTTATTCATATATATCCTCCATTATGAGAAAAATACCACCATGATACGCAAAAGACACCCAAAACAATGCAATGGTGGTGGAGGTGGTGGTGGGGGGGGGTTGTACAGAAAAGGCATTTAAGATTGTAATTTGATAGAAAATTTATTTATTATTTGCATTTTTACAGCACTTTACTGTTTGCCTTGTGCAAATGCAGACTATACATCTGGATGATTTTAATATACAGTTTAATGAACATGCAGCTGACACAAAAACTCAAAAAAAAACCTCTTCCTGTTTCCTTTCAAAGTAAATTTCCTCATTTTTGTTTAAGCGGTTATAAAGAAGCCTCCCTAACGAAATCACACCAACTTAAGTCTACAGAGTTTTTTTTATGTAAAGGGAAACATAGTATTTGTAAACAGGTACTGAACATATAGTTGAACAAAACACAACAACAAAGCTTAAGTGTTGAGCAAAAAAACAAGCCAGTGTACATCAAAACATCTTGTTAGCTTTTCAACACGGCAGAGGCACCATCATGATTTGGTGCTGCTGGAAAGAGCCTGCTACCCTAAGTTCAAGATAAAATAACCAACATGAATAAAAGAAAAGAGTGTCATGGTGATATAATGGCAATCCAAACATTGTTTTCATCCATGAGAAAGCCACTGGACTTTGTACGAACAATATCTGTTATGAATTTACATATTTAGCTCTTGTGCTGCATGATCGCTGAATGAGGTGACTTCTTTTGGTTTGGTTTTGGTTTTGGCAATGACTCAAATGTGTCCTCAGTCACCTCCACCATGACTCAGACACTGTTCAGCAAAAACTCTTTATAAAAAAGTTCCGATAAAAATCAAAGGTGGAATCTCATTTTTCACAGAAATATACACCAGTTACATTTTTTAACAAAAAACGTATTAATAAATGCACAAACTTTTCTAAGAGTCGCCTCCCTGCTACAGACGTGTCTTTGGAGTGAGTGGTGCGGTGTTTACGCTGCTCCTTGCTGGCTGCCCCCCTGCAGACTCCCGTCCTCACCGTCTTATCGTCCCCCGCATGTCCTCATAGACATCATTGATGGGGAGTCGAGCTGCCTTGCTTTTGAAGCACTCGTACTTGGATTGATTGCAAAAGAATATCAGCATGTTAGATGTGAAGGGTTTCTTTTTTTCCTTTTGATTAAACGTGAGCTTAAGCTGATGCTAAACTTTAATCTATAACAAAAAAATAGCACCTTTTCTCCCATAGGGTATTTTGTAAATGTCACTTAAGCCTCAACAAGTAAAGTAACAATTGAAACAATCTTTTGAATAAAATTGTAAGTTTGTTTATCTTTTGTTTATGTATACAGTATATGGGGCAGGTTAACATCAAAGTATATAAAATAATGGAAAATGATCTTTTTTGGATTTGCAGGTCACTTAGCAACACATTTTGCTCACCCAAAAGCAATAACTTTTTTGAGTTTTGAGATATAAGGCACAATGCAAAATCTTATGTTTAATATATGTCTAACATTTGCTTTAATTTTATCATTAACTGAGTCCCTTTTTAAAAATAATTCATTAAAAAAATTTATTCATCAGGAAACCAACGTTTCAATTTCAGTGACTTTTTGAATTTGGAATTAAAAATTTTGGCTAAACAGAGTGGAAACAGTCCATGTTTATGGTTTGGTTATTGAGCCATTCACAGGAAACTGACCAAATCCTAACCAAAGATATATATAGTCTTTTCAAAAACAACAAAAAATATTAGAAACAGTCATAAATACCTTAGAATATCTTAGTAAGATGATGCTCGATATGAGGGTGATCAACGCAACGACAGAGACCACGATGGCTACCAAAAACATGCTCTCCTTTGATGAACAGTTGGGCACAGGCTCTTTTAAAAGACATAAAAACACATCCACATGTCATTGTTCACTTTATGAGACTTGTTTTTTTTTTATATGTCTGGTGATTCATTTGATTTTCCTGCTGACTGAAACTACTTTCCATCAGCATAGTAAGATGAACTTTTCCGTGACTCAATCATGCTATGAAAATTCCCCTAAAATGATACCACTACTGGAAAAAAAAAACACTTTTTGGACACAAAAAAGATGTGAAATGCAAAATACAGTGAGCTTAAGTATAGTCAAATGGCTTGAAAACCTTTCTTACATCACTTCATCAACACTTCACAATCTGAATGCGTAATGCAGGAAATGTACATCAGAGGGGCTTTTGAATCTGAAAAGACAAATTTAAAGGTCTAATGATGCTCACCTTTGATCACAAGAAGGATGGATCCGTTACGTTTGTCAGTGATTTGTTTGTATTTAGCATCAAAACTTACAAACACACACCAGTAGGGTCCTGTGTCAGCCGCTGTCAAATTCTTGATTGTAAAAGTGATGTTGGGGAATCTTCCTTTTTGCTGAATTTTGTTTTCTGGCTTTATGTGTATCTTGGTAGAGTTTGTGTCTGCATAAAAAAGGGTAATGTCTTCATGGAGCCCCTTCTTTAAATAAAGGTAAGGCTCCTTCTGTGAAAACCTGCATGCGATGTTAACGTCCTCACCAACATTTTTCCAAACAACATTGTCCCCCTCTGCATGCAAAAAGACACAAAAAGCACATTTTAGTTTCCTGCTGTATATTTTTTTTGCACAAAAACTTTCCAATCTAACTATTATTGACTGGACTGCATTTTAAGGTTTTCATCTTTACCCATCTAGGCCTTACCTGCTACACTCAGCACACAAAGAGCGGCTGCAATCTTCAGCCAGACAGCAGACATGTCGACTCTGCCTGTTGGTACGTTTCACTAGGCGTAGAGAAGGAAACAACACTTGTTTTTCAGTCAGACTCACGTGACCTACATTGTGGTGTCTGACATGAAAGCACCAATGCTCAAATCAGCACTTTGCAAGTCCCTACGACAGCTGTGAGTTAAGCATCAGCAGAGCAAGATGGAACTGCAACTGAACGAGACGGCAGACATGCTGACTGAGATGTTTGACATTTTCAGATGCAAATATTAGATCATAGAACAAAGAAGCTTTGAGAGCTAACGTTTTGCTTCACCATACATGTTTGTATGTTTTTTCTACTGATCTCTATAGTTACACATATAGAGTATATATTAACTTGGTAATCACTTTTTAGGAATGTTTTTTTTCATGTTTCCAGATTTCATTTTTTAATGTTTCTTATCATACTTTCACTTATTGTCTCATTATTCAATCCTCTTGTTATTGTCTCACAAAATCACTTATTTTGTTTTACTTAATCATTATTATAGTAAACTATTAAATAAAATGAGTAATTGAGTTAATTTTATTTAATTACTGATGTTTTCTGCGTTGTTTCACTTTGGTTGATACTTAACTCTCAAGAGAGAATTAAAGTCCCGCTCTGGTGATCCTTTAATCTATTTCAATAGTGTCCCCAGTGGTCTTTTAATTATGATTATGGCATTTGTAGCCAATATCAAACACCATTTTCTAAGACATAGCTCTGCAGCAGTAGTTCATTGAAAATTCGCCTCTGAGATGCGGGCAGAACTGTTGGCGCAAGGTGAGTCCACCCTCATTTCCCATCACCTATCTGTTTGCACTGCAAATTGCCCCTCAGCAATTTTAAAGCAGTTTTGAGCCAGACGCCAGCTCGGACGAGGAAAACGAAGACGTACATGAATCTAGTCGGATGCAGGATGCATCAGAATGGAGCAGAGTAGGGAGCTTGTGCCCCACCGATTGTAGCACCCATGTCACATCTACAAGCTTTTTTAAACTGTTTTTTTTTGTCTCCTCCTGATTCACAACGATTTTGAACAAAGAAATACTCAAAAACAGAATTTTAATCTCAATTTTCGTCATATATGTCCTCTATCAGGAGAAAAAGGCTGTGTTGACAACACCAGAAACATGATTTTCATTCAAGGGGTTGTTTAAAAGCAATGTTTTGTCTAAAAGTGACAGAAAAACTTCATATCACTGATCAATTATGATTTACAGGAAATAAATATCTTTAAAAAAGGGGGTTGAAACAGTGACGTTTTGTGAGTTTGTCAGTGACTGCTACAGCTCCTGAAAGTAGGTCACAGTTTTGGTGTCACCAGGTTACCAAGACTCTGTTTTGCAGTGTTGGCACTGCCCTCTAGCGGCCGAACAGAGAATATCCGAGTAGACAATGCAAATGATTTTTTTTCTTTGAATAGAGTACCACTAAATGAATCACGTCTACCTGAAAAAATGTATAGGAATTATCAAGATTTTTCTGTGATTTACATAAAAAAACGTTTTTTTGCAAATAGCTGGTTTATCAGTTACTAAAACAGGAATCCATCGTCATCCATGGGTGTAAGGAGCAGCTCCTTCAGTCAGACTTTAACACTACCTGCAGGAAGAAGCACTGCCACAGATCTTTCATCATGACAACTATCAGGCTCTACAATGGCTCATAGACACTGGGCAATAATCATCGTTAATCATTGATATTAACTTTTTAAGAAGATATTTTCAGTGTTATTCATAATCTATCTCCTGTTATTAATAGAACTATAGTAACAAGTTAATACAGTTCTATTCTATTCAATTCTAATCTAATTTTTCATTATATATTTTTTTTTTTCAGAATTTACTGCATTTTTTACTCTAAGAAGAATCAGAAGACAATGTAAAGCTTGACATATTGTGGGTTCTTAAATCCCATGCATTTCCTTATTTGGCTTATAGTTCAGAATAAATGAAAAATATTTATCACGTTTAAACTCAAACTGCTGTGGAATAACCATCATGCACCTAGTGGTGATATCATTTTATGGTCCCATAATTAGGGAGGCAGTCTGAAGCTGAAAAGAACACAATAAACTCCATTATTCCTGAGGGAATAGTAAATAACCAGTCAATAAATCCACAGCCAAGGCCCTTTCAGAGATGAATCCAAGGTGGCACACCCACCACCTGATCTGTCCTCATCCCCCTGGGACTGAGCAAAAACAAAAGGGCTTACTCCATTTCATCAGTCTTTTCCTCATCAGTTCCCTCCTTCCAGCCTTTTCGGTGAAGGAGGTACAATGTCAGTGAGAGATAACACAGCGAGGGTTGTTATGTTCTCTCTGTTGCTAAGGAAACAACCCTGTCCATTTGGCTGCTAGAGCTTCCTGTTTTGGGCAGGGCATTTGAGTCTGCAATGTTATCTGGATGATTTGTCTCTGCCTGTTCAGGAGACAGAAAGAAAAAAGGAAATGGAAACAAAGAAAGCATCGCTTTCTTCATAATAATAAAAATGTGACCCAGCAGTTTTTCTCTGCACGGAGGCTGCATGGTTGCTGAGTCAAAGCCCACGACTAAGTGAAGGCATTGATTGAAGGCATTGATTGATGCTGCTGTGTCACTCAAAGATGACTCACCTCATTTCCCATTCGTGCTCACATCCTCTTCCTCTGAAGGGGGCTCCTGAGATACAGACGGCCTCATCTGGACTCCACACGCTTTAATGACCATACCAATACTGAGGCTGCAAACGAGCAGAGATGTTCAAACATTCATCAGTCACAAGGGTCATGTAAGATTCCATATGGCTGTGGGGGAAGGAAGCGGGGAATCTAAAGTCTTTGTGGAAAGATGAGTAGAATGATCGAGGGGAATGAACAAGAGACTGTTGACCAGAAAACAGGAGTAATCTTTAGTGTGGTATCAATTAACCACAGAAAATAAACACATATGATCTTAAAATCAATTGAAAAGGAACAAAAGTATATGTTTGCATTACTGCAAACATTGTAAATACTAGTTACAAAATTAGTTAAGCAGCGTCGGCAGTAGTTCTGAGTTTTAAGTGTCTTATATCCCAGGTTTGTTAAACTTATATTTGGCTTTTTTTAAAACTGATTGTTTGTGCATGTTTTGTTATCTTTATCATTTATTTGTGTGAAATAGTGGACTTTATACAAAAACAGGACATGATATTAACCTTTTTTTTTAGGAATGAGTTTGTTCGACTGGGATAAATTGAGCATCCGTCCAGGGTGTGCCTGCTCAAAAAGAAGAAAACAAATATGGGGGGGAAACTCAGCAAATATGAACTTCAAATAAACAACATCCAAACAAAGTAAAATGCAGAGGGGAAGAAAGTGCATTCTGTGGCTCATTACCTTTATCAGCATTTCACATCACTGAGAAGGCATTTGAGGTTTGCTCTGATCTTGTCTGCAAGCACACCAACTTCATTTGCATGCTGTCAATGAAACAACCTCACATTTTACTTGAGGAAATGTTGTCATCCAGAAGAATCCAAGTCTGCGCAAAGGCAACAAAATGCCCAAATCCTGTAGCTGCATCACAAGCTGAATAAAAGACTCCCCCACTTTTTGACCTTTTCCCCCTGACAGTTGGAATGAGTTTCTTTGTGATGGTATGCCGTTTGTTTTTCACCAAATCTGGATCTGTGCATCAAAGCTTGACATGTCTACTCAGATCTTATCCTTTTACGGACTCATTCCTTTAGATATAAAACCTTACCTTTTTTTGCTGCAAATAAAGCCATGTTTTATATAGATCTTAATTATTTTCACCTTCAAGAACATTTAATAAGCTAAATGAAGCAGAAACGAGCAGTTAGATGAGCTAATGTGGGACTCATTTTCATTTTGGCAGTTAGATTTAATAATTATGTTTTTTTCTGATCTAGTGTCATAATTTGGTTCTGAAATACCATATAATTTATTGAATGTCTTCTTGTTATTCATTTTCATGACAAAGGGAGAAATAAAGAGGGATTATAGAGAAACTTCCGATAGAGAGCAGTTATTCCCGGGTGGAAACAGGCTTTTCAAAACAAGCTTTTACTCAGAACTCTCCTATTTCCTGGCATTTCTCCAGGGCAGGAAGTTTTTTTTTCCTGGTCTTGAGTGACCCATGCATGCCTCCTTGGCAGATGAGGTCAGAAACCCACCGCTGTGCCACAACACTAAGCAGCTCATGGTTCAACATTAACATGAGTCTAAGATTTAACTCGCCGAAGAGTGATATGCTTTGAATTTGAACTGATGGCAGCTTTTTTTTTTTATTCTTATCGTTTTGGCTGAGTTATTTTGTTTTTGTGAGTCTTTCGTCATAAGCCTAAAGAGAGCATTCGGTGTGGAGTCTGCATTTTTCCATGATGGTGCCAACATCCTGAAAGCATGCATGCTGGGTTGTACAACTAACATTAGCATGACTTTTTTTGACTGGAAAACCTGCTCAGAACATGTTTTAATGACAGTGTTGCTCTCTAGGGTTGAACTCAAGCAGTCTCAATCACTTTTGCCATACACTTTGATGGTTTGCATTTTTGTTTTTTTGTTTACCAGAGGGTGCACTCAGAAGAAATGAGAAGAAACACAGAAAAAAGTTTTTAGTTTCCAGGAGGTGAATTATCTGCTTCTTCGGGGGATAGCTTAAAGTCTCATTCCAGTCTTGCCTATGAAAAAGAGTAAAATATAAAGTGAGAGAGTGGAGCTGCATCTGCATTCCTGTGGTCAGTAGAGTATAGAAGGAGTAGATGAAAGGCAAAGCTGGCAATGCGGTCGACTATAATCTGTGGTCCTGATCAAAGAAAGACTTTGAATTTGTTTCCTGCAGAAGCCTGGTCTGGAAACCTCTCTAAATCTAAAATCAAGAGGAAGACGGTGAGACAGTGTTGTTGTCAACACCACCAGCTCAGTCTTTTTCTGAGTGCACGTCCCCCCAGTCCAAAAACATGTTTCCTAGGTCGGTCGGTTCTAGCTTCCTTAGGTCGTATAGGCTGCAGCCACCGCTGTGAGCTCGCTCAGGAGGAAGCAGATAGATGGACAAATGGATAGAAGCTGAGCTGCAAACATCCTCCATGCATGACCAGGCTTCCTTCAGAGGAGAAAGAAGTCTGCGGATCTCAGCTCAACAGTAGGGCCTCCAGCAAGGGCCAAGTTATGACAAAGGGCTAGAAAACAGAGTCTGTGATGGATGACCACCCCGGGTTAAGTGGGCCATACGCTGGCTTTTAAAGCCATTTTTTAAATCTTTTTTTCTGACGAGTCTGCTCACTTAAAATAAGCCTTATCATGACTAATCTAAAGAGGAGGATCAGACCTGTTAAAGCCCTCCATTCTACTCAGTAAGAGGCTTACAAAGATTTATGAAATCAACAACACAATAGCATTTCAACTGACGTCTTGGACTGGCGATGATATATTAAAATGGAAAAGTCATGCTAGCATGAGTCCCTATCAATAAAACCTTTTTTTGAGGCCAGATTTGCGCCTTTAAATGTAATGTATATATTTATATGCCACCACTGTTCCTTCATAATTGAGTAATCCGTCATGCAGTGTATAACTTTTTTTTGTTTTTTACCTTTGTATCACTCAGCTGTTTGGAGTGATACTTTAAAAGGGAATAGTCAAAAATGGTTAATGTAATTCAAACTAAAGTGTAAGTTGGTGTATGTAGTTGCTTTTCATCCAACTTCTGTCATTATTTCCAACACTAAAACCTTTTTACTGCAATGTTGGTGTCAAATATGTGCCGTAAAGCTGGGATTACTTTTGCAAACATCCCTTTTTGTATCATTTTACAATTCTTTTTAGATAAGTAGTGAAAATTGTGCTTTATTTTTCAAGTATAACAAGAAAAGACACATTTTTAACTATTGTGGGTTTTTTAACGCATTAAACAAAACCCAGCCAAGTGTTTCTTGTCTTTTGCGTATTTGCACCGACACTAAAGGGGGTTGAGTCGAGGCTACAGCCAAATAAGGACTGTTGCAGGCCACGCTTTAGCACACGCTAGAGTCCTTCCAAACCCCTTCTTCACTTTTCTATCCACATGGTTTACATAAAAATGACTTAAAGACTTAACAAAATAAGAGACTGTGGATGAAAAGTTTATTTTGTCTTAAAAGCTGCGTCAAAGTTGAGCACTATTTCAGTTTTAGTGCATATAAATGAAATGCATCAATTTAGTTCTGTTTATTCACAAGAAAACTATAAGGAAATATGACTCAGCCTGCATTTGTTTACATTTTCCTAAAGTCTGCAAACTTCAGTTATTCAAATTCTCCCAACAGTTACTGCTCATAAACAACAACACAATAATCAGCCACGGCGAATTCATATGAATCTTTATTGTATTTAGAAATCCACGCATCAAATCTGTCTTTTTTTTTTTTTTAACCATTTACAACCGGTGAGAATGAGGGACAAGCTAATTGTCATGCCTTTCCCAGCAGGCGCAAAGCGCTACAGGATGGGCTGAAATGGAGTGGGGGGGGAGGAAGGTACATAAAGTGCTTTTGCCAACAGTTTTCTTATTTTAATAGAAAAAGGGATTTAAAAAAAAAAGAAAACAAAACAAAAAGTCATGAGCGAGGAAAAGGACGGGAGGATCATGGATGTGACAACATGAGGGGGGGGGGGATTGTGAGATGTTGTTGAGGGGGGAAGAGAGTTGTCGGAGTAATGATCTTCAAAAAATACAAACTAAAAAATAGAAAATGGAAGAAAACAAAACAAAAACAAAGGCAGAGGTCTCAACCTAGGATGAGGCTGGACTTGCCACCGGGGGGGTTTCTTCGGGAACCTGTGGCGTTATTGGCACCTCCTGATGGGGCAGGAGACTGTTGTGTCTCCCTCTGCTCGTCTTGCTCGGCCTCCTCATCTTCAGGACAGTCTCCTCCTGTGAAACAAACGTGAAGCTTACAGCTGAATTCTGCTGCATTCCTGAGGATCAAAGCACTGCATCCTTTCATGACGGTAACTCCTCAACCGTTATGCAAATTAACGCGACTCCAGCGGCTTCTGTAGCGGAGAAAAGCAGCTTTGTGCTGATATGCAACACTTGAAAGTGCATTTAGCATACAGTGTTCACACTGGATCAGCAGGGAGGGGCTTCTTTTGCTACTGTTGGCTACGAGCGAACACGATTATTTTGAGCAGGGAAGCCTGAAACGTGCATATCCATGACATTTCACTGAAAGTGGTCATTTAAAAACAGGTTGCATGAGGGCGGTGGGAACATCGCTACAGTTACAGTAGGTCAAAGAGCGTGTTATCTAGCCGTCTGTGACGACATCTCTGGTGTTAAAGGGCTAAAAAGCATAAAAACACTTAAAAAAGTACAGGTACTTCCTGTTTTGAGACAAAACACTGATTATTCTTTTTAATTTGGACAAAACAGCAGATCCATCTTTACATCAATAAAGCAAATAATTTACCAGCTAGCTCCCTCTGATTAAGGAATCTTTCCTAATGTACAGTAACTTGTGGTAAACTCTTCTAGATGTTTAGCAGTTTTTCAGACAGGAGTTAACGTTGCTCCTGCAAACAGATGAGATGTACTGAAACTCTCTACAAACAAGCTTTATGCTACTTTTCTACCACTTGTAAAATGTTCTTTAGCAGGAAAGACTCTGCCATATCAGAGTGCACACGGGTTCTTGTTGTCATCTTTGATTTGGGTGTTTTCATGGAGCAGTCTGGTGAGCCTCCAATTATCCCAGAGCCAGCCACTCTGCCACCAACACACACCTGGAGGCTCACAGAGCTTCTGGTAGGAGAGAGGTCTGCTATTAAAGAACAGCTGCTTCACTGCAGATCATCGTGCAATCAGAAGCCACATCAAAGACAGCGCCGCTCTTACCTGACACAGACAGAGCCTGTTTACCGTGTTTAAAGCTACGTTGGGTTGCATCCCTGTTAGCAAACAGCTGATTGGGTCAACGCTTTCTGGTGAAGAAAGTGGAACTACCTGATCTGCTACAGTGAACCGCTGAGCTTTCACTGAGTAATCAAAGTCACATTCAGGCACTTAGACACAGTCGCAGTGTGACAGGCATTTGACCGGCTTCTTTTAAAGGGCAAACTCTTCTGAGTACATACCGTCTCTCTGCGGTTCTTGTCCGTTTTCATTCTATAAGAAAAACAAAGAGGATCAAATTACTTCCCACATCTTTTATTACAGAGCCAGGAGGAAAAATGACCAGAACTGAAACCAAAACAGCCATAAAGTAAATGCTGAACCCATCCATGAGCTTTTCCCTTTTTTCAGTCCATAGGAAGTTAATGATTTCCAAAAAACAAAGCAAGCAATGCCCTTCAATGAGAAAAAGAGCTAAACTTTTAGAACATAGTCGTTTCTATGAAAATATAAATAATTAGACCCTAAACAAGTGTATTTTAGCTGAGTTTCTCTTCCTGAAACAGATTTCTTACATGGTCTGTAGCCACAGAAAAGTAATCCTTTTGCAATGAACAGATTATGATTTATGACCTGAGGTGAACTCCAGACTTGGATACTGCTGTCTCCGTCTGCACCATTAGGTTTCTCTTAAGCCCTGTTCTGTTTTCCATGAACAATCTGACTAACTCTCCTTTATCTGCTCATTTATTGATTTATTTCACGCTATGAATATTCCACTTCCTGTAATGAGCGATGCCAAGTGTTTATAAAAGTAGATCAGTCATGAGATTTGTTTCTGTGTCTGACTGTGAGGACTCGGTAGACAAAAACCAAACCTGCAAATGCATTACAGATGTTGGTGGATATTTATTGGGGGGGGGGGGGGGGGGAACAAAGTTGGATTTGTTCAAAAAAAGGCTCAGATTACCACCTCCAGTACATTCCTCGCGAGCTATTTTATCTGTTTTCTTCAGGGACTGACAGACTAAATGAGGGGTACCTCTCGTCTCTGGGTCCAGACCAAAGCGGCCCCTGAGTTGTGGATGGTGGTCAGCTCCGGCTCGGGGTTCTTGGGAAAGAGGAGAGGCTGCTGGCACCGCCTCAAAGGGGCCGAGGGTTCCCCACACAAGGTTCCTGCAGCTTCTCCAGCTGAGAGAACAACAACAACAACAATAGATTTTTAAAAATGTGTGGATAAGAGTGCTATTTTACTGTCTTACTGGTTCCTTTGGGGGAGAGGAAACAGTTAACAGTGATGTTAAACAGGAAGCACAAATCATGAGTAAGGGGCTTGGAAGCAGCAGACTCATGCCATATGGACGCTAATCCAATTAGCTACAGAGCCAACTCGGGCCTTCGTCTTTTCAAATCAGCCACAAAATTCATCTTCTCAGATCTGACAAAACATCGGCTTTATGGGTGATTTTTGGAGGCTGAAACAACACATGCCCAAATCACTGGGCAATAACAGGAAACAACACCAAATCCACTTGGCCGACTGTAACAGACTCAGGGAAGCTCTGGAGCGCCTCCAAGCAGACGACCTGAGTGCCAAAACCTCACAAAACGCCCCATCGCCGCCGCTGACCTTCAGCACAACGCTTCAAACCCCGACTCTGCCCAGCGAGGAATCAGTCTCAACTAGCCAAAGCCACATAAGGCAACAGTTCTCGCCCAGATGGCCTGAGGTGGGACAAACCGCCTCTGTGATGGGAGGGGAGGGGAAGGGGGGGTGAGAGACAATGGCTGCTGAAGAAGCAGAGGAGTGTCCATTGTTGTTAATGGAGTGAAGTGAATCGGTTCTGGAGCGAAGAGCTCCTTGGGTAATGGCTCTAGATTTATGACCTCCAGAGCACAACAAACGGGAAACACGAGACGCTTAAACTAGATTAATGGACAAGAAGGAGACACATTAGATTATCATCAATACCAAACACTTCCTTCTTCCTAACCTTATTGCTCTAGAGGGAATATGGCTTAAATGTATGAAAACACGGAGACAGAAAGAGTAATTGTGGCGGTCCAAGCCTCCTCTCTTGAAAAAGAAGAAGGTGCTCATCATGTGGTTAGAAGCTGAGGGCACTTCAGCACAACAGTGAGCTGCCAAAGAGTCAGGCTGATCAATAAGCTTCTGCTTAGACCCTGAAGTCATGCTTACTCAACACAAGCAGTGACAAGGGATGCATTTCATCTAAAGCAGCTCAAGAAATCATGCATAAACACGATAGATCGCAAGAAAATAACCACATTTCTTAAGATGTTTGTGTGTTGAGCACCAAAAATAAAAAAAGATTTGATTTCCGACAAATCTGGAAACTGAGGTTGCAGGAAAAGAAACTTGCAACTCATGATTCTGTTTCAGAAATGATTGTCCATTAAAGGCTGAGACGTTCAACTGAACTCGACACCAAGTGGGACAAAACAGCCGGATAAACCACTTCACCATGAACAGCTGTTGGCTGTAAAATCACAGCTCAACTGAAGGTTTAATATCAGAGTTTTCCTCAGACTCAGACAATTTGAAGCGTCATGTAAAACATTTCTCCGAAGAAGTCGGGGTGAAAGCATGTGATCTGAAGAATCTAAGTGCCAAAGAGCCTGAAATCCCCCTCCCTCCCCACGGAAATGCTTGGAGGCAACAAAAGACTCTCACCAGCTTATTATAAACACACAAAGAGAATTAATACAAAAAAACCCAATGTAAAGTCTTTGTGGCTGCAAGTTTAACGTCTCCTTCAAGTGTCTACGTGCCGGAAACGCTGTAACTGAAATATCCTTCTTTTCAGCCTTTATTCAACAGTCTGGCTTCAAATTACACTTAGCCTATAGTCCCATCTTTTTGGCTGTGACACAATATGAAACTGAAAGATAAAATTGAATACGGTTTGTATTTTTTTTCCTGTTCTCAGCTCAGAAGGTGCTTCTAACTTCTAAAAGTTTCTGAATGTGTCTCTTCCTGCTGCACAACTCCAACCACAGCTGTCTTGAAACCATAAACCCAGCAGCTCTGATCAGTCTCGTGCAAGATTAAGTCAGATTAGATTGAAGTCATGTTGAATTACTTGGTGGATTGTTCCTCCGATGAGCGTGGGGGTCATCGGGTTCTGCGAAGATGTTCGATGCCATCTTGTTTTTGCGTTGGGGCGTTGTGTTGTCATCTGTGCCGAAGGAGATGCTGGAGTCCCCGCCTGGTGGCCGTAGTACCCTAAAAACAAACAAACAAACAACAAGGACAAAACAAATAGATAAGACTATTGCATTTAAAAACAAGCGTCCCTCAGCAGCTCCACCCTAATCCTTCCATTTCCATGCCAAACACACCAAAAAAAGCACAGGATACCAGCACGCTCTCTGCTCTAAGCCGGGCCTGTCAGTCTGTAGACAGGCAGTCACAATTCCTGCCCTGCAGCTGACTCCAGTCGCACAGAATCATAGTGAAACGACAATTCACAACCTCTCCCCAGCAGGATTCCTTTGCAGTGACACACGAGGAGTCTGTGTGCATTTTTTCTGCAAGGATACACTGTTTTGAGCCAATTTCACACAGTAAATTTGACTGTTTTTAGTATCAAGCTTAAGAGGAAACCCAGAAGCACCCCCCTCCCCCCCAAAAAAAGAGTGAAGGGGTGTGTGTGTGTGACAGACCCCCCCCCCTCCACAGAATGGAGGAAGCCCACCAGCTGACACACAACAGCTGCCTGAGGGCCAGGCAGGGCAGATGGAAGTAAAAAAAAAAAAGACTCCTACATATCCTTCATAAACAGAGACACACCAGCATAAAGTACAGCAGAACTGTTTAATTTTGACTTCTTTTTCTGCACACGTGTCTATGACACTAATGTCTAAAGCAGACCATCTCCTGAGCAGAGGCTATGAGCTCATGGCCTCCACGCGGACTGCGACAGCCGGGCAGCTGACCCCACCCTGTCATGAAACCGCAAATCACACCAATCATATGCGATTAATCACTTAAGACAGGGGGGGGGGGGGGGGCACCTTTTTTTCTTTTTAAATATTTTGTGGGAAGTGAAGCAACAGCTCCGCCATCAAAGATGACTCCATCTGATGGGCAGGAGGCTGATTTGAGCTTCTACAGACCCCTGTGGTGAGCCAGCAGCAGAAATGAGCAGCAGTTGGTCGAAAAAGAAGGTTACATACAAGACACCCCCAAATATAAACCTCCAGAGAGCTCGACTAGCTCCCCCACCCAAGCCCCTGCATTATCCAAAAATAAATAAATAAAGAAAAAGCGACACTTCAACACTAGATGAGGATCAGACGTTTTAGAAGCTCTCTCTCAGCGTTTCTATTCCTAAAAGCTGCTACAGTCCAGCACCGAGACTAAATTCATTGTTGCTGCAAAAAAGGAGGAGGAGGAAGAGGAGGAAGAATGCATGATCCAGACGAGACGCATCACTTCCAGAAAGGACTGCTGCGTGCTTGCAGCGTGAGTCTTCAGGGGCTTTTAGTCCCGACAGAAAAGACCCCCTTTCTGTCTGCACGTTGTCGCACAGCCATGGAGAATAAAATATCCATTAAAGCGGTGTTTTATGGCTAAAACGATAGCATTTTCAATCACTTACTAACATTTATCGTCTCCATTTCACGTAAATAGGCTGACTTCTAGGGCAGAAACAGTTACTTACAAGTCTGACATTTTTTTAAATGCTAAAAAAAATAAAGATTAGTACTTTGCAGAAAAATATAAATATGTAAATATTTCCGGTTAGCTATTTTTTTTGCCTGAACCCCACAAGCTAACTCAAATAAGTTAATGTTGCTAAAGGGCTATGGAGTCTCCGAGGCCCAATGAGATTAACTTAATTAGCGAGATTGTGTGACAGTGAGTGCGGCTCAAACCTTCTCCACACAACACAGGACCACAACCCGCTAATCAAAAACTAGCACACAAAAAAGAAGGCGTTAGCTAGCTTAACTCTTCCCCGCATCCCGCTTCTTTTGTTCCTCCGCCAAAGGTTTCCGGCTGCTTTTTACCTGGAGCTGCTCTTAGCACCGGGTTCCATTCCTGTATAGGTGGTGGTGGTCGTCATCTTTGGGAGTTTCAGACGTCCCGGCTGTGAGGAGCAGTGAAACGGATGACAAAAGGAGAAATCCTCCCTGCGCTCAGAAATGCGCCGCGCTGCGGACTCCACCCGAAACTGGAAAAGCGTTGGGAAGCCCAGATCTGCTGGTTCTGCGGTGCCAGCCCACCAGGGCCAGCCCACCAGCCTATCGCCCGCTCTGATTGGACAGGACATCAGAGAACTCTATTCTGATTGGACAGAACCCAAGAGGTCGAACATCTTGCTGGTGGCAGTCCCCACATTTATAAATGACTACAGCTTTCATCCCTGGAGTTTGTTCATTTAATATTGACAGTCAAAACTAACACATTTCTGTCCATTTTAACCAGTAATATAAGCTAACTTGAATTAATGACAGACAAAAAGCAAACTATTTGAAAAAAAAGACAATAACTTTATTTAAACAGACAATTTTCATAGACAATATGGGAGTTTGTAGAACTAAAACATCCTTTTGTGGTTTCCAAATTTGAAGCTTAACAAAGCACTTTTCGTTTTCTAAACATCCAATACCCTATAAAAAGTATAAAACCAAATTTTATGTTGGTAAGAAAAAGTAAATTATAACCAAGCTCCATCCATAAACTAGGTATATGGCTCACTAAGTGAAATCAACCCAACAACTTGTATATCTTAAAAACAGATTTCTTTTTTTTTTTTTCCTTTTTTTATGGACAGTGAGAGTCCAACTTGCTCGAATCCAAGCCCCAGCAGACAGCATCTTTACAATAAACCTTTTAAACTGGGACAGGAGATTATTAGATACCACATTACGGAATAAGTAACCAGAACCAGAACTGGAGGGGATCTGGATGTAGTTTATGTACACGGGCAGAGAAGTAACGGGGGCCATGATGAAAATATTATACAGCAGTTATGTGTAGCAGAGAAATTAAACCTTCTGCGTGGAATTCTGTCGGCACAACTGAGAGTCGCAGAGAGCCAGCTGCTGGGTGGCGTGGCATGCTGGCGAAGTTGAAGAGGAGGGTGGCAGCATGTGTGGCTGATTAAATCCGGCCCCCCGTCTGCTGTTGAAACACATCAATTGTATCTTCATCCTCCATTTCCAACTGTTGATAAAAGGGGACAAAGTGTCATACATACAGACATACATTTCAGACATATAAATACATATACACTTTAAAATAAGAGGGGAAATCCTCTACAATAAAAGGGTCAAAACAAACAAATGTCATCATGTTCCAGTCATGTGGTATGTGACCTTGGGCTGACACTCTGCCCCCAGGGCATATCAAACCCCAAAGCTGCAACAGAAATGACAGTTTTTATGACTACAACATGCACACAGATTTGCCTTGAACAGCAAAAATACCACTTTAACCTCAAACAACAATGGTGTGGTTACAATAATACAATCATAAACATTAATTCGGTACATGTGCATTGGCCCGTCGTAACAAACTCTACAAGTGGATAAAGGTTTCCGTCAGACGACTGAACGTAGATGATAAATCCTTTTTGCCTGCGGCAGAACAAGCTTCCCATGGAAGCGCTGTTATCTGGCATCAAGGACGACAAGCTGCTGCTTGAGGATATAAAATACCTGCATGGCCAACAAGTTTATTTATTAACGCTTCAATATTCAGAGGGTTTTCAGTTTGCTCTAAACTGCAGTGAAGTTCTAGCCCAGAATAATAAACAACAAAAACCACAATAAAAAAGACGTAAATGGCCTGGTTTTCATAAGACATCAAAGAGTTTCTTAACCAAAGTCTGAGTGTCATCTTGTTCTGGTTGCATAACTAAGAGAAAAATAATACAAGAAATAAAATGAAAATAGGTAATAACAGAATCACATCATGGGTCTTAAACAAAAGAATGTGCTCTTTTCTACAGAAAATTATGAACAAAAGCACCTCATGAATGTTTTCAACCAAATACTGTACATCAATTTAGAGGCTGCATTGATTTAGTCAAACCAGCTATGGAACAAGAACTAAAAACTAAGGAAGTCCCGATAGATACCGAGGCCTGATCCGATACTACTGCAACACATAAAAAATGAACAAATGTAATAAAGTCAGGTTATCACAGATTTTTACTTTATTCACTTTCTTTTATCATTTAACACTTAAACATTTTGGCGTTGTGAAGTAGCTCGAAGAATCAAGTAAAAATAGTAAAACTTTCAACTAGAAAAAACAGTTAACTATAAACTAGTAAAAAAATAGGAAATAATTAGTCATGGGAGGTGACTGTAGCTTTAGCATCCTCAGAATTATTGAACATTTTTGGTTCCTATGTGATTCATACTTGCATTAAAAAGTCATCAAAATCAATGATGACTGTCTTTTAAAACTGTTGTAACATAAATATAAATATTTATGAATAGTTCATATCAATGTAACAATGTATTAATTTATTTTTAAACTGATTTCTTCTTTTTTTAAATAGCTTTCTCCCAGAGCTTTGCACTTTGTAGATGTTCCCTTTCACTGCCGTCTTTCTGTCAGCAGCACGGAGAGAACACGTCTCATTAAAAAGGAACCCAAGCTCCATCCCTTTTCTTTTTAAACGCCTTTCTAAGTTGTTGTTTGAGTTGAGACAAGGACACTTGCTGTCACTTTAAACTGCTCATTAAAGAATTATTGAGCCTGAAGGTCCAAATCTGTGGATATGTTGATAACTTTACCAAACTGTTTTTGTGCGCCTCCTAGCCTCATTTTCTGCTGCACTTTATGGCAGTAAAGCATCGGGATCCGGGCAGAATTTGCCAAAATCTAGTAAAATATTTATCTGTAATGTTAAGATTGAAATATATAGCGCTGATCATGATGATAAAAACAAATACCCGAGTGCTCATCTGGTCGCAACATGTGATTCCAATCGAGTTTGAAACTACGTGATCACATCGGGACACCCCTGCTAAAAAACCTTAAAAGATGAAAGAACAATTGTTCAGCCAATTCACCAAGATTTGCCTTATTTTTGTACCAAGGATTTAGCATACCAATCTACCCAACTATCTATTTATCTACCTATCCATTAATTTTATCTTCATCCATCCATCCATATAGAGGATTTTTGTTATAACACATTTTTGGGATAAACTCCACTGGCAGCAGGTTTGGAATATCATCAGTCCTACCTGTGCAGGTGTGTCCGTCTCATTTATTGGCTGTCCGTCGAATCTGAACCTTATTTGCCTCATTGAAAGTCCCTGCAAAGACAACACTTATTAATTTGAAGCAATAAGCCTGCTTTCCGTTAGAGTGATTGGAACACATTTCCTGTTCATACTGTATATATTTAAAAAGAAACAGCAGAAATTGTGTGGTTACATTAAAAAAAAAGTATTTATTCATAGTTAATATTAGTATGTATAATTATTAGTATTATTAGTATGTAATATTAGTAATAATATAGTATATTAGTGTGTATAATGTCACATGTTTTGTATTCTTAGCACAGACGTGAGACACTGAAGACTTTTCCTACAACAGGTCAGAGTTGATTCACACATTACACTGACAAACACACACATGCAGTGCCATACAGAGAAAATCAAGCAGAAGATTAAACATTCATTCGAGCTTTTAACTATTAGAACTTCATTTAACTTATAGGTTACATTTTCAGTGTGCAGAGAGAACCCCAGATCTTAAAGGAGTTTTTTTTGTGGTTCTTATTTAGAAAGATGTGAAAAGATGTGAACATTTAATGGTAATTAAGCTATAATCCTGAAAAACAACAGACCCGTTAAAAAAAAAAAAAAACAACTGCGGCTGCTTTCCAAGCCAATACAAGAAAACATTTTATATTTAGGCTCAGTTAGCTCTAATATTTTTACAACTCAATTAATGATTCAATGAAAGGCACACACACACACACATATCGAATCTTCACCTTTTTGTGTGTTTTATTGTCTAACAGGGGATTATACTTACCTGTCTCTCACAATATGCCTTCATAAGTTTGATGAGCGGTGTGTGTCTTTTGATCTTGAACTGCACGACAGATCCATCCTGACCTGCTACCTTTAGATTGATGTGTTCGTTATTTTCAGTCTTCACTCCTTCCTACAAAAAAATGAAATAAAAAAAAAATAAATGTAACGTTTTGTCTTTTAGACACAAATATCAGTGGTTCCTTGCATAACGAATCCCCTACACAAAAAACAATCTGCCTTGGATGCCTGCGTGCCTCGCAAAACGAATTAACATCACATAACGAAGCGTGTTTGCAGCGAACAATTGATTTTCTGGGGGAAAAAGGCCAAATCCAGACAGTTGTGTGCTGTGTCATTCAGATGAAGACTGTTACCCTCCGGTGCAAGGCTCGGTACTGTGCTTAAAAGCCGCCAATCCGACCCATCTCCTGGTTAGGTTATTGGTAACAACCAGACTGGACGCCAGCGTGATGGCAAAACCGGGTATGTTTGTTTTTCCTCTGTTACACAACACAGGCCAGAGCCTCAGGTTGTGATAAACGGTACAGACCGTCCTCTGGGCTGGACCACTATGGCAACAGCAGCCAGAACTACATAGCATGTGGGATCGTAAGCGCCCACATACTTGTTGGTGGAAGGTTCCCATGGAAACCACAAACACATGTAAATAAAACCATAAAGGTGGTGCAGCAGGTATTAAGAAGATAAAGCATGTTTGCCCCCATTTGGTTTGTTTTTTTTGCTGGTGTTTTTCTTTCTTGAATCTTCTTTTTTTAATACTAATTTTTTTTTTTCCATTTGTAGAACGGATGACATGATTTTCCAAAGTCGATGGGAAATCTGGTAATGTATGCAACATCGCCACAAAAAAGAGAATAATATAGGGAAATTAAATTTCCAGCTCCATCAAAAGAGCGCCGACAGGTGAGACGGACTCTCTTTGAGTGGCCTAATATTGAGTGGAGAACAGGTCCGTTCTTTAGCTTCAACAGGTTAAAGTTTCTTAGTCACCCTGGCTGGAAGAACTTGGCCAAAGTCTGTTTCTCCCCCATTTTTGAGTAGGTTCCTGAAGTCACCATGACCTTCAACAAATTCCATAGTCTGTAGGCCTTCAGTTTGGTTGGAGTGCCACTGAACGGACGTCTTCGTCCTACTTCTTAAGCGTGTTCTTGATGGTGATGGAAGGAATTGATCCTTTTGCTCTTCTCCTCTGGGTTTGTGTCCAGGAGGTCTCTTCTAACCCGTTGGGTCTTTTCTTCCAGAAGAAGTCGTTTTTGTCGCAGTTGAAAAGCTGATGAGGGCTGTGGCCTTCTTTCCAAACTAACATCTGAAATTCTCCAGCAAACTTCTCAGCAGCAGCTTTGTCGGGACTCAAACAGCCTTGGATTCTTCTTCTGCAATTGTACTTCTTTCATTTCTTCATACCCTGACTTTCTCACAGATGAGCTCCTGGCTTGTTGGCTCTGCCTTCGTTGCTGTTCCCCCGTGGTCATACAGTTCGGCAGGACGCAAAGGCGGCCATGTTCACCTTGAACGTCAGGTGCAGTTTGATGGTTTCTTTCTTCGTTTCAATGCTCAGAGCTTTTCTGACCATTAACACACCTATTGATGGGAGCCATTTTTCTTGGGGTTTAAAATTTAGAGACTAAGAAAAAAAAAACTCCTGAAAACTTGTCCTGCAACTAAGAAGACCTTTAACTTAAGGAAACACCATGGCACATCCAAGACACACAAGTCACACTTAATGTACCAGGTTGTAACCATTCTGTTGTACGAGAAAGAAGTTTATTTAATTTATTTATTTATTAACAAAAAAGGGTTCGTTATGTGAGGCAAGTTGCTTACAATGTTTATCATGCAGATTGTTTTTTATGTTTGGCAGAGGGGAAAAATAAAAAGATGAAATACCAGATTTACCAGGGATAGAAACATAATTTGTAGACCATATGAACTACAGATGCTAAAAAATGTTAAATATTAATTTCATAAAGTATTTGAATGTTTTGTTTTTGGTATTCCAGTTGTTATAATCCGTTATCAAACGAGTCAAGCCAAAGTGTTGCAGACTGACCAGAACAATTTAGTCTAGACTGGAAAACATACAAACAGTTTGTTTATTGGTTTATTTTTCATTCTGGAGCGTCATTACAAAGCACAGACAGCTTAATTACCACACAAACACAACGCAGAAAGACCACTTTCATAGAGAACGACACCAGCTGGTTAGCGGGATGTAATCAGGCTAAAAGCGACGTGCGCGCCAGTCCATGCGCGCTCACAATCCTTCCGGTCCATCAAAGTAGGTACAGTTGGATCTTATCACTTAACTTTTTTATTTAAAAAAAATACGAACAGCACACGCGGAAATGTAAATTCACCTTTAAGCTCGGCGGTCCAGTTAATTTGTAATAGCATCGTATTTGACAATGGGGTCACTTACCTTTGGTTTTTCATCAGCCATCGTCACTCTTTTGGCGCTTCTCTATGCTGCCACACAAAGAATATGAGTGCGCGCACGTACTCGTTCCCCGTTTAAATTATTCGGGGAAACGTGCGCGGGCATGTGTCAATGCGCGTTCACCGAACAAGGATTTAATTGGCGGCATGAAGTCACGTGGACTAAAGCGCAGTCTAGTTATGGGCGGGAGACTACCGCCTGCGCGTTACAGAGATACTCGGCTTCACATGCACGCGCACGGCAGAATTTTCCCCTTTTGTGTTTGGTATAGGTCTATTATAAATGAAGGAAATCTGTTCATCGTCACTCCAAAGACCAGCATCGGTGCTGCACGTTTCATAAAGCGCCCATATGATCGGTATTAGATGTACAGCGTGATATATTAGTAGTCTCCTTATTTTAACCCCTCATTATATCCCAGTGGCCATCTTGGTTTTTGTTTCTTTTTTGTTACAATAAAAAACAGGCACAGACTAAACGACATTTACCGATTTGGCGATACATTTTCTAAGATATCTAACTTTTATAATGTTTTAATGTATTTTAACAATATGATAGGATTGTATCTTCATGATTCTGAGAATATGTTACACATTTTCGTAATAAATTACTTCGACCTTTAGATCGATTCTAAAGATAGTGTTATTTGCTTCATTCATGTCACTTTTCTTGACGTAGATTAACAGTGTTCAAAGAAAGTACCGTACTAGCAAATAAAAAAAAACAAAAACAAAACAGGCATCAAGTAGGACAGTCCTACATTTGACGCATGCGCGAGTTGGTCTTCGTAGCAAAGAGAGGCGCGCAAGCGTTGCTGTATCGCACATGTGTTACTTAAATGGCATGATTAAGGTGAAAAAGTTCATAGTTTGACATTTAAAAGGTTCTAAAAAGTTTCATCCGATGGAGGAGGTAGACGTTGAACCGACGATAACCGTAAGTCTTTCGTACTATGTAGTTTATTGATATGTGCTATCGAAAAACAGCTAACAAGTTAGCTAAGCCTAAGCATTTTGAATGTTTTAAATCCTCAAATTCCAATAAAAAATACATTAGTAGTTTAATGATACAAACACAAAAGTTTATGATGAAAAGTCACAGACCGACATCACGAGTTGGAGGTTTTTCGTAGCTAAAAAAAATGTCACAGTTGACTGACATGATCTGATAGTTCTTATTCATACTAAATAAATGAACTTTGAACAAAATGGTTAGAAAACGTAATGTTATTTTTGGCTTCTACGTTTTGTTAAGTTATTTTGTGCTTTGTCAAACAAAAAAGGTAAGTCTTTTCCTGGACAGTGTTCTGAGTGCTCTTTCTCAAGGTAAATATCCTATGCATGTTTCAATCAACACCGTAAGAGTGTTTGTTGTAACATTGCAAGAACTAGGGCAACAAATCTGATGTTGTTGGAAGGCCAGTATATGACATTTTAAATAAAATTTTATGTTCGTAAAGAACGTACATTTGCAGGATTTTCAGTAGATTTTGCTTAGACATCTTTTGTTTTTTAATAAAAAGAAACAATACTTAGATTGAATTCCAAAAAGCATTGCTACAAGAAAGAAATGGTCAAATAAGCACTTTAGTGATGTTTATTAATGTTCTATTGAATGTTGCAGAGATTATTACAATTTGAAATCTGTGTTGTTATCACTCTCAATACAGAATATTCCTGCACTCAGACGGGGAAAGCATATGGGCTTTGCATGGGGTCAAGGTAATATCTTTGTCTACGAGACCCTCTTCAAAGCAACAGGTATGTGTTCATGTCAGTTTCAATTCTTTCGCAAGTCTTCTTGCTTTGGTTCCCTTCTATTGTCTTGTGTTTCAGGTGCAGCAGGATCTGGTTCCCCCTTCATCCATGAAGTCCGGAAAGATGAGGACATCTACTCTCCTATTTTACGCAAACTCTTCAATGAGTCGCATCACATTTTTGTCGGCCTGCAAACAATCAGGGAGGATCTCCCCAGCAAGAACAAGAAACCTCAGTAAGTCTCCTGATGGGAGACCTCTCAGCTTACACAAATAATTAGTTTTTATTGACATTTTTAAAAATTTTATCAGTGGGATGACATAATGATTGAAAAGAAAACAGGCAAAACATCAACATGTAACTGATTCATGTCAGTGTTAAAGTGAAAAAAAACAAAATTCCTGTTTTCTTCTATAGGTTTGTCAGCATTAGTAAAAACTATAGATCTGTTATTCGAGCCTGTATGGAGGAGCTTCAGCAAGTTGCAGGTTAGCTTCTTTAAACTGAATCATGAAGTATATCTTTGAATTCTACCGTGTACTTTTTTATAATGGCATGTTTTTTTGTTTGCAGTTTCCACAAAAAACGCAGAGATGTCCATACAGTATGGAAACCAGGCACGTGTTTATTCTTCAGTTTCATCTTTTAATTTTTCAAATTGTGATTAGTTTAAATTTTTTAATTATTAACTTATATTAGTCCCCCCCCCCTTGTTTTTAATCTTTTTAGTATTCGTAATATTGTTTTGTTTCCTCTGATGTGGATTTTAGTGGTTTGTAATAAATACAATTCAAATAATTTTGTGTATAATTAGTTCTTAGGATTTAAAAAATGTGTATTTTTTTCTATGATTTTTAAATCAACCAAGCAGACGTAGACTAGTTTTGATGTTATTTCAGACTGCATTTGTGAGATCTTATTACACTAGAAATGCCTTCTGATCTTGTATGATCTTGAAAGAAACTCTGATTCATGTCGGAGCTTGTTTATTGTGGGTTTTTGCTTGTAGGTACAAATAGAAATCATTACTGATCTTTTGTGGGTAAAGCTGACATTGTGCCATTATAATATTTTTTAAATGACATTATATTTTTGTTACATTTTAAATAGTCAGAGCCCATCTGTATCTTAACCCTTGACACATCAGCAACATTTCTCTTAAATATTTTTTAGTTCCTAATCCAGATTGTTTTGTTGCAGGTCTCCATTCTTTTAGCTATAGAACTGATCTGGAATCTGTGTGAAGTCCTTTTCATCGATGCTGCTCCTGGTTAGAATCTGAGTTTTTCGTTAACAGCAAAAAGTCTTTTATCATAACTAAACAAAGGCAAGTCTCCATAAAAACCCATTCATGATTGATGTGTGTTGTGCATGCCTTCAGCGGGCTCGCTCTTGCTTCACCTCCTGGACTGGGTGAGGCTGCACAAGGCTGACGTAGACGAAAAGGCTCGAGACGTGCTGCAGAGTGACAGCCCTGCTGAGCATCGAGACTACTGGGATGTGGTTAGTGCGGAGCATGCACACGCACACGCACGACCCGCCTCCACTGGAGATCTCTGAGAGTTTCGTTGTGCTGTGCAGGTGGTGAGTTATGTGCTGCAGGGCAGGTTGGATGAAGCCAGACAGATGCTGGTGAAACAGGCCACCCTAACGCCTGCTGCAAACAACATCTACAAGATGATGGATAACTTACTCAGCAAGATGCCTTTTTACAATGTAAGTAGAACAGGAGTTATCTGTTTTTAGTCTGTGGGTTAAGAATGACTTATGGTCATTCAGCTGCCATAAAGGTTAAATCCAAGTTGTGGCCTCCTTGAGAGGAGTTTGCACAATGACTCCTTCATCTTTGTTTATGTTTTGCCTGAGGGACTGGTGACCTGTCTTAAATATGTTCAAACCCATAACGAACCAAAGAATTTCAAAATGTCCATTTTCATCCTCAAATGTATGTCTTCAGCCTGGTGGCACACAGACACTGACCGAGTTTGATGTTAAGTGGAGGCACTGGCATGAAGAGGTAGACCGCTGCTTGCAGGACAACTCTTTTGCCAGCAACCAACATCTGGAGGTCATCTGCAAGGTCAGTCCATCCATTACTGCTTTTTATGCTATCATGTCTTTTCAAAATGTTGTTATTACTAATGTAGGCTTTTCCTAAAAAAATACACCAGTTTCTTTAATAGTTTTAATCACTTCAATTCTTGCTAAATCCCAAGAGCTGATATGATATATGCTCAAATTATGAAGCTATCGCCGCCATGCTTCACTGTAGGCAATTTGTGGGGTATCAGATGTGTGTTTTAATTTCTCATCTGGCACCAAAATACATTTTTGTCATTTAGCAGCACCACATTAATACATTGGTGCAAATGTTTCAACTATATGCTAAAAAATGTTGTCAATAATTTCTGTTCTTTATTTTTTAGATCCTCCTGGGTGATGAAGACACTTTACTGGAGCACAAAGACCTCCTGGGAACCTGGTATCACTTCCTTGTCTCAAGACTGCTTTTCTGTCACCCCACTGTAAAGCCCACTGAGTTGCACTACTATGCACAGGTAAACTATTGTACAAAAACTCTGTAAACTTGCAGTCATGTCTGCTTCGTCCAGAGATTAAGTGTACTTGTGTGTTTTGCAGTCGTGTATGACCATGTTTCTGGACTCAAGGAGCGCACCAGAACCTCTGGACAGCATCTTGCTGGCTGCCTTTGAGTTTGACATCCATCAAGTTATTAAGGACTGCAGGTGCAACAATAGGACTGATGCATGCGTATACTTATTTTAAATCTACTTTTAAACATTCAACTTCTTCCTTTTGCCTCAGCATCGCTCTCAACAACTGGTGGTTTGTGGCTCATCTGACAGACCTGCTGGATCACTGCAAACTCCTCCAGTCTCACAATCTACAGTAAGAACCCTGTGTGCAGATGTATTTTTTCAGTCTGGAGGTTAGGACTTCTTTTATTCAGTGTTTTTCTGTGTTTTTGCAGCTTTGGTTCCAATTTAAGAGAGTTCCTCCTGTTGGAATATGCCTCTGGCCTCTTCACTCATCACAGGTTGGTTTGTTTTTAAGTCCTCCTTTTAATTATTTGAATTTTTATGTGAAGGCTTTTCCTTAAAGGATGTTTTTTTGTTTGTCTGTGGTTCAGTCTGTGGCAGTTGGCTGTGGATTACTTCGATCACTGCCTCGAGTTTGGTCGTGTCTACCTTGAGCTCCAGATTGAGCGCGTTCCTTTAGACACGGAGCGCAAAGCACTAAAGGTCCTCCGGATTTGTGAACAGAGGCAGATGTCAGAGCAAGGTTCTAAAAGACTCCTTATTCTGTAATCACCTTGGTTCCTGAATAACCATTAAAGTTGAACTTTCTTTTGTTGAGTTTGGCATTTGAAATGTTTTTTGTTTGTGATTCAGTGCGGAGTATCTGTAAAATCATGGCCATGAGGGCCTTAAGAAACAACAGACTTGGCTCCGCCCTTTCCTGGAGCATCAGAGCCAAAGATGCCGCGTTTGCCACCCTCATCTCTGAAAGGTCAGCTTCCCTTTACAATCTGCATCAATCTTGATCATTGTTCTGCGCATTTCACTTTTAGCTACACTAGACGTCCAGAAATGGACGTCTTTCTGAGCCGCAGAGTTATTCAAGTTTTCCCTCATTTTTTCTCAGCTTTTTGATGTAAATCAGTTAAATCACAAATCGTTCTCCAAGTTCTGTACACGTGCTTGTATTTTTGTCAACCTTTATTGTGTATTTTAAACCTCAAAAGGAATAACTGTTTGGTAGGGGTGTAACGGTACATTAAAATCTCAATTCGGTTCGGTGCAGAATTTCATAGGACTCGGTTTGATACATTTTCTGTATTTTTTTGGTACAAAAAGACAGAAAAAAATGTCTTGCAAAATGCATTTATTGGTTTTATATTACAATAATAAAGTTAACCTATGTAGGTGATCTGCTATGTAAAATAATACAACTATTAGCTGTCAGGAACCAAGAACTAGGAATATTTAACACTTTTTTTTTTCTTGTAGACCTGATTTTTTACAGTCGGGTGATGCCGTTTTAAATGCGTTAACAGATTAGATGCATTATCTGTGGCATATGCTATCTCGAAACACAGCATTTGACTTATCCAGTTGTCTTTTCCTTTCATCCAAACAAATCCAAAGTGTTCCCACATAGGAGAGCGTGAGGAGATTAGGGGGGGGGTCCGCATGATACTGTTGACATGCTCACTGTCACCGCCGTCACCTGATAGCTGTTGAACCTACTGCAATAAAGTTTCTGACCGTGGTTGGAAAACACAGGGGAGATCCTCGAAGGCGGATCTTCCTTCGGGGTTCACTTCCTTGTTCGGACCCTCAGAGCCTCCAGACCGGGTTAATAAAAGAACCAGCCTCCGTTCTTGTAGAGGAAACCGTTTTTAGCACTGTTCCGGCGAACTGAGCAGCAGACCCGCGCTGTGTGTGTGCTCACACATACATTCTTGCGCTGCACGCTCTGCCCCCCCCTTCCTAAACGTACACGAGCGAGATCTACGTGTACCGTTACACCCCTACTGTTTGGCGAAATACAACAAAGTGACATCTTTCTGTTTCTGTGTCAGATTTTTACAGGATTACTGCGCCAAAGGGACCTTTTCTGATCTGGATTTGATCGACAATTTGGGTCCAGCCATGCTCCTAAGCGACAGGCTCACCTTTCTTGGTACACACTTAAAATACACTTAAATTGTTGTCCTCCTCCTGCAGAGCTTATGAATCTATATGTTCATTGGACAACAGCATTTTATTTTTTATTTCTGGATAATTGTGGATAACGTTTGTTTGCTTGGTTAGGGAAGTACCGTGAGTTTCACAAGCTTTACGGGGAGAAGCGCTTCAAGGAGGCTGCAAAGCTGCTGCTCTCCCTCATGACGGCCAAGATTGCTCCTCGGAGCTTCTGGATGACCCTGCTGACTGATGCGCTGCCTCTGCTGGAGCAGAAAGAGGTCAGCTAACATCAAGCTTCCGGCTTTTGAAGACTTGTGTTTTTTTTTCCCCAAACAAAGAATAAAATCCAACTGAGATTTCCAGCCAAAGCTTTCGTCAAATTTTAAGTTGTATGGAGCCAAATCAGGACCATAAAGATTTGAAACCCAAATAAAACAACTTGAAAATTCAAGCTAAAATATTGATGATGAATATTGATGAGCTAAAAAAGTTAAAGTGTCTGAAACTTTCTGCAATTCTAATATAAACATAATCATTTTCACCTTCACATTTTCTGTTTTTAAGTTTCAAAACTCAAAACTGCAGTTTCAAATCTTTTTTTTTCCACTTTCAGTTTCGAATCTTTTAGAAGTTTCAGGCTTGTAACTTTTGGCCCTGTATGGCGTGTGGGGGCGGGGCTTAGGTAAAGGACCAATCGGAATGAGGCTTCAGGCTCTGTGCATTCACTGACGGTGGAAACTTGGATAATTACCGCCACAATATTTAAACACTAACTATTCAAGTGGTCGTTGTGAACAATAGACTCATATTTATCTTTACAAACTGCAATAGTAGCTGCTCAGATCTTTAAATAATTGCTAACAGTATGCAGCTCTTTTTTTAAATTGTATTTATTGGTTTATATATTTTTTATAAAGGTGATCTTCTCAGCGGACCAAACCTATGAGTTGATGTTCTGTTTAGAGGAGCTCACTTCCTCACTGAACACTCCATCTGCAGACTCAGACAAATCCATGCAGGTACGAATTTCATCCTTTCCAGCCTCTGAAACTTTCATGTAACCTTTCAAAGTAAGAGTTTTTCCCGGTTTCGCTTTGTACAGCAGCTTTGATTCCCTGTTAAATGTAAATCTCTAAATATTTGAAACTGAAGTATACTGGATTTGTTAATGGGAAGTTGATTTGAGCACTTTCATATGTATTTTTTTAGGAGGAAGATGTAGAGTTGACCAAAGTGGAGCTCCTGAGACTCGCGCTATCAAGAAACCTGGCAATGGCCATAGTCCAAGAGGGAACGGTGGAAACATGAAGTACAGCCCCTCGTTCTTTTCCATGATGTACATAAAATCAAATAACTTTTGTGACTTTTGATAATAAAAAAATTCTCAACCTAAATCAGCTTTTTTATTCATAATGATATACTTCAAAAGGGGAATATCAAACATCAATACTCTTTTATTTTATTTTCCAGCAGCAAACAGATGGCACGTTACAGCTCCATAATTTACAGCAAACAGACATCTCACAATATTTACATTAAACACACTTCTGTACATCCGCTCCAACATGACTCGGGACACTTTCGCTCTCACGTCATTGATATCCTAATAAAATATGTGTTAAACAAATTCTGCTCATGTTACAAGATGCATTCACTGCCAAACTGAAATATTTCAGTCTCAAAATAAAACCTTCCAAACTGTGCGAAAAAAGAGAGCAAAGATAAATTCAGAGATTTAAGAACGCACGTGAACATATACCTGAACATATACCATCAACGGGAGGAAAAGCAGTGCTTTCATTCCAGGCTAAGGCCCTAACGAAAGAAATCACTTTCCCTTCATATTTCTTAAAATAAAAGTATTAAACAACTGAGTTTAAATGGCTCGATCTGAAGCAGTGAATTCATTGAGCTAGCAACAATAGCTAGTTGAACCCCGGAGAAACTAGAAAGAAATGCATTCTGGTTGAATATTTTCCTGAAACAATATGATACATTATTTGTACTTTTAAGGACTTTTCACATGTCTACAGGTATGTAAACATTTTACAGGAAAAAAAAAGCAAACATTGGTTCTAAACTTTCAGTCTGACAGTCTTCAAACTCTGCTTTGAGATGCATTCAAGGCTCAGTTTTATCTCTGGAAAACCTCTTTTAGAAGTTTCTGGATTTTAGCATTTTTATTTAGTTTTAGAACAGCACAAAGGTTTCTGTTAACCCCACAGTGCTAATAACAACACTGAGAAAAAATAAACACTTATATTTGAAATGTAAAGCTAAAAGAATGGACATCTTTTCATCTTGGTCTGGAATGAAGGGGAGCCCCCAAACACCCTTTCACTGAGAGTGAATTATTATTCTTTGCTCTCGCAGCACCACTCCGCTATAGGTGCCCCCATGTTTCTGGTGGGGGGAACTGGTTCACCTCACCTACTTCGTTGTACAGACGCTCTCCGAGTGTGAAAGACAGCTTGTAGCGCAGGCGCACCTTTTCCTGTGGGGACAAAAACTCTTGAAAGTTTGCCTTTGGACACAGCTTCCTCTCTGTGTCACCCACCTTTCCTGGGTTGGCCAGCAGCATGATCTGAGTGATGGAGGCAGGAGGCAGGATGGGGTTGAAGGGGGCCAGTTCAGCTCCCGATGGAGGCTGCAGCTTTACCTTCATTGACTAGCAGATTAGAAGGAAACGCAGACATAGTTTGAGCTGTTTGGTTGAAGGTTTCTGAGGCTCTAGTTGATTCTCTCCTCACCTTTGGCACAGCAGCTTGCAGGACAACATTGTGAACAGGCATGGGTGCTGTGTTGAGCATGGACACCACCATCACCAAGACGTCAGGTCTCCCAGGAGGAGAATCTGATGCAAAGTTGATGAGCACACGAACCCCATCTTTATCATAGGCAGTAACGGGTAAAACTTTACCTAAAAGCAGACAAAAACGAACAATTAGGTTTAAGAAATGTTAGACTTCAATGCTTGGCTTCTTTGTTGTTCTCACTGGGTTTGATGGCCTCCAAAGGAACATGGACGTTGCTGAGAGAAATTTCTGTGCCTCTGTCTGAACTGCCCTGAAGGGGTGGGTGGCAAGGGGACAAGGAGCGGAACACAGGACTGCCTGGAGCCATGGCCGGATTCTGGGTGCGGGACAACGCGGGGGAGCCGGGCATTGAGCTGTGAAAAAGGGAAGCTGCAGGATGGGCACTGTGCACAGGCATGACGGCAGGCGGCGGCGCTACTGTTATCCCAAAAATGCTTCCTGCTGCTGTCATCTGGCTGGACAATCTAAACAAAATACACATGAATGAAATTCTGAGACCAGATTGACTAAGATGCATTAAAAAAAAGCCTTTAAATTTGGAAAAATTACCAAAAAAATTGATTTCAGAGGAAAAATCACTGAAATAAGATTTGTAAACATAAATAAATAAATGTGTTTAAACTTGGACTCATTTCATTTATAAAATATTATAAAACACAATAAGTAATTTTCCTCATTTAATAAAAAAAGCTGCAACTTAACAGCTGCAATGCAGGCAATTTATAGCAAAAAGATGTGTCAAAATGTTATCGATGCACCTTAATGCATCATCTATCAAAATAAAAGCAGAATCCTCTACACTTTTTTTCCCAATTTTTCCCCCCATTTTTGCACATTTTTCATGCTAGAAACTTAAGAAATGGATGTGAGTGGTTGATGATTAAAAGATAAAATATCTCGGATTCCTTTTGTTTTTTTTTATTCCCCTTACATAAGGCATGAACTCTTTTCTGATCTAGATTCTCTGCACCTTTGCTGCTCAGTAAAGCCCATCATAGCCAGATTCTGAAGGTTCTGTGGACTCTGCGTGACTGCTGGTTCCACTGGAGGCACGACTGGACCTGAACATGCCACACTGCCAAACATATCCAGACCTGCTGTGGGGGCCTGCAAAGACAAGAACAAGTTATCCTCTGCTCCAACAAACTGACTGGGGCTCCTAAAAGTTACATTTAAGAGTTTGTAAAGAAAATTAAGCTCAAAATTGCATTTCTGAGTATTTCTTGATTCTAATCATTAGGAATCAGGAGCAAAAAAAAAAATGCAGTTGGAAAAAGATAGTATTTGTTATTTATGTATTGTTATGTATCTGCTCCATTCAGATGCATCCACTTATAGATAAATAGATCCGTGGACGTCTTTGTTTTCCTCGCCTGAGCTGACATCTGGCTCAACTGTACAGCTGGATAGCTCAGATATTGCTCGCCAATTATGTTGCACCGGTAATGTTAGGTTGGAGGTATGAGGGGCTGAAAGCTAGCAGGAGAGCACATAACCAAATAGGTGATGGTTACTCTGCGCCAACAGTCCCACTCACAGCTCAGAGGTGTTTTTTTTTAATAAACAACCTCTGCTCTGCAGAAACCATGTCCTAGAAAATGACAAAGGTTTTTTTTTGGGGGGCTAAAAACTGCATAATCATAATTAAAAGACCACTGGGAACACTTTTACACTAGATCAAAAGATGATCAAAGTTATTACCTAATCATTTAGGACCTAATTTAACTCAGATGTAAGACTTTTTTCGGGTAGTGAGTGTAGATTTTAAATTGAATGACTTTTGTGGAGCCTGCGCTCGCAGACCTATATTCTGCTAATTATACTTTAAGTACCTGCAAGGAAGACCACTGACTGGAGATTTCCCCCAAACTGGGCTTTGTTTGGCTGCATACAGAGGTAGGGGGGTCATTCAGTCCTGGAAAAAGAAAGAAGCCAGTTACCGGTAAATAGGAAAAAAGCGAGTTCAAAGCTGCAGGTCTGACAAATCTAATATTGTGCTTTAAAACTGTCAGGAAACTAGCAAATCTTTGTACAAATGTGCTTTTAACCTTTGTGCTATCCTAGGCACTTCAACATTGGGATTTGGGTCATCTAGACCCCACTAGACATTGCTCTGAACCTTTTTTTCTTCAATGATTTGTGATCTTCACTGGTGTCCATGGATTACATGAAATCCTCTTCACCTTTATCCACCTTTGTCATGGTAGGAATAACATGTCAATGTAAGGATCGGGTCATCTGGACCCTATAGGATAGCACAAGAGTTAAAACCTGTGAGGATTGTGGCACGCTTAAGTGTATGAGTGGCCCAGCGTGTGCGTTAACCAAAAAAAACAAACAAAAAGAGCCGGAAACTCTACCAAGAGACAGCAGCTCATCGTCAAGCAGGGAGAGTACAGTGGAGGTTTTATCTGTGGACGGGTGACTCGGGCTGCTGCTCTGACTGCTGAGGGAGCCGGCGGCCCGTTTGGGGGGAGGAGGCAACATCGGGATTGCAGTAACGGCGGGATCGACGATGCATAGGCATGTCTGCGAGGGAGGGGGTGTGGGGTGTGGAGAGCTTTGAGCATCGAGGCCGCCGAGGTCAACCAGTGTGTCTGTGGTCTCTGCTAAATGAGAGACAAACTGATGAGACCCACCTGCAGCAACAAAAAAGTGGGGAAAAAAAACTGATTCCAACACATCTCACTGGAAGGAGCTGCAGTTTGAGGCTCATCACTCTCGCCGTTGATCACCTGTCCCTCAACTATCTTCTTATAGGAGTTGATGACTCTGGAGAGGTCATCGCTCGCCTGGAGAATGTCACCTGACAAGGGCGGTGGAAACAGACTATAACATGACAACGGGAACAGAAAGGAGAAAAGGGTTTCGACGACGATCTGCCAAACCTAAAGTGGTGTCATTTTCCTCAGCCTCGGTGGCCATCTTGAAAGCGGCACGTCTCAGCTTGTCGCATCGCTCGTAGAGCTCCTGCGGAAAAAGAAAGAACGGGCTGTTCTGAGAAACTGCAGCTTAGTGTGAGTCCTGCCTCTGCAAACACCAAGATATGGTGAAAGTAAAACAAAAGCTGTAAATTAAGTGAGTCCTACAAATGGATGTGATTTTAAAAATAGTGTTAAACCTCCTTATGTTTGATTTATTGAGTAGAAAATGCTGATAAAAAAGGAAGCAAAACAACAAAGACATGGAATATGTAGGTTTGTTTTTTTCCTAAAATGTTTCTATTCTTGATAAATATATTTATTTGTTTGCTTCCATGCTGTTCTTGTCTTGGTCTTAGATGATTATAGATGTTTTTCCGGCCAAAAATGATTTTCAAATCCCTTTTTAAGGCTTTTCCTGAACCAGGTTTAAAGGTAAGATTGTTCAGTTCTTTAATGGTGCACTTGTGTCATCGACTACAAACCTTTATGATCTCTTTGTCCGAGTCACTGGAGTTGTCTTTATCATAATGGGACAGCATCTCCGTCAGTAACTTGACGTTGATGTTCACCTCCTCCAAAGTGTGCATTTGCTTTGTGACCTTCTGCACCCGAACCTCGTCCTGGTGATGACACAATCGTCACAAAGAGAGCTGCGATTGGTCCAAACAGGGAGCCCGGGACCAATGCAGTGTCAGTATGCCAGTTCGTCAAAAGCCTCACCTCCTTCACCATGTTTTTGATCAACCTGTTGGCCTCCTGAAGATCTTCTGGGTTTTTACTTCGAAGGAGCTCAGCCAGCAGCTGCACATCAACAGAAACAATCTGTTGGATCAGCCGGACTTGTTGTAGAGAAGTACAAAAGTTTTTTAAAACATTTCACCCCTCACCTTGCCCATGTCCTCATTGTCAAAGACTGGGTGCTTCGGTCGTGTTGGAGGAGAAGGAATCAGAGTCTTGTCTACCGGAAGCTCCGGCTCATGGGTCACCAGGCCTGATCAAGAGTGCAGAAGAATCAATCATCTGTAAAGTAGAGGCTTCATGTATCATTTGCAATCAGATAACTTGAAATTAAAAAAATACACCTTGTTTCTTGAGCGCTGTGTAGGCATCATTGATCTTGGTTTCGTTGGGAAAAGCAACTCTCCAGCTGCACAGCATTTCTATAATCCTCTTCTTCACCTTCTCTGGAGTACTGGCACCCACATACTGCAGACATCAAATGAACAGGACACTAAATATTCAACCGCTGCTCCTTTTATCAACACAAAAGTTCTCGATTTAGTTGAGGGAAGCTCACCATTGGAGAAACCAGTTTTACCAGCTCATTTAAATACCGATACCTTCCAACTTCACGGTGAAACCTCTTCCCACAGTTCTTCATACAGGCCTCCAGTACCTGCACATAACACATTATTTGCATCAATGGTTGGGTCAGCTTGGGGCAAAAATGAGCTTGATGACAGCTGCTTCCTACAGTCAGAGCCTGAAGAGCCTCCCATTCTTGTGAACAGATTTTGTGCAAAAGCAGAGGCACCGCAATCTGAGGGCTAAAACAAAGAAGCCCAAATGAAAAATAGCACATCTTCAGTTGAAGTGAGTAATGTGCAACCAGCTTACCCTTCCAACTCCCTGTTAACCTGATCACAGAAGCCAATGATGTACTCCCAGTCCTCTTGTCTGTTAGTTGGATGTGTGGCTTTATCTGTAAGCGGAGTACAACTATATTGACCTAAATGAAACTGAGCAACACATTTAGAATCACACAATTGTTTAAAGTCAAATTAAAATTAAAATATTTTTAAAAATTGTAAACAGCTAAAAAATAAAAAAGTTGAAAAAAAAAAGGAATCATTAATTCATTGATTTAAAACAACATTCCAAATGATAAGGCATTCATTATGTCCAAAAATAGGCTTTTGATAGTTTTGTTGCAGGAAGTTTTATTGATGTTGTCTTTTGAAAAAAAATTATTAGATCAACTAAACAAGACCTATTTGTTTAGGTCCATCCGAATGTTAATTTAAAAGTCTAGTTTTAGTAGCACAGTCTGTTGATAAAAAAAATGGATGGTTGCACCGATTAATAGAAAATACAGAAGTATCAGGGGAAAAGGGGAATTAAACCTCTTTAAGCGCTATACAAGTAAACCTCATTTATCATTAATACAGTGCTACAAGGTTATATTTCCTATGATGTGTTAAACTGAAGTATACTGTCAGTTTCTTAATGAATCATTTAAAAAAAAGATAAGCTGGTTTCATGAAATAACTTAAAGCAACAAAACAATATTTACTTTTGCAAAAGATTTTTGTTTGTAATGACCAATGCTTAGTCATTTGTCAAAATAAAGAACATTAAATTATTTATTTAGATTTTCAATAAAGAAAAGTGTGCGCTGTTATACTGGAAGTGAAAATAATCAACTCTAAGCTTTTTTATTAATAAACAAAATTGGTTTTAGAATAAAAATATGAAAACTGAATCGATTTTTATTTAACCCTTCAGCCACATAGTGATCTAGTAAATCAAAATCTAATCTGTATTTTAGCAATGATATCATACCCTGATGAGAACATATTTAAGAAATAGGTTTTATTCACAAATAATAATAATTTTTTGTATTTTAAATAAAATGTAAATAAAGATGGAATCCAGAGCACTTATAAATAATGTAAATAAAAAAGTGTTTTAATTGTATTTATTACAGCTCACAATTGCAATTAAACTGGAATAAAATAGTTACTACTACTATACTAATTTAATTATGTCTAATGTAAACAATTGTGATCAAGACTGCTCTAGTTCTTTATAGTTTGCATTTTTAAAATTTCTTTCTCCCTCATTAAAATGTGGGCGCCTGAACGCTGCACTAAACACCATTTAAGGACAGTAATCTGTTCAATCAGTGCACACACGGAGCTGTCACTGCGGATTGACTTCTCCACCCATCCTGATGATGCAGACAGACGGACAGTCGCGCAGCTTGAATTTTTGCACCCTGTCTACATGGAAAGGGGACTGACAGCTTCCGGACTGACTGCCGTTTCCTTCCAGCCCCAAAGAATAAAATTAATCGCTGAATATACACATCAGATAATGCATATAACGAGATTAATCACTTACTGAGCCAGGATTCAAGCGACTCCCCTTCCTCGTACGCCATTGCACTAAAACATCGCGGGATGTCACCAATCTGCATGCGAGTGCGAGACTATGAAACATAAAGACCACATTCCGTAATATTGTATACTTTTTTCGGGTTAAAAAAGAATTGTATGTCGAATTTATATGACAATTAATCAATTAATAAAGTAAGAGAATCTAAAACCAGGCATTGTTGTTGTTGTTGTTTTTTGGAAGGCATCTGCGAGGCCACTATGTTGGGGTCCTCGCTGAAACACATTTTCAACATGGCGGCCTCCGTAGCAGGGTTGCTTAAACCTTGGACACCGAGGTGATTTTAACGGTTTCTTCTGAAATTTCTCAGTTTAGGACATACTTGTGAGCATTTCATGTACGTTTTGTATATTTAGCACATGAAAGTTATGATACATTTTTATCTGAAGCGTCACTTAATAGGTTAACCTTGTCGATTAGTTTTTCATCACGCTTGCACAATGTTCCAAAAAAAAAAAAAAAATCTCAAGCTATTAATTAAAGAAAGCTTTATTTTAAAACAGCATTGTTAAGTTGAAAAAAAAAGAATACATCTAAATTATTAACCTGAGCTAGAGTGAAACTGAAAACAATGATCAAAATACTAATTTCAATGCCTTACTAGCTAAATATATTCATCTAAAAGGTTAATAAGCTTTTTCCCAGTATTTGAATTAAAAATATGTGATTTTTCTTATCGTCTTAAATTATGTGTAATGTCTCTGGTGTATTTTAATGATAGTCTTAACACTATTTAAGAAGTATCTACCTAAATTTGTCTCAGTTAGCAATATGACTTATCTAATAAATGTATGATGATTTTCTTTAATATCTCTTTGTAATCCTTGGCCAGCGTGTTCCTGGTTAGATGGAGCAGATATAACCCTTACTACCTGGAGCCAGAGGTGAGGAGGGAGGCATACAGCCGTCCTGAGGCAGAGCTGAGCGGTGAGGAGCGGGAGGAGCGTAAGCTCAAAGAGATCCGACCCATAAAAGCAGCGACCTGCAGCACCACCAGCTCAGTCTTTGATGACCCACTTATTAGGTAAAGATAACCAAAGGTTCTTAAACCCGGTCATTGTGGACATTGTATTCAGTTATTGCTTCATTTCTGCAGTAAATTTGTCAGAATGATCATGACGGATGGGAACAAGGTTTTAGCCAGAGAGATCATCACACAGGTAAACGTCAACAAACAGGAGGATTAAATCAGGACAAGTAAATGTCCAATATTTCAAAGTCTGTTTCCTCCATGTCGTCTCTTAGACATTGGAAAACATAAAAAGGAAACAAGTGGAAAAATATCACAAATCTCCAGCAGGGAAGAAAGAAGAGATTGAATGTAATCCCTACACCATCTTCCACACAGCGCTGGAGAACTGTAAGCCTGTTGTTGGGCTGGCGAGCATACAGAAAGGTGGAAAGTCTTACCAGGTCAGTCACAACAGCAGCGAAATAATTTGTAGTTTTTAAAACAAAGAATATTTTGGCAGCTTCAATAGGATTTACCCTGTTTTGGCTCCAAAAACTAAAGAATACATTTGTTTTTTTTTTTTGTCTCCAATTGCTATTAGGTGCCCATCCCGCTTACAGACAACCGACGCCGGTTCCTCGCCATGAAATGGATGATCACAGAGTGCAGAGAAAACAAACACAGGCGCACCCACATGTATGAAAAACTCTCCCAAGAACTATTGGCCGCCTTTGAAAAGGAAGGCAACGTTATCAAGAAGAGGCAAGAGCTGCACAAGATGGCAGAAGCCAACAGAGCCTATGCCCACTACCGCTGGTGGTAGCTGCCTAGGCCCCTCAGGATGGAACCTGCTGCTCAATGAGCAGTTATGGCTGTTTTGTAAATACTGAGAATTACTAAACAAGGTTACTTTTTTGTATTCAGAAAAACATGCAGTGAGGAATAAACAGCTGATTAATACAAAATAACTGCAAATTATGGTAAGAAAGGAGAAAAAAAGGAATTTATTCAAACAAAATCCTTGGAATTTGCTGTACAAACAATAAAAACAAATGTAAAAGTGTTGTAACATTCTTATAAATCTGAGGTTCATGAGCTGGTGTCTGTTGACATTTTGAAAGAACTGTAATTACACAATAGATTTAAAACAATAAGACTTTCAATGTTGAGCCTGTTAGAATAACTTTAAATCAGGATTTTTTAGGAACCCTACTAGTGGTTGGGATCCAGCAGGAATGTGGAAAATCTTAAAAATTCCTGACCAGGTCAGTTTGATCCAAAGTTTCTTTCTTGTTTAAAGAAATTTAAGTTTAATTAAAACATTTTTAAGAACTAAAATTTTCTAGTAACCTTATCAAACTAGGTATCTAAAACCCCATTCAACAAAGAACCACTGATCACTTTAGCAGAGACTAGGAGTTACTAACTTAATTCAACTATGAATGCTATAAAGCATTCAACCCATTGTTTTTCTGTTTCTTTTTATTTCTTATAGTATCTTCTGCCATTTTTGCCTCTTAAATCATTCAATCTTTGAGCTATTTTAAACATTCAACTATTATAATGTTCAGCTCTTTCAGCGTTTTCCAGCTATGAATTATGGTCCTTCAAATCCTTGAACTTTTCAAGATACTCCAGGATTTTTGACTCCATTGAAATTCATGGGGAATCCTTGGTGCAGAAGCTCGCTGGTTCGAGACCCGGCGTTGGCATTCTTCACAAAAATATATTTTTGTTACTGTGTTTTTTCCCTTTATGGTCAAATTTGATCATTTCTTTATTTAATGTTTTTTGTGCCAATTATTACCCTTTAAGGGTTCCAATTAGTCAAAAATGTTGGTAAAAAATAATTAGCCTTTTGGTCATTTTTGATATATTAAAAGAACAACCCTGAATTGATTTCATTTATAAAAAAAAATAGTCACACAAGACAGAAAATGGAATATAACAGTAAAACTGAAAGTAAACTAAAATGTAATTTTTTTTTTTTTTTAAATTGTCATGTTAAACTGAAAATAGAAAAAGGTAATTTTCTACTAAACAAAAGGTAAAGATCTTGGTTTGCATCAGACTGGAATGTCTTGTCCAGCTAAAATGAACATGGTCTTAAAATAAAGAAAAAGACTTTCAAATGTTAAAAATACATCATTTAGAAACGTAAAATTGAAAGCTTTCTGAACTATTGCACAATCCACAGCCACCACTACTCAGTCATACAGCACAACACACCCAAAACTAAGATTTTGTATGAATGATTATCTCGTCAGGCTGTTCTAACTGCCTGGAAGAGCTGCTGGTCTTTTTTTTTTTTATCAGTTTAAAAAGAAGTGAGGGCTCTCGTGTATTTTGAAGGTCTAATGCTTTGTACCCCCGTCAGTCAGATATTTCGCTGTAGTAGTACTTGTTGGCAGTGCTGCTGAGCATCCAGCCTCCAGCCCTGAACTCTAGGATCTCCAAGAGGAGCAGGCGTGTCATGGAAGTAAGGCCCTCCTGGAGGAGGAATCCGTCCCGCAGCAGAAAGAACAGCTGGTCCATCCGCTGGCTGTTCGCCTTCTCCAGCTGCTCTCCAATACGGTGCAGCTGAAGTACCAGACAGTCCACCTGAAGAGGATGAGAGGAAGACATCCAGCTTGTGAAGCTACAATGAATTTACCACACTTTTCTCAAACACGATGGCACATCCCCACCTCCTCTTCGTTCTTTAGAGCATCCGGCTGTGCCAGTCTCATCATACAGTCATAAACCGGATGGACCAGGGCCACCATGGGCATGTTGTTCACCTGACAGGGATGCGGGCACACAACACATAAGGGCAGCCTTTAATAAACGTAGTAATCAATAGCAAACTGATCTTACAAAGAAAATCCATATTGATTCATCAAATGTCTGAACCAATTTTCCTTTAAATTAAAGTCTACTTTCATTAGGTTTTCAAAGTAAGAATTTTGAATTTTAACAATAAAAAAGTCCACCTTTGTTCAGTTTAATCACTGTATGAAAGGTGTTTTTTTCACAAAAACATTTTTTTTTAAATAAAAATGTTGAAAAATGAATTAAAATCAAATCTAATCGAGAACTTGTGCATCAAAATTGATTGGATTCAGCATTTCGGCAGTGATACCCAGCCCTAAACATAAATAAATACATTTAAGTAATTATTAACTGATGGGAAAAAGTTAAAACTGTGACAAAATGCAATAAAATAAAATAAAATATCAAAAGCTTATTTCTACCCAAGAGCCTGAAATATACCTGATCATACCCAAAAAGAAAAGAGAAAAAGATCCAATGCAGTCATAGAGCAGCAATTTTGTTTTGTTAAACATAAAGATATATTTGATAAGAGTTATGCATTCAGAATGGCTGACAGAGGCAATCTGGGATGTGTGTTGCACTATATTTCCTCTGCTTTAGTTTGATCAGCAAAGTCTTTCAGAAAGAAAAAAGTAAAAGAAAAAAGAAAAAAAAAACATCTGTGCTTTTTACCTTGAGGTAGTCAAAAATGTTGCAGATAAAGGTGACATAGCACACCCACTCGTGTATCGAGCGAGCCCGCATGTCCTCACGGTCCTTGAACTCCCGCTGCAGTCGGTTCAACAGGTTTCGCCTGAATACATTTCCATCGCTTTGCTTGGCCTCAGCCTGAGGTGGTGATCAGGAATCAATCACGGTATAATAAAAAAAAAAGCATAGATTTAAAACAAATCCCAAGACAAACAATGGCAGAGAGGAGATGATTTATGAAATAATGAAAAGCAGTCTTGGAGACTAAATCAGATGATATGGTTTTTCCAAACATTTAAAATATGAGATGCTGTGAGTCAAGGTTTGAAGCATTTTCCCATGATTACTAACCTGGACAATAGTGTAGCAAATACGGCCCGCCTCTTTGCTGAACACATGATCCTTTAAAGACTGATCTACAATGATGTTAGACACTTTCTCCAGATCCACCGAGCTTGGATCTGAAAGTTCATTAAATAACATTAAAATGTCTTCTAAACACATTTTTAAATCATAGAGAATATTAAAGGAAAATGTGGACCTTTCAAGGCAGTTTTCAGTAACATCTGTGTGTCTGGGTCAAATGACTGGATCCTGTATTCGTCCGTGGAGTTTTCCATTACAGTTGGATGTGCTTCCGTTTCATCTGGGAACCAGCACATGTGGAAATCAAACTGTCTTCTGGTCTCAAAGCGTTTTTTCTTCAATTATACACGATTCTTGATTGCTGAAGTCATTGAGCTTCAAGCAGAGAACACATCAGATATATAGACTTGTGACAAAAAATCCAGCAGTCATCAGACTGCTCCCCACAGCCCATTCAACTGGGGTTAGACGGGATTACGCCAGACTCGGGTCAACCAGAAGCCATCTAACTACACCAAAGCACCCGTTTTAACAAAAACATTAAAACAAACATGAAAAAACAAATTATTTCAATTTCATGTCCAGATTTGAGATTCGGGGATTTCTTTAATATAATAATGTAATCATACTAAATCTAGAACTCCTTTATTAAAATAACACTTAATATAAACTGATATTTACCACAAAACAGTTCAAACACTAATTGAACTAATTAACAAACCGGTTTGCTTTGCTAGCTTGTGTGCTTCGGCCGTAAACAGCTAAACGTCAAGCATCAGGTTTGTTAGCCGTCATAATATCCATCCGCGAAAAGACACAAACGGGCGAAACTTTTAACAAAATGTAAGTAGTCAACATTTTTGTTACGTTTATAGTGTGAACATGTGCCAAAGATTGCGAAAATGTATGAGGTTCCGTTTGTGCCAAAATTATAAAAATGTGTTTTTGCGTCCACTGTTATGTCTTTGGTCCATTTTCTATGTCTATAAAATGTGTTTTTGCGTCCACTGTTATGTCTTTGGTCCATTGTCTATGTCTATAAAATGTGTTTTTGCGTCCACTGTTATGTCTTTGGTCCATTGTCTATGTCTATTAAACGAGTTCATTGAACATTGGTTCATATCTATTAAACTACTATGCAATATCTTCTGCATGCCCATGCTTCTTTGATTATTACTTTGTATTTGCTTTGTGATGTTTACGCTTTATTGTATTCATTATTGTGGTTTGCCGTGTCGTCTCACTACGGCGTCAGGAAAGTCCTTAGCAACTGTTGTTGCTAGTGTCGTTAGCTACGTCGTTACCCGTGTCGTCAGGAAAGTCCTTAGCAACTGTTGTTGCTAGTGTCGTTAGCTACGTCGTTACCCGTGTCGTCAGGAAAGTCCTTAGCAACTGTTGTTGCTAGTGTCGTTTGCTAAGTTCTCTCACCATGTCGAGTCCTTAGATCTTGTTGTATTTCAAATTTTGCAAAGGTCGTCAGAGAAGTCTTCTGTACGGTCGATAAATTGTTTCCCGTATTATCACGGAACAAAACACTTAAAAAAAAAACCTTTATTGACAATCCTGCAAACGCGCACTCCCAGAAAGGGGGGGGGGGGGGTGCATGCATACAACGGTTTCACGTTCCCGTTTAGAGTTATTTAGAGTATGGCTTTAATTTAATCTTGTGATGAAACTATTATTTCAAATTATTTTGAAAAATGACTGATCTTTATAAAATATGTTGTTACAAATCTGATGGATGAACGAGGATCAGACGGGCTAATAAGAGCCTTATACTGGTCCCGAGTGCGCCATCTCATGGTCACATAAATAGATTAAAAAGAAAAGCTCAAAAACCAGTCAGTTTTCGACTGTTATATTCATAACTAGTGACTCGACCCACTAAAATTTGAGAAGGTAACTCATCGAAGATATTTTAAAGGCCTCCTTGCAAGGCCCCCGTAAATCGTTCAGCGGCAAAAAAAAAATAAATATTGCCATGGACTAATGACTTGAGGGTTTATTTCAGAACAAATACATTAAATCAACACCAATGTGTTTGTAATTTTATTATTAATAAATCAGCCACGTTTTCATGATCAGAACACAGCACATTCATAAATAGTCTTCGTAAAATGTTCATATTTATTATGTGTCATTCTCCGCGTTAAATAGAAGTAGTTCGCCTCCAGATCAGGTGGTGGCGGTAATGCGCCACTTTGTTTTCGTGTCAAGCGTTGTATGCATGCCCCCCCCCCCCCTTTCTGGCAATACGCGTTTGAGGGAATATCAAAATAAAGTTCATCTTAAAAACGTGTTGTCATGGTTAACCCTGACGTCTGCTTTGATAAACATTTCTTTTTCGTTCCGTGGTAGTACAGGAAAAAATTTACCGGCTGTACAAAGGACTTTTCTGACAGTAGCTATCGACAGTAGCTAACGACAGTAGCTATCGACAGTAGCTAACGACAGTAGCTAACGACAGTAGCTATCGACAGTAGCTATCGACAGTAGCTATCGACAGTAGCTCTCGACAGTAGCTCTCGACAGTAGCTAACGACAGTAGCTAACGACAGTAGCTATCGACAGTAGCTAACGACAGTAGCTATCGACAGTAGCTAACGACAGTAGCTATCGACAGTAGCTAACGACAGTAGCTAACGACCGGAGCTATCGACAGTAGCTATCGACAGTAGCTATCGACAGTAGCTCTCGACAGTAGCTAACGACAGTAGCTAACGACAGTAGCTATCGACAGTAGCTAACGACAGTAGCTATCGACAGTAGCTAACGACAGTAGCTATCGACAGTAGCTAACGACAGTAGCTATCGACAGTAGCTATCGACAGTAGCTAACGACAGTAGCTAACGACAGTAGCTATCGACAGTAGCTAACGACAGTAGCTAACGACAGTAGCTATCGACAGTAGCTATCGACAGTAGCTAACGACAGTAGCTATCGACAGTAGCTAACGACAGTAGCTATCGACAGTAGCTAACGACAGTAGCTATCGACAGTAGCTATCGACAGTAGCTATCGACAGTAGCTCTCGACAGTAGCTAACGACAGTAGCTAACGACAGTAGCTATCGACAGTAGCTAACGACAGTAGCTATCGACAGTAGCTAACGACAGTAGCTATCGACAGTAGCTAACGACAGTAGCTAACGACCGGAGCTATCGACAGTAGCTAACGACCGGAGCTATCGACAGTAGCAACGGTTGCTAAGTCCTGACGACAAAGTGAGACGACCAAAGACATAGACAGTGGACACAAAAACAGATTTTTGGCACAAATGGAACCTCATAAAAATGTACCTATTTGACTCATATATGATGGTCATAATGTTGAAGTAAGGGCAGCCAAGCGCTCGTCGAAACTATCCTCCGAAGATGAAGTGTTGATGTCAAGATGTTTGTCTGACTCTTTTTTTTTTTTTTATTTACCGGAAAAAAACTTCGGACTAAAACAGGTTATTATCCATTTTTTAATGAATGCATTTATTAAGATATATAAAACACGTTTTATACCGTTAAAGTTTAACCCATAACCGTTTCTGTGCTAAACTGGTTATGGCAAACAGAGAGACATCTTGTTGCAGTAGGTTATGTTTGATGGTTTTGCGCACACGCGCTGTCCGAGTTTGCGGAAGTGAACGGGAAACCGGAGAGCCTGTGTCCGAAAAGTATTGTGTTTTATGTAATGGGTCAGTTGGAGAGCTGCAATTATATATATGCATGAGTTGTCCTACAAGGTAAATTATATTTTATATTTGTATATTTTTTTGTAACGGAAACAAAACAATAAGTGCTATGTTTTTAGCCTAGCTAGCCCCACGTATGCGTTGACCGTCCTCTGTAGTGTATGTTACAAAAGTTGATTAACTAACAGAACAATATATATATATCTCCACAAGATTTTTTTTAAACATAGTTTTTTAATTTTATTTTACAACAAGGCTGCAATAAAGCGTACTTTCTCTGCTTTAGTTTGAAGTCGTGCAGACATGGTGGGTTTCGACCCTGGAGTAAAGGAGGCTGCTATCTCCCCGACAGAAGCCGTGTTCGCCGGTTCGGCTGCTGGGATGGTTACCAGAGCTCTCATCAGCCCCTTTGACGTGGTAAAAATCCGATTTCAGGTAATTGTGCAGGAGGTGGTGTCATTAGTGCTGTCATTTCTATGAAGTAACAAATGCTTAAACCCATTATTTTCTCTTTTGTTTTTCAAGCTTTAATTAAACTAGAATGGACCTGAATTGTGTATATAAATTTGAATAGGTCATTTGGCTGTAGAATAAAAGTATAAATGCTGATTCCAATTAGCATGCTTTTTTACTTTTGTGTTGTGTTGTGTTGTGTTCTGTAGCTACAGATCGAGCGTGTGTCTGCACTCAGACCGGAGGGGAAATATGCAGGACTGTTTCAGGCCTTTCACTGCATTTACTCAGAGGAAGGACTCTCTGCCTTCTGGAAAGGTCACGTTCCAGCACAGCTCCTCTCCATCTGTTATGGTGCTGTCCAGGTAAACTTTGTAACCTGGCTGTGGTTACCTTTTTTTTTTCTTTTTTAATGTCAGTGTATTTTAATTTGACAGTTTACCAGTTTTGAAGTCCTAACAAAAATGGTCTACAAGTTGACGCCTTATGACAGCCAGTCAGCAGGAGTTCATTTTTTCTGTGGCGGTCTGGCAGCATGCTCAGCCACGGTGGTTTGCCAGCCTCTGGACACACTGCGGACGCGCTTTGCATCTCAGGGAGAACCAAAGGTAAGATACTCGCCTGCTAAGACTCTGTACTGTTTCCAGAATTTTGTATTTTAAGTAGAATGTAATTTAATTATATGGCATAGTTATGTAGCTACAGTTTGTCTAAATGTTTCAAGTTTACCCGTTTAAACAAGGCCACAACCCTCACATAATCAATAAAAGTTGGGGTTTACTGAGGTTATTAGTGAGATTAAATTAAATAGATGCAACTTGCAGCTATAAAATACAAATAACATTAGTTATTAAAGTAATAAGTGGAACCTCATGATCTAAAACAGAACATTTTAACCAATTTTTTTTAGGTGTACAGAAACCTGCGGCATGCTGTAAGCACCATGTGGCGCACAGAGGGGCCGCTGACATTTTTTCGCGGATTATCTCCAACTTTGGTGGCCGTGTATCCTTACGCAGGATTGCAGTTCTTCTTCTACAATGTCTCCAAGAAATGGCTAGGTCCTCCATCCAAAGGTGGAGACTCAGGAGGTACATAAAGAGTAAAATCTTTGGTCTGAATGCTTTTTTTTTTTTTTTTTTTTAAACAGTTTTTGTTAGTAGAAAGCAAAATTAAAGATCTGATTAGCATATTTTTTCTAAAAGAGGGCCTGTGTTTGTATAAAACACTCTGCGGCTGAGTCTGTACTCTTTTATGCCTCTAAGGAAGTCTGAAAAGCCTGGTGTGTGGCAGTGGCGCTGGTGTGATCAGCAAAACCATCACATACCCTTTTGACTTGTTCAAAAAAAGACTCCAAGTGGGAGGCTTTGAGGCTGCCAGAGCTCGCTTTGGGCAGGTATGTTTCTCTGTAATATGTTTAACATGAATGGAACAGATAAAGGAAAAGTGTCAACGTTCATTTCTGCCTGTCCCTCGCAGGTTCGGCGGTACAGTGGTCTGATGGACTGCATGTTTCAGATAGCCAAAGAAGAGGGCTTTCGGGGCTTCTTCAAAGGTCTTTCTCCCAGTCTTGTGAAGGCTGCACTCTCAACAGGCTTTACATTTTTTTGGTATGAGTTCTTTATTAATTTAATTCATAATGTCGAGAAGAGATGAACAACATCAGAGCCTGCCAAAGACTGAAAGGACAGCCCAGGGAACTGCAAAAGGATCAATCACGCACATTTAAAATGCACTTACAGCGCCTTGTGTGCTTGCACGGAACAAACCCATCAACTTGGTTGGTAATGGTTCCCTGTTTGTTTACATGTACAGATGGGAAAACGGTCATATTAAAAGGAGAACTATAAGGCAAGCATTTTTGATCAATACCAGCAGATTATTTTACATCCTGATTTTCCATGAATATCTTGCATTTCATGTATTCGCAAAACTAAAAATTCTCAGCTTTTATTTTGAAGTTTGCACTTTGAACTCTAACGTTTGTTTGAGGGGTCAGATTTTGACCCTTGTGGGCTTGCTCGACAGAAAAAGGAATAAAGTTCAGAGTTATCTTGTAGGTGCAGATATTAAAAAGATATAATGTTAAAGATATTTTCAAAACATATGCTTAGACACCCGAGTATGTCTCAAATTTAACGTATGCTTGGTAGTCTACAGTTGTGCCGAGGTGTGTGTCTGTTATAGTGATTTCTCAGGTGTTCTATGTCAAACTGAGGTTTGTTAAGAAAAAGGATTCCTTTACACATCTGTTTGTAGACAGAGAAAGTGGCAACAGGACAGCCATGAATCAGAAAGCTGAGGGATTCTCACACACTGGCCAAACTTGGAAAACTGAAGACTTATTGGGACATTTTGGCATTTGGGCCTTCATGTGATAAACAGTTTCAAGGCTTCTAGATACCATCTTGATTAGGAAGTAGCTGATTGGTTATTAGAATAAGACCTTTATGAACAAGAGTTGTAAATGGGGAACTATTGGAATGCGGCTAAACCAAACAGTGAAAAGGGTTGTATAAAGAATGTAGGAACTAAGGAGTCTTTAAAACCCCAAATCTGTAGAAATGTTGCATAAAACTGGTAGCTTATTGTGCCAACATTTGCTAACTTATAAATGGTAAATGGCGTATACTTATATATATATAGCGCTTTCTACCTTCTTACGAAGGCCCAAAGCGCTTTACAGTCACAGTCCCATTCACCCATGCACACACACATTCACACACTGGCGGTGGCTCCGCTGCCGAACACTGGTGCCAACCTCCCACCAGGGGCAAGGTGGGGTTCAGTGTCTTGCCCATGGACACTTCGACACATGGGCGTGCAAGGCGGGAATCGAACCTGCAATATTACGATCATGAGTCGACCGCCCTACCACTGCACCACGACCGCCCCGACTACACTGAAGCATCTGCTCTCCCAACAAGAGACTGAGGAAATCCTAACACAACTAGCTGTCTGTACCTAAAGGAAACTGCCATTGGGGTCTAGTGACTTGCAGTCTTACCTGTCCTCTTGAAAAGGAACACTGGAGAGATAGAGGAGAATAAGCCAGATGTTCTCCCCTGAAGATGTACCTTTAATGCTGTGTAACAACATGAAGACAGACCCATCAAAGCTGGAGAGTAAATAACACAGGAAAAGCATGTAAGGGAAGAAAAACGTCACCTAATAACAGTGGATAGTGGACTTAAGAGCAGAACACAAGGACTTGGCGTAACGAGATCTCCAAGAAAGGTCTGTAGTATGAAGAACCAGACAGTACCACCACAATACAGCGGCTGGGTAGCTCGGTTGGTAAGGTGAGAGGCTACAATACAGGAATCCAGGGCTCGATTCCCGGAGGGGGATAAGCAATGGTACTGGGTCAATTACCATATCAAGGGCCAGCAATTAACACCACCCAGTGAGGACCCTTAGGCCCCTAACGCTACTGCCTCCCGAGCGCAGCTATACTGCAGCTCACCGCTCCCCCAGAGGTTGGGGAGAATTTCCCCATTGTGGGATCAATTAATTAATTATTATACCAGGCCCTGACATGACCCACACCTACTTGCAAAATAAGCTAACGGCAGTACATGAGTACTGCAGTTGGCAGATAAAACAATCACTCAAGACTGCAAGACCAAACGTGCTACTATCGGGTAGTAACAGTCCAGGCTGAAGACTAAATGCTAAAAGCTTATTCAAAAATGTCCATTTAGCACATTCTTGAATGTGCATCACATGCCTGATGCCTACTTAGATTGAGACTTTTCATTAGAAACTCAAAGGGGGAAAAAACCAAACCAATTGGGAATTTTTTATATTGTTTTAAAATAAACAACATTACTTTATAATTTTTTTAATCAATGCTTCTTTTAATTTTGTTAAGATTTAAATTTATTGTCATTTGAATCAACCTTTTCTTTTCACACTGCAGCTTTCTAAATAAATATTTTTCAAATATGTGTGGATTGATTGTCTTTAAGCATGACCCTCTGAGGTAAGCCCTCCCCATTTAAGATGATTTCTGGAAACATTGAAGTTGCTTACCTGATTAATATCGGGGTTGCAGCTCTTGGTCTTCAGTCTTGCGAGTTTGGACAGTTGTGGAGGAATCACTTTGCAGACTGTTGTCCTTTTGTTTTATGCCGCCAGGCCAAATGGTCATATTAAGTTTTTTAAATGTATAAGCATATGAATGTTATTATGCATATAGTGCAATGATTTAATCAGATGTGCTTCTATAAAAACACATGGGGTTCAATTTGTTGGTGTTACCCTTTAACAGAAGTGTCTAATTATATACTTAAGAATATTTGTTTTTCTTTCCCTTTGTTTTTGACAGTAAGATACATTTGACAGATATCTGTATGTTTGCTGCTTGTCCTGACAGGTTGTTTTTATTTCTGGTACAGGAAGTTATTAGCAAAGGAAGTTTTTCACTTACATTTATGTGCTATGCAAATATTTTTTTTTTTCAAATGTATTTTAAATAAAGTAATAAAAAACCTCACAGCTTGAAAGAGAAAACTCTCACAGCTCTAACGTGATCTGGTCACTGCTTTTATTCTAGATCCATACAAATATACAAAAAATATGATGCACAACAGCTTATCTGCAGTCAGTTCTGGATAGTACTTTTTTTTACACACACTCTAAAACTGTTAGTGTTTTTAAAAATGTATTTTCATTTCTGCATATCATTTTAACAGATTTACTGGCTTTTATGAGTTAAATAAAACAAAGACTCTTCATACTTAACAATATTCAAATAAATACTGAAACAGAAATATGACAATAATGTGAGTGAAAATGAAATAAATGTAGCAGCAAAGCAAGTCCACTTTACCAAACTAGAGAGAGTTGGAAAAAAAACCTCCTTAGGCATCATATTTACAAATTTTTAAAAAATCATGCCAGCACCTGACAACATGATGGCTGTGAGAAGTTACTGTAAGTCAACATGGAGGAAAGGGTCTCATCAGTTAATGCACATACATATTATAGCAGCTCCATCACTGGACACAACGTTTTGAAATACTGACCGGATATCATTTAAATGAGGCTCATACAGTTTATACAAGAAATTTCACTGTACACTTGGATAAAAAAAAACAAACAAAATACCCAACAGCATATTTTCAAAATGAACCAAAATAAACATTAACTACACGCTTCAGGGTTTGAAGCTGCAGACTCAGGTGTTTAAAATAAAGAATTCATTTCTGTACAAGTTCTGTAAAGCAACCAAATGCCATCAAGACACCTTAAGCTTAAAAGAAAACAACACGAGACTCTGGGATGGAGCTTTGTAGGAATGTGCTACATTCAGTTGAAAATGGTCTCCATGCTGACTGGTGCACATTGAAGGCCGGCTGTTGTTTCAGAGGAGGGATGATTGAGGAGTCTGCGATCGGCGTTAGACTCCAGCATCGACAGGCTGAACCTTTGAACCTCCCAGGACGTGTTGCAGTGGAGAGGAAGCTGCCTGTCTGTTCCTGTAGGCTTACGGGAAGGGTTTTTTCCTCGGTTTTTCCCTGCTCTCATTCTGGCTGTGGACTGGAGTTCCAGGAGAAGAAGCTAGGCAGTTTGAAGAGGGAATCTCGGCGGCCTGTATCCGGAAGCGTCAGAGTCTCCGGAGCAGATTTCTTCCTGGGTCTGTCCTTGGGAACTGACAGGAAGTCTGGGGCTTCAGTGGAGAGGGGTGTTGATGGAGCACTGTTGGGTCCACTTCGAGCGCTGGACGGCAGCTGTGTCTCTGAGATGGAGATGGCAGGTGGGAATGTTCCAATCTTGAGGTTGGTGGCCTGCTGTGTGGCGCGCTCGTACTCCCTGACCTCCTCCATGGTCATATCTAATGGAGTACATTTTTTTAAAACTGAAAGACAACTTAATTACTGAAACAGAGCAATTACTCTTATTTTTGTTTGAAACACTTGAGCAGGACCATGATTTGTTCACAGTTATTGCAATGAAATGCCAGATTATCACATTCTATTGCTTAATTAACACCACACTTACACTACTCACAATAAGTTTAGGATATTGTGAAAAATTCAGTGGATGTTGTATACATAGTGTTTGTAACACTTTACAGATTTTTGGGATTGGGGACTAATTGTATTCAGGTGATAGGCACACCCTGATTTGTGTACAGGGGGCGACAGTGGCTCAGGCAGTTGAGCAGGACGGCCAATGATTGAAGGGCCGGTGTCTCGATCCCTGCTCCCCTCAGTCAACTGTTGTTGTGTCCTTCGGCAAGACACTTCACCCTCCCTGCCTCTAGCGTTGCTCCACTGGTGTGTGGACGCGTATAAATGTCCCAGTGATGGTCAGAGGGGCCGTAGGCGCATACTGGCAGCCACACCTTTGCCAATTCGCCCCAGGGCATCTGTAGCTACATCAGTAGTTTACCATCACCAAGTATGAATGAGGAGTATGAATAAGGTAAGAATAAGGAGTGAATAATAATGGAAATACACTGTAAGTTCTTTGAGCATCTGGAAAAGCACAGATAAATCCAATCCTAACAGAGGGGCAAAACAAAAAATTCTAAAAGAAAAACCTTTTCAGTGTGGCATCAAATTTAACATTCTGTGGATATACAAAACTGACTTTGCAAGTAAATCAATCCAGATAAGTCATTAATGGTTAAGCAGCACCACCAGGTCATAGAGTGACTTCAGGTTGGTAGTAGGCAGTCAGATATTGCAGGTGAACTTGTCTCTAAATGTCATCAGTAGACTTGCATCAAGACACAGAACTACTGGCAGAGTTTATGACAGACCCACGAGTGGAGCCCTGCCAGTGACAAACCACAACCACCACCAGTACCTAAGGACTTATACACCCAGACGTGGTTCTGCAAATGCCACACAGCTGCAAGCCTGTTTACTAAACGTGAGTAGTACTAGGGTTTTCTGACAAACCATTCACAGCCAACTCCACTGCTTTGACTTGAATGCCAAATAACTCCACTGGCACCAAGACACTGAACGTTTGCAGTGGACACAAGACCATGTGACCTGGACCACGAAGCAATTGTCTACTGTTCTGTTCACTAGTGAGTGTTGGGTCACCTTGCACAGAAATGATGATTGTCAGCATTGCTGGATAGGTTGAGGTAAGTGATACGCCAAGGTCAACATTGCTCCTTGGGTTGGCTTTGGTGGAGTAGGTAGAACAGTCTGAGCAGGCTACACCAGTCACCATAAAATCAAATTGGTTGTTGTAGATGGCCCAGTCACTGTACGTTCTTACCTTAGAGATACCATAGAACCCATCAACACCCTCCAATTCCACCAGCACACCCCAGACTTTCTGTTCATGGATGATAATGCTCCACCTCATGGTGCCAGAAGTGTCGCAGCTGGACTGCAGGATGTGAGAGAGCCTCATATGGTGTGGCCAACAGTGTCCCCTGACCTGAACCCCATAGAGGACATCTTGAAGCCGCTGAAGCAAAGACTGGTTGTACCCCACCCTCAAGTAATCTGGCAGAACTGCATGGAGCACTTGTGGACGAAAGGAACGTGTTGCCTCAGAACATGGTCCTGAGGCTAAAAATGAAACTGAGATGCCAATGACAAGCCGTCATCGCAGCAAATGGTGGGAATAGATGCTATTGACATGGTCTTTTTTTGGTGCTCTCTTTATTATTGTTTTAATGTTTGGGCTAATAATTATTAAACTAATTAAAATGGTGTTTCTTCTAATTCATTATTAGTAATCTCAAAAGGAACTTTTACATATTTAATTAAAACTCAGACCAAACAGGAAAAGCACTAGTGTAAATAATAATATCCCTCCTTATTGTGAGTAGTGTATTAATGACTCCCTACATCATTAAAAATGCTCATAATTTATCAACACATCTCAATGCCACTTCTGAATAACTTACCAATCCACTCATCGACCCAGGCAAAGGCCTGCCGGTGTCCCAGTGTCAGGACATCACGGATCACCTAAACAGAGTAAAAGAAAAAAAGGAAACAAAAAGAGCAAAATCACTGAGTAATAAGTGCAGAGGAGGAGATTCAAGGTGCAATATGACTTGTGCTTACTTGTAAAATTGAAAATGATTAACAAAACTTTGAAGTCTGTCATGTTCCTTTTTTGCCCCTGGACATATGAGTCATTAAAGTTACCTTCTGAGCACTTACCCATGCTTTTTCCTGCCTGACTATATGTGGTGGTGTGTGTATGTGTGTATGGGAGCCTCAAGCAAAACATAAAAAAGAACAGAACACCACAACTCAAAGACAGATGCTACACAGTGTTAGGAGAAATTGATTGCTAAATCATAGATATGAAGTTTGAAGGCTGCAGCCAGGAAAAGCTGTTAGAGGTGACTGGGACATACTTTTTTAGAGGGTGATAACATAACAGCATGTTTTGCCAACAGAAAATTGCTGCCTCTGGCTCTGCAAGTAATCCACACGGGTCAGAAAGTTTGACCACACGTAAACAAGGTTTGTGCTGTTTCCCTAATTCTGACCTTGTGTACAAACTGTTCCACGCGTGTTTGCAGGCCCCACACTTCAAATTTGACTGTGACCAGTTTGTACGAGCACATGATGGGATCATGGGTGCTGATCCATCCTTCCTGCAGAAAACCTCTGTTGGTCTTCTTTGACTTGAAATAACGAAGATCCTAAAAAGATATGAGACATTTGGGTTAAGAAAAGCCATATGTTCCTCCTGTATAAGTCTGGTTTTTTGCTTAAAATTTTCAATCACAGTATATTGTAAGGTTGTCATTTCCCAACTTTGATGAACTTAAACCTGTCTCCATGTCTCCGGAATAGGAACACCTGCATTCATTAAAAGACTCATGGTGATGTGACGAAGTCCACAAACCACTCTTGCATTAATCACTGCTCTCCATGGACTAATTATAGGGTGGTGTCCTGTCGTCTTTGGCTGTTGTCTCTGTGACAACAGTGCGTGTGGGTGATACAACAATTTCCATCACAGCAACGAATGCAGAACTTAGAGAGGGCTGCTGCTTAGCCTATTTAAGATGCATTGGCAAACTTTTTTACATAGTAAGTACACAGTATCTGTGATAGAAATTGCAAAATGTACTGTATTTTAGCTTGAACTGGTTCATTTTAGCTACATCCACATACCTAAATGCACAGAGATACAGTACCAACCTGTGTATGGTAGATTTGATTTTAACTCTGATATTCAAATGTATAAATAACAACTAACCCTATTACTATTAATAATGTTTTTTATTATGTAGCTGTTTTATGAATTAAGGTCACAGTACAGTGAAGTTAAAAAAAAGCTACCAAATACCCCATAAAAGAAAAAAAAAATAGTCATATGATCAGGAAATGCAGGGTAAAATGTGAAAACCATATAAAACATTTTTTTTTCCACCCTCCACCTGGATGGAGTAAGAAAGCCTAAAAGGATGAGTGTTTAGACTGGATCTGAAACATAAATGGGAATGAATGTTGTTGAGGTTCGTTGAAGTCAGTTTCACAGTCTGCAAACACAGCCGTGCTTAGGAACCATTTGGTGGCTTAACGCCCCAATCCAACCCCTTTAATGCTGGGTGTCAAACAGGGAAGCAATGGGTCCCATTTTTAGTCTTTGGTATGACTCAGTCCTGGATTTGAACTCACAAGCTTCCAGTCTCAGGTCAGCCACTATTCTACAAGGCCACTGAGCTGATGGAGCAGACCTCCAAGCAAGTTTTATTACTAATTTTTTTATGTGTGGAGAGGGCAGAAAACTTTGGAAGGGAGGCAGAACACCAGAGTGGAAGCCATTACAAATGAAACAATTAAAAATGCATATTTCTAACTGTTTTATAATTGTTATTGTTTTTGTTATTTTTGCAATGCTTAACAAAGTTTGTATTGATGATTTCTTAATCTTTGTTGGAGGGGAGTGTGATGCAGCTGCCCCCCCTTGCCCCCTTTAGCTTTGTCCCTGCCTCCAAGGCTGGTAAATATTTAAGCTCAAATCTTATAGACTTCCAGAAATTGGTTGATGCCTTGGTTATGATTTACAAAGGAACTTATGGCTTAACTACACAAAAGACCATTTAGTTATGTAGATATTAGCAACATCAGAAATAAGAAACACACTAAGCTGTGAGAAATATCATTGTTCACCTTTTAGCATTTCCACTCAGGGGTCGCCATATTGAAATCAGCTTCCACTGATTCACTCAGGTGGTTTGGTAGAGATTTTTTACGCTGAATGTCCTGACACAACCCTGTATTTTATTCACGCTGGGAACCGTCACAGGGGGACCCAGATATGGGCCCCCTTGTGGCTACATAGGTAGGCAGTAGCACGAAGGGTCTTGCCCTAGTACCCACCCTGGATGAAGCTCATCTTCCCCCCTGAAAAGGGAACGCTTGTTTTCCATACGCCAGGCCTGTACAAAACCAACATCCTGACGCTTTAAGCCTGAGAAATATCAAAAGCTGACAATGACATTGGCTTCAACTGTTTTCAGATCTCTGCCTTGAAGGGCAGAGGAGTTGAAACGGCCACGATACACAGCGCCTTCAGAGCATTTGTCTATAAGTGAAGTGGTATTTCCATTGGCCATCTAATATCGCTGAGCTATTCTTATCTATATGAGAGCAGAGGATCGTAAAGCTGGCTAAGCAGTGTGTGTTTGTGTGTGTGTGTGTGAGAATGAAGGTGTCAATAATAAAATACCACAGCAGTGCTGTCGTGACTCCTTTAGATTATTAATAACTCAGCTCCTTATGACCATCACGCCTTGATAGATGGTCCAATACACACCCATGCACTGTTGATATCCATCATGTCTGGCACACGTGCACATGCACTTTACCTCCTTTCATCATTCAGAGCTACATGACCAGGTGGTGAGCATAAACAAGACGCTGGTACTTTAGAGAACATGGAGGACCACTCGGTTTTCTGGTTCCCCTATTCGTTCCCATTTGTTTACCCTTTTGTTTTGCTTTTTTATTCAGCTTTTTGCTTATTGTACCTCCGATTCCTTGTAGTGGCGCTCGGGAATTTCATCATAGACGATGTCCACAAAGCATACCTCTGTTTCTTCTTCTTTGGGCTCGCTGCCAAAGATCTGAGGGACAGAGAAACATAAGATTAACACGGCAGCAAAGGTGTTATAAATGGTGGCAAAAAAAAAAAAATACTGCTAGCAGCGTACTAAAAAATGCTGTACTAATACTAAATGCAGAAGCTTGTAGAAGTCAGTAACTGCACCAATACTGGCGTAAAAGTACAGAAGGAAACACAATCTTCTGCTTCTGTTCCGATCCAACAATGTGAATGAGTTTGAGTCACTTTGTGATCACTGATTTCTTCCTGTATGACTCGTGCAAGCACAATTACCTGCTCCTTTTGGAGCAGACTCTCTGCTCCTTTGTCACTAACTCTTGATTAAACTTACTCTAAACTCCCACACAGATGTAGCAAATGAAAGGGCAGGCAGATAAATTGAAAGGTTACAAAAAAATCAAATGAAACTGAGAGCGCGGGTTTACCGCTGGGGTAGTTAATTCTTAACTTGAGAGTGCAAAGAGTGAACCCTTCTATTAAATGTACATACACTACCATTTGTTCCACTTAGATGGCAAAAGTGGATCCATGGTCCTTGAAATTGAAATGCTGCAAGTGCAAATACTACAACTAACCACTGAGAGGAGCTGCAGATTGCTGTTTTCAGCTGAGTTATTGATAAAGCACAGTTGCATAACAGTCAGAATTGCTTGATTCTGCCAATCAAAGTGTTTAGTGGCTCTGAAGAAAAGCTGGAGACAAGGCAAACTGCTTTTTTACTGGCATGAAAGATGTGAAAAATCGAAGAACATCTTTATATGATATTGTTGGAGACAGTCAGCTAATGGTGCATCACTCATATTTCAAACTCTTGTTTGTAGATATTAACATTATAGAAAACAACAACAACTAATAAAGGTGGATTTAATTTTATAAAATAATATGAGCTGTAAACATGACCAAAAACATCCCACTAGATTCTCACTATTAGCAGCAAACATTGTTTGTATTATGCTTGTGTTATGCTTTAATAGGAAAAGTACTATATAAATAAACTTTGATTTGATTTCATTTGAACTGATAAACATTAACAATGAATTATTACTTTTTAACTATATGACTAAATAAACAATCAATAACAACAGACATTTGGTAATTAGTTAAATACGGGAAATGATCATTGTTGCAGAAAAAACATTTGTAACGACAAAATTAAAAAAGTAAAGCTTTTTCTTATGTTGTTTTAGTGAAAAACATAACTTTCTTAAAGGTTCGGTTCATTTCTTTTTGGTAACAACTCTTCACTTGTGTGTTCTTTCTATGTTCCCATATTGCTTCAAGTTCCAGTTATGAACTTCCCATAGGTTACTTACTTCTGTAGAGCTTGTAGATCATGTACTTGGGTCTTTCATCCATTACATACCAGACCAAAAGTAAAAGTTTTAATTTTTTGGATTAATTATGTTTCACTTATAGCAATTATTTCAAAGGTCAGAACTGTGATTGATGTAAGAGAAATTAGGCGGTCTGCTTCATCAGGCCACTAATATAATTTTTACCCATGATGCTGTGTGTGAAAGTGCTAGTTTTCTTTAAACCTTTCAAGAGCAATGGCCCAAGAATTGTAGTTTTTTACTTAAAGGCATTAACATGATGATGGTTGATGTATGAAGAGAAAGAAGAGTTGGACCTATAACCTATAACAGGTAAACTATTTTAAATGCATAAAAATGAAAAGAGAAACAAAACATTTGTTAGAAAAACAAAAGCAAAACTAAAATTCCTTATTCTTAAGTTTAATCATAGAATTTGTCATAGGCCGGATAAACTACTTACATTATCATTACTCCCTTTGTTGTCCTCATATTTGGTCTCTATGTGGATGGAAAACTTGGGCAGGAAAGAGCACTGGAGGAAAGAAAAAAGTCTAAACAAGGAGAAATCAATACCCACCACCGTGATTGTTCCAGTGTACTGCTTTATTGTGTTTGTTATGTCACACAACAGGCATCTGGGACCAAATGTGTTTCTGTAAGAGCTTTTTTTCTAAATGCAAGTCAAACAGGATTTTTTTTCTTTCGTGAATAGCAATCAATGATCTGTTGTTTTGTCATGTCACGACTCATGGTTGCAGTTCACTACCTCTGAATACGGTTTGCTCTCTGATAACTTCATTCAAGGTGAACTCTTTCATTGAACACACAAAAGTGTGCTACTGGTAACAGGATTAGTTGATTAACAAAACAGTTGTGTGTTTTTGGGGGAACAAAGACCAGGACAAGTGGACATAACACATGTCTTCGTTATTGTTCAGGCTTTCAACAATGTTGGAATTCAACACAGATTTCGTGTAAAGATGACGAACCATGAGGTCAGGTTGCTTTGTCTGTTGGAATCAATGACTATATATGAGAAGTGGACTGAGTATTCCCTTCCCTCTGGCGTTCCAAATAGGGCGTACACGTTGGTCCCAAAAAAACAAAATCCCATGGAGTTCTATTGAGAAATAAAGAGCTGTTATTCTGTCACCATGTTTGTCAGAATAACAATTCTTGCTCTACTACCTTTTTTTATGACATGTTCTTGCTAGTCCTAATATTTTTTTCTTTATTGCGAATTATTAAAGTTATAAACTGACCAATCAGATGCCTCGATGAAAAAATGGAAAAGATGGCGCTCCCCCATGTCGTGTGCGACATTGCACTAATCTCAGAGTCCAGTTTTGTTTTCTTTTGTTGTTGTTAGTTCTGTCATTGTCTCATAACATCCAAACAGTGAGCGCTCACATGAAGTACAACGAGGAAGCTCTCTTAAAGTTGGAACAAACGAGTCACAGAGGAAATTCGACACAAATATAATGAGCCCCTACCCGGAGCTACAACCCTACGCTGGGATGTTATAGGGACAGGCCGCAGCAGGCTTGTCTCCTGGAAGCCAGAAGCCGCCACGCAAGCGCAAAAGATGACGTGGGATGACATGCAGGCCACGCCGGCTGGCTTGCTGCGGGAGGCTAACACTCTTGATCATTCTCCTTGCCAGTCTCATGGCGAACAAGATATATATATATATATATATATATATATTTTGACTGTAGTGACATTAACTGGCAGTGCTGTGGAATAACTGAAAGGCTGCTTAGAGGCCACAGACATGAGCATATTCAAAACAGCTTCAGTAAATATTGATGAATATACAGATACATTAAGCAGCTACATAGACTGTTGCACCTCCATTTGCTTCCCCTATCGGACCATTCGTATCTTTCCTAACCAAAAACCACTGTTTAGCACAGATGTACCCAAAAAAATCAAGAAAAGATGTGCAGCCTTCAAGTTGGGAGATGGCACAGAGTGTAAACACGCTCGCTATGACCTCCAGAAGTCCATTAAGGCTGCCAAGATGAGCTATATCCAGAAACTTGAGACCTTCTACAGCAAAAACAACACAAGAGACCTGTGGCAGAGAGTCAAATTGATCACCAACTACAGGACAAACACTAGCAGATCAGAGGTTTTAGAATGACATCCTGCCAGACAGCCTAAACAACTTTTACACACAAGGTGACAGGACCACACCACATGTCACCAAGTGTTCTGAAAGTCTGTGGGGTGCAGCTAGCAGAGGTGGACACAGACACCTTCAACATATCCCTCACGCAGGAATCTGTGCCCTCCAAGTCCAAGTTCTCGGTAAGTATGCTTCAAAGAGTCATCAACACAGCAGGAGAAATCCTCCCTTCTACACAACTTATTTATTCAGTCTATTTAATGCTAACCAGCCGGGACACTAAGTGCAATGAACAATGAACAATTAACAACCGGTTGAGACATTGCAATAATGTGTGGTTATGACTGCATTATGTCTCACTGCAAGTAATTCATATTTTTTACTCTTCTCTTTTGTTAAATTTTGTCCCTCATTTTTATTTATGATGCTTGATTCTTGTTTTTTTGTGTTGTTGTCATTCTGTAATTCACCCTGACTTGAGACTGGCGAGGAAAGATTCCAATGTACTTGTTTTAAATGTACAAATGACAATAAAGTCAAGTCTTGTCTTGTCTTGTCCTGTCTTGTCCTGTCTTGTCCTGTCCTGTCCTGTCCTGTCCTGTCCTGTCCTGTCCTGTCCTGTCCTGTCCTGTCCTGTCCTGTCCTATCCTAAACTATCCTATGTGGTCTCGCGTCGAACACTCAAAGCCTTTAATTGACAGATTCTCCTGAGCCTGCTTTCAAGTGGTAGGAATGTGGTCTTCAATCAAGCTCACTTCTGATGTCTGAGAGTAGCTGTCATAGAAACGTTGATGCAGACCGACTTGGACCAATCTCTGCTTACAGACGATTTCTGGCTCCAACATGCCAATAACAGTATTGTGAAAAAATTGTGACTGAATTGGAACTAAATTTCATTTGAACCGGAAGTTAACCATTTTCTATGGATGACATCACACTCGCTCAGTCCAGTTCTCTTTTACAGTCAGTGGTTAAAAACTGGGAATTGCAGTTCTAAGTAGCTTGGTTCTGTTGCTGTGCAGTTGTAATTTTATTTTTTAATTTATTTTATTATACTGTATTTATCCCATAATGGGAAATTTGTTCTCCGCATTTGACCCATCCCCTGGGGGAGCAGTGAGCTGCAGCCAAACCGCGCTCGGGAGAGAGTAGCTGAACACTAAAGTTGTGAAGTGCAGAAAGCATAAATGTATAATGCAGATGCTGGAAAACTGCATATACAGCTTACCTTATTCCCTTTATTCCACTACACAAACTCTGGCATTATTGTAATTGCTAAGCATAAATCTCCCCAACAAAGGTGAAAATATAATCCAATTTCTTTCTTTCATTTCTGATAAGTTGTTTAACTTCCTCTTGCAGCTTAGTAAAGTTTGCAGATTTTGGTTTCATTAATGAAAGTCTAACTGCATGGCATAAAGAATAAAAAAAAGAGAAAAGGAAATTTCATTTTTAGTTCATTTTTGCTTGATTTTATGCAAAACAACAACATTACTTTCACTTCAATGTAACATTTGGATGCTTTGTACACCTTAGGTAAATACAAAAATACCCCCAGAAGTTGATTGGTGAAACTAAAAGCATGTTGCAAAATACAGTCTATTAGGTAGGCTCTAAAATGTTTGAAAGCTAACCAAAGTATAGCTAATCAAGCTGTTTACCATGACATATTAAAACTATTGTTACATCATGAAATTGAGCGTGAAGTGGGTCTCAATTGTAATTTGCGACACTGTGGCATTTGCATTTTCCATTGATGGGTTGGCACCTCTGTTACCACAGTAGCGAGCATCCATTGAAATAGCAAGCCTATGAAGGTTTGAGAGCTCTCTAGAAAGCACTGAGGCAAATAAGGCTCCTTATCTCTCTCAAAAAATGCTCAACAGCTGGGCTTTGAAACCAGGAGTAAAAAAAGCAGGTAACTAAAAAAAGAAAAAAAAATACACCATATGCTTCCATTTTATAATACACATGTTCCTGCAAGGGGAAACCTTTCATCTCTCTGGGAGAAGACTTCTTTCTTGCCTGCTCTAAGATCAGGTGGAAGGTTCATGTGTGTGTGTGAGAGGACGTACTCACCGTGTACTCTGACCATATCAGCCCAGGACATGCGTGTAATGGATAGGAATGGAAGGTGAGAGGTTTGTGAAAGGAAAAAACAAGAAGGAAAAGGGAAGAAATCGTAAGATGAAGTAATGGCATCAGACACTGCCTGAGGTCTGTAGACATACAAAAGCAACATGGTCCATCACTACCAGCTTACTTTCCAGAGTATATCTAATGTGCATACTGTTGTCTTTTTACTTTCCTCCGTTTGTTAAAACATGCTCACATGCAACTAACACTATGATTAAAGTTAAAATCTTGTCGGAAATGGCTGTAAAAGTTCACAAAAGATTCCTGACATGGTGCTTGTGTTCACTCTTCACTCTACCATACTGACCATATTGTTACTGACAAATTCTAATTTTTAATTAAATGATGGTTACCCAATGGGGAAGAAGGATCCAAAGGGTACCAAACACTATACATCAAGCATCACTAGAGTATTAAAGACACGGAAGAGCCAAATGAGGTGGATTCAGAAACCCTGAGAGGATATTTGGGTTATATCGTGACCTATTTAACAAAACAGAGTGGTGTCAGATAGGGGGGTCCTGAATTTCAAATCAGTCAGACCAAATACAGTACAGCACTGTAAGTGCAGACGCAGCACTGGCACATTTCTTAAGCTCAGTGTCTTTGTAATGCTCTCATGAGTCAGAGTGCCGCAATCTTTTGAAACTATCTGATGCCACTGCCCTATTGTCACATCATCAAGGCTGTACTTGCTTTTTAAAGTGGTACAATTAGAACTGTAATGATCTAATGAAAAACCTTGAATTTAATTACTGGTACAGACTTTGAATTACAAAAAAAAAAAAAAAAAACTGCGTTAGAGTGGTGACCTGTCTAGGGCGTACCACCACCAGGAAAGACTCCAGCAACCCAGTGACCCCGTAAAAGATGAAGCAGGTTAAGAAAAATGAAAAGGAAAAGAAAAATACACACACAACAAGCAGTTTAGTGTGGAAACTAAACTTCTTTCTCTTGTAGTTGTTTATGATACTTCTTTTATCACAATAGAAATTATAGCAAAACTTCTAAATTCCATATATAATATTTAAATTATTTAAAAAGACTGCCACATGGTTACAGTGACAAAAAAAGAAAAGTGAAAAACAGAACTGAAGGCCAACTAGGCAAAGGCATTCTTCAGTCAAGTATGTTTTGCTCCATAAATTTGTTCTGACACCTTCACAGGTGGCACTATTATTTATGTGTGAAAAACTGCAGATTGAATTGGAATTCTTTTATTCTTTTGGTTGTGAGGATGCGAAACGCTGACAAAAGTGATTCATTTTGAGGGTTTAAAGCTAAAAGGCAGCACTCTGGGATCAAGTAACCTGTCTTCTTTAATGTATTTCTTCAAACACCACATTTTTCTGAACATAGGCATTTCCAGTTTGAAATGTTCTTCTTTTTTTTAACCTTAATTCATCTATACGATAATGAAATGTATGAAAAATACTAATGACAAGTGTATTTGGCTCATGTTACTTTTTGGAAGCTGTAATCACCTGATTCTTTAGTATCACTTTTCTTTCTGATAAAATGTATGGAAGAGTATTGTGTTCAACAACAAAAAAAAGACTTTTTTGTTCAATCTTTACATGTTTTTTTGTACTACTTTTTATGAGAACTACAAAAGCAAAGAAGTACAAAAAGTCTTATCAATGACCTAAACTAACCTGCTCATGAAAGCTATAAGAGGACCTGCAATTAAAAGTTCAAAAACCACAATGTGTCCGTGTTCATTTGTAGTTCTTTGCTCTTGTAGTTTGTAAAAAAATTACCATAAAAAGCAAAAATGTAGAACGAAAAACACAAATGAAAAAAAAAAAGATAATACATAAAAAAAAATACATACCTTTCGATAAAATGTGAGGTTTCATAAAGACTCATTGTGAGTAAATGATAAAGGAATTATGGGAAACTCACAACATTTACAGCACAATTGAATTACATTTAGTGCTGAGAATAAGGACCTTCATTTTTATGATCCTGTACACTACAAACAGGTACAAAGAACTGAAAGTTTCATTAACTCTATAGGCTGCACAGGTGATTGCTTCCCCTCCTCCCCCTACAGATCTCATACAGTAGCTGCCAGCAGGTGAACAGCTTCACCTTCATGGACTGCAGCAGGGAATGATTAATTGCTGAAAGTTTATTAACAGGAGATGCACGTTCCAATATTTCCACTTGTTTTTTTTACTAAAAGTCTCAAAAAAGGAGGCAATAACGGTGTACCTAGCATCCTGCACAGCCAACAAGCTTGTAAGATTACAGCATTACCTGTGATAGTGTACGGGTAATAGTTCCAGGCTTTCTCCGTGACATAGAAGATTTTAGGGACCACTGCTCGGGCCCAGCTGGGCAGCTTGCTGAAATACACAGAAAGAAGTGTGAAAAAACTTAGCCAGAACAGACAGTTAAAAAAAAAAGTACACACACATATACACACACCCATCCCGCTGAGTGGAGCCATAATAGAAGCTGTACAATGCAGCCATAATGGCCTGTGGGGAAGTTGATTACACTGATGACAGCCTGCACCCTGCAGGGTTAGCTGGGATAGAAACAGAGAGGGACATGAGGGGGCAGATGATAAGAAAACTCCAAAGGACCAAACGTTCACAAGAAAAAAGGGTTTCAAGATGGTTAGGAGGAGAAAACTGGTGTAGACTCAGGAAATAAATGGAGGGGGGCACACAGGGGTGTAGTGGTTTGCACTGTTGCCTCACAGCAGGTTGGAATCCTGGCTGTCTTTGCAGGTTGCAAGTCCTCCGGGCACTCTCCCACAGCCCAAAAACATGCTTCATCGGTCGATTGGTGGTTCTGAAAATGGTACTTTAGGAGTGAAAGTGGGATTGTGATTATCAGGGTGTGCGGCCCTGCAATGGACTGGCAGGCTGTCCAGCGTGTAACCTGGTTTCCCCTGACAGGAACAGACGATGGATGGAGGAATCCCTGAATTAAAAGGACAGATTGACTGAAACACGTGAAAATTTTCAGTGACATAAACATAGATTCTGACTGGACAAAAATGTGTGTAGAAGACGGGGGTGGGAGGGCAGTGATTACTGTATCCTAACAAGAGCTGTTTGGGACAAATTGCATTTGCTCTGACTTCCTCTCCATCATCCAAAGCTCCAAATCATCCATCAGTACCCTAAACTGCAGTGTTCTTAAAAGGAGATATTTCTTTGAATTTAGTATTTCTTTCTTTTTTTTGAAAACTGTAAACAAATATTTGTTTTCTGTTGGTAAGTGAGACAATTGAAAGAACCAGAGAACAACTCAAACACCAGACGATGGTCACGAGTCCACACACTGCTTCAATGACGAGACATGCATTACAGACGCACACGCGCACAGACTGCAGCCATAACACATTAACAGGTGGCTTGTGGGTGGAGAGAGGCAAGCTCGGCGTCCAACGGCGACTGCTCAAATTATCCGGCACTGCCGCTAACCTCATCTCTCTCTCTGCCCCCACACAGTGTGACAACCCCAACACACACACTTACACAGACACACACCAAGCACAGTACTTCTCTGGAGTTGGACATCACAGTTCCCATTTCCCAAAGAGACTATAAGTCGTCACTTCTGACCAGAAAATATCCTCTCACCCATCATGTAATGTTGGGGCTTTCTTCTTCTTTTTTTTTGGAGTCATTTGTTACGCAGAAGTATCTCATTAGTGAAAGCCACATGGAGGATTTTGGTTTAGAAAGGCACCACCAGGAGGGAAAATGACCATGCTTACACACAAATATATTATCAATATTTTCCCTCAAAATAGATAAACCCTAATATAAACTCATTTATGATTTATCACTTAATTATTTATTGATCAATACATAGCAATGTTAAAAAAAGAATATATCTGAACTGTACAGTTTTTACAGTGTCAAGGACTATCTCTTATATTACAAAGCCACTCCAATCACCTCTTGATCTATTATAAATGTGTTCTCAGTGGTCTTTTAATTAAGATTGTGCAATTTTTAACCAAAGTCCTGTTGTTAAAAATACTAAGAACACAATTTTTCACAGAGAGGGTCTTTAAAGACCTTTGTATTTATCATAGGCCTGTAAAACAGTGTATTTTAATACCTCCCATATAAAAACATTGCCTTCTTAATCCCTGCATTAACATTCTCTAAGACCCACATATTCTTGATGCCTACAACTCAGCTCTTATAGAGTCACCTAAGGAATCAGAGGTGGGTTGGAGTTTGCATTCAGTGTGATCCACCATCTGGGTTCTCCATCCACTGTTCTCAAGAAAAGAAAATCTCTTTTTTTTGCTTTCTAGCCTGTTTATGGTCTCACACAGAAAAAAAATATTGGGGTTAAGGAAATTTAAAAAAAAAAAAGCATCGAAATTGTCAGAAGTCGGAGCTCTGTCTCCTCCTCTGGTCACCGGCAGGAGCCGTTTCCAGACTACTAGATGTACTACATCTCCCAGCAACCCCAGCATTCAGTTTCTGAGTGCTGCACACCTGACTCTCATTCGCCAAATCAATCACAGTCTACTTAAGCACTGCACTGAACCTCACTCATTGTGAAGTATTGTTTGTGCCACTCTTCCTGCATTACAGAGTGTTACAGTCAGTCTTGAGCATCTAATTTCTGAGCCTGTTTGCTTGCCCTGAGTCTTGCCTGGATCCTGACTATTCATGTCTCTTCTCTGATGCTCCCATGCTCATTATTGACCTCTGCCTGCCTGACTTTGATTCAGCTTTGTGGACTTTTAGCTGTGCCAATAAAACCTGCTGGAATTAGACCCAGCTGTCTGCCTGTTTTGTGACAATAATACAGATTTATGAGTGAGAGGACACCCAAAGAATGTCAAACTGCACTTTTCAATTCAATTCAATTTTATTTGTATAGCTCAAATTCACAACAACAGTCGTCTCAAGGGCTCGTACCGATACAGCACTGAAATGAGACAGTAATGTAAGGTCTTAAATCACATCTTCAAAGCTAATAAAGTTACTTAAAAATGGTTAAGGTTGGAGATAGAACTTCAACTACTTGAGAGGTACAAACATTCCTGTGAAGAAAAGAACTGAATCTTCTTTTAGGACCAAGTGAAAGTCACAGTAGAGCCACACATGTCAAGTGCAGAAACTTTCCATAGACTTTTCTCAGCTTTTCAAGGATAAGGTATGGAGCTAGGTAACAAACTCACAACTGTGAAGAGCTCTCTTTTGTGCTAAACTGTGATTGTGAAAACACAAAGGTAAACTGAGCTTTTGTGGACTGTTCTATCACAATTTCTCAAGTAACTTAGACCCGGCTGAACAAATATGTTTTTAATTTAAAAACTTGTTTAAATCACTTAGAAAACCTTTTTACATTTTCTCTAAAGAAAAGAACATGTAAAAATAAAAATGTTTTTACGGAAATTATGTTCTTTTTAAAGACTGCTTATCAGAGGTAAAAATGTGTTGTGCAAAGTAGACAAACAATGCCACTATATGAGCAGTGAGAGTTTTCTCAATAACTTGAACCAAAAATAAAAAAACGTTTAAAGCAGTGAGTTGTTGGCTAACATATACATATATATATATATATATATATATATATATATATATATATATATATATATATATATATATATATATATATATATATATATATATATGTATACATTTTTTCTTATAATATAAAGGGACTCACAGTAAGCAGTTGACACATTTTAGTTTTTTTTCTTGCATGATACATACAATATAAAATGTGTACAAAGCAAAATAAAAGAATTTCATCCGTTCATACACCTGGACCTTTTTTGGGAGTGGATTGGGCACCACTAACTGCAAACAGGAACTGCCCATGCAAACCATCATTCACCACATTTGTATCCATTCTTATTCAATATTAACAAACAACAGACACATACACACACTGCCCAAGGAAGGCTGTCACCACTCATTCTCAGTCAAACCATTCCTGCCAAGTTTTTTCACTGTTAATTTTGTTTAAAGAACCATTTTGATGAAAATGGTGTTTTTGAATTTTTTAACATGTTCTTGTGGCATTTTTTCTCATAATGGAGGACATATAAAAAGAAAATTAATTCCAAAAGGACCTTAATGGCACTGCCCATAACTCAGAGGCAAATTTCTAATGAACTACTGCTGCTCTGCAGAAACTATGTCCTAAAAAAAGCAACACAGTTTTTGCTATAATGGCATAATCATAATTAAATTAGATCATTAGATCAAAAGATGGTCGGAGTGGGACTTTCAGGTGACATTTTTTTCCTTGACTGGACCTGGGATGGAAAGAGATCCACACTCACTTGTTGAGGTAGATCCGTTTCTCCGTGAACTGGCCTGACCCGTGTTCAGGATCCTCGTACGGCTCATTCTGCACCACCTCCACTCCTTCCCCACGTTCACTCTGCTCATGACTGTGTTTGCTGATCATGTACAGCTGACCGATCTGATACTGCAAGACAGGCAGGAGATAAACACACCGTGAGGCTTGCCGTAAAAAACATTAGGAAACATTAGGATATATAGCTTCAGTCAGAAACAACAGGAAGTGGAATTTCACTGTGGGTTGTGATGTCTTTTCTAGTTTTTAGTTACTGTGGTTTTGTCCAAATTCACTCACTACTCCCTAACCCCTAAAAGATATAGTGTGGAACAATCCTGGGACCTAGGTTTTATGGCAAGACATGTTCACTACTTTCATGTATTTTGAGGGTTTGGGTTGGGTCATAGTTTACTAAAACTATTGTGTTCTAATAACAAAAACATGGATGATTTATAAAAAAAACAACTTACATATATTTTTCACATAAAAAATTGTTCAAACGCAATGAATTGTGGTCTACATTTTCCAATCTAGTGAGCATCAGTGCACAATAGTTTTTCATAGTGACTTCTGGGAAATTTCTAGGGCATTGGATTTCAAAATTGTATATTCAGATACCCTGACAAAATAATAAAGCCCCTGTATAGTGCACTGCGGAGTAGGAAGGGAATTTGGACACAATCTGCTTATTTCCACCCCTCCAACACCCACCCATCCCATAAATGGGATGAAGACTCACAATTAACTCCTAATATTCATTAGTCTCATTGTGTCTGCGTTCTATATGCATAAGAGTTAACATGTCAATATATGATAAAGAGTAACAATTTTATATGAGTATGTGTATTTATATGTATTTTCTAATCAACTTTATGACTAGAGAGGAGTAGAAAATACTCTATTGATCACCATCTGGAGAAATTTGGCTAGCACACATACACATACACTCGGGAATGAAACATAAAATAAATAATGCTAAAATAACAAGATAAATACAATGAATTCGTAATGCATGAATAAAATAGTTAAAAGTTAACTTAAAATACAAAAATATAATAAAATAAAAACAAATAAAATGCTAAAAATTACAAAATTGAAATGAAAATAAGATCCTGTCAGCAGTGCCTGTTATGGAAACTTATTGCGGCCAGAGTAAAAGACACTCGGAACCCCTCTGTTATGAAGCGCAGTGAGATGATTCTCTCACTGCGACTGCTCCTCTGAAGGGCAGGGTCACGTGCAGCGGGTGCACTTTGTTCATGAGGATGGTTTTCAACATGCTCCTCAAACTTGCCCCCACCAGCACATCCACAAATAAAGCCCCATCACCCACCACTGACGCACACTTATCTAGGAGTGTTTGTAAGCGGTTCTTGTCTCTTGCCTTGATTTTGTTCCCCCAACAAACCACAGCATAAAAAAACCTGCCCTGGCAACAACTGACTGGTAAAACATTTTTAGCATCAAATTACAGACCTTGAATGATTTGAGCCTTCTTAGAAAGAAGAATCTGGTTTGACCTTTTGTAAAAGAAGCATTTACCTTTACCGACCAGTCAATTTTGTTATCCATGTGAACTCCAAGGTATTTAAAGTAGGAACAATCTCCATGGTGTTGTAATTAATTTTGACAGGTTGATGGGTCCTTTCTGTCCGATGTGTCTTGGATGTGTTTAAAAGAAGTCCATTATATTGGCCCTAGATGATAAAATCAGAGATGACCTTTCTGTACTCCACCTCATAATTATCCAAAGTTGGATATATCTGTGTATAAATATTTTTGTTGTTTGTCTTCTTTAGTTTTATCTTTGATTTGATAGCTTGAAATAATCTGTTTCCTAAATCCAAATCCCAAATGTTGCCAGGTCTGTCATCTTTAGATTTTGTTTAATCGATTTTGAGGTTTTGCTGATTATTTTCAAAATTAGAATAAGTTGACCTTGTTTTAAGAGCCCAGTCCTCTAATATCAGAAAGTTTGCTGGTTCTCTTTTAAAATTTGTGAAATTTTTCTGGATATTAAAGATATTTTTGTTAGGAACCTGTGGTATTGTGTCCTTAACTGCTCAGTTCTTCATATATATTAAGCCAAAAGTGTTGTCAAATAAAAATATCATAGTCGTTATTTGGGTTCAGCAACTGACTGAGCTGTATAAATGTACAGCAACCATTGGTAATAAAAGCAGAAGGGAAAATACTGGGATTACTTTCATGACACATAAGGACAGGTGCCACAGAGAAAGGAAGTTGGTGGATTAGAAGGCGTTTGCTGCATAGTGACAAAGACCTCACATCACGGCACAACCGAACAGCACAACAGCAGCAACAGAAGCAGAAGTCTGTCAGGTGACCTTCTCCCACGGCCCAGTGTGACATATCAGTCAACACGCTCGATCTTTCACTCATGGATGACTGACCCACTTGGCCCAATTGCAATGTGACTTTGAGCTGCCTTGACAAACTAGACTTGTCACATGTCAGTTATTTTCCATACATTTGTAAAATGACGGCTATTAAAGTGAGGGTTCTCCAGGACAGAGGTTTCTAAATGTTTAGGCGCCTATTTTCGGGCCAGAGGGAAACTGATACCGCCTCTGACAGCGACTTATGGTTCTCCACTGGAATGCTGAGGGGCCATGTAGGACCCGAATGACACAGTCTACTCAACTAAGGATAGCTGCGTTAAGCTAATGGAAAGTAGGACAAGAATTGTCTGGGATTTCGACTTGTGAGTCAACATCCCGCCACAAAAAGGGAAATGTGAGAGTATGGCGGAAAAAATCCTGTTAAGAGATGCTTTCCTCTCATGGGATAGCAGATAGAAAATCTTTTTCTTTACAGTCAACATGGAAATATGTCTGATAACTTGATTTCCAGTAGCATTGATTTTTCTTTTTTTCTTTTTGTGACCTCCACGTTAAACAATTTAGGAGGTTATCTATATATATGGTTTATAGAGTGGTTCTTTCATTGTCTACCTGGAAGCAGCCTCTCATGAATGAAAGCTGCTTTCATTGTTATGTTTGGAAATCTCACTCTGATGATGAGATGGGAGAAGAGATCCTCATTCAGGATAGAGTGGCCATGAATAATTGCTTATTTCAGTCTCTTTGCCTATAAAAGAGACCGAGCTGTGATGAGGCTCGAGGGTTTACAAGGAGGAATAATTTGCTGTCTGCGATGTTCAGCTGTAATTGCTCTTACTCTCTTCACTCCCACCTGTCACAACTTTTATTTGCTCTGTTGTCAATTCTTGTCTTTTTTTCATTCTTCTTTGCCCTCAAAACATTTCAGCAGTTGCATAGTTTGAACCTTACTCAAAGCTTTGATTTTAAAGACCCACTCAGATGAAAGTTTTGTGTTTAGAGATTTTAACGTGTTCTTGTGGCATTTTTCTGATGATGGAGGACATATATCAAGAAAATGTAACTGGAAATTGCATTTCTAAGTGTTTCTTTATTCATTTCATTGTAAATCAGGAGCTGACAAAAAGTGCTCTTTGAAAAAGCTTAAAGCTGTATATAGAGGCTCTAATCGACAGGGCACCAGCTCCCTGCTCTGCTCCATTCTGATGCATCCACTTGTTGACAAAGAGATAAATGAGCTGGCAGCTGGCTCTAAGCTGTACGGCTGGATATCTCCGATGGTGCTAAGCATTTTTGTTGCTCCCGTAATGTTACCTTCAGGGTGAGACGAGCTACAATAAGAGGCAGAGAGAGTAAACAGATGGGTGATGGGAAGTGGGGCAGGGTTTCCTTTCTGCCAATGGTCCTTCTGACAACTCAAAGGAGAATTTTTTACGACTTACTGTTGCTCATTTACATCCTAGACACCAACACAGGTTTTTGGCTAAAAACAGCATAATCATAATTAAAAGGTAACTGGAAACACTTTTGAAATATTTTAAAAGAAACTAAAAACTAGTTTCAAAACTAGTTTCAAAACTAGTTTAAAAAAATATAGTTTTGAAATAGTTTAAAAGATGATCGGAGTGGGACTTTAACACGTCACGTTTTGTCTGCTTTTAAACTAACAATCAGCAAGTGAAACAAAGTTATACCATTCCGTCATAGAACTACTCTTAGTGACGACAACAGTTTATTTTTTTGCTTTTAGTGAAGAGAATGAGTAGTTCTGAAATAATAAAATTGAACCTATGAAGTAACTTCAATATTTAACCCTCTGACCCCCCCATGGTAAACTCTGAATCACACAATATTAAGTTTTTAAGAAACCTGATAAACTGATTTAAGATTTAAAAACTGAACAACAACAAAAATTGGGCAAACCCTGCATTCTAAAATGCTGAACAACACTCAGAGATAAAATAGAAAGGTATCAGCAGTTGAAAAATGTGTAAACTCTTTCAGGAGTACTCTGAGAGCTCAGTGATAAATTGCAAATTCAGCTTTTGGATTATTGGAAAACACTAAAACAGCAGATATATATATATATATATATATATATATATATATATATATATATATATTTGTTTTTTGTTGTTGTTGTTTTTTTTTTTAATTTCTCTAAATAGACAGCAGTCCTACATCTAGTGTTGATCAGGTGTGTTTGTTGCAATATGGGCTATAAAATCTGCTTCCCAACACTTAGTATGAATATTTCTATGAACCTCCTCTGTATTCTTAAATTGGGCATTTAAGCAATTCATCCGGGCCCCAAGAAAGCCACATTACCAGAAAACTCTTTTTCTCATGTTACTTTGGAGGATACTTACTAGCAAGCCATATGGCATGGTATATACTTACATAGCATCTTTCTACCTTGTCCACAGTGCCATTCACTGATGCAAACACATTCAAACAATGATAGTAGATTTGATTGCCAACCTGGAACCCCCATGATTTTAAACACCATGAGTTCAGTGTCTTGCCCAAGGACACCTCGACACAGGGGCGGACAAGGCAGGAAATGAACCTGTGATTCTCTGATCAGAGGCAGACCGCTCTGCCCCACAGCCGCCCCGACACTGTTGAGTTTCTAAGACACTAACAGTGTTGAGCGGCCCTGTACAGAATCATTTCTGTGATTCCCGTTTGGTTAGAAGACTCATGAGAATTTTTAAGATGGATTTCTTGAGTCATAAAAATATGTTTCAGAAATAATCTTTACCGCATGTAAAGGACCTTGAAAAATAAAAAAAACACAAGGATCTTACGTTAAATTTGTATATGTAAAACTCACTTTAACATGCAAATGTGCAATGTAAAGAAACCCTGTAAGGTTTGTGATCAGACTCTGTTCTTTTCTGCGGTTCTGACTCTGTTCTGACACAACAGCAGGTGGTGAGGATCTGTGTTAATTGTGCTGCAGCCAAGAAGTGTGTGACTGTGAGTGGAAGATAAGAATCCTGACAGAGAGCATTCATGCTAACAGAAGCACAATGCTAAGTTATAATTAAAATTCAACCAAAGACAGAGTAATTAGTGCTCTAAGCCACAAGCATTCTGGGTTAAATGGCTTTTTCTTTTGCTTTAGATGCACTAAAACCAGCTTTAAAGAAAATGTGTTCACATAAGACTTCTCATTTAATTTTTTTTTATATTAAAGTCTTTACTTAACACAATTTCTGCATCAACATTTCAAAACATTCATATCTTCAAAAGCAAATCTTAATTTTAGGAGCACATTTTTACTACATTTTATATTTTCAAATTCATCATCAGAACAATTACAGTACATTATCTCATTTTATCGAAGAAAACAAACATTACTCTGTAGATTATTCATAGACTAAATTAGCAAAGTAAGAAAAATTGCAAAATTTTTCAAAATAAAAAAGATTTTTGAAAATTAAAGGCATTAATATTCATCTTTTTTCTGGCATGAGAAACGTTTAATATAAGGGCACAAAAAAGAAAACAATTAAGTTAAAGTATGCTAATATGTGTAAATTAACACAAACAAAAGATACAATTTTTGTTGTGAACGTAGCAAATGTAGCAAAAACAAAAAACTAAATTCAAAAGTAACAATTTCTGCTTTTAACAAAATTCTGAATACTAATACAAATAAATTGTTAGCAAAAATTTAAATAAACACCAAATCAGTTTTAACCTAACTATATTATTTCCCCGTGGATAAGACAAAACCTGCAACCTGCAACAAACAATGTTACTGGGAAAGAAAAACCCTTTAGTGCAACAAGATGTAAATGGTGTTAAACATAACACATGTGGTATTTTAAGATTGAGGAGCATGGATTCCTTATTGAGTGATGTAGAAAACATGATGTTTTCCCTTTTTCTCCTTGATTTAAAAGACATATAGTACAAAGCTGCAGAACTCCAAGGTTTCTCCGTCATTCCAGTCTCAGATTGAATTCAGTTCTTATGCACATTATGGGTCCTGCTTGGCAGTATTAGAAAAAAAAAACAGAATTTAATATTCCCAAGATTATGTGTAAGGTCAAATTAATTAAATGTAAGGTATACTTCATTTTCAATCATGTGAGTTCAGCCTCTTTAACATATTGAAACACAGGTTCTTCATAATCTTCATTAATTCCCAGACTCTGCAGTATTTTTTTTTTATCATTTTATTTTCCCAAACATCTTTTAGACTTAATCTGGCAAACCTGACTTTTTGCTTTTATCACACACTCACACACATACACACACTGCAATCTGTTGTGTCAGCAGAAACATTGGACTGCTGTTCAGAATGAGCGCACAACTGACTGCATTTTCTCTATTGGTGCTGATTCAGCAAAAAGCCAAGGTGAGCCTTGGCTCCCTACAAAGCTTTAGCAAACTCAATTGCAGTGGGTGATATTGGCAGCTTTCTGGGCTGCAGAGGATGGCAGCTGGTGCAAGGCAGGGATGTAGAGAGGTAGTAAGTTGGGAGTTGCTACTGCATGGCCTCATTCGTTAAATGCTTATCTTTTAATAATAATAATAACATTTGCCAGTACGACTGAGGCAGACATATGTTGACATGAATGTGCACAAATTTCATGATACTAGAGGGTTTTGCAATCTTCTTAATGCACAGTTCAGCTGTAAAAGCAAACTCAAACCCCTCCCTATGCTGGCTACGTGCTCTTTGTGCCGCCTACTGTGCCATGAGCACTTAAGGCAAACTCCCTGCAAGACCTCCAGGAAAGTTGTGAGATATTACGTGCCAAGACAGCACAACAAATTATTAAGCTGTATAAATTGTGAGGCAGAGTTCCTGTTTATGCTGCGGCAGCTGCTTTGCAGACCTGAAATGTTGGGGCTTAGAAAGCCAAGTCAGCACCTTTACCTCTGCTTGCCATTTTTAAAATTCTGGGGAACTTATCCTATTAAAACAAGGATGTGATACTGTTGCCAAAGTGGATTATACCACCTAAAAATAATGTCCAGGATTAGGGGTGTCAACAGTTTTTGCAAGGAGGGCCAGATTTGGTGAGGTGTTTGTGGGCCAGCTTCCAAGTCAGAGAATATTTCTTAATTATAAGTAAATGCAAATATAACCTTTTTTTTTTTAAACTGGAGTATTACAGTAGTTAAAGTTGTATACATAAAACAAAAACATAGTTTTACTAAAACTACTGTCAGGACTCAAGCTTCTCTCTCCCCTTCCAACCACCAGAGAAAACCATCTTCTGAGTATTGACTTGGTTCTAATCTTTACTACATCTCCCATCAGCCACCGCTCACTGTTCTGAACCTTCCACCAGCTATTCTATAGTCAGTAATCACCAACAGTGTCTTTAATCAGGCACCAGGCTCTGTGTGGTGAAAAGTCTTGTTTTGCATTTGCTGACATTCTGAGCGTGAACTTTATTTGTCCCTTCATGTATTTTGACTTTTGTCTGTTTTAACTTTGCTCTGCCTCGCCCTTGCCCAGTTTCTTTGCTCATTCCTCTTTAGCCCCCTATGTGTTGTCAAACAGTTTCACATGGATCCAAGCGCCTCCGCCTCTTCGTCACGACTTTGACTTTCAATATATTTCATGTTAAAAGACCTTTCTGAAGGATTTTTTTTTACTGTTCCTTCATAGCCTATAAGATGTTCACTTCATGCTTAGACATGCAGCCCATATTTGGTGGGACATGGACTTAAGGTGGAACAAAAACCAAAAACTTTTTCAAAAAGCACGTGTTTCATGTTCCTGGCAACAGTGAAGGTGTGTCACATTTACAATTTTTTTGAAAGGGGCTGCAAGCCTGATTAAACAGACCTTTTTTTAGATAGTGGGCCTCACTAGCTAAATTTTTCTTAATGCTGCTTAGTACTCTGTGCTGTTTTATTAAACCTTGTCATACACATACATCTGTTAAACAACAATAACATACACTTTTTGTGCAATGTTTTTGTGGCATGTCTGCCATTTGCAGTAGAACTGCTATCATAGATGCTACCAAATCCAACAGAAGGTTTGTGCAGCAGCAGAAGAAGACTATTTGGCAAACAAAAGTTATAATCTGCTTATTTTCATGTATTTTTCCACAAAATATTAACTGCATCATTTTTTTCAATTAAAATTAATACATTTGTTAGAAGACAATTTAAGACAGCAACAAAAATACAGTTCTATATTTAAAGGGCTTTAGTTAAATGTTACAGACAGAAATAAAGTTCAAAGTGTTGGTTCCGTCTGATTAAAAAAGCTTTTTTTTTTTTTTAAACCTGAACAGTAAAGACAAGGGAATTCTCTCTGCTGCAGTCCTTATGCACTGACCAGCACACGTGTGTCACACACACACACACACACACACACACACACACACTCCATTAAAGCTAAATTTGCTTTATTGACGAAAATACTTGTCATAGTCCCTGCTAGATGGATGATAAAAGAACCCAACAAAACAGAGCACCCCCTACACTGTTCTGGCTTTCCTTCTTCCCATCTTTCTAAATGCCTCGACCTGTTTCAAATGTTTTATGACAGATATACCCGTTTTTGATGACATGATTTCAAGGACAATGTCATTGATGACTGATCACTGCCTTTTCGTGGGAAGTGTTTTTTTAGAGAAGGAGACTAATGAGCATTGACACCTGATCACAGTGCAAGGTCTTTCTATCTTTCATCTTTCCTGTGGGTTTAAACCTTTCTTTCTTGGGTCACCTCTATTCTTTTTTTTTAAACTGTATTTCAATGAACAGAAAAAGAGGCTAAAAGATGCCAGAATAAATTCCACTGCTTTGCAAATCCCTTTCTTGACATTTTACCAACCATGCATGGAAGAGTGGAGAGTCTCTTTGCTTTGAATGGTTCACTAAAGCTGCAGCAATCCTAGTTAGAGATTGCCCAAAGTGCAATCTTAGTGTAAACAAAATATATTGCTGAAACATGTAATTGAACAAACATAAAGAAAGAAAACACACTTGTCTGGAGCACACGATCAGATTGGACAAACTATTTCAAAGATGTATACTGAGCCGTACATTATTAAAGATGATCACTGCAACTTATTGACCTGCATCCCCCTCTTCCTTTTTTCTCCCTCTTGCCCTCAAGCCTGCAGCTGTGCAGTGTCTAGGGTCACTGAACTGCAAATTACACAAGAGATCACTATGGTGATCACTCTCTGCAGATCTCTCTAGTCTGCAACATCTTTATCTCCCGCCTGGCAGCGCAGAGTGCTGAATGTGTTTATACGGATGCTGTAAATGGAGAGGAAAAGGGAAGAAATGTGTGAGGTAAAGAAAGGGGTAAAGGAGAAGGTGCTGAAGAAAGATGCTGTGGAAACTGACAGGCTGGTGAAGCATTACATAAGCTGACTTGATTGAGGACAGCGGTCTTTTGCCCTCTCTGCTAATCTACTCCTTTTCCATTTTATTCTGTCCTTGATGCATATCACTTTCTCCTTCAGCTTTTCTGACACACAACAACCATTTCCTCTTCCCTGTGAGCTTTTGTCAGTAATTCCCATGTCTGTATTTGTCTTTTCCAACCACTATACATTTTCTTTTTTTAAAGTATACTGTGTTTTAGCATCAAAATGTGAAAATATCAGCATTTCCTGTTTTTTACATTATTTTTGCACATCAGAGTAGTTTTTTCCTAAGGGGTCTGAGCGTATGGGATATAAAAACGGTTTGCAGTTTTTGTAAATTTGAGGAAAAGAAACTTCATCCAACAACCAAGATCAGACATATTTTATTCATGCAGGGTGAAAATGATGAGCCAGACAAACAAATAAAAATATATTTAAAAAAAAAGTTAAAGGACAAGAGCAACCAGCAAACACAAACAGATGTACTGTAATATTTTTCACCTCAGTTGACCCCTGACTCTCTTCTCCAGCATTACCAACTGAAGCCAAATCTCCAATTAAAATCATGTTTTTGATGTTTTAAACGTGTTTTGTGGCATTCATGATGGAAGTCATACATAAAGAAAATTAAGAATAGAATTGCCTTTCTGAGTATTTCATTATTCAAATCATTCTGAATCAGGAGAAGACGAAACAATGCCATTGCTCATCATTTTTTTTTTTGCATCGGTAATGTTAGGTTGGGGGTTGTGAGGGCCTGGAAGCTAGTTGGATAGAGTGTAAACACAGGGATGCTGGAAAGTATGGGCGAGCCTTATTTGTGCCAACTGTCCCAACCATAACTCAGAAGTGAATTTCTAATGAACTACTGCCGTTCTGCAGAAACTAAACAGGTCTTTTGATGTGACCTAAAAATGGCATAATCATAATTTAAAGACCACCAGGAACACTTTTACAATAGATCAAAGTAAAGACATTGATGACATGATTTTAAGACTGAAAAGACATTAAGTCTTTAAAACAAAAAACTGTATTCAAGTGTACACACACATGCACACACAAGGCTGCACAAAACAATATTTTAATCCTAATGCAAGATGAATAAAAGTGAATATTGGATCAAACAATTTTGAGTTTAAATACATGAAACTAAAAAAAGTTATGGTTCCAGCAAAAACCAACAGCAAATAGACAACAATAGATGACCATTGAGACAACTGTTGTTGTGATGTTGGGCTATATAAATAACACTGAATTGAACTAATGAACTGGCCCCTGTTTTTGTTATACTAGCATGTGCCACCTGCCAATATCCTTTTATAGTTATGGTTTTTGGAGAGAATGCTAACATTTATGTAAACTGTGTGTAAGTACAAATATATTTAATGTAATAGGTAATAGGGATGCTAAGGAGTTCATTACTGCTGCAAACACATTGTCAAAAAATCTGCAGGAGGCTGTGTCTTAATGACTGTACAGAGAGAAAGTATCAAAAACAAAACCAAGCTTCATTCTTTATCACAAACCTACAAGCAAATATGTTTTTCCTGGCATTTCCATTGAAGTTGACAACCTACTAGGCGGGTTTACGACTTGGTGCATTCATGCACAAAAAATTGGACATGAGCCTATATGGCATGGGACTACATGCTTTGTGAGGTGAGAAAACAACATTTTTTTTCTTTACTGATTCCCATAATTATTTGAATCATTCCAGACTGAGGGGTAGAAAAGATTTATTTAGATGAAAACTACCAAACAGATTAGGGTAAATCATTTTCTATTAAAGAAAACATACATTCCAGTAATGTAAAATGCAAACATTTGATCCTGTAGCCTCCATGAAATCCTCTTAAAGTGGAATAAAAATGGTTCATTTTTCTATGCAGACTATGCTTCACATGACTTCATTTAAAGCTTGATTTACAGTCAATGGAAAAAAGGAGCAGGCGGCGATCAATCCATCACCCCATCGAGAACGAAGAAGTGGACCCCACAGCTGCATGCTGAGGTGCGTTCAAAGCATCGCAGTTTTTCTGATTGCTCTAATTTAGTTTTTCCTGTGCCACCCTATGCGGCTTGGAAATAATGTACCTTTCAGATATTCCCAGTAAATCTAAATTCATCACAATGTTCACATTGAACTAAGCCTTTCTTTCATATCAACTATTTGCCCCCCCCCCTGCTGTTTTACTCAGGAGTGTTTTGGAATGTCAGATTGCTCGGGGAAAACCATCTCATTTATTATGTATAGGGGAAGCGTGGCGCACATCTCTCTCAGCCCCGCAGGAAAGGAGATGTTAAGATCCAGACAAACAAACAAAAAAAATTGTAGAGAGAAAATGTGAAAGACACCAAATCCTGCCTGATATTGGTTTGGTGTGCATCATTATTTTCTGTCTGAACATCCTCACGTCGGTTGCTATAGTGAAGATGAGCTGTGAGTTTGAAACAAAAACAACACGAAGGTTGAAATGACAATGTGTAGCATGATAGGGCCTGAATAACATGGAATAATTAGATTATTAACACCTGGAAGTGATATTTAAGGGAAAAAAGAAATTGAACTGTCACACACACAATCAAACATTTCAAGCTGATTTTTTTTTCTACGTATCTATCATTTAGAGTTTTTTTTACCCCTTTTTGTTTTAGTCACCAAAGAAACTATGAACTATGAGTGCCAATATTGGCTCAAGTGGGCACTCACCTGTGGGGGAACACAAGTGGGGCCACCACAGAAACTGCTAACAAACCCCTTCGGTGCCCACATTTTCTGCCCACTTTTAAACTGCCGGTATATGGGGCCCACTTGCCCATGCTGGCTGAAATAATCATAATTAAATGACCACTAGGAACACTTTTAAAATAGATCAAAAGATGATCAGAGTGGGACTTTAATCTGAATCAGAGCAAGTTTTGGTTTTAAAAACCACTGACTTATTCATAAAACAATTTGTATGTTTTTCCCATCATTTAAGATAAAGCCTTTCAGAGCCTTGGCACAACCTTAAATACTGCCTATGTTACTATAGTATTGAAGGGCATCGTTTCTCCAGACCTTGAACTCTTTCTGCTTCACTGAGCTGAATGGTAGTGAAACAGAAGGACACTGGTGGGAAATTATAAAATCTAACGGTTTAGGATCTCATTGAGTTGAACAAACTGTCTATCAATCGGTTAGCTTCTCCTCTTATCTGACTAGTAGATTTTTTTCTGTGTTTTTTTTCAAAATTAAATTCCTTTTCTCCATCCCTTATTTCTGGTGTGCCAGAAGGCTCAGTTTTGGGACATTTATTTATTTTTTTTTTTAAATATCTGCTGCCTTTGCAGCATATTTTAAGTTCTTTTAATGACATTTCTTATCATTCCTATGCTGATGATATTCAGCTCTATGTGTCTTTTAAACCCCAGGATGCTTTTAAAATACAGATTTTACGAAGGTGTCTGGATTCAGTCAAGAGTTGGATGAATGATAATTTTCTCCAACTAAATGAAGCCAAATCTGAGGTCCTAGTCTGTGCTCCTGACAGTTGCCTCCCCCAGATAGTCCAGTGGCTCGGTCCACTTGCTTCCTCTATGAAGCCCTCTGTTAGGAACCTTGGGGTTACTCTCGACCCAGTTTTATCCCTTGACTCTCATGTTGGGTCACTTGTTTGTTCTTGTTTTTATCATCCTACAAACATTGTAAAAATGAGTCCAATTGTGTTGCGTTCTAAGATGGAGATGCTAATCCACGCTTTTATATCTTCAAGTCTTGATTATTGAAACTCCATCTTCACATGTTTAAGGAATAAATCTTTAGAATGGCTCCAGGTTGTCCAGAATGCTGCTGCAAGGCTTTTAACTAATTCATCCAAATTTTCACAGGTTACCCCATTATTATTCCAGCTGCACTAGCTCCCTATCTGCTACTGATTTTAAACTCCTGGTTTTAACATACACAGTTCTTAATAGCCAAGCACCAGTCTACATAAAAGACCTTTGGCAGCCATACACTCCCACTAGGTCCCTAAGGTCATGTGACCAGGGTCTGCTGGTTGTTAAGAGAACTCGGTTAAAAACTAAAGGTGACAGAGCCTTTGCAGCAGTGGCTCCATCCCTCTGGAACTCCCTTCCTCTCAGCCCCAGATCTGCAGACTCAATGTTTTCTTTTAAAAAGCAGCTTAAAACCTATCTTTTTAAAATTGCTTTTTCTTAATTCTGTGTTTTATTGTGTTTTACCATGTTTTACTGTGAAGCACTTTGTGATTTTTATCTGGAAATGCGCTATACAAATAAAGTTTATTATATTATTATTAGCAAGAAACCTGTAATTTGCTTAAATTGCCTGCTAATGTTATGGTGAGGGCTTTTCATTAACTGAAAGTATTTGAAGGAGTTGCTGCATGTCATCTATTCAAACTGTTCAGAGCATTCCTGGCAATGAATGGAAAATTCAACCATTTATTTCTCTGCTATGTTTCCAATATTGCATCTGTTATTTAGGTGCAGACAAACTTAGATATTAGATTTATAATGTGATTAACATAGACTATGTTATCATAACTTGGCACTCTTTACCTCCACCAACAGCTGTAACTGTTCAGATGCGCCCTAATTCACTATTATATAGGACTGCTAACAAAAAGTTGTAAGAACAATAATAACCATCGTGGATTTGTTTAAGTTTGTTGTTATAAGTGGAAATAATGTATTTTCATTATTATCATTATTATCAGTGCTGGAGAGGTGCCTGGTTCCTGCCTCTACAGCCAATCCATCAGGCCATCACCAAAAGATGTGCTCCAGGGGGGGCAGAGCCCTTAAAAGCAGGAAGCAGCCACTTACTCCTCACATCTTCATCCTGCACCTGATTGTGTTACAATGGAGGCAGGAGCAGAATGGGGTGAATGACCCCAACACAGTGGCAACAGGAGGAAACTGAGCACCGGGGAAAAAAGTGTCTTTACTATTGCAATAGTATGTACGACAGGTTTACTAAAAAACAAACAGATTTGAATTAACTCAAAGTCCTAAATGTGACTGATGTCAAATACAAAAGTATTTATTGAGGGAGAGAAATAAATGAAGCCAAGTCAAAGAGCAGAAACCAGATAAGATAGGAATTAAAATGACAGAGAGAGCTAGGACTCAACTGAACGGAAAGGGATATAGGCTACTAGAAAGGTATAGTACACAACAAATCTAAAACTCAAGAAATAGAAAATTACTAAATTCAGGTCAAAAATCTTAAAGATACAGCCAGTCGCGCCTTCAAGAATCTGCATTTAGCTTGTTGTTTAAGGCATGTTTGGCCCATGGTTTTTACACTGAACAAGGGGAAGGGGCTTCTTCTTTTTTTCTACTATTTACTATTGCATGTCCACCACATAGAGTTTGAAGAGGCTTGGTGTGAAATGTTGAAGTGGTGCAAATCTTGCTTCAGGATTTTTTTTTCACAGCTCTATTCCGACATATGAAGGGCTTGGTGTCATTTAATTCGGGCCGAGCACAAACCACAATTATATATTTTTCCATTTAACTTTTAGCAAGTGTTAAATGGCCACACGTATTGAACGCAGAGCCTGAAAATGGTTGTAGAGCTTGCATAGCTACATGTGAACAAGAGATTTTGAACGTGGAAGTCAGAAACATGCATTCACGGGTGTCTACGTATAGTCTTTTCATTGAAAATTGGCCGTTTGGATGTGCATTGCCTGAACGCGATTCGTGCAGGGCAGGCAGCCAGTTTTAATGTTAGGTCAATGGTACAGACCTGATCTGAGGTCCTGCGGCAAGATTTGAGCAGCGGGCGCAACGCAAAGGTCTGGCAGCAGCGCCGGTTAGAGTGGCACAGCGTGAAATTGGGCGGCGGTTGCGGCGGGCCAGGGTAAAAAAATAATCAGAACTCTGGGGAGGTCACCGTGTAGCTTCAACCAATTAGGGACTCATCCTCGGGCAGGCGATGGTTTCCAATATAGTGAATCAATCCATAGTTCTCCTGAACCTGAACTGTTGTGTCCTAGACCCTAGACTGTCTGTCGCAGGGTTGATGGAGCTGGAGCAATTGATTTTGCTATGCGGCTCCCAGGAGGTGAGCTGGGGCAACAGAGAGCTGCTGCTGGATGGATAGACACCCTGCTCGGGCCTCCATAACTTTACACTTTTCTTATTTTCATCAAGATAAATAAATAAAAAAGGTCCCCTCATTGCATTCTTGCTTTTATTCTTTATTTTTAACTTTTTTCTTCTCAGGTTAACACGGGACACCAAGCCTTCAAACTATATCAGAGAGACGGAACGACCGTGGAAGCGGCCGTCATTCAGACACAGCAGCGTAAAGAGAAGCTCGCTGAACGGAGAGAATCTGAATGATCTCAAACATGGAGATGTGATTACCATTTTTTTTGTTTTTGGAGAGCTCTAAAATAAATAAGTAAACCTGATCTCTCAACATCATCCATGTTTTCCATTCATTGTAAATGAGATAAACACAGACACATCTACCGATCAGTCTAAAAACATCAGCTGATTGCTCCTCCAATATGTGGCCACGGCGTCAAGCTTATGAACACATATTTGGTCAGGCAGCGAGCACAGAATTCGCGGCACAGCGAAGGAGAGGCGGTCAACGCGCAATCGCACATAGCTTGAGGCAAGAAAACTTTGCACTGTCGTTGCAGTTTAAACCTTCCACTCTCACTCTGTTTCCAGAAATCAGGACAGCAGCTGAACTTTACCAGAACAAGTCTGTTGGTCCAAATCATGTGCGTCCAGTCTTCCTGCCTTTTCAACCTCTGTCAAAGTCAAAAAAACTGTCCGAGCTGTAAAAGACATTCTGCCTCATCCTGTTACCTAAAACATCTCACTCATCAGCCCTCAAAGACGACATGTTACCCTGACATCACACATCCTCAAAGTCCCGTGAAGCAAAGCAAACGAATGTTTTGTCACCCCCTCAAACAAAAACACATACAAGACTAATTCACACTTCAATATTTCATGAATACTGTGTCCTGGACATTTATGTATTTTTCATGTATTTTTTGGAATTGTGTCTCTTTGGGACAAAGGGAACTTTACTTTCATGCACACTTAATTTTTCATCTTTTGTCAAAGATGATATATTTTCTGACTTTAGTCAGTTATTTGAATAGAAGAAATTTACAAGCTCATCCACCTTTTATTTTCCAAATGCAATCAGAATAATTAGCACAATTTTCTTGTACTTTCTTTAGTTTCTAATCAATTTTTTAAAATAAAATGTTAAATAACAACAATTTTTATTGTCTTTTTCCATATTTTTCTTTTATCAATCAATTAAACCAACAAACAAACAAAATATGTTCACCAAGGCTCTAAATCAATACAATAATATAGATTTACAAAAGTGAGTACATGTGCCTTTATAATGTTTATATTTTTAATATATAACATTTTAATATTGCATTACTTACATTCACCGGACACTTTATTAGATACATCTCGCAAATACCAGGCTGGACCCCCTTTTGCCTTCAGAACTGCCTTATTTCTTGGTGGCATAGATTCAACAATGTATTGGAAACATTCCTCAGAGAGTTGGGTTCATGTTGACATGGTAGCATTACGCAGTTGCTGCAGCTTTGTCGGCCACACATCCATGATGCCGATCTCCCGTTCCACCACATCCCAAAACTGTTCTATTGGGTTGAGATCTTGTGACTGGTGGATGCCATTTGAGTCCAATGAACTCATTGTCATGTTCAAGAAACCAGTCTGAGATTATTCCAGCTGGAAGTAGTCATCAGAAGGTGAGAACAGTGTGGTCATAAAGGGATAGACATGGTCAGCAGTAATACTCAGGTAGGCTGTGGCGTGACACTGCTCAACTGGTGCTAAAGGGCCCGAGGTGTCCCAAGAAAATATCTCTCACACCATTGCACCACCACCAGTCTGAACCATTGATACAAGGCAGGATGTAAGGTAAGAGCGGGTTTTGTGCTTTTATTTTGGCTTATTTTGTTACTTCCTGTTGCCCCCTCATTTCAGGTGTCTTGAGTTCTCCCTCCCAGTGTATATCTCCCTCAGTGTTATCACCTGTTCTCCCTGTTGTGCGCACCTGTTTGTAGCTGGTTAATCACTCCTCCTGTTTTATAGTCTGCGTCTTCCTGGCATTCGTTGCCGGGTTGTTTTGTTTGTATGAGAACTACGAGCCTTGTTTCAAGTTATCTCCAGTTTGGTTCCTAATAGAAGGAACTTTTTTCTGATCTTTCTGCATCCTATTGTGTCCACACCGATCCTGACACAGGATAGATCCATGGTTTCATGTTGTTGACACCAAATTCTGAAATTCGTGTTTTAAATACTGGCTCATATGTTTTAATGCATCAATTTTACTAAGACATTAAGCAGCTAAAGCACAGAACTGTCAATAAAATGCCCCTGAAGCAGCATGTCTGCATCAGCAATGCGCTTTATCTTGATGTGGACAATGAACTAATATCACTCTGCACTGTCATCTGTTTCTCAGGTAAATTAATGAAAAATATTAATTTTTTGACGTTTTTTTTAATGCATTCCTATCATTTTGATACCGTCTCTAAATTATGGAGTAGAAATAAATATAAATCACAGAACTTACCTAGTCATGGCACACACACACGCAGTAAATACACACTTGGACCATCTGGTGTTTTGGATGAGGTTCTACTGCATTCAGATTTTCCAACATCATCCCTGCCCCACTTGCAACAGATGTTTGCTAAATTATCAGAACTTCCAAAGCATATTAAAGCCGAGCAAAAAAACTTTATTTTGTGATGACATTCAATGCTACTTAATATTTATGATTTTTTTTTTCTCTTTTTCACCGTTGCAACGCATAAACCTTAAACAAATTGTGCTTGCAGTACACACACAAAAAGCCACTTCAGCATCAAAGAGATTTCAAATGAAATGTGCACTGTTAATGTTTCTATGGCAACCAGTGGCACTCGTGTCTGTTATTCTAGTATGCACATTGTGAAGCCATGGGTGTCTCCACCGATGTGTACATATCTTTATGTTGTTGTGGGGACCCAAACCTCACATCACAACATCATAGGGGGTGCATTTTTGCACAACTGGGTTTTATTTTTATTTTTTGCAAAAACTATAAACTGCACTGTCCCATTTTGTGTTCGTATCTACAGTTTAGGTTTTACCACGGCTTACCAAGTAGCTGGTCCCTTCGCTTTGAAGCACCGCTTTGATTTGCTGCGGTTCAGCTGTGGTATCCATTGAGCCTCTTATGGTTGGATTAGTGGGACACACAGAGAGCTGTTACTTACAAGATTTAATTGCATTATGATAATCAGCAGGTTGTGGAGTTGATTGGGTTTCCTGCCTGCGGGGTGCTAAGCGAACGTTTGCAAGTTACACTTTGAAAGCCCTTCAAAGATCAAATGATAATTATGCCACTCATTGACTGAATCAGTCAAATCACTTGCTTTGATTTGGAAAAGACAATTAATTAGTGGAACACAAATTGGTCATCCATCCCCACAACATTGGAGAGCTGTCGTAACCCCAATCAGTATTGGGGTGAACACACAGCAGTTAGAAACATGCAGGAAAAGCATTCTCCATGGCACTGTTTGAAGCTAAATTTTCAAATATTTTTCTTACAAACAAATTTTAATTTTAAAAGCTAAAATCCCATCTAGCTAAAGACACACCTAATTAGTTGCCCCAGATAAGTGCAAAACAAACGATGGAGCATCCAGTGGTGCAAAGGCAGAGCGGTCGACCTGTGATCAGAAGATAACAGGTTCAGTTCCTGTCCTATCATGCTCAATTGGTACTAAGAAAATATCCCCAAAATCATTGCTGCACCACCACCAGTCTGAACCATTGATACAATGCTTTCATGTTGTTGGCACCAAGTTCTTACTAAATGATGCAGCAGAAATGGAGACTCTTTAGACCAGACAAGGTTTTCCCATCTTCTATTTTCCGGTTTTGGCGAGTCTGTGTGAAATGTAGCCTCAGTTTCCTGTTCTTAGCTGACAGAAGTGGCACCCAGTGTGGTCCTCTGCTGCTGTAGCTCATCTGCCTCAGGTTTGGACGCGTTGTCCATATAGAGATGCTCTTCTGCAGACCTCTGTTGTAACCAGTGGTTATTTGAGTTACTGTTGTCTTTCTCTCAGCTGGAACCAGTCTTGCCGTTTTCCTCTGACCTCTGGCATCAACAAGACATTTTCAGCCACAGAACTGCCGCTAACTGCATAATTTCTTTTTTTCTGACCATTCTCTGTAAACCCTAGGGATGGTTGTGGGTGAAAATCCGCGCAGATCAGTAGTTTGTGAAATACTCAAAGCAGCTCGTCTGGCAAAAACTACCATACCACGTTCAAAGTCACTTAAATCACCTTTTTTTCTCCATTCTGATGCTTGCTTTGAACTGCAGCAAATCATCTTGACTGTGTCTACATGACTAAATGCATTGAGTTGCTGCCATGTGATTAGAAATGTGCGTTAATCAACAGTTGGTCAGGTTTACCTAATAAAGTGGCCGCTGAGTGCATATATATATATATATATATATATATATATATATATATAAATCTAGAATTATTTAAAGCCACATCCAAGTGTGTATCGTTGGGTTTTTATCAACCACTGGCTGGTGCATTTCCCTGCATCATTCTGTAAATAGCTGTCCACAAAGCGTCCTCATGCATTGTGATCACATTATAATGCGGCATGTCCAGCTGCTCTCTCCTCCTCATGCAGCATCTCCTTTTACACCTGTCCCATAATTCTACTGACACATCCAGTGTGTCAGCGCAGGTTCTATTCTCAGCAGCCATCGTTTCTCCACATTTAGACAATGATGTTGACAGTAAGCAAAGTTTGAGGGGGGCAGAGCAGAGGTGGGTTAAAGGCAACAACAGAAAATATGAGCAGGAGTTTCCTTTAGAAGAAGAAAGAAGTATATTTTACAGTAGATAGCCACCTACACCTACATTTTCTAAATGTCTCATGAATTGGTGGAATAACTGAACCCCCCTCATGTTTTTCTGCTAAATGTACTTTTGAATTTTCCATAAAAATGTCAAAACCTGCCGTGTTAGTTAATAAAAAGTTTTATCCAACCTTCTAAGCGTTCACGTTGAACATAAATCTACACAACTGTAGCCAAAACATGTGACGGTTTAAGGAAGTCGAGAAAATGTGTTTTTCAATCTCAATTTCTCACTTTAATGCTAAGCTGCATGCATTCCTCTGGTGTCTCAGTCCACTATACTTTAAAATGAATAATAAATGAGTTTTGCTTCTTTTGCCTGCTTTCTTGTGAGGTGCAAGCACGGGGAGCAGGACTGTGCGTGCAACAGAATGGCTTTAAAAAAGCAATACCGCTTTCTCAAGGCCTTAAAGACCTCTGTTTGAAGCTCCGGATCAAGATCTGAGGAGTTTCGAACACAAACTGTAGCTGGTGGCAGCAGCAATAAGGTGCAACTGTTGCAGGTGTAAAGCTTTGAAATGATGAGAGCTGGAGGCAGACTAACTGCAGTGATTTCAAATTGGATGTAATTTTAAAAAACTAACTTGGTAAAACCAATCATTTGGGAAAATACTATAAGGATGACTACATATTCTTCTCAGTGGTCTCAGGCTTTTTTGAATAGGTTGGCTGTTTTAAATGAATGAAGATTATAAAACAAAGCCGTAGATATAAGAAATGTCTATAGACAAAAATAGAACCATTAAAATAAAAATGGCAGATTTTGAGCGACATTCAAGAATTTTTCCCTTTATCCTGCCTTTGTGTATTTTTCCCTTCCATCTAAGATGTCTCCTGAGTTCCAGTCTTTAACAAAAAAGTCTTCAGCCTTAAGTAACTAGTGGTACACCTTCAAATAGTTTCTGTGCACCATTCTATTCATTTTATGTCTTACCTGTCTTAGTAATTTAGCCTGCAGGCACCTGACCAGCGACTGATCTTAATTTAGCCGTCCACCCTTGGCTATAAAAAGCAAAGCATTAACCCCCCTTGTTTACCAAATCATTAATGTTGCTACGGAGAGGGGCCACATGTGTGTGCTTGTTTGCATCCACGCCACTGCTTTTCATGTTAGTGCAATGACTCCAGCAAGCCTAGTTCCTCTCAGCAAGCTGTTCATGTCTATCAGCCATTTTCATTTTGCCATTTGTATGGCAAAAATTTGGATCAATTTGCCAGATTAGCCTCTAAGGTTGGGAAAATCTAATCTCAATGGATTATCCAGTCAAGGGAAATTATCTAAAGAGTTTATAAAATAAGAATTTGGATTGAATAAAAATGTATTATCTGTAGTTTTATTAATTAACTTTAAAGTTGCCAAAAATCCATAAGTTTTTTGAGTTTTTGTGGTTATAGACTTGTCAATTTTCAAACCTCAAACCTTAAGCAGATAACCATTAAGTTTACAATGTAATGTTTTTTTGTTTTTTTTAAGAAAACAAATGAACCTTATTTACCCCTACAGGAAACAAATATACCCAGATGACTCTAAAAACATACATAATTATGAACGTATCCCACGCCTGAAGCATTGTGCACGACTTCATAATTACAATCACTTTTAAGTCAAATGATAAAACATGTTGCCTTAATTCCCTGCAAATGTCAATTGTTGCCCAAAAGATTAATCCTGCCAGCCGTAATTGAATGCACTTAATGGAGCAGTAATAACGGGGCTGTGGAACATCAAATTAATGCCTTAAAGAGGGCAGAGCCACCGGCCACATTCACTAAGAAATGTTCTCAGTGGGACACAAAGAGAAAATTAACATTTTTTTTAGTTGTTTATTTGTCAAATCCTGAGTAGTTTGTTAAAGTTTTAACAAAAAAAGTAAAATATTGTTTACTACTGTTTAGTGAAAGTCAGTCATAAGAATTAAAAATGTAAATTATAATGATGAAAAAAATAGAGAATACCACCAAGACAGAATGAAATTTATGCCCATGGAGGGGGCTGACAATAATTGTTAAAATCAGAGTTTTGACTTTTTAACTCCTTCATTCAGTCTATAAAGGTTGATCGTGTCTGTGCTGCGCTCATTTGCTGCTTTCTGTTCTCTGATGTGTTCGCTTTGTCATGTTTAGTTCAGATCTCTGAATTTTTTGGGTCATATTTTAGTTTTACAGTTTACAGTTTACTCCTCAACATCAGTCCACAAAACGAATCTCTGAAAATCGGAATGTTCCTATTAACCTAGTAAATAAAAGTGGAAAAACAAGTTAACGGTGACACATGTGCTTCTGGAGTAACCCTAGTGCTATCCTAGGTACTTTAACATTGGGAGTTGGGTCATCTAGACCCCACCAGACAGTGCACTGAACCTTTTTTCTTCAATGATTTGTGATCTTCACTGGTTTCCATGGATTAAATACTCTTCACCTTTATCCACCTTTGTCATGGTAGGGAGAACACGTCAATATAAGGGTGGGGGTCATAGGATAGTACAAGGGTTAACCACAAAGATTATCTCTGCAACTTTATGACAAAGATCACTACAAAGACTTACTACACCTCCCTGCAAAAAAAGATTGATCATACTCTTTTAAGCTGCTGCAATGGGGTTTTTATTTTGACCAACAGCCACTATTGACCTAAAAAGCTCAGACTCATCAACAATGACCAGTTTTCTGTATTTATAGACAGGTACAACACACCAGTGGAAGTAATTGTACCTCTTATTCATTAAGATGGCTCAAACTTTCCAAAATACTAAATAGAATGCTTTCAAGTTTCTACTTGTAAAAGATGGCATCATCTGTGTAAAAGTGCCCATGTTCTTCAGACCTAACAATATCTCAGTTATTATTTTGACAAAAGAAACAAAGTAAAGCTTAATTGAAAGATTCTAAAGAGACCAGAGACAAATTGTAAAAATAAGTGGACATAAAAAAATCTAGTTGTCTAATATAGACCGTTACTAAAATATTGACATTTTATATTTTATTTGGGTTTATAAAGTTTTTATGTGTCATAGTCCAGGTCTCTGTGTTAGTATATTTTTTATGGTACATTTCTGCAAACATAGGTTTACGTCATGTTGTTATGAGTTATGTTTTTTTTTATCCTTTCGTTTTCTGTCTCTGCTCTCTTCCTGTGCCATGAGCATGCCAGGTTTAAGCTGCCAATCAACAAGCTCTTTTTATTTTTGTTATTCGCCTCAGTGTATTTAAGAACTTCTATTTTCTTTAGTTGTTCACAGCCAAAACCTCTCGTCTCTGTTTCTGTTGTCAGTTGTTAGTTGTTTTTTTTCAGTTCTTTATTATATTTCTGGCATTAGATCGGTCTTCTGCTTTTGGGTCTCCAACAATCCCCAACAAAAAGTTTGGTTAGTTTCACCTTTTGATTCAACTGATCTTTCTCACTTCTTTTTTTTGTTTTGTTTTTCTTCTCTGTTGTGTTCTGTTGTTGTGGTTTAGTACTCCTGAATCGTTTTTGATTTCAATAAAAAAAAAAAGAAAGAATTTTCTAAGAAAAAAAGATTATTAAAACATCTTCCAATGTATTCCAAACATTTTGGAGTCTCCAAAGCAGTAATATGCATTCATTCAAATGGCAACAAAAAAAAACTGTTTAGAAGTAAATGATCCCTGCATTACATTTATTTTTTGCTTTTGCATCTTCCAGACTCTTTAATTTCGATGCTCTGTGCTCCCAGTGAGAAGAACCACTGGGTGAAAACCTCTGACAGCTGCCAAAATGACACACACAGTCGCACACAGACTCCCAGGCTTATCCTTTGGCATCTGGAGATTCACTTTCTCGCTGGGTGACGAGCTCCTCAGGGCACAATGATGAAATGAGCTTTTCATTAGTCATGACATAAAGTATCCACTTTAGGGATAAAAACAAAATCTTTCTGAGCCGAGATGCCATGTGGAACAGATTATTATGAAAACAGCCCCAAGACCGACCCTACGTTAACTGACAGTTGTTCCCTTCATCAAAATGAGACCAATCTTTTGTGTCTGCAAGAACATTGCTGAATTCTTACTTCTATCTGCACAAACACAGCCCTTATGGGCCTGTCTAGATCAAATTACAAGCTTCCAGACAAACACAGTTAAAGATGTCATCTGACTCCGCTTTTTTAGGAGTGGTGGCAAATATTCTCCTTCGAGTGACTGAGTCAAGCATAGCAATGCCGTTTCCAAAGCTGATCTGTAATTTTGTCACGCAGCAAAAGGATTTCATGATCGAGATCATAAGAAAAGGGCGCTGAAACGGCTCCAAACCAAAACAAGTGTGCCGGCGGAACCTTAAGAAAGCTGCAGAAAAAGCAACGGCTGACCTTCTGAGCAGAGATAAGTTTGTATGAGCTTACATCACCTTCAGTCCCTGAACAATAATGTCTGAGACTCTCAACGTTGAAAGTACTGGTACTTTTAAGTTTTTGCAACTAAACCATATTCTAAAAGCATGTTATGAATGTATCTATTTTTTAAAAAGTGTGTTTTTATTTCTTTTTAAAACTAAAAGCTTTTTAAATACCACATTACCTTTTGCATATCAATTAACATTCCAGTTATATGGAATGTGATTTTTTGTACTTTAAATCTTCAGAAGGGGATGATTATTTTAGTTTTATGGTGGATTGATAGAGGGATGCAACCAACATAACACAAAAGGACAAAATAATTCAAACACCCAATCTGAAAAAAGTTGTGTTTTGAACATGTTCCTGTCGCATTTTTTTCATGATGGAGGACATATATTTATATATAAGGAAAATTTAGCTAAAAGTTGCATTTCTGAGGTGTATTTATTTAAATTGTTGTGAATTAGGAGCAGACCAAAAAAATGCAATTTGAAAAAGCTTGTAGGTGAGACGTAGAACCTATAACGGCAAACCACAAGCTCCCTTTTCCACTCTATTCTGATGGATTCACTTGTAGATTACTAGATACAAGTACATCTTCTTTTTCCTCATCTGAACTGGCATGTGAATTAAAACTGTACGGCTGGATAGCTCCAACATTGCTCACCTTTTTTTGTTTCACTGGCAAGGTCAGGTTGGGGTTGTGATGGACTTTAAACTAGCAGAAGAGACTGTAAAAAAATGGATGATGGGAAATGGGAAGGAATGTATTCTGCACCAACAGTCCCACCCACAACTCAAAGATAAATTTCTAGTTAATTACTTTTTATTTGGGCTAAAAATTGCATAATCATAATTAAAAGACCGCTGGGAATGCTTTTACAATAGATCAAAAGATGATCGGAGGGAGACTTTAATAGCAATTTTAAGGAGAAACATATATTGTCTTTGGGAGATTAAGTGCTTGTGTGGACGATAAAGCAGTGCTTTGCTGGAAAATTCCACCAATCATTATATTCAGAGTGATTATAATTGAATTATAACCATATGCACTCTGTGATTTTGAGTTTTGTATGCCATAATTCATCAAACCCCCGGTCTGATCAATGGATTAGGTTGGACTCATTTAGCAGAAGATGTAAAAGCTGTTTCGTTCATTTGTGTGTTTTATTATCAATGGCACAACAAAGCAGCAGGACCAGCCAGCCTGAGGACAAGATGTGATGAAGCAGCATGCTGGCGATTAGAATCGTGAGACTCTTATTCAATAGTTTGAGGATTAGCAGGATTCAGAGGCACTCAAATAAAAAAAAAGTTGATCTTTGTTCAGTCCAGCTGCAGCAATCAGTAAAGATTCCTCTCATACAAATATTATGAAGGCCTATTGAGATTTTTAGTCGGTGTAAATGTATCTAAAAATGAGAGACAAAGGCTGTAATGTAGCCTAATGTGACAGACAACAACAGGCTGAAAATGCTGGATGTGGAGCTCAACATCCTTTCCTGCTAAACAAGTCAGAAACTGTCTGTAATAACACATAAGAAACTGGTTTTAAAGGTAATTATTTGAGGTTCAAAATATTTTGAACTTAAAGTTCACATTATGATGTTCTCCATTATTACCCACAGCCTTCACTTTATAGTGCGCACTAATCGGTGCGCACTGAAGAAAACAGCAGCTCCACCCCGCGGTGGTTTCCAGGCCGCAGTATGATCTTTGGTGCAAAATACTACAGAGATGCATCACTGACAACTTTACAACAAGCACTTCTACAGTTCAAATGTGGCTAACCGTCGAAAAGATCTGCAGACGTCAAGCTGCTGCACATGGATTTTACTCCAAATGTAGGAATGTTCCCCCCAAAAAAGCCCAAATCAAGAAAACTTCACCCACCTCTTCCACTGTGAGAGGCATGCAGATGCGGTACTCCTTCATCAACATTGTTCCCGTGTTAAAGGTGATGGCAGTTCTTCTTGAATTGCTGTGTGGAACGCGGCTGCACAGAGGAATCCACAAAAATCACCAAATCCCCGCTCACTTCTGCATCAGCAACACCTCCAGCCGCCGTTCCGCAATGCCCAGACCGCTCTGTGCGCACAGACAGCAGGTCCAGAAGTACAAGAGGTTCTGTCAGGGCGCCAAACAACCCCACGCCAGCAGCAGTCACCTGTCCGTTCCACCTGTGCTGTTCCCGAAGGATTCAAACTCCGCGGAAACAAAACTCCAACCAAGTCAGTCGCTGAAGACGCGCAGTTTCAATCTAAAAACCTCTGAGTAGAATTGGTTCTCAAACAAAAACAATTTTTCTGCATCAAGACAGCTTTTTGTTAAATCCACCACAGGCAGCTTATGAGCAGAGATGCGCCACGATGCGCGGCGCCTGCGTCAGTGAGGGAGCTGTTGGAGTGCAGCGACGCTGCAGGAAACGAGGATGTGACAGTGAGACCTGAAGCAAGCTGCTTTGGAAATCACTATAAAGTACTGCTTTAGAGCAACTTTACTGATAAACAATGATTTAAAATAAGCAGTTTTATCAAGAAACTTGAGGAAAAGTCTCGCGTTCTGTTGATTTCCATCAGTGTGGCGCAGAGAAAAGCAGAGGAAAACAAATGAAACTCAAACATCTCAGCTCATAAGATAAACCATGGCTGATATGAACAAAGATTTTCAGATTACAGCTTCATAACACTATAATTTCTTTGAATGTAAGCGTATTTTACTCATCGCTTGATGCGTCTTCCTCGTATACAAGTTTTTGTATTAATCTGACAGGTTGCAAATTCAGCGATGGACTTGAACAACACAAGAAACTGGTCTGAGATGTAAAACGCGTAGACGATCATTCAGAATTTAAAACATTTTATTTTGAGTAAAAAGAAAAACAGATAACAGCTCATTCCCACGCAAAAACAGTGTCAAACAAAATTTAGGATTGAAGGCATAGATGGCAGCAAATGAGCAAAATTCGACATAAGATGTGTTCCAGCTATTTATTAATGTGTGTTTCATGTAATAGATTACTAAGCTACGCATTATTCTTTTTTTAAATCATTACTTCACTTTTTCTTCTGATTCAGGGGTTTACATGCGTAATTTAGGGAAATACAGCGTGAATATAGACCAAATCATCTGATTTCCAATTACAAAAACAAATAAGATTGTGTCTCATACTTAAGGTTTGGGTATAAATTAACTCAGAGATGATTAGAATATTTTACAACTTGCTTTTTTTTTTTTTTACATCCAAACAAAGCACTATGTGATATTTATAGATAGTGGTTTTCCCTTGCTTGATCCAATAAAACTTAACAGTAAAACATGAATGATATCTGCAGTTCCCCTTTCTACAGGTAGATGTCACTAAGCCTCTTTGAAGTAAATTCCAGTAATTCATTAAACCAAATCATGTGACAAACTGGAGCTATTATGATTTGAAAAAAAAAAAAAAGCCAACGATGGGTCTTGGATATGATGGAAAGTCACTTGTTGAACAAAAAAAAACAGTTTTCTGCACTATAAAAGGATTTATTATCAAATAATGATGATCAATGAATGTCTGCAGCATGTGTTTGATCCTGCTGAGCTTGCACATTTTTGGGTTAAATACATTCTCTGAAAAAGACCTCTAAGGCTATGCAGGTATTATTTTCTGTTAGAAAAACCTTCAGTTAGAAATAGACCTTTTATTTGTTAATCATCATCCACCCCTTTGTCAGAAACAAACATTCCTGCAGTTTATCGGGGCGTCAGAAGAATGCTTGGTTATATGGTTAAAATAAAAAACAAGTGAATAATTAACAAAAGTCAGTACCGTAGCCATGTCAATTTCATTACAAAAATGACTGAAAACTCTTAAAAACTCTCTTTAACTGGAACTACAATTTAAGCCAAAAAAAAAAACCTAAGCAAGGGTTCTCACTTTTGACCTCAAGAGGGTGCACTTGTATGTGATGTTCTTTTGAGAAGCATCTCTGCTATCATCAAAACGAAAATACACACATTCAGGCGAACAGCATCACCAACATTTATAACCTTTGGTTTGGTCTAAAATGCTTTTACTGACACTTCAGTAAAAGATTCAGTTAAGATTAGATCTAAAGGGACAAAAATACAGTAAAAGCAGTGGGATGCTGCTTTATTGTTAACCAGGGATCTTTAGATTTTATTGTGCAGTAAATAAAACTGCCTCTGATCAGAAAAAGAGGTCACTCAGGTATAAACTGCTGACAAAAACGATCAAAAAGATCCCTAAATATACTTTCAACATCCAATCTACTATAATTTAGGAATAAAAAATGCATGAAAAAAATGAGAAGCTTCCAGCAGAAAAGAAAATGCCACATGAATATATTTTATTTTTTTCAGTTTGGGACTGACAGATTGGGTTCCACATTGATCACAACATGGTTTAAAACATTTGGTTCTTCTAGCAGCATGACTGTGGTGCAAAAGGATTAGACAGTTATAACACATTTTTTACAGTCACTTTTACTGTGCAGGAATAAAAAAAAAATTGACTTCAAACTATGGCAGCTAATCTTCTTGTCAAAAGTGGGCACAGATGGTGATGCCCTACATGCATGGAGAAATAACCGAACAAACCGAAGAAGGTATATTTATAATAATAAAAAAAATAGAAAACTAAACAAAAAAAAAGGAATTTAATCAGAAAAACAAATAACATCTGGTGAGGAACAAAGTGACAGTTTTACAGAATAGGGACAAACAAGAGACAGCTGTGATGATGGAGAAACAGCAAAATATGAAATGAAAATATATAAAACAAGGTAACCAAGTGAACCAGCAACAGGCAACAATTTCATTGTATAAGATTTTAAATTGTCATCAATATTTGCCTCAACAAAAGCTTTCATAACCCTATATTGTGGCTAGCTTATTTATTATATCAAACTCCAACAACCAGTACGGCTGAAAATGTCCGACATCGCAGTTACAGACAAAATAAAGAAGGTTGTGTCTTTAAAAAAATAAATACAGAAGGATAAAAGTCTACAATCTAGTAAACACTGCAAACACAAGATGTCATTGCTTTTCTTCAAGAAAGAAAACAAATCTCCTCAAAGATGCGAGCAAAATACTGAGGTTTTATATGTGAGAAATGACCTCAGAGCTGACAAGGACAGATGTTCGATCTCTGAAGGACTTTGTGAGGTGACAAAGATAAATCTGTGGATAAACTGCGGTCTGTCTCCATTCCCACAGTGAGACTGTCAAGACAACACATTCTGAAGTGACATGTGATGTGAAGGGAGGACTGAAGGAAATGGATTTGTTATTGATGTTTTTAACATCCAGATACTAGTCAAAGCAGAGTACTTTTCCTTCATAAAATTAATTTTTATTGTCAAAATAGATTTGATATTTATTCAAATGAAAAAAAAAAGGTAAATATTGCATATATATGTATATATATAGCAAATGTAAATTTTAGATCAATAAAAAAGGAGGAGTGTGGGTTGACAATCTGGGGACAGTACCAGAGCCAACCGGATCTATGAGAAATCAACAACCAGAACCTTTCATTACCTTCAGATGTTTGCAAACTGAGAAAATCGAACTCTTTGCAGGCAAAGGAGTTACAACATCATCCATATCAGTCATTCTGACTGCAGCCCTTTAGAGCCGCCGCTGATTGCTGAGACTGTTTCCATAGATACGCTGAAATACAATTCACATCTTAGATTCCTGAGCTTTTAAAAAAAAAGTGCAGGGGCTTCTGGTTGACTGTCATTAACATAAAGAAAACAAACAAATCCAATGACAGAGGTATCCCTGTGTTTTTTTTAGGGTAATTTCAGCCTTCCTATTTGGGAATCTGGAGGGGTCACAGAGGTTTGTATGAGTCGTGCACATTTCATTTTGAGAGGGAGATAGTCTGTTGCATTATGTATATTAAAATCTGAATGTATTGCCATTGGGAGAAATTGCTGGATAAGATGTGGCATCTGTTTTATATCTTTACACTCAGCCTCCATTCCTCCTTGAAGATTAAACCACAAACACCCAATATAACAGCCATTAAGGTGTGATGGAGGGTGGGGGGTGGAGGCTCTTCATGCGTGTCAGTTTGTTTGTGTTCTGTGCACACGCCTGTTCCTGTGAGCTTGTGGGTCTGCTTTGTGGGATCTTACAAACAAACTGATTTTCCTTTGTCACAGTGGCTGCAGTGTTTTGGGGGTCTGGTGATCATCCCCTGCTCGCTGCTGCTTAACTGCAGCCTCCACATCACTATGGAGACACCGGTTGCTATACATCAACCAATCAGTGACGAGTAAAAATGGTAAAGCGGTGCCAGGTGAAGCACTTGCTTTGGGTTACTAACTTTACTTTGGTGTGGGTATTTTCTGCCTTACAGTGAGATGTTTCTGATATCAGAAGAGCAGGATGAAAATGGGGATTGCTTTTTATTGCTAGCTAAAGTACTCTTTGGTGTCCAAGTTAGTTGACTAAAATTTTGTGGACGTTTTTATCAAAGCAGATTCTGTTAAGCATGTTTACCAGATATTAAAAGACAAGTAATTTTTTGGGTGATTTGGCGTAGTGGTTAGGCCTCTCTACTGACAACTAGAAGGCCCTGGTTTAAAACCTGGCTGAAATCTTTTTCTTTTTCCTTCCATGGTCCAAACGCATGTTTCATGGGTTTATTGGTGAATCTATATTGCTCCAGCAACTCTGTGACCCTGAAAGGGGTTCAAAAGGTCCGGAAATGGATGTCCTTGTATTTGAAGGGTGTGGGTCCTTTGTGTGAAGAGTTTAAGTTAAAAGTTAAAGTTAAAGTCCTATTATTTGTCACACACCTAGGTGTGCGAAATTTGTTCTCCACATTTGACCCATCCCCTGGGGGAGTGGTGAGCTGCAGACACAGCCGCACCCGGGAACCATTTGGTGGTTTGACCGTCCAATCCAACCCCTTAATGCTGAATGTCAAGAGTTTTTTCCAAGTACTCCAATCCAAAAACATAGGATGATTTGCATTGATCTAATTGTGTGTGTTGGATGTTTGATGTTTCTCTACCAAAATCTAGTGACCTGTACAGAGTGTACTGTACCTTTGTCCAGTGGTTGCTGGGAGGTTCATTTGAATTATTTATAAGTAATTTCATAAATAAAATCACTTTATAAAAATGTTTAAAACAAAAATAACACATGTAACTTACTTAATAGGCTCCCTGGTTAGTTTGAACATCCATTACAATCATTCTAATGCCACAGTGTGGCAATCATTGTTATGAATTTGCCCAAACGCCGAAATTGAGAAAAGTCATGGTTTAGAGACACAAAAGACAACAATTGCAGGGCAGAAAAACTGTCTTTAAATTGATTCAATACAAACTCGCAGGTCAACAAAACCCAACGTTTGACCACCCAATGGATCAAAACAACTGAAAAGCATTTTCTCTTTTCTATTTAGTCTGGTTTATTTTAATAACTCTTGGTGGTGGAGCAGACATAATTGTTCATGCTTTGAATAAAACTTTTAAGTCAAAGCAAACAATGGATTATTTGCAAGCTTTTCTTTGCATGTCGACTGGAGGTCCCCCTAATTGATCCGGGCTGCTTTCTAGTTGTCACGGAACAAAATGATGAGTGATGGCGTGTGAAAAAGCACCCCAGGAGATGGCGAACGGCTCCTACTGGCCAAATTAATGGCAGTGATAACAGCCGATGACATGCGTATAATAGGCGGATGGCAGACAGCGGTCTCGGGCTGCGTTTGCTAACAACTTGTGTGATTAAGTGTTTTCCAAACTGGACACTTACTGTGCTGCGGTCATGTTGTCAACACATTTATAATAATGATGCCAATGCATGGACAAAACTGCACTAATGAGAACCACAACAAATTTGATCTGGCTGCTTTTGTGTGGGGACGGTGAAAAAGGAAGACAAAACAGCAGACATGAAAGGGAAAGAGGAGGAAGTGGATGAAAATGGGAGGAGTGCAAGGAGGTCAAGCCGGCTAGGGTGTGAAAAAGGCAGCGCCTGGAAAGTTAATGATCTTTCAGGTGGATGCTAATGAGTTCATCTGAGGAGCTCCAAGGTGGAGCCCAGACCATGATGAAAGTGGGGAGACACACACTCACATTTCACCTTTTTACCAGTAAAGTGCAAACAAAGATATAATATGAATTGATGAGTCACATTTCCATAAAACCTTCCCTCTATTGCCTCGTGTGAAAGGAGCAAGACTCAATAAACTATTCTTCTGCTCCTTCTCTATCTGTGCTGGGTACTTTGCATTCTGCCTGAATCTCACTAGTCTTATCTGGAGTTAATTTTCACAGTGTAATTGATTTACAATGAAACCCTTGGAGAACAAAAAAAAAAAAAAAACATTCTTAAGCTTTGCGAAGAGAGAAAAAAAAACAGATGAGGAAATGTTGCGATATGCTCCACTGATCCTTCGTCTGCTTTGCAAATTGCTTCTGAAACAACATTTACCTGGGTGGATTGGAGGTGGCTGTCAACTGTCGCTGGTGGCTGGGCACAGCCTCACCTGTTCCTCACTGTTAACGGATGCTTCTGCAGCCGAGCTCACTCACCTGCGTCGGGCTGAAATGCAGCTGATTAATAATGCAAGCGCAGAAGTCCCTGGAGGAACAGCGTTGATTTAACGGATATGAGTTTGTCATTCAGCTGCACATGCCGTTTACACGCCAACTGTGAACACATACACTTGTTTTTTTACTTGGTGCTTAAAATAAGGAAATATTTTACAGTCGAGCTCACTTTAAGTTGATTATTGTGACAAAGAATCTCATTAAAATCAAATGTGTTTTCCCAAACCTTTTGACATGCTTTCATTTGATGACTCAACTTCCTTCTTTTCTCGTGAGCGTGACAGTGCGGCAAAGTAAAGTATTAAGGTTGATGTGATACAAATCTCTGAGATAAAATGCTACGTTTGTTTCTTCCCAAATATGTTACAAGCTAATAACAAGATACACAGCTTCCATTAAAAACTGGTAATTACATCCATCCATCTTCAGAACCCGCTGGTACCCTTTCAAGCTCACAGGTTGCTGGAGCCAACCCAATAATAGCTGGGTTGGGTGAAGGTGGGGTACACCCTAAACAGGTTACCATTCTGTTGCAGGGCCTCATACGCTTACATGCTCACATGCACACCTAGGGGCAATTTAGAGACACCAATTAACCTAGGAAGCATGTTTTGGACTGTGGAAGGAAGCAAGGGGATACCTGACTGCAGACAAGATGATGGCCAGACATCATTTGCCAAAAGCTGAAGTTCCATACGTTTTCAGAATTCTAGCCCCTTCTGTTAAAACCTTTTGACGTGAAAAACAGTAATTATTATGATCGCCATTACAAAAGAACATTTTTGTTTGCAAAATGAGCTTAAAATGGGGCAAAAAACTGTAATAGTTTTATTCCATTCAAAAAGGATATTAACTAAATCCTTTTCAGATCCTGTTTATATTTGTACAACTGTTAAACCCTTTTACACTGGAGTTTTAGCTTAACACGATGAATCGGCTTATTCTGCCATGGACAAAAACAACTTTGCACCGGTATGCAATACTTTATATTAACAATGTGTTGCAGTGAAAAGTCATTTTTCCCTGCCAATCAGCTGATTCACATTGATCACGTAAGAAGCTACAGCAGGGGTGTCAAACTCATTTTCACCAAGGGCCACATCAGCATAGCGGCTGTCCTCGAAGGGCCAGATGAAAAATAAATGTAACTACTCCTTAATGTAAATTAGTCATTATTTATTTACTATAACTTTTTAAAGTGACAATTACAGTTACATGGAAAACATATGTTTGCTTGTTACTCTAACATAACTCCTTTTAAATGTGATTCTGTCAGGTTAGGTTATATGGACACTGTTTAAGTCCTATTGTGTAGTTGCCCAAGCCGATATTTCAAGTCTGATTCCCCCAAGATATGAATAAATACACCACGATTTTATTCCTTATTCTAAGAAATTAAAAACTTTTATGCTCTCGCGGGCCACAGAAAATGACATGGAGGGCCACATTTGGCCCCCGGGCCTTGAGTTTGACACATGTGAGCTACAGCATGTCAAAGGGCATAGTAGCTTTTGAAAGACGTTAAAGGTTGAAACATAACTGTTATGATTGCCAGTTAAATTAGCTTTTTCGGACAAAAATACAGTATTTTCTAACCGAAATGGGGGGAGAGAAGGGGAACTTGCTGTTCGGGTCGAGGACGTCCAGTTCCGGCTAGTGATGTCTGGATGCCTTCTAGTTGTCTACTGTAATGTCCTCCTGGAGGAAGTCGGAGTGCCCGCAGAAAACTCCTGCATGCACAAGAACACACACACAGAAATACTCCCAGCTGGGATTTGAACCATGGTTTTAAGGTGAGAGTGCTACCCACTGCACCACCATATCTGTTTGAAAACCAAACTTTATTCTGCACTGAGGAGAAGTGCCTGAAAAAGAGTCACTTTTGACACCCAAAAAGACTCCAACATGTCTGACATTGGCAGTTTAAACAATCTTTATTGGCTTAGAATTAAATGTGAGTTGAAACTCACAGTGTTTGTTCCATTTAAAAGGCTTTTGTGTTACCTCAAGATGCAGCTTTGCTCCTTTTGGAACAATTTTTCAGTTTTTTGGATTTTATTTTTTAATCTTCGGTTCTTTTCTGTCTTTTTTCATCATTTTACTACATCTGGCTTCAGTTCAATCCCCTTACCTGCAGCTTGTTTCAATAATGCCTTTGTAATCCTCATCCTAATCCTCATCCCATTGTTCCTATTGGCCGACTTTCCTCCTTTTTTGTGTGTTTACTTTTGTTTAACAGAAGTTGATTCTGAGTTTAAACTGAGTTTAAACTTTGTTGATGCTGCACTGTTTCTGCAACTTTTTCTGACTGTACAGTTAAATATTGATACTTTAACATTTTTCAAAATAATATACTGCCATGTAAAACTCACTAAGTTGGTTTACCGTGGCTAGAAGTTAATCTTTTTATGAGACAAATGTAATATTTGAGCAAGTAGGTATTAAAAATACTATACACTTAATGGAAGAACACACGTTCATCAAACATATTGAGCTTGAAAGACATGAATTACTGTTAATAAAGAATATTTTTTTGGAAATAGGAAAATAGGAAAATAAATTATAACATTTGCTTTCATTTAGTTACAAAACTTTATGGTAATGACTGTGATGCTCTTAGGTCATCAGGCTGTGGAGGAATACAAGGATAGTACCAATTACAGACCCATTCTGATAATCGTTTGATTTATATTAAAGTGTTCCCAGTGCTCTTTTAATTATGATTATGCCATTTTTAACTAAAATTTAGGACATTTTTTTGCAAAGCGGCAGAAGTTCACTAGAAATTTGCCTTTAAGTGTGAATCTGCCCAATCCTCCCGTCATCCATCTGTTTACACTCTCTCCCGTTGACCAAACTAACATTAGCAGTTCAACAGAAATGGCAGCAATATCAGAGCTATCCAGCCGTACAGTTTTGCCAATCCCAGCTCAGACAAGGAAAACAAAGACATACACGGATCTATTTGTCTGCTAGTGGATGCATCAGAATGGGGCGGAGCAGGAAGCTTGTGGCTTGCCGTTGTAGCTTCTACGGCACTGCTACAAGTTTTTTAAAACGACATTTTTTTGTCTGCTTCTGATTCATAACAATTTGAATAAAGAAATACTCAGAAGTGCAATTTTTATCTTGATTTCCTTGGTGTATGTCTTCCATCATCAGGAAAATACCACAAGAACATGTTAAAAACACAATTTTCATTAGAGTGAGTCTTAAAAAGAAGTGCTCGGCCTCCAGCTCTGTCCCTACCTGTGTTTTTTTTACAAAAAATGATCAAAATCATGTTTGAACATGGTGCACACAGAACACAATTACTGACTGTACTGAAAGCACAGTGTCTCTTAAGAATCCTGCTGGTTTAAAGCATTTTGCAATTATTAAATCATGAAAAACCTTCACAGAGGTGTTTTTGTGATTACTGTTAAAGCCTGATTGATCACAGGGTGGGTGGATGACCCAAAACAGCCGTGCATTAATTCTTTTTCAGTGCTGGAGTGCACAGAGAGCTGACAGATTTTGTCCAGCATGACACAATCCTGCATATTTCCAGGAAATGTTCTGTTGTTATGCTGGCCGTGTTCTGGAAAAGTGCTCGTCTGAATCAATAACACAAGCCACTTATCAGCAATAGCAATAGCAAGATGCTGCTGTGCTGATTGACTGTTCAGAGACATTCATTTTAAGATAAGCCTGATATTATAAGCCCAAGCAATGATGTCCACCTAAAATACAAGAAAAACCCTGCAAAACGATCCTACTTTGTTTTTAATATCTCTGATCTAGTCTTTCTCTGTCACTGTCACCATGGTGACCATAGGGCTCAACCAGAAGAGCAAACATTTCATGATGATGAATAAAAAAAATCAAATTTAGGATTAATAAAAGTTTGTGTTTCCATGCTGTTCTCCCACATTGCTCCTGAGTGACTCATAAGACATCCTGACAAGAATGAAAGCTTTAACCAGCCAAGTGAGAAAATGGTGAATCTTCATCTTTCAGTTTTCTACATGATAGTGAACACGGCACATCTGATAAGACAAAATGCACGCCTGAATTCAGATCCTCACATTTCTGCTTTTTACATTAATGCTATCAAATTAGTTATACCCCACAAAAAAAATAATGTTATGTTTGTTAAATTGATCGTGACAGATGTTCTTTACATTAAGTTTTGTGTTTAAAATAGCATTTTGTAAAGTTTAAATTAACAAGGAATCATGTTGGCAGCTAAAACTGGAAAAAATTGAAACAAAACAGCTTCTGTTGGATTTAAGTGATGGAGAAAATGGTTGATCACACGTACAAAAAAGGAAAAAGACACTAAATCTTCTTTAAAGCCCATGACTACAAAGCATCATTACCTTTAATAATCATTTCACTAAAGGCTCTACATGTCCTACATCATTTAAGACTTTTTTTTTAAGAATTACTCATTAAAAAGCTAATTCCCTAAACTATTTGTCTCATTATGATGTGATTAGTTTTTAATTAAAGCTTAGTGACTGCACTTATCACCCATGCTCACAAAAGAAATAGAGCTATATTCTACAAAACAGTCAGAAAATAATTTACTGGTGTCTGTTCAATCCTCCAGGAAACAGTATTTAAGAAAAACTGGCCTAAAACGTTTTTTCTGATGATGGAGAACACATAGAAAGTTCATCTTAAAATTACTTGCCATTTCTGTTGCACTGGTGATGTTAAGTTGGGGCTGTGAAGGGCTATGAGCTAGCAGAAGAGAGTGTTAACAAATGGATAATGGGAAGTGTGGACAGGCTTACAGTGCTTTAACAGTCTCGCCCACAACTCAGACATGAATTTCCAATGAATTTTTGCTGTTTTGCAGAAACTATGTCCAAGAAATTGACACAGGCTTTTTGATTTTGGCTACAAAACTGCATAATCATAATTAAAAGACCGATGGGAACATTTAAAAATAGATCAAAAGATGATCGGAGTGGGACTTTAAAGATTTTAGAAAAGAACAAAATGGGTTAAAAAAAAGGCAAGATTTCTGAGTAAGTTTTTCATGAGCTCTGTTCCATCATCCCCTCTTCCTCCCACAGCTTGTGTACAGACAAAGAACTGGTACTGCTTTGCACTCCTTGAGTTGGACTGAACTGCCTACAGCTCTATCTCCTCTCAACAGTCACTGCCAATCCAAGTCTTTAGACAGCAGAGTGCCTGCTCAAGAGTGCACTGGAGCAGAAAGATAGACAGGAAAGGTGGGACAGGGGAACAGAGAAGGAAAAACCTGAGAAATAAAGAAGGAGGATTGTGAGGATTGAATCAAATATAGGATGAAAAAGGACAGTTTAGGTAAAAGGAATAATTGACGTCAAAGAGAAGAGTTGTTGAAAGGAATTCAATAAGAATGATAAAAAAATCAAGATCAGAAAATGAAGGATGTTAGGCAGTGAAATGGGAAAAAAAATCTGTCAGAAAAGGAAAGAAGACAGAAGTAAGCAGGAGATGTGGGCAGAAGAGAAACACTGACAAAATGGCAAAATGAGAAAGGACGGAAAATGGCTGTGAGTCAGAGAGGGAGCGGCAGGATTGAAGGGAAGTAAATCCAGTCTCACTTAACTGAAGTGCAGAAAAAAATCTGAAGTTAAAAGTACATTAAAGGGACTGGAGTGTTGCCTGCACATGAAGAACCTGTGGTTCAGTTGGGCAAAGGAGTTATCTCAGCAAAAACTGTGCTTTCTTATCTTTAGGCTCAAGTGTCAGTTATTGGCTGTCAAACAGGCCAAAAGATGCTACACCTCTGTTCATTTACTGTACTTTTGCAGGTTTGCTCTTTATTTATAAATGCTTGATTCAAAAACACAAATCATACGGTTTCGTGAGGACTAGCAGAACCACAAATTGTTCCTTGAATCCAAACGTTGCCACAGCTTTCGTCATTGGTGCACTTTTTGCTAACCTCTCTATGAACAGATTTTATGCATCACAAAAAACAAGAAAAACAAATAAAACAAATAAAAAACCAAATGAATAAAAATGGCCTTAATATACATGCAAGGATGACAAATAATGATCTAAACCCACGATGGAGTAATAAATATGAATGTGTTTTTTCCCTGTTAACATAACAGCTTTTCATTTTTTTAGTTTCAGCCTGATTTAAAAAACTAACAAAGACAGTCCAAAGCATTGAATTTTATTGCTTATTCCACTGGATTTTGTCATGCTTCTTGGTCATTTTGGATCCATTCCCACTCTTTTTCATTCCTTTGAGTTGTTCTACGTCCTCCATCCTGTCAAATCTTCTCTCCTCCTTCTGAAGAGACTTGCTGAAAATCTAAGGCTGTGATTCTGAACCTCTGTGCCAGCTCGTCCCTCCTTGGGACAAAGTGGAATGGAAATGCTTGTATAGTTTGTAGCGTGAAGAAAATAGTGGCAGCTTTGACAGCACTCAGTCAGAGGTCAAGGAAGGGAACGACAGCTTTACAGGCACAGCTCTGATACACAGATGGCAGCGTCCTTTGTCTGCAGGAGAATACGTCCCCCTTCCATGCACAGCGTGTGACGCTCTCTTAATGCAGATCACTAGTGATAAATTGAACAGTTCATAAAGAAATATAAAAGTGGACAAATCTATATGACAAACTGAGAACACTTAATTGGATCTTTTTTGTGTTTTTTTTTCTTTAATCTGATATTTTTTTGGGTTTTAATAAGCTTAAATAAGTTTTAGTAAGATAACGTGGATGAAAAGCAGATACTTTACTGTTCTTTTCTCTTTTTACTTCCTGCTTTGTGTTCCTCCGATGGGGGTTTGTTGGGGTTCCCCTGGGGAACCAGGGTGTCCCCCTGTTTTACCTGTTGACAGCTGGTATTATCTCCAGCAAATACAAATATTCATGCACAGCACATAGTCCCCTAAAAACCATCAATACCAAAAACATTTCCATTTGACTTCAATAAAAATGTGTTGTCGAATAAAAATAATTTTCCATAAAGGATGACAAAAATTTGTATTGCTTAAAATCCATTTTATTGTTTTGGAAAATATTATAGACACTTTTGAGATTTACAAATATTATGAACTTAAAGAAAAAAAAACTTATCATTTCCCTTTATTTTAATTATTTACTTCTTAAATGTCATCATATAAAACATTATAAATAAACATCATAAATACATAACACAAATTTAAAAACAACTTTTGATCTGCATTGACTCTATTGGATTTTTAAAAAATGCTTAGAAAAACCTGGACATCTCATTTCCTTCAGTGTGACATTGGTTTTCTCCGGTTGATTAAATAATAGCTTCAGCTTAAACAGATGTTTTTGTGATCACTGTGAAATGTATGGGACACATTTGTGAGTTAGAAATGATGACATCAAACAACAGTTTCTTAGTTTTGTGCTGCCGAACGGAGGCATTTATGATATATTTTTGATTTTTCTGCACCTGCACCGTCTGAATGATTACAGGGTTAAGGTGACAGAGAGGAAAAATGGTTCAGTTTGTGTACAATAACAAGTTGCTATATGAAAGAGATTGCTATCATGAATCTTTGTGTCTGACAAATGAATCAATAAAAAGTATGGAAATATTAGGATAAGTCTCCACTGTGCCAACCTCTGTTTAAATTTTAGAAAAATCTGAACTAAAAATGATTAAATAATGTTTCTTGGAATGATGAAAAAAATAGGCCACATTATTGCATTTGTTTATACGAAGATAACCCGAAGATACCTAAGCAAAAAGTCAAATAAATGTAAATAATGTGCTTTATTCCTGCAATCTATTAAAATTCAATAAAAAATACTTGTTCATTTATAGCTGCCTCATCTAGCTTGATGTTAGTATTTACATTTAAGCAACAAGTTAAAACCAATTATGCCTTTTATTTCCTATTTCTACAATTAAAGCAGTCATAAATGTATTTCTAATGCATATATTTCCATCACAAACAGCTAATTTTGGACACATTCTGCAAATATTAGTCATATTCAAGCAAAACAGCATTTTTTTGTAAAAACATGAATTTTCTTAAAGTTGTAAATGGCTCAGATGGTCATACTTGAGTAACTTTAAGAATGACAAGCCTTAACTTAAGCTTACTTTAATAGGTCATCTATTTTAGTAACTGTTGTTTGCCTTAGATATTTTGTACATTTTTCTATCTGTGATAAAACAGGCATAGTTTGTAGCAATCCAGTGGTATCCTTTCTTCGGTTTTATTAAAGTAATTTTCAGATTTTCAAAATAAATCTTGAAAGCAATAAAAAATATTTTTAAAAAATAAATATAAATTAATAGGCCCTGTGATTGACTGCCAGACTGTCCAGGGTGAACCCCATTTTGACTCTTTAGTAGCTGGGATAGGCTCCAGCATCCCAGTGGTCCTGCACAGGAATACAGCAAACACAGAGTTAATGGTATGTACTTATATAGTGCTTTACTGTCTTCTAAGAGGGCCCAAAGTACTTTCACTGTACCATTCCCCCACACAAATACACATTCACACACTGATGGCGGTCAAACACTGGCGCCAGCCTATACCACCAGGGGAAAGTTTTGATCCTGAAGAAAACGTCTCATTCTGGTGGTTAGATGGTTGAATGATTACACAAAACTATTCCAATTTTTTATTCCTTTACCTGACACGCCTCTTGGAACACCTGTGGCTACTCCAAAGTGTCCGCCTCAGCGTCCATGCAGGTCTCCCAGGGGTTCCGAGGCATATGTGGCATGGAGATAAGGAGCAGGGCAAGCCCGCCGAGGATGAGCAGCATGAAGGAGGCGCAGGCACAGGTGAACGACCAAGAGTAGTAGTATTCAATCCAAATGGTCTCGTCGCTGTCAATCATTCTCTTGACAGACTGACGCATTACCTCAACAGAGATGATGATGCAAAGGCCTGTATGGATCAGAAGGGTTGTTTGGTTTGTACTCACTCAGGCCAGAAAAACAACACCAGGATGTTAATTAGTGTTATCAATTGAAATCAGCCCAATATTTTGACACCAACAGTGAGCCATGTCTGACCTGCAAAGGCAAAAAACATCCCAGCAGGCCGGAGCAGGTAATCCCGCGCCTTCCCAAAGGAGAAGATGACACATAGCGTGCCCAGGATCATGAAGAACAGACTGAAGATGGCGATGGCTGCTGCTGAGATATTATACTCTGCACAAAAAGAAAGAAAACTAAAAAACAAAGAAAGAGAGCTAGGAAAAGACATAGGGCAGGAAGTGAGAGTACAACGAGCATAAAAAGAAGGTGGAACAGGCTGACAGTGAAGTAGGTGAGATCAGAAACACGCAAGCACTGTTTGTGAACCGGAAGCTTTGACAAATGTAATGTTCAAAAGCACTCGGACGAGTTATGTAACTAATAATTAGCTTTCGAATTAGCCACACTTAACATCCATCAATTCAAACCAAAATGAGTACTATTTAGTGGATAGATGAGAGGCTGCAGGTTTGTAACTAGGAGATTAGAACAAGTGTCATTCGTCATGCCCCTGTGCTTTGGGGTGTTTTTTTTAGATCAAATTTTAAAAATCTACTTTACCACACTTTGACAGTTGTGGTCAACAAACGATTTACATGAAAACATGTTCTTAAAACCTCTTCTTGCACTTTGTGTTTACCTACATCTAGTCTATGTTTAATACTTGATGTATTATTCCATAAAGTAAAGGAAAAAGACATATTCAAATGATATTGTACTTTTCTTACTTTGGGTAATTAATTTTAGATAACATAAACACTACTGCCTATTAAAATCAACCTTTTAATATATATATATTTTTTAACATAGGGCTCCCTGTTTTGCATTGTTTGAGAAGCTGTTATCTACGTGAAGGATTTGGATGTGTATTTTTAGCCTTAGTCAAAGACATGAGAGTGCTTTTCCAGCAGCAATTCTCCTTTTTCTGTGAGGATTGTACACAATTATTATTATTATTATTTTGGTTTTCCAAAGCTGTCTTCTTTTCAGTTTATTGCCCTCACTGCATTTAAGCGTCTGGTTTTCATTTCTTTGTTGTCGGGTCACTCTATTGTTGCCTCTTTACCTCGTGGTTTTTGGTTACGTTTATTTATTGAATGTTTAAGTGTCTGCCACCGATCCTGGTCTCCTGCATTTTTGATCTGTTCCTGACAGAATGACCTGACCAACCTGGTTTAAGCAGTGGTTTATCATCCATGCTTCTGTCTGTTCCAGATTGCCAGTTCTCCCTTAAAATGGTGTTTCCTGTCCTGAAGAGTTGCAAGGATTGCTCCTTTTCATGTTTCCTGAGAGAGTCTTCGGGATTCATCCTTCTGCATTTTCCTGAGGAGAGGTTTCCCACATCCCTTACCTCCATTTCCCAGCAGGAACAGAAACTGCTCTGATTTAGTGTTTTTTCTGTTGCTCTTCCATGCGGGTCCCCTCCTTCTAGGTTTTGTACTGTATTAGGCTATCTGGAATCTGCCCTTTAAGGGAGGGGTACTGTGAGGATTATGCATTTCAGTTTGTTTTTGAGTGATATTTCATGCTTTTGTTTGTGTTCTCCATGTCATTTTATGTGGCCCGCGAGAGCATAAAAGTTTTTATTTTCTTAAAATAAAAATTAAACTTGGTGTGTATTTATTCATATCTAGGGGAAATTGGACTTGAAACCTCGGATTTGGCAACTGTACATTATGACTTAAACACTGTCCATATAACCTAACCTGACAGAATCAAATTTAAAAGGATTTACGCTAGAATAACAAGCAAACATATGTTTACTTTGCAACTGGAATTGTCACTTTAAAAAGTTATAATAAATAAATAAATGAGAATTTAACATTAAGGGGTAGTTACATTTATTTTGCATTACATTTGGTAACATGTATAAGTTACATCTGGCCCTTTGAGGACAGCTGCTATGCTGATGTTGCCCTCAGTGAAAATGAGTTTGACAGCCCTGGTCTAAGGGCAGGGATGCCCAGTTTAGCTTAGTCTGTTTACCTACTGAATTCTATGACCTCATGTTCTTTATGATTTCATGTTTACTATAAAATTACCGATATGAAGCCCATTAAGATGGCTATTGTTGTTATATGGGGCTATATAAATAAAACTGAATTGAATTGCCCACCTCCTGCTATCTTTATACTTAAAAGCTGCTCAGCCTTAATGGGTTCCTCCAAAATAAACATTTATATTCCTGGATATTCGAAAAAAGAAGTCCTCATCTTTAACTGTTGGTTCTTTGGTTTTCTGCCATTCTTTACAGTAATATCCATCAACAAATGTTTTTTGCTTTGCCTTACTTACCTTGTGAGCACCATTTACCTCTTCAGCTGGCTGATTCACCATTTCACCATTGAAACTTCCTGGTTTTACGGGATTCAATAAATGGCTTTCTCTTTGAGCAGAAGCATTTGATTTTCCTTGTTCCTATGCATACCTTCACTTCTGCAGGATCCCTTCCGCGACCGGCTTCCACGTCTCATCTCAATCTTTGAATACTTAAGTCCATGACCGCTCCTGCCTAACCACATCTGTCGATCTGTCCATCACCACTGCCAACAAGGGAGAGCTCAGATGACAGCACATCTCATTTTGAATTCATGTTTTTTTAAATGGTACATCTCAGCCAGGTTTCAAACTACATTTCATGTGATCTTTCTTTCTTTCTTTCTTTCTTTTCTAAGTTGCTGCTTTTGGGGAAAATTTGAAGGATTTTAAATCAGCTAGCTTCTCTAAATTTTCTTCACTGCTGGCCCAATGTTATCCTTTTCATTCACAAATTTTGTTTCACTTGTCCTCCTCCCTGCTTCCCTTTTTCATCAGAACTCTCATCTTTTTCCTTCTTTATGATTCCTAATCTTTATCACCTTCATGTGTGGAACATGTTTTTTTCTCAGTCTTCCTGTCTAACAATTGATGTCGGTGGGTTTCTTCTTTCTTAGTTTCTAGTCATGTGGATCCCTCAGCATATAAGCTTTTATCTTTTGCAACACCTTACTTTTATTTCACTCAATTCTTTCTTCTTACACCATTTAATCCTCAGCTCATCCTTCACTGGCTTTTTTGTGAACTCCCAAAAATCTTAAAGACCCACTCTAATGGAAATCACATTTTTGCTGTGTTTAACATGTTTATGTAGCATAAGTAAAGATTAAAACTGAATTCCTGAGTATTTTTATAGTATATTTTATTGTTCAGCTGAATAGCTTCAACATTGCTCGCCATTTTTAATATTAGGTTGGGGTCGTGAAGGGCTGTAAGTTTGAGGGAAAGCACGTCAACAGATGGATGATGGGAAGGGGATGGGCTTACTCCACCCCAACAGTCTTCTATCTTATCTTTTTATCTTGTCTTTATTTTTATTTCATTTTTATTCATTTTACTGGTCTACTTTGTTTTTATTTTGTTTGTTAATCTTTTGTCTGGTTTTTGGTCACTGTACAGCACTTTGGAAACTGCCTGTTTGAGAAATGTGCTATATAAATAAAGTGGATTTGATTGGAACAGTCCCACCCACAAAGCTAATTTCTGATAAACATCCGATCTATGTCCTGGAAATCGACACAGGTTTTTTATTTTATTTTAGCTAGAATGGCATAATTAGAAGGAAAAGACCACCGGGAACGCTTTTGAAGTAGATAAAAAGATGGTTGGAGTGGGACTTTAAAGATCTGATCACTGCTATTTTTAACTCCATAGGCTAAGATATGATGCCTTTTCTGGTCAAATATTTAAACCTTGTAGCTCTCCCCACAAATCAAACTCAACCTTTTTATTGATGTTTGTGGTTATATACCTGTATCTAAAATAATAAAATAATGGCCTCCATAAGTATGCAGATGAGTGCCTTTTTTCCGCCTCTGTTCTTGCATGTAAAGTTGGAGACATCAGCTCATCAGAAAGGTGAAAAGATGAACTTGTTGTGAAAGTGTGTTTATTTTAAAAGTACAATAAAGTTAACAACAAAACCTCAGATTTGAGTCCTATTTCAAGTGGTAAACTGTATATATATTTTTTGTAGTTTAAAAAAACTTTTTTGTAGAAAAAAATGACAACATTTTGTTTTAATGCAACCTTTAGTTTTCCCTTATTTCAGAGGTTTCAGAAGTAGACTAAAAATTTACTGTTGGGACTGTTATTCTTGTCATGCCATATGGTGCTCATTTGGAATTTCACATTTAATTCAGGCCTCCACTTAAAGTATCACCTTGACTGAAAAAACACAGGAAAATATATTTTTTATTATAGATGGCAAAAAATTCAGGATAGAAAAGGTTAAAAATTAGTCCTAAGACCTGCATTGTTACTTTATATAAAAGCTTTTCAGTTAACATTTTTATGTTCTTGCTTTTCCCTGATATTTAAATTCATTTAGTGTAATTTTCCAAATTGAAACTGCACATCTTTCAGTTCTATTTAATGTTTAAATTAAATGTAAATGTAAGAAAAATTGTTTTTAAGTGTATTTTTCTTTTTACCATTTAATGAATGTGTCATTTAGATTAAGTTTCTGTGTGGTTGTTTTTTTCTTAACTATTCATGAAGTACTATGCAGGTGATATAAGGTGCTATAACAATTTTGTTTTTACTATTGATCAACATTTTTATTGAGCTGTTTTTTGTTGTTGTACAAGTTTTTAAAAATTAATCTTTTTGCCGTTTCTTATTCAAGATAGACCCCCGTCTTGGTAACCTTGCGTCTTTGTAACTGTGGAGACACACCTACCTTTTTGAGTCTTCACTTCAAAAACTTCTGCTTCCTCTCCTGATGTGAAGTGTTTGAAGTAGGAACAATTTTTTGCTGCATAGTAAAAGTCAGGAAGGGCAACCGAAGGATGTGAAAGAGAAGGTGAGGAGAAAAAAGAGAGAAAGAGGAAGATTAAGCAGCAGGAGCTGGACAAAGGTTATACCTGTCTGTGCAAACAGCTATAGTGCTATAACGAAAAAAATCCCAGCCAACCCTAGAAACCCACTAGATTTAACACAGAGAGAGCTAAATGGCCTCATTTTGATTTTATTAAAATGTTTTTTGTAATATCTGGTTTGCATTGTTGCTATAAGCCAAAAGATATTAACATTTTTAGCTTAAATTCAGTTTCTGACTCAATACTTTTTAATTTGTGTGTCTCATGTCCAGCATCATATCTGGGATTTGCTGAGGGGACCCAGCCAAGAGGCAGAAATACAGCCCAAAAGTCTCTTTTACCAAACAAATACTGAAAATATGTTAATGTATATGCCCTCCTATACGGACAAACATTTAAACTTACTCAAACACAGCAAACAATTACATCTCCTTTAAGGGGAAATTTCCAAAATAAAGGGTTGCCCAATCCACTATTTTGCTTGTTTTCACTCTGTATCAGCGTCAGAAGGCTGAGAACAAATATTCCTGTAAAACACATTCCAGCGCAGCAATTTACGGTCAGCATCACAGTACTGTTTTGTGATTTGCTTTTATCATGAACACCCAGAATTATTCTCTGTTTTTATCTGTCCATACAGTGTCCAAGCCCGCTAGGTCCGTCTGGGGATTGCTGGAGCTTATCCCAGCAAACAAGACAGGGTATACCCTGGGCAGGTCTCCAGTTTGCTGCAGGGCCACAAAGCCACACACACTCACATCTAAGGGGCAATTTAGAGTCACCAAATAAGCTATAAAGCATTTTTTGGACTGTTAGGGGAAGGCAGACTACCTATAAACCTATGCATGAGGAGAACTTGCAAATTCCTCTTAGAAGGAACCCAGCCGGGATTCAAACTTCTCACTGTGAGGGTGCTAAACACTACTCCATCGTGCAGCTCTTCTAAAAAAGAACATATCTATCTGATATACATGTTTTCAGTTTTCTTGCTCATCTTCCAACTATGGTCCTTGATAAAGTTTAGGAATTGTAAAGAAATGGATCTGGGAGGAATCATTTCCTAATCATCCATCCCTCTACTTGGTGTCTCTAAAGGCAGTTCGGCTAACAGGTGGGTGGGGGGGGCTTAAGGCCAAAAGAGTGCTGAGATTAAACCCATAAAACAGACAGTTGGTGTGTCTACACAGAGACAGACATTGTTTGTGTGTTGGTATGTGTGTGTGCATGCCTGTGTGCATCAAGGAACAGAGGACATGTTTGTGTTACTTTGGATGGGAAAGAATCACTGAAGACGTAACCTAGCAACAGCCTGCTGCAGGTTTTGGCTAGTCCTATTTATTTATAAATGTAAAAAAATATATTATAACTGTTTTCATGTGCGTTTTCTAATGTGCTCTTTCAGCTGATCTATGCTGGTGTTAGTGCATTCTGGGGGCAGGTTCACAGAGCAGCTGCGCTCTGCAAATATATTATTTTCATTAGCCTTTCTCTCATTTGCTATCTTTACCTCTGGGGCTAAACTAATCTAACATAATAAGTGGTTGCTATTAAAAATGTTTTTCTAGTCTCTAAAAACATTTGACAGCAACAAACAGATCAGGAAAAAAAGAAAATTTTGATTTATACAGAGAAATCGAGTTTTCAGCGCTTGTTGTGGAGTTTCATCAGGATAAATTAAGAAGGATCATGCTAAAATGGCACAATTATTGTGGTTAAGTCTAGAAAGCTTCTTTTCACAGTTTCTCATGATTGTAAATATTCACTTTTATTTAACTAATGTTTTTACCATTGGGCAGACTGCTTAATCCATGATCATAGCCTGAAATTTATGATACAAAATATTATGGCTAAAAATTACAATTTAGCTCCTTTATGCTATAAATAAATAATAAACATTTTTTTTTCACGTTTGCACTCAAAACTGTAGATTTATCCAACCAAAGAAAATTACACCCTTAAAAACAAACTGCTCTATGATTGCACCTCTACCTTCTCAAAATGTCTTAATCATTTTAGGACTAAAGCCTGGGACCTAAATAAGCTGAAATCTATGTCGGATGGATGGAAAATTAAGTGCATACAAAGGGGATTCTAACATTGAAAAAGTGTAAGAAAAAATAAAGGCCCATGGCTGAGTTGAAGTCTTTTTAAAAGCCAAAACAGAAGACTCTTTTTGTGAACCAAATAAAACAATGAAAGCAATACACTGTGCTAATAAATAATTACAAAAGCTGGGAAAAGAGCAGCTAAAAAGGACAGTTTGGTATCAGATTCATGCAAAATCCAAATTCCAGGAACAGCCAGGAGGATAAAAACGAACAAAAAGTAGAGACATAATCACAGACAGGAATGCTAATTGTTTTGCTAACATGAATCTGGCAGTTCAACCTACATTTTATTACCCTCATCACTTGTCTAATCAATCCACATTAGACACAAAAAAGAGAATGCATTTTTGTTACTTACAAGACAAAATAGACAAACCTTGTTTTTCCTCACAAATTCATTTTGCTTGTGAGGCAGAAGGAAGGTGGGAGTTCTGGTTAAACAGATATGATTCATCCAATTTACCTAATCACTTAGCAATCTTTCACAAATGACTGCAATAGTTTTAAACAAAATGAGGAAAATGCATTTGCTGCTGCCATACTTCTCAGGTATGTGTTCATGTTTGGTGTGTAATGAATCATTTATTTTCATTGTATATGATCTGGAAAAGGTGAGACACTCCATGATGATCAACACTCTAAACTGTGAGCACTGAGCTGGGAGGAGAACCTCTGGGTGCGTGTCATCAACCTTGCAGTCTGGCTAATGGGGAGATTTAGTTCCAGGGGAGCGTGATTAGAGTGGGGCATTGCCTGTCATTTTAGTTTCACCTCTGTCCATTAAACACTCGCCTTCTCTCTTTGATGTGAAGTTTCCAATTTGCGGTCACTCCCCTCGCAATTCTTCCTTCTCCATCAGTCACTGTGTCTATTTTTTACTCCTTAAACTCAACTTTTTCTTGGAACATTATTTTGACCTATGAAAAAAAAGCTCTGTTGTTTTTAGAAAATCTTTCAAGAGAAATTGTTTTTCTATGACTTCTCGTACCTAGCCGCATAAAGAGAACAATTAATTCACAGTCAATTCAAATGGAGAAAATGATGCAGCTGCTGCAACTTTAGCCCTTTGGACAAAGATGTCTTCAAAGTGTTACAAGGTCAAAACACGAGGTAAAACAGGAATAAAAGCAACAACTGAAATGCATTAAAGGACAAAAACTCAGGACTAAAACTGCAATATTTTCCACACTATAAGGCAAAATCCTTAGTTTAAAAAACAACAACAACAACAGTATGCCTTATAATTTGGAGCACCTTGTGTATGTATTTATGATTGAGTGTTATTGAGAATGTTGATGTGACTAATGTATAGCAGTGTCGGACTGTGTTTTGATTTTTTTACATGTTACTAACATGGTTGGGAGTTGGAACAGTCACAGTAATGTTTGTTTTAGTGATATCAGTCTGTTTCCTTACATGTGGCAAACAGAGTTTGGAGTAAATCTGCGTTCACACCGAACGCTATTCGCGCATCAGTACCAGTTTCAATTTTAAATCGATGGTACTGACATGATCTGAGATCGTGGGTCGCGATTTGAGCACCGGGTGCAGTTTGGGCCAAAGTTCTAATATCTAAGCTATGGTATGGTTGTCTCATTTACCAATCAGGGACTCAGCTGTGGACATGTGACCCCACGAGGCTGGCTGGCGGGTAGAAACAGGGCAGCAGCTGCGGCATTGGGGAGGCTGTCTGCTCGGGTCTCCTAAACGTTCTTATATTTTTCTTATTTTCACTCAGACAAAAATTAAAAAATGTCTTCTAATTTTAGCCTTGTTTTTACTTTTTCCCCTCTCAGGATAATGCGGGACAATAAGCCTTCGAAATGGGTCGCAGGGAAACAGAAACGGGGTGGATGCCAACTTTCATTTAGATGCAGCTCCTGCAGGAGGAGCGAACTGGAAAAATCTCTGATTGATTGCACGAACCCAGACATGAGATGTGATTACCAAAGTAGACGTCGCTCATCAGGCTAAAACATTTGGTGGTATAGCTCCTCACACACATGTCTGGGCCGTCACGTTTTTTTAGCACATTTTCGAACAGGCGTCGAGTAACAAATTTGCCACGCGGCGAAGGAGAGGGGGCTGACATGCAAATCGCATTCGGAGTAAATGCAGCTTTTCAGGTATTGTGAATATACTAAAATGGCTAACATGCAGTGGTGTCAGACTGTTTTTTTTTTACAAGGTTGGGAGTTAGTGTAGTCACAGTAAAATTTGTTTTAGCGAAATCAGTCTAAAAAACCAGTGCCCTAGCAATTTCCCAGAAGTCTGTGTGAACTAATGTGCATTGATGTTCACTAAATTGGCAAATATCGACCACAATGCATTGCGTTTGAACAATTTTTGTGAAAAACATGTATTTTTATTTATTTGTTTATTTATTTATTTATTTATTTATAACTTGTTCTGTCCAACAGCTGAGCAGACAGATAGGAGCTGAAGACCTCTTGTGTTGGAAATATTTTACTGTTACAACAGGGGGTTCTGGATCTTCTGACATACAAGGTGTGTATTTGGACAAGGAGTATTGGAGACAGGGGGTAAGGGAACAGAAGAAAGGGGGAGTTTTGGAAATCTGGAGGAATACAGAGGTGGTGGTGGTGGTGGGGGTACAATCATTAAGCAACAAGATGCTGGAGGACTATCATCATTACTGTCTGGTGTAAATGTTAGTCAAAAGGGGCGGGGCCTGTCCACACACACACACTCAAGTGTTGCAAACATACCTCTTGGCTCCAAAAATCTTCACGTACAGTCATGTCAACATGTGCTCAACACAACTACAGTTCACACACACATATGCATACAAACCAAATCATGTAAAGAATTTCAATCTGTCACACATACTATTGTGCAAAGGTGAGCTGACAACTGTGCTCAGGTGGGTGTTTATGTTCTGCTGAGGTGAATAATGGAATGCCTAAAGAGGGAGATTGCCCGACCGTCCCCACACCAAGACCACCGGCGAAGCTGTAGCGGTAGCCAGGGCCCCCCGACACCGGCATGGTATAACAGATAGAGTGAATCCGCCTGCCGGCCAGTCCAGCCAAGCACCCAGACCAGGGCTAGCAGGATCATCCCACGGCCCCCAATACCAAATTTACTTTTATAAATATCAACCATTCCCATTTTCATCATCAGAACACAGTGGATTCGAAAATATATATTTTTTTTAATTGCTCGTATTTATTAGGTTTTTACTTGGTTAAATTTCCCAAATTAATAAGAAGTAGGAGTGAACATGGTGTCTGAATTAACATAGTTACTGTGAACACAAGTCTGACTGACATATGAATCAAAATTGAGATATTATTTGTTCTATGGTCTTCAAGGGAAAAGCTATCTGATTATGTGCAAAGAAGTCCCAACTCCGTTGTAATGTACTGACTATGCTTGACATTTGAAATGTATTAAGTGCAAAATTCCTGGACTTGGGCCTCTCTTGCATGGGTTTAGCTTCATCCCATAGATGGCAGCACTGGTTACCCAATATGACAGCACCCCTGTTTAATTCAAGAAGGGCCCAAGTCCAGAGACTTTAGTTGGCTAGTCCACTGAAATTATAAAAGTGAGGTGCTTCATATTGTAGCATTTGTAAGCTGGATAAAGTATTAATCATTTGGTGTAGCCTCCCTTTAAGCTATGCAATCAAATACATTTCCTGGAAAAACAAACCTCTTGGACTTGGGGCCCCTTTTGAACTAACCAATTCTCTTGTTTCTCTCTTGTTTCATTTAATGCACTATGTAGTGCAGTGTGTCTCATACATGACATAAGTTCAAAAATAGACCATTTATTGATGGCTCACCTTATATTACACTGTATCCTATGGTGGAAATACATATATTATGAAGACTCAAAAGTCTGCAATACACAGAGTCAAAAGCAAAAAGAAAAAACGCTTAAGAATAGGATTTGAAAATGAATACAGTGTCTGATGTCCAAAATTTCACGGTTTCAAAGGTTGCAAAAACAAAAAAAGCTCTGTCCACTCCTAAGTGCTGGCACTATTTGTAAAACAATTCCACCAGGATTTCCTTATAAAAGTGGGACACAACAGCACAAAAGGGCCTCTGTGTCCTTTATAACCCATCATGCATACATTTGTGGTGTCTGACCTTACTTATGGAGATAAAAACAGGCTAATCTTACCTAGTGATGACAGCAATTATCTGGAACATCTTTTAAATGATGAATTTAAATTCCAAACCTTTTACTATATTCATTTTATTTGTTTATTTATTTTTTTATTTTTTGGTTTGTTGTGGTCTCCACTCTCTAGAAGGTAAAATGTCTGTGTGAGGTACTGTCAAGATTTTGCACCTTCACAGCTGGAAAACCTCATTAAAGACACTCTAAAACATATAATAAAATCATCTCCCATGCCTCTTCTTGCACATATGTGCAGATGTTCGGACATGCTCACAAAAGCTTCATTTACGCTCTTTATTTCCCAGCAGAGCTGTATGATATGATCCATAAAGGCTTTGCTGGGTGTTTTTATTTATTTATTTCCTAATATTGCACTCAAGCTGTCATGCGTCATTTGTGGGAAGCTAATTGCAAAAGTCATTTGGGTTCTCTGTTTTGATGCTGTGTTACCCAAGCCACTCATGGAAAAGCTGCATGTTTGTTTGGTAAAAAGTGCATATGTGCTTCTCCTGACGACTAATTCCCCCTTTGTTTTGGGATGTGTTAATTCGTGTTATTAAATTTGATCTGAGTAGTTGACTTTAGCAATATATTGCCAGGTTAACAGTTTTTTTTACTTTAAAAATGTGCTTTGGTTGCTTTTAAACATTAAACTAAAAGCAGACACAGAAATAGTTAGATGTTGGTTCAGGTGTGGGGTAGTCTCAGATTTGGACATTCTAATACACCTTCAAACAAGTGAATTATTAGGAATACAAAATATATGTGTTATTTTGTGTTGTTGTCCAAAGGCATATAACACTAGAAGGAACTTAAGTAGAATGATTGAAGTAACCAATACATTGCTTAGCAACACCTGAGAGACAACAGTATGAAACTGTGATATTAAGAATCCATGTATAATCTAACCACATATATGTTATTTTGGCAGTCAAACGCAACCTTTTTATTAAATATTGCTGTTAAACAACACATTCTTTTTGACAATTAACATTGCAAAAAAAACGAGCTTGTGAGGAATTGGTACCAGCCTGGTGCACATGGGTTTCTTCCAAAAAACAAAAATTAATTTAAAAAAGCAATATCGAGGGATATTATAAAGGAGTCAATATCAAGGCAATAGCTGAGATAGCTGCCAGATATTAAGCTTCTTTTATGAAGCTTGTTTATTACACAGGTTTTTGTGCAAATTTAACAGATAAACTGTAACACTTTGCTAGCCACTCATCCGTGCAATGTTGGCGAATCATTTTATTTCAAAATATGAAACATTTTAGAAATGAATACCTTTATTTTCTAAATACACCATTTTTCTGGTTAAAATACAGTTTATACACATGGAAAACAGTTTATAGACTACAAGGCTTTTTTACAGACCAGTTAATTTGCATGCTGGCAGCTAACCTTTGGAATTGTCCTGATGGGAGACTGTGGTGGATAAAAGTTTTTTCCACACTATCTAGACAAACTATGGGCATAAAAAAGCTGAGAAATTTTTAGGCCGAATCTGAAGAGTTTCCCTACATCTCTGGCTCCTTCCTGTATTGCTCCAGTTATAGGGGAATATGAAGATGTAGTGGGGTCCAAAAGTGTTTTTTAGGAAGGAGCTGTAGCAACTTAAGACTGGCTATCCCTCTGCCAGCAGGGTGATCCGCGTTTTTTGTGGCGCTGAAGAGAAAGGCATTTCTTAACATGAGTGTGCTCTGAAGCACAGAAGTTTACATTTTACTGCAAGTAATGACTTTTGCTTTTGCATTACTTTTTAAAGTTCTAAAATCGATGTTGTTGTGTATTTTCTGAGCCTTATCATCATCAAGCGGTAGTATCTTCCGAATTTGAATTCACTATTTTTTTCCTGTCTTTTCGCTTGGAGGGATAAATTAGGAGAAGCCAGAGGGGTAGAGAAGCAATTCGGATTCAGTTAGTAGAATATACATTTGCAAATACTACATTCTGAGTCAAATGCATGGCAAACTCCTATTGCATATTTAGACACTTTGACAAAACACTAGAAGCTCAAAGAAACAGTATAAAAACTAGTTCAACAACTCATCAACAGCTTGAGAAAATAATGAGGTTCATCTACTATGTGTACAACAGATGAGTAATACTTAAAAATGTCTTCACAGCATGGCATCACATCCTTTTATTAAAAGCAGAGGACACTTGCTGCCTCAGAGAAAGCTGCAGCCGTTCTGTAGAACTTCCTGGATTAATGACGGAACCACATCTCAGTGATCCACTTTGTCTTGATTTGTACATCTGTCAGGTTGTAACGAGTAACAGCATTGAAAATTAAAAGGAAATGTTCCTCTTTTGTGTTCAAATACTCACACACAACCACCAATGCTCTTGTTTACGTGCTTTTGTGACACACAACACGACAACAACCTTCACTTAAGGCCTTCTACCTCCCTCCTTGAAAATGCCCCATTCCTACCCACGTGTTCCCACCACTGTCTTCCTTTCAGTCTCTTTCATTGCTCTCCAGTCTCCCAGGTGGACACTAACTCATGAGCTGGAGCAGGAAGCCACACTTCATTTAGGCTTGTGCTGTTCCTGAGGAGCTGGAGCCTGAGGCAAAGTCAATGATGTCGGCAGAGGAAAATCTCTCTGTTAGGCTGCAAAGCACGTGCACACAGCCAGAGGCCAGTAGACAAGGGTTTCTCAAAGGCAGGTTTTGCTTAATGAAAGCTTGTAATTAAAACTGCACTGCATTTTTTTATTATTGTGCCAAAAGAAAGAAAGTTGTTGTCGTTTTGACTTTTAAGTACAATTGTATTCCATTATGCGGAGGCGTTTCTAAAATTAACATATCACGTACTTTTGTACCTGACGGGTGCAGCCCCTCCTGTTAATCAAGTTCACTCACTTTAAAGAAAACATCTTTCATGCAAAAATTCTCAAACGCAATTTTCACAATGGAGCATATTTTTTTTGTCTATCTCCTCAAACTGAATCCTTTCCAGTCTTCCGTCTCTCTTGATCAAAGCCAACGTTGACAGTGTGCAATAAACAGCACTCAAGACATTAAAGTTATAAACCATATTGTGACTCTGGATTTCACTATAGAGTAAGTCAGACAGTATGCTGACAAACGATCCGGCGCATTCTGTTGCCGTCTGACAGACGAGCGGTTTTGGGGTTTTGGTTCGCTGTGAAGGATGGAAGCAATCCTCCATTATGCACTTGACTTCAGCTGCTCGTGTGTGCTTAATTGGCAGTCTGTTCACTGACTTCCTCCATGCAAGATAATGGCTGCTCATTGAGAGGCTGGCCATAGAGCTGTGAAGCATTAGTCTAAACTCCCTCCCCATAAAATGTGCTTGTGTGAATGCTCGCACATTTGCCGGCATATGTGCTACCATGTGCCATTTTTGTTAAAGGGGGACAACACAGATGAAAAGGGCTGATCAGTGATGCTTCCCAGCACTGACAATAGAGCATCAAACTCAAACAATGTCACAGACACTCTTTTATAACAGGTGCTATAAATAATGTTAAGTGTTATTTTCTGAATAGTTTATATTTAAAAAATATCTTTTTGCATATTTTCTAAATTAATGCAACATCCTTCACACTTATTCAGACTTATTTAATGCCATACTTTATTACATTTTTATCAATGAATTAGATTATTTTAACACAATTTTGTACTTAGTTACAAAAATTGACCCAAAGTTATTGGTTTCACAGTTGTTTCTCCTACATTTCATGTAAATATCCCATATGGACAAGATTTTCAGGGGCTGTGTGAGCGAAATACTTATAATCAAATACAAAGACAATAATGTAAAGGTTGTTTGTACCTCCAGGTAGGCTGATGGGGCCGCATCCTTTGCCCTGAGGGTCCTTCTCCACAATGAAGATGGTCTTCTTGCACAGCCTCCAGAGGCCAAAATGGGCCGCCTCGCAGGTGGTGTTGAGTTTATCCACCCGGGGGCTCAGAACTGCCCAGTGGTCCGTCACCACTGCAGCAAGCATGGCTGACATGCCAACCACCATCACCACAGATGTTATCTTGACCTTTGTCACCTGCTCCTCAAACATACTTGTGGAATGTGTGTGGCAAGCAGAGAGGGCGCCCGCACGAGCAACGGAGGTGTAGAAGTCCCTGAATGTCACGAGTAAAGGTTACTGCTGTTTTTTTGGCTTGAATGTTGAATCCAGATGTCTGCTCGTCTTCACCACACTGCTGAAGTCCTGTCTGCTCTCCAAGGTTTGCTCTTTCCTTCTCTGCCTTGTGCCTGGTGGTTAATAAAAAAAAAGCGGGCCAGATAACGGTGCCCTAGTTTCTAGCTCACTTCTCTCTTCCTCTCCCTCTCTACTCACCATTGATAAGACCATTCAGCAACACAGTGTATATGTTTATGTTTACATCTTCAGTCATGATGAAGCCCAGTTCGTTTTGATTTGAGCTCCAGAAACAGTCTATCAACTGTCAGAGCTTCGTTTCTTAAGCTCCAGCATCAAAGATGATCCAATGCAAGCCTTCAACAAGATTGACACCTCTGTTCAATAATTCATGGCCTCCACCGTAATCAATCAATCCATCAGGAATCTGGAACATTCCCTGTCACATTGCTTCCTCTTATTCAGTCCGATCCATTTCCAGCTCAGTTGTCTCAGGCGCCAGGTGTCAGGGGACTCCTAAAGAGAGGATTTCCTTTATTAGTTGTCATCTGAATGAGCTGATCTACTTTACCAGCCAATCAGCTGTCAAGGTTTTAGACAAGGGTCCCACCTGATGCCAGCCTCTGATCCAGATTTAAAAAGATGCAAGGGCTTTGATATGAAACCTCTTGAGTTGAATTTTTTATTTTAGCTTTAACTCCTGAAATATGCATCAGTAATTTTGATGTGTAGATTGTCTTCATGGGTACATTTTAACTTTGTGGCAAGACGTAGTACAAGTTACAGAGTAACAATGGCAAAAAGCAGCTTGTAGATTTTATAGTCGCAGATATTTTTCTTTTTACGAAAACTTTAACCAATCACAAACTATTCACTTTTCTTTTTAAAGAGCATTACAATAACACTCACGTATTTAAGGAAATGACCAAACAAAAAAACACAATCGGGCTATTCCCTGTAAAACATCTGCATCTACCGACATGCTTTTAATAAACCACAGCACCCCACTTGAGACAAGACTGGCCCATTTTCTGCCCTGATGACACTCACACTGCTGTGTTTTTAACACACGTTAAAGGCGTTAAGATCTTTCAAGAGGATCCAGAAAAACACACGGAAATGAAGGTATGTCTATTTCTAAAATGGGAAAAAAAAAGTGTTAGGAGAGGAGAAAAAAAAAAGAATTCTCTTTATCATCATATTCCAGTTGGATGCATTTCCAGACTTTACTCCCAAGGGGGAAGAGTTCCTCCACAAGGCTTTGAGAGCGACCGCTTGTCTGCAAATTTGCAATAATAGTGTCTGTCGGTGCTGCCTGTCTACCAGGCTGACCCTGTGACCTGAGTCATTTGCTCATGGTTCCTTAGTGACTGTGAAGACCAAACACCCCCTCCTCAGAGATGCATGGTATCTAAGCAACACGCAGCGAACAGACACCCACAATGCAGTGCGTCACACGGACAGAGACCCCTGGTGCTGACCAGCTGCAAACAGACTCATATCTGACTCACCTGCGCAGGTTAGTTGTGATGCTGTTATGCAAGGAGGATTATTGCCACGTTCTCTGCACCGGAAATGAAAAGTTTCAAGTTCCAGACATCTACTGGAAATCTGCATCAACACATGTGAGCCAGCAATGATTCAATTAAGTTAAACCTGCCAGACGAAAGATGAAAAACAACCTTAATTGGCGGCTAATTTTACTCCTAGCAGATGAGGGTCCACAGCCTTCAGAGAGACCCAACTGTGTTCGTTCGCTAATGACAGGAAACATTACTCATGTTAAATTAGATTAGCTGTGCCCAGAAGCCATTTCTATGAGGGTCATGGTAATATTCATGTCAGAAACAGCTTTCAACACAAGTTTTGCAACAGCAGTGCCACTCTAACTCTGTCCACCTGTTTTGGTTGGGCTGATGTGACATAGGGTAGTGAGCTTTTGTGTCATTGAGAGCAGATTGAAATTAAGTGAAATTAGGTGAACGCAGTTTTAGTGCCACATCCGATGATTGCCTTAGCAAAAGTGCCTGCTGAGATTAGAGGCCGCCTCCCTCACTTGAGTCAAATCTTGAATGTGTTTAACATTTGGATGTAAGAGGTCTGCCATTAGTGGGATGTCCACTGATTTATTTTTTTGACAAGCAGTGTGGAGAGCAGCACTGCAGAGGCTTATTGCTCATTTGGAGATGACAGTGATTCAGTCCTACGCAACTGAGGAGGCACTCGGGGGCCTTGAGGTAACCACAGACATCTGATGGAAGTGCTGCCATTAGAAAGGACATCAGTGAAAAACAAGATCCACTAAAATCATGACAATTGTGCAAAAAAAAAACATTTTACTTTTCCTCTGTAGCTGAAGCTGTAAAATGACATAAGAAATGACTCACTCATTCACTTTACTCGTAATTAATGTGTAAAAGCCACAAAAGAACACAACACATGAAAAACACAAACTATTTTTAAAAATCACTCAGCATTAAAAACATTTTTTAAACATAGGAAAACATTGTTTGCACATTTGGGGATTCGTGAAACTTGGATTACTTCCCGAATTTGTGTTTTTCTGCTTAATTTCAGGCATTCAAAACTGGATGGAACTGGGGTTACTTCTTTGTGTTTTCTACAGACTACAGATTAAAAAAAATCAGTATTTGACATTTTTTACCGAATCTGGAAAGACCCACTCCTGTGAAAATCACATTTTTGGTGTTTTTAACATTTTCTTGAGGCATTTTTCTCTTGATGAAGGACCTATGTAAGGATAATTAATCTTAAAACTGCATTTCTTAGGATAGTATTTCTTTATACAAATCGTTATGGATCAGGAGGAGATGAACACATGCAGTTGCAAAAGGCTTGTAGCTGTGACTTAGAGGTGCTACATTCGGTGGGCCACAAGCTCCTTGCTCCGCTTCATTCGGATGAACCACTTGTAGCTGGCATCTGACTCAGATCTGTATGGCTGGATAGCTCAAATATTGCTCACCATTGCTGTTGCAGTGGTAATGTTAGATCAGACAGTAATAAAAAGATGATTGGAGGGGGACTTCTTAAAGTATCTTCCCAAAAATGTTCAAATTTAACTACTATACCAAGACACAAGGACACAAACACATGACCCTGATTTAGTTTATTTGTCCATGTACAGAATATTTGAAGAAAATAAAAAATATATTTCAAACTTAACAATAAAAGCGGCAGATACAGTAGATAGTAAAAAGAGCAAAGGCACTGAAAATACCTTTACGATAGTGATAAGTTTGGTTTTGATCGTACTATAACACATTAATACATTATAGATGTTCAAATGTTACACACTCTCCTTTTAAACATCCACACTCAAAGGTTCAGAAGGTTTCTTCATGAAAATAGAGAAGATGCTTTAACATATGGTAAGCCATTGAACAGTAGAAGCACATACAATAAAGTACAGTTACTGCCCATACGAGGAATATAAAATAGAATTTTTTCTCCTAAACATATCAGTACATAATTTACCTATAAATAAGAATACTCAACAAATCTACTGACTTAAACAAGAAAACCAGTTTTACCTGAATTTAAAATTAAATAAAATCACACTGCCTAATCTATAAAGGCATTGCTATTAATTTTATTGTTACTTGGATTTTTTTTCCTCTTTTTCTCACATTATTTGTATTCATAGTACATTTATTTACAGTCTTACACTGAAGGCTGATTTTGATTTGAAATATATATCTATATAAAGTTAAAGACTAACACAAATTGCTCCTTTTTTTGTACATCCAAAGAAACATTCTTGTATGGACTGATCCTTCTACAAGTTTGTCTGAGCACGCTCCACACAAATCCCAAAGCAGGCGTTCAAAAAACAAGCTGGAGTCAAACATTCACAGCGTTTAATATAAAACAGTGATGACATTTTACTGTTCCTTTCAACTTATTTTCAACAGGTTTTAGCTCTTTTTTTTAGCTCTACTGCTGATCCATTTCCTGCTTGAATCCATCAGAAAAAGATGTTTTTTGCCACAACTACACTGCATTTCCTGAGACAAATGACAAAGCACAGCAGAGATGGACCTGCAGGTATTCTGAGTCTTAAGAGATGAGAATCCAAACTGTTCCTTCTGCTTCTGTCTGATCTCTCTGCTGGATAAACAAAAGGGGAAGGGAAGCCTCCAGATGGACTCACAGTCTGGGAGACGGGCAGGCAGGAATTTCCCGCCCAGCTGTGATGTTTAACAGTTAAACCTTTCATGTCAAGGATTGGTCCGGAGCAGAAGGGAGTCCTGACCTGGGTTGTTCTCACAGTTCTGGGCACCCCCCTCTTTTTTTTTTTTTTTTTGACAGCTTCTCCTTTTCAAACACAATGGCACATCCACCGTGAAGTAAGATGGAGAGATGGCAGGCTGTACTGGAAGTGGTTTAAGGTTTGCTCTACTGACAAAAAAAAATGTATTGAATTATAGATGCAAGAAAAAAAAGTCCTGTCTGAACAATCAAGATGATGAAACGTGATGAAGGTTCTCGTTCATCTAGATGACCTTGTCTTGAAGATGAATCATAGCATCAGGACTTAAGCCTACATGCCAACATTCAACTTCAAGACAGTCAGATGGAATCTTAAAAGCTTCCATCACAATGTGTTAAAAGCTTCATTTAGAAGTCATGTAAAAACATAAACATAAGACATAAAATAGGTGTGCTCTTTCTGCAATTTGAAAAATGTGTCAATCGTGACATGAAAATGTAATAACTTTCTAGCCCTGACCAGCGCTTAAAAGCTAAGATAGAGCAAACTGAGGACTGTTTGCAATAATACACAGCACTATGTTTGGACAAAATTTAGAGGAATTCAAACTGTTAAACAGGGTGGTGGAAATATGATCATTAGAGATTGTACTAAAAATGCTGTTTGCAGCATCCTCTTCATAGAAAATCATTTCACTATCATTAATAATGTCCTAAATTCCATTAAATTCATGTTAAACAACTGAATTAAGAGATTTTGTTTACAATAATGTTGATTTAATTTATTTCAATAAATAATGACACTTTTACTCTTATGTTGTAAGTATCTGATATCAAGATATGGTTTTGTTATGGGTCTTGGCTTTAACAGAGAGTGTGTTACCTTACACACTAAATGTTTTGTAGAAATGGCTTTACTCTAGTGTCACACACAAACACAACACTTTTAAATGAAGTACAAGTCATTTAAAGTCATTTAGCACCCTGTTTGATTCACACATCTCACTCTGTCGATACTCACAGAATGCAGGGATCAACGCACTGATGACAGCTGGCTTTTTACATTTAAAATTACAAAATGGCTATTTTATAAACAATGGAAATTCTGATCGTTTCAAAATTCACAGATTTTACCCAAACATAGCGGCCCGTAGTTCAAATCAGGCGTCCTACCAATCCCTTGTTCATCACACAGGCGTGGTCCTGCGGTTCACCCCATCCTTTAAGTCATTAGGGAAACAGTTATGGACCTGCAGGAACTCTGCAGCGCCCTCGTGCTCGGGGCTGTACGTGTTCTCCGTCATACTGTCCCTTGCCAAAGCATACATGGAGAGCTCGTCAAGCGGCCCGCTCGAAGACGGCGCCCCCTTCAAACCAACAACCGGGGAGTTCTCCCTGGAGGCCTCGGTGGAATGAGAGCTGGCCTGCGACGTCCGCCGACGGTAGCGGAAGCTCGGTATCCTGGAGTATGGGGAGGAGGAGGAGAGTGAACGGATAAACTCCCGTCGCGCCTTCCAGCGAACCTCCTTGTTCCTCTCAATGTAGATGTTAACGGCCAGGACTGCCACAGTTTCAGCTACAATGAAGGAGAGTGCACCAAAGTAGAAGGACCAGCCATAGGAGTAGGTGTACTTCTTGTCATCATCGCGTTTGTCGCTGGGATCTCCTGCGTTGCTGGATATGTAGACAATGATGCCAATGATGTTGCTCAGACCTATTAAACAGAAAATAAGTGACAATCAGAGGGAATTGGGAAGAGGCTGAAAATTAATTTTGCAAAGTGAGAAGAAGTGGGCGTCATCCATTCAGTACGTTGGGATTAATAAGGATCAAACACAGAGCACACAAATCACCAGCCAGTGTCTACGTGGAGGCTGTAAACCATTTCTGAGAAACTTAATGTCTTAGCTTCTTAGAAAGAAGAAGAAATGGAAGTCCTGACTTTTCAGAAAAGTATCATCTTAATGATTGCACCACTGTACACTGGTCAGATACATAGACTGTAAAAACAATGGACGAATCGAGGTGTGACGTCCCCCATAGAACTGCCTTGTGGGTACATGCGCTAGTATCGAATAACTGTGTGAACGCTCTAAAGCAGTGGTCCCCAACCTTTTTCATGCCACGGACGTCACACAAACTTTCACGGACCGGTCTTTCAAATATAGGCAGATGATTATTGTAGCAATACTAGGATGATGGAGGATCAAAAACGGGACAAGACGAACCCTGTGCTTTTATTTTGACACGCTTTACAGTTGACATGGCACAGGTCTCATCATCCTCTCCCCTTCACACACTCATGGTGCAAAAAAGAAGTACTGTCTATTAAATGTAGCTTTCTTTTTTTTTTAAGTGGAAGGCTCCTCTTCTGTCTCCTGGCTGGGTCTTTTCCCCTCGGCAAAGAAACTTTCCAAAAGACGTTTTGTTTTTTACTCATTTAGTTAGATCCTGGGTTTTATTTTAGCAGTAACTTATCACATGACCGAGAAGAGTGCCTTGGCATGTGTCAAAAATTACATACCAGCGATGCTCACACTTTTTTGCCATGTGAGCTACTTTTGAGTCGACAATGTCTTGAAGTAAGATTACACAAAGATACTTTTGTATTGACATATGAGGCGTTTTATTACAAAGACAGAAAGCAGAGACTATCGTATGTCAGGCTCTGTTGTAAACTGTGCAATGGGGGGAGCATGGCATTTCAAAGGCGCTGCTGGCTCCGTACGAAGCACGTGCCATGGAAAAAAAAACAGCTTTCTTAATGAGCTTGTATTTATCGGGCAAGAACCGTAAAGCTGGTAGCAGGAGGACACAGACGGGGCGGCTTCAATAAACACTCCAGTTGTCCGGAGTGGTCTTGTGCCGGGTCAGAAAGCCACTTTCTGATGACAGACAGAATTTGCGCTTAGTGTATTTAAACACGCTCTGGGGTTGGGGACCACTGCTCTAAAGAATCCACATTCTTGAACTCGCCACACATGCCCAGAGTGTATGTAGCCTCACAGGGAGCACTTTCACGATCTCACCTGCAGCTACAAAAAGAATGCCTGCGCTGAGGAGAACGTTGTTTGTCTTGCTGTAGATGCGTCCCACCCCTACGCAAAGTCCGCCAAGCATCAACAGGATGGTGCTGAGGATGGGAAACACGCTAGATGCTCGAACTATACCTGTGGAGAAGATGATGGCAACTTTTTAGTCATTTATTTAGCAAAGGATAAATATAAATTGTTAACACAGACTAGCATGTCTTGTTTGGGAGTTTTTACATGTAAAAAAGGGGAAAACATTTTTAAATAATATGCATAAAAATGTTGTTATTAACCTTTCGGGACCTTCTTCATTCACTCTCACCACTTTTCTACCTCTTCTGCTATTCTCTTTTGAGAAATCCATTATCATTAATTCTTTGGGGGCTTGTTGTGAAAAAGCTTTGATAATCAGCTGTGGGTTGCAACAAGAGCTCTCATAAACCATCACAACCCAAAAAATGCATGATTGTCCAAGGTTGGATGCAGTGAAGTGTTTCATTTTTGTTTTATTTTTTCCTGTGATTTATCCTTACAAATAGGACTGAGTTGGACTTTTCTGCAAATTAGATAAAGAACCTGACGTTTTTTGAAAGAACTGAATACTCAGAACACCCACTTTCACCACCATTTCGAGGAATCACTCAAAATCCATGGAAAGACACTTAAACATATAAATTTAAGGATTTATTTTCCTTTTCAGACTAAAATATTGAAGGATTTTTAAAGGGGCCAAAGCTGAAGGACAGTTTTAGTTTTACCATCATTTACCCATGAGGATCTGGATATGATTATACGATAAACAACAACAAAAATAAATATAACCTAAGGGCTAAGCTTCAGTTTTTTAAATAAATCATTAAAAACACAGCTCCATCCCTTTCCATAAACAATGAACTGTCAATATTTTACTGGGTTTTTAGATAAGATTACATCCTGTTATCAGGAAAAGAATCTCCTCTTGTTTTGTTTATGTCAACATTTTTATTTCTTTGCCTGTAAACAAAGTGCATTTAAATGTATAGCAAATACTAAGTTATCAAAGGTTACATAAATAAAACTGTCACCCTTTAAGAAAAGTTAAAATTTAGTTTATTAGCTGATCTGAACAGTTCAGTCGTAGACTGCACAGTTTCAAATATCAGGCCAAATACGGCAGGAATAAGGCGAATTTTCTTCTACTTTCTGTGTAAATATTCTTACAAATGTTAAGTACCATGATACACACTATAACTTATCATGAAATTTCCCTATATAATAAACTGTACTTTCTGTTTACCTACTCTCTTCTAAAAAGTAGCGTGAAAAACAACAATAACTTACCACATAAGTACTCTGTAAGTATCCATCCTCTTTGTTAGGTAAGTACTATGAAATGCAAATAAGCCTACTAAGTAAAAAGTAAATTCTTGGCACTTCTTCATGGTACTTCAAAGGTATTTACTGTCTTGTCACACATTGTAAATACCATGAAACATACAATGACATAACATATAAAATTAAGGAACTTTATTTTTACTTATCTTGTCCTTATATGTGATAAGTATCACTAGAGAGTTGTTAATTCAACACATAAATATCCAGTAAGTACCATGTAAAAACCCAGTGGGTTCTACCCATAGGCCTACCCATACTACAATGCTGTTAACCTTTAGCCTTTCCAGATTTTTTTAAGAGCAACTTTGCATTTTTTTTTTCTTGCAGTGCATTGTATTCTGCATCCTGATTGGCAGTTGACATTGTTATTAAATGTCCTCCATTCCATGTCTCCTGTACAGAATACGATCAGTTTGTCACATTTACATAAATATTTGATGCAATCAAATTGTTGTTTTGATGTCATAATACTAGATTTTTTTTTCTATGGAGGTTTAAACTAATTGAGAGAGAAAAGGTTGAAAATGTTCTTGTGAGAAAAATGTAGACAGTGTGCAGTGAGGAGTTTTACAGCCTTAATAACATCTGTAATCCTACTTCACAGGATATTTATGGAACATATCTGATAGGTGAGGGAACACTGCGTTACTTAAGTATATACCCGGTAGGTGTAACTACAAATTTTTAATGAAAAAGTTTGGTTTTGATCTTAGTAGTACGCACATGCTTTGTAATCAAAATAATTCAGAAAAAAAATTGTTTTCATCATAACGCAAATAAAAGCTGTTATAAAAAATAAATGATCAACGCTAAAACAAAACATGTGCAAATAAAGTTGAGAGACATTTCTCATATTTCTCTTGTATGTAAAAAACAATAATCCCAATATTAAGTTTCTTTAAAAAAAAAAGTTTGAATTTTTTCAAACTGCATCAAAGTGTGCAGCCAGAACACAAACTGGTCAAACAGAAGACACTTTGACAGCTGAATAAGAGCATGGTTTTTATCGAGGCATTTCTGACCAGACATTTTTGAGACAAACCCTGGTCCCCTTTGCCCTCAGGAAAACACAGAAAGGTGGCAGCTGTCGGTTTCCAATTACAAGACCCTGTTTTAACCATGTCTTTCTGCTCACAGCAGTTTCATCCGAGCAGGGCTGAGGACATTTCACTCCTCTCAGACTGGAATGACAGCTGAGTGATGCACAGTTTCTGTTCACTGTAAATGCAAAAAGACAGCCCTGCTCTGACAAACACAGGATTGTCTCAGGACATGTGGTTTGCCCTTAAGAGAACTGCCAGAGTTAACAAAGCCAGACAAAAAGGATGAGCGGGACACACTTACGGAGCAGATATTCAGAGCTGTCTGTGTCGTAGTCGTTGTCATCTGGGAAATGGTTGATTCTGTAACAGCTGCCTTGATTGATGCCTGCAGCACAGAGGAACCAGAGAGAGTCTCCATGAAAATGTGGCAAAGAATGGGGATTTTTGTGGAGGGACATGGTTGGTTTTAAATGTTCTCATTCTTGCACATTCTTTACCTTATCTTTCATCAATAAAATGAAGTGCTGCACTGGCAAAAAAGGGAACAGGATTGGGCGTCCCACTAGCCAAACATTCTCCAGGATCAACTCTGAAGTTGATATTTTACCCTCAGAGGAAATATATTAAAACATTTTTAAAAAATACCAGTTCTTTAAAGTTTATTCCTAAAGAAGCATTTCAACACCCGCAGAGACCTAGTTGGCTCCAATCATTGACTGTATATTAGAACTGGACTGACAGTCCCTTGCCTTCCAAACAGGATTTCACATTAAATTCAAATTAAATTAGACAGTCTTGCTGTTTGCTTTACATCAGTAGATCATAAAGCATTTCCATGAAACTTTGTGTTTCTATCAATAAAAAACAGTAACTAATTGACAACATTTAGTACCATGCTTTACACTGTTTTTTTAAATTCCCATTTAAAAGACAATCCAATCAAATGTGGTGCACTTTAAAAATTCCACTTGCAAATCTAAAAAAGCCACAAATGGTGAGTGGGTCCGGTGGAAGCAGCGTGGGGGACAAAAGTGTAAATAGTAACAGCGGTTACTACAGCCTGGCATGTCACACATGTATCCATTATGTTACTACCTCAGCTTGGAGCTCATTCTGTTTATAGCACTTGACTTACACCCACTTTCCTCCAACTGTACTTAAGATAATATCTTGAAATTTAGGGGCTTTTATTTGTTTTGAGAAATGACTCAGTTTGTTTGAGATTAATGCAAGATGTTAAAAAAGGTGAGTAACAAAAAAAAATAAGGTGAGTAGGAAAATAAATAAATAAAATTAATCTATACATCCACTTTCAAAGGCTGAATTCAAATCCCCTTTGGGGTCACGAGGTTGCCCAAAGGCCGGGTATATCCTAAACAAGTTGTCAAATCTGTTGCAGGGCTACACGCATGCACACCCATGGGGCAATTTGGAGTCAACAGTTAACCTATGAAGCATGTTTTTGGACTGTGGGTGGAAAGAAGAGTGCTATAGGAGAAAACCCATGCACAAAGAGAAGAGTCAAAAAGTTAAAAATTAATAATTAATAGATTGTGGATGTTATAATCTGCACATTTAGAAAAAAAAAAGTCTAAATAAGAAGACAAACTAAAACTAGACGGTGCATTATACACAGGTTTGATTCCTTTAGGAGCAGTATGTCTATGAAGACTCTCATTCATGCAGGTTGGTTCCATTGTAGTAGGTTTAGGGGATGTCATCTGGACTTGGTTTTTAAAGTTAGAAGACGTTTCGCCTCTTATCCAAGAGGCTTTGTCAATCTGAATTAGCTGGTCTAAGAGCTGGTGTATATGCGCTCATGGGGGAGGAGTCAGACCTGAAACTGGAGGTATTGTCCACTCAGCCTACATGGTTTCGGGTCGTTAATAGTCCTTTGTCCTCAGCTGGGGGTTGGGGAGCCAGTGACTCACTCTCCAAATTGGTCATCTCTTTCAGCGGTTAACGACTCCGGTGGAGCTGGTTTGGTTTGTTTAGGTTTCAAAACACTGCCGTAGATGGATGGAAGAATAAACCTGAGACCACCATTCTTATTAAGAGAAGGTTTATCCTTCTTGACAAAGATGGCTTAAATTTAGGAGCAGTAGTTTTTTTTTAAGTGAAGATCAGCATTTAAGCATACTAAAACAGGACAATTTTAAGTGTTTGTACATGTATTTTGTATTTTATTGTACAGTTGTGGCCAAAATTTTTGAGAATTACATAAATATTGGAAATTGAAAAAGTTGCTGCTTACGTTTTTATAATAGCACTTTACATGTACTCCAAAATGTTGTGAAGAGTGATCAGATCAACTGCATAGTTTTTCTTTGCCATGAAAATGAACTTAATCCCAAAAAAGCTTTCCAATGCATTTCATTGCTGTCATTAGAGGACCTGCTGAGATCATTTCAGTAATCATTTTGGTAACTCAGGTGAGAATGTTGACGATATAAGGCTGGAGATCATTATGCCAGGCTGATAGGGTTAGAATGGCAGACTTGACATGTTAAAAGGAGGGTGATGCATGAAATCATTGTTCTTCCATTCTTCAAGGAAAGACTTCAGGGTGAATGGACTGCTGAAGACTGGGGCAAAGTCCTTTTCTCCGATGAAGCCGTTTTCTAATTGTTTGGGGCATCTGGAGAAAGGCTTGTCCGGAGAAGAAAAGGTGAGCGCTACCATCAGTCCTGTGTCCTGCCGACAGTAAAGCATCCTGAGACCATTCATGTGTGGGGTTGCTTCTCATCCAAGGGAGTGGGCTCACTCACAATTTTTCCCCAAAATACAGCCATGAATATAGAATGGTACAAAACACCCTCCAACAGCGACTTCTTCCAACAATCCAACAACAGTTTGATGACAGACAATGCATTTTCCAGCACCGTGCCATAAGGCAAAAGTGAAAACTAAGTGGCTCGAGGACCAAAACATTGAAATTTTGGGTCCATTGCCTGGAAACTCCTCAGATCTTAATCCCATTGAGAATTTGTGGTCCATCCTCAGAAAGCAAGTGGAGAAACAAAAACCCACTCATTCTGACAAACTCCAAGAAGGGATTTTGAAAAAATGGGTTGCCATCAGTCAGGATTTGGCTCAGAAGTTGATTGAGAGCATGCCCAGTCGAATTGCAGAGGTCCTAAAAAGTAAGAGTCAACAGTGCAAATACTCACTCCTTGCATAATTGTCATGTAATTGTTGATAAAAGCCTTTGAAACATATGAAGTGCTTGTAATTATATTTCAGTACATCATAGAAACAACTGAAACAAAGATCTAAAAGAAGTTTAACAGCAAACCTTGTGAAAACTAATATTTGTGTCATTCTCAAAACCTCTGGCCATGACTGTAAATGTGTGTGTGTGATTTGATTTACATCATAGCCAGGGGATTCATCTGCAAGATTACAATTTCTTGCCCCAATTTAAGATCATCTTGCACACCAAAATTTTATTTTGTACAGGAGACCAATTATTACCATTAAAAGGTTTTAATAAAAGCTGCTATAGTTCTGAAAACCTCAGCTGAGGATATCTGGGTTCCATCTTGTCTGCATCCAGTCCCCCCTCCAAAGGTGTCCTCCTTTGATCCATCCTCTGGAGGAAAGGTGAATTGCAATCGGAGTTACAGAAATGCCCTAATCTAACCCCTTAATGCTGAGAGTCAAGCAGGGAGGTAACGGGTCCTATTTTAAACGTTTTTGGGATGACTCTACCATGGATTTGAACCTCCCAGTCTCTGGTGGACACTCCTCTATAGGCAATTAAGCCGGTTCTTGAGATGTTTGCTGATTTTTAGTAAAATATGTGTAAGGCTGATCTTTGCAAACAATCTAAGATTACCTATTTACATTTTTGTGTGTTTTTTGCAGGTTTTTTTTGCATTACATGGGTGAAAGCAACCATCTACAATAGCAGACGCTTTGTGTATCCCCTTCTGTTTTTTTCATCATTCTAAAAAAGACACTGGCGTGGTTAACATGGGTTGATTTTTGGATATATGATAGGTAAACCTTCAAACTTTCATTAATTTAACACCTTCTTAATAATCTATCAGTTTTGCTCCATCTCAGCTGCTAAAAAGTGAGCCGCATGACCACTGTTGTCTGTGACAGCTTTAAAGGCATGCTACCCTAACTAGGTCTGCTACTTAATAAGGGAAATCCAATTAATTAGTGTCAAATCAGTTGTTAAAAAGGGAGCACAAGCTTCTGTGTCTAGTCACTGTTGGGAAAAAAGGTTATGCGCTATTTAAAGGAGACTTTGTGTCTTGTGAAAAAAAGCCTTTGTTTTACATGGTTAGATAACAAACACCTTTACGGTTCTGTTTAATTGCTGTGCAAACACCAAATTATTCTGGTTTAGAAGGAAACCCGCTGTGTATTTGTGTCATAATAACATACTTGCAGTGGCGGTTTTCGATTTGGGCGAGGTGGGCAGTGGCCTAGGGCAGCACATAATAGAGTGCGGCATTTTTTGTGTAGTTTACACATAAGGAACAACTAGGTCACTTTCAGCTTTTATTTTGGCATGCCTGCAATCGCCAGCACTTTGCGCTTTTATTTTGACACAACTGACACTGAACATTGCACCCATCTCCCCTCTCCACACCTATGGTGCAAAAAAAAAAAAAAAAAAAAAAAAAAAAGGATGAAATAACTATGAGTGGAAACAACGTAAAACAGCCAAATGTAAAGGAATTAGGCAGAAGAAAAACCCGTGCTCAATCCTATTTCGACCAAAGGGGATTATTTTCCACAATTCCCCGCTCCGACACAGCAGACCCAACGTGCACGTGACCACCGCCCTCTGCTGCAAGACACTTGCGCCCACACCTCTTTGAGGTAGTCTTTGGAACATAGGTCAAAAAATTCGAAAGGGGGGGGGGCAACCCACCGGTGGCCGGGTGAATCACACTAACACGTAATTGGGAGTCTTTTTCAGTCAATTCTAGGCAGCAGCTGTATGCTACCGTAAAGAAGGAGCCGCGTCTGTCAGATGGAGAGGGGGCGCAATAGATCATTTTTAAGAACGGATTGAGGTTTTTTGGAGGATTTTTGCTGTTGGTGTTGCACAAAATTAGGGAAATGCCAAATATATTTGGAGTAATCCCACTGATGAGTTCTATGATTTAGTTTTTAATGTTTTATAAGACCTAAAAATTAAATTCACAATAAGTTTATTTTTTTTAGATCCGATCCCAATATGTTCTACAAAGACACACACAGGACATCACACACCAAGAAATGAACTTTTCAAATGATGGAGTCCAGCTCTATAAAATGGCAAAAGAGCAAAGAAAACGGAAAGATATGATTTGTTTTTTCTTACTATTAATATTTCCAGGCTGTGTTCATGTTTGTATAATTTTGACAGAATATATTTTTATGGAGAGCACAATTTTATAGGTTATTTAAGGTTTAACTTGATTTATTCTGGATTAATGTACCTGTCTGTTTTTATTCATATTTATGTTCAAAAAGCTTAGTATTAAAGGTTTAAAAGGTTTAAAAGTTTAGCTTTTAAGTTTAGGCCCCCTATGTGACTGAGTTTAACCACCCTAATACGAGTCTAGAAAATTCATTCATTTTTGTGTAAAATGGCTAAATAGAAGATAGGGAACACAAAAGGATGTTGTCAAATATTGTATGAGTGCGCGCGGGGTGGGGGGCAGGTGGGGTTTCTCGCCCAGGGAGTAAGTTATGTAGAACCGTCACTGCCTACTTGCTTTGCAAAACCAGTTAAAACATTCAAATATTTCTCTAAAAACCGTATTTTCTGTTTTAGACATTGACACCATATTGTTTCTTTGTGCATTCAGGCTGTTGCTGAACATACCAAGGTTCACTTTCGAGGATGTTGCTTTCAGATAGATCAGTTTCAGTGAGCCTCAACAGTGTCGCACTCTGGTTTTTCTATTCAGGAGAACAACATTTGAGGAAATCAAGTTATAAGGTTAGCAATATATAATAAAAGATTGAACACAAAACTATGGGTAAAACAGAGAATTACTCTTTCGTTAGCATGCAGGACCAAACCTTTCTCAAGGATTAGACTTGGAATGGCCCCAAGCTTACAACTATTTTTTTTGTCTTTGTTCTTTCAAATAGATAACTACCCCCCTTGGGACATCCCCTGTATGGATCGGTTGCCAATGTGTTTGAACCTTTCTGCCAATAGAGGGTCTGACTGTAATTGGTTTAACAGATGTGTAATATGAGCTGCAGGGGTGAGCCTGCAGTGAATGCAGAAAAGCATTAGGGAGGGATTAAAATATCAATATTTGTTTACGTAAAATTACAAAACTCATATACATTCTTTTAGTCTTACGAAAATACATTCTATAGCCCACCATAAAGCCCATTTAATGCTTTTGTGTGAACGTTGGAGAGTGTAGGTCGGACATGGATGGCAACTTTTTAGCTAATTGAACAATTGATGAGTAGCAAAGACATATGAATAAGTGGCAATTACCATCATAAAATTGAATTTTATGAGAGCAATTTTCATGGGCGTACAACATTCAGGGACATTGCACTTTGAGACTCTGGTTACATTTATGTTCTTAGTCACTACAGAATAAGGAGAGTAATTGTCTTTCCTCTGTCAGCATCCTTTACTACCTGTCACTATATATTAGTCATCTGATTGTTTAGACATGCGATTTTTCATGTAAAATGTTTTTTGTTGGTGACAAATTAGTTTAAGAAAGGTAGATTTTGCCCTGAAAAGCAAATACCTCACAGCATTTTTCCATCTTTATCTGATACATTTCATAGTTTCAGGTCTGCTTGTGTGTCACAGGTTCAGTTCTCGCCTTGCCTGCCCATATGTCCAAGAATCCATGGATAACACACTGAAACCAAGGGCAACTCCTTGCATGGCAACATCAGTGTGTGTTCATGGGTGAACTTGGACCGCAAAATGCTGTGTAAAGGTAGACCCATCAGTTCTTTGTGGGTGGAGTTATTTTTTTTTTTTAGAAGTGGGGGTTTTGAAAGTGACAGGAAGCTTAAAAGTTCTAATATTTCATCTATAGTTCTCCTAAATGTTCTAGATAAAGGACCCCCATGTTGACCTATTCTTCAATGATCAAATATCCACAGTCATTTCTATACAATTTATCAGATTTTTTGGGGGTATGTAAACTGGCTCAGTTTTGCAGATTGGACCGACTTGGATCTTTTCGGTTTAACAACAGGTGTTCCAGTGTTTGTGCTCATCTATCTCCTTTATCTTATTCCATAGTTTCAATTATAAATGAATATTTTTACTCTCTGATCTCTTATTTCGTCTCCAGTCCCATAAAGCTACATTCACACCACCCTCGTCAACGTGCGTTCAAGTGACCACTGGCAATGAAAAGTCTAAACGTGCGTAAATGCGCGTTTCAGACTCTCGCGTTCACAAGTCACTACGTACATTTCTACTGCCGTTTTCCGCCTCTACATACAAAACGCAGTTAAACACTAGTAATAGTTAAACCAAGTCAAACTTTGACCAATCAGTGACTGGGATCTGGTAGTGACGTATGGATGGGGTCCCTTTAATTCACAGAATTTCCAATTGTTTGAAAATTAATGATGGAGGAGAAATAATTATTGTAGTCTGTGCCCAGACGGAATTATAGGACACCTAGTATTTCACATATCAGAACAGAGCTGTGGAAGACAAAAAATGAAGCAAGATTTGCGCCATTTTTTGACATTTCAACCAGGTTTCTTCCAACTGTAGGTGGCGAACATCTGCTAGTAAAGAGTAGAAAAAGAAAAAATAATGAAAAAAAAGCCCCTCCCTGCTTATCCAGTGTAGCAGCACGGGCTAAAGGCGTATTCACAAACTCATGTTCAGGCGTTCTCGAACTTGTCTCTAAATCTCATACTGATTCACATTTTATTCCCTACCATATAAAAATGTAAAAGGAATTTGAAATTGTTCTATCTTCTTTCTGCTCTCTCCATATTGCAGTTCCCATTTTTCTTTTGTCCTCTAGCAGATGTTCCAGAAATCTGTGATTGTCTTTCTACTTCCTGGTCACTCAGCCCACAAAAAAACATGTTTCAGTATTTTTCCATGTTCGTCTGTCTCTTAGACCCCAACTGATCACAGCAAACAGTCAGCCTTTCTGAGTCTGGTTCTCCAAACCTTCTGTTCAGAGGGAGTTTTCTCCTCCACCTTAATCGTTGCTTGTTTAGTACAGTTATTACCCTGAAAACACTTAAATGCAATCTGTCGGACATTTATCTGGGCTATTACTGGAACGATATAAGCAAAATTAGATTATAACAATCATAATTAACAAATCTTGGTTTCATTTTTTGTCTTTTGAGACATGCTTGGCTGGAAATAAACAACACTCAAATGAACTGATTAGGCAAAAATGTTCTGAAATGATTATAATGTCCTCATGGCTGCAGAGCCCATGTGCAGTCTCTAAACCCCACCTGTGAGGTGAATACTTTCTTGCAGGAAAAGAAAGAGAAGGCAATGAGATTAAACAAAGGAGAAAGATAAAAGGAAATGAAACAACAGACACACAGGGTGCAAGGATGGGGGCTGAAAAATAATGGTCAAAGGCCATATTAAAGGAAGAAGGGACGCCAAGTCTACAAAAAATGAGTCTGGATAGAGGGAAAAGATTGTAGGGCAAAATGAAAAATGAGTAGTTAAGGTTGGAGGGTAGTTGCAGGAAGAAACCCCAGTGGCAGCTAACAAATTTACATTTATATATAAATGATTTGAAGACCCATCCCAATGAAAATGGTGCTTTTAACTTTTTCGCGTTGATTTTTTTTATGAATGAGGACATATAGAAAGCTAATTTAGCCTAAAATTGCATTTCTAAACATTTTTTTATTAAAATATTTGTAAATCAGGAGCAGACGAAAACAATGCTGTTAGTAAAAAATATATGCTGGGCGGGCCACAAAATCTCTTCTCTGCTCCATTCTGATGCATTCACTTGCAGACAAATAGATTTATGTACGTCCTGGTTTCCTTGTCTGAGCTGGTACCTGGATCAAACCTGTATGGCTGGATAGCTCAGATATTCCTCACCTTTTTCGTTGCACCGTTAATGGGGTCTAAGGGGGTTTTAAGCCAGCAGGAGTGAGTGTAAACAGAGAGTCCTCAATTATGTAATATTGATGAGTCAGGACGACCTCCGATGTTGAACAGGCTTTTAATTATAATACAGACTCGCCATTAACCTTGTACTTCAGCCACATGTACAACACTGCCTCCTAGTGTGTATCTCGCGATAACTAACAACTCGCATACGTCACATCCCCCTTTTTAACAAGTTAGGAAACAACTAAAACATTGGCATTATACTAAAAAATATAACATCCCAACACATAACAACATTTCCTTATAATGCAAAGTAACTGAGATTTACTCTCTGTATCTAGCAGGTAATCTCACTTGTCTACCAGATCTGGTTCTGTAAAAGATGGATTGGTTAGGAGTCTCATTATCATGAGCATCAACAGTCTGTGTGTTGTCATTGGGTTGCTCATTATGTTGACTCTCATCATTGTTGTTGTTTTCCTCATTCATACTCTGTCCCTCTGTTGATGGAAAGGTTTTCTCCTCCGTTTTCCTCAGGTGTTTCCTGTTTCTTCTGTAAAGTCTTCCATCAGGCGTACGAACCACAAATGAACGTGGTTGCTCATGCTTGTGGAGAACCACTGCAGGCTGCCATGTTGTTCCTCTCTGCATCCTAACATTCTCTCCTGAATGCAAGTCTGGAAGATTTCTTGTCTGTCTGTCGAAGTAAAGCTTTTGCTTCTCCTGTCGTCGTCTTAGGTGTTTCTGTGCTTGAGCTGATCCCTTTGGAGTGAGTAGAGAAGTGGAAGTTGGTAACTTTCCTTTGAGTCTTCGTCCCATTAGCAACTGCGCTGGGGATAAGCCTACACTTTCCAGTGGTGTATTGCGAAACTCCAGGAGTGAAATATAGGGATCTCCTTTTCCATTTTCTGATTTCTTGAGCAGATTTTTGATTGTTTGTACTGTTCGTTCTGACTGACCATTGGACTGGGCATGTGTGGGACTAGATGTGACATGCCTGAATTCCCAGCTTTCAGCAAAGTCCTTGAACTCAGCACTGTCATACTGAGGTCCATTATCTGAAATCACAACATCAGGTATCCCGTGTCTGGCAAATATTGATTTCAGAGCCACTATGACACTGTGACTGGTAGTGTCTTTCAGTTTCTGCGCTCTTGTGAAGAACATGTGCCGTATGTAAGTTAAGTTTTTTCTAGGTTCACAATAGTCCTTAAACTTCTTTTTCAGCACTTCAATTTTGTCTTTCTCGTCGTCTCCAAATTCAAAAGTATTGTATACTTTTACCGCTTCATCTCCCGCGACGTGAAGAAAAGTTGCACATTGCACCTTCTCGGACTTTTCCGCGATGCCGCTGGCGGTACAGAAGAGCTCAAAACGCTGACTCCAGTTTCTCCAGTTTTCCGCCAAGTTTCCTTGCAAACTTAGATTCGGTGGTGGTTGAAACTGCGCCATTTTCTCTTCTTTCAGAATTCTTTTCTTCTGACACCATGTAATATTGATGAGTCAGGACGACCTCCGATGTTGAACAGGCTTTTAATTATAATACAGACTCGCCATTAACCTTGTACTTCAGCCACATGTACAACACTGCCTCCTAGTGTGTATCTCGCGATAACTAACAACTCGCATACGTCACAAATTATGGGTGACAGGAAGGAGGGGGAGGGTTTGTTTTGGCTCCAACGGTCCTGTCTATAACTAGCAGTGAATTTCTGATAAACTACTGCCGCTCTGCAGAAACTATGTCCTAGAAAATGACACTGGAGTTTGGATTTTTTTTTATCAAAAACCACATGATTCTAATTAAAAAACTACTGGGAACACTTTTAAAATCAAAAGATTATCGGATTAGGACTCTAAAGGTATGCAGTAACACCTATGGAGTGATAAACTGGGAATCTATCATGTATGATCAACACATTGCAGCAGAAATAACGGCGGAAGTTGCAAACCCCATATGTGCTCAGCATCGCCTCTTCTTCTCCATGGCAACCATGGCTACTCTTTAATAAGGTTGTTTGCATACTGTCTCTGTCTCCAAGGATGTTTTTGACATTTCCATCTTCTTCTGACGACCATAACATCAGTTACCAGACACGCCCAGCGACTCCTTCATGGATTTTTATGGTTCCTGTAACTGGAGGATGATTATTCCAAAATGAATTTTGTTTAATTTCAGGAACCAATAAGGAAGTGAGCTCAGTGGAATAGCATTATCACTGGTTCTTCAGTCTGGCGTCTCTCACACACCAGCGGCTCTATTCCTTCACCTCCTCACTCTCACCCTTTAATGCTTCTGACAGCAGATTGATGACTACACAAATCAGAGCAGACACATTTATTGCTGGAAAAGCACATTTTGCTGTGATATATATGTACAGTAATGCTACAAGCAGCAAGAGGAGCTTTTACTTTTTGCTCTTCTTTTATTCTGAAGAGAACACAGACAGGGGAGGGAGCTCTGAGCTTTGGAGCAAGTTGCATGATTAGGTTTTATCAAGCCGTATGGCTGGGGTTTGGAAACAAATGCGGACGTGCACACACAGCTAGATCTGTCTTACATTTATTGCTGTGGAAGCAGGGAAAGCAAAGGCCCCATATAAAAGCCTCTGTGTGATCAAACAAACTGCTCCCATGATTGCCCCCCCCCCTCCTCCTCCTCTTCCAGTCCAAACGAGGATGAGAGAAAAGCAATTTGGCGAAGACATCAGTGATTCAGTGTTGATATGACTGACAGTTGGTTAATTAAATTGTCACAAGGCTGTGATTTCTTCAAACACAGCTTGGGTTTGACTGTGAATGTGCATCCAAGTCGTTAGAAGAAAACTGAGATCTATCGCCACGTTGCTTCTGATGAAGCCTGTCACTTCAGAACACACATTAGATTCTACGCCTGATGTTTGGGAGACAGATATTTTTAAGTGTTTAGAGTGAAACAAATATGTTACGTTTAAGCTTTGGTTTTCAAACGATGACTAGAGGTTTTTGAACTCCCTCTTTTTTTTTACTTTTAACAGCTGCTTGGATCTCTAGAGCTTCTCACTCTTAAACGTGTCTTGAGTTCCTAAATATTCCCTATTTCCAAAGCATAAAAAAATGTACTTATGAAAAAAAACATGAATTATATCTATAAATTAAAAGTAAATACTTTGTAACGGTAAGGTACCCAAAACGGATAGTTTGCATCTTGCAATAGGTAGTTTGAATTCTGCCTATCCGGATCTGCAGATTTTTGTTTTTTAAATGCCTTCTTATTAAAAAAAATAAATAAAAAAAGTTTCTGGTTTTATGGCTGGATTTTTCAACAAATTAGTTAAGCTATGTATAGATGGGGCTTAAGTCCTTTTTCTTCCCAGGCACATGAGGACTTGAGACTTCAGGTTTAGGAATTCTGTTTGTTTTTTTACCTCTGCAATACTGTCAGATCTGATTAATGGGTTTATTATTATTATTATTATTATTATTATTATTATTATTATTATTATTATTATTATTATTATATTCATTATTTACATGTTGGTATGTTGTACTATATTCCAGACATTGTCAATTGTTATTAATTTGGTTGATATATGTACCATTGGAAAGATTTCTGACAACGACATTAACTAACTTTAACCATAAAATCTGAAACTTTATTTGAACTTGTGACCAAAATTTTGAGAAATAATTTAGACTTTCAAAACATGACCTATCTGCATCTTTTCCATACATTATTTTTCTTTTTTAAGCCATAATTGCCCCATTGAGCTTTTTTTTATCCTAATTTGCCATTATTTTAAGAAAAGAGTGGAATAGTAGTGACATATTATAGGGTTCATAACCACGTTTGTTAGTTTTTGTGTAGCAGATAATTATGCTAACATAGAAAGTATGTTGGCTCTTTAATAAACAAGTCTTATACCTGGCATGCCAGTCCTTATACCAGTCCTGCCTGTGGGCCAAATGCAGCCTTCATTCCAATTTCATTCCTGTCATAAAATTAATAATACACGGCTCCCAGGACTTTCTAAAAAAGTGTGTGTATGATTTCTTGATTGTAATTGGCTGAATTCCGTTATAAGCTGTTGTTTTCATGTGGCAACAATGTCCCTTCTGTGACTCTCTCATTTCAAAAACGTCAACTGAAAACGAAATGAACAGATTAGTTTCTCTGATCACAATCAAAATCACATCTGTGTTATTTTCTTGTCCAAATTAATTACATTTAGTAGTTTTACAGTAATCATTTAATAGTGAATAATGTGTAAAATCTCATGTGATTTAATGTCAACAAACGTTTTTTTCCAGAGTTTTTCTTGATTTTATTTCTGATCTTTAAATACAAAATTCACAGTAATTTCAGAAAAAAAAATATTTAGAGAATTTTTGGTTCTGTTCTATGTGAAGAAATGGAAAGTATCCCATTTAAATAAAAAAGTCAATAAATACAGTGGTGGACAAAATTATTGGTACCCCTCAGTTAGAGAAAGAAAGTCCACAATTCTCACTAATTTAAATTTATCGAAAATTAAATAATCAAAATCAGCCATTACTTTCGAGTTGTTGATTAACAGAATTATTCAAAAAAACAAACTAATGAAAGGAAATCATAAAAAAGCCAGACTGGAATTTGCACAAATGAATGTTGACAAGCCACAAAGCTTCTGGGAAAATGTGCTTTGGACAGATGAGACAAAACTGGAGCTTTTTGGTAAGGCACATCAGCTCTATGTTCATAGACTCAAAAATGAAGCATACAACGAAAAGAACACTGTCCCTACTGTGAAACATGGAGGAAGCTCAGTTCTGTTTTGGGGCTGCTTTGCTGCATCAGGCACAGGGTGTCTTGAAGTTGTGCAAGTTAAAATGAAATCTCCAGATTATCAAGGCATTCTGGATAGAAATGTGGAGCCTAGTGTCAGAAAGCTTGGTCTCAGTCGCAGGACATGGGTCTTCCAACAGGACAGCAATCCAAAACACACAGCCAAAAAAACCCAAGAATAGCTAAAAGAAAAGCGTTGGACTATTCTGAAGTGGATTCTATGAGCCCAGATCTGAATCCCATTGAACATCTGTGGAAGGAGCTGAAACATTTGGAGAAGACACCATCAAACCTGAGACAACTGGAGCAGTTTGCTCATGAGGAGTGGGCCAAAATACCTGTGGACAGGTGCAGAAGGCTCATTGACAAATACAGAAACTGTTTCATTGCAGTGATTGCCTCAAAAGGTTGTGCAACAAAATATTAAGTCATGGGTAACATAATTTTTGTCCAGCCCTATTTCATTAGTTTGTTTTTTAAATAATTCTGTTAATCAACAACTCAAAAGTAATGGCTGATTTTGATTATTTCATTTTCAATCAATTTTAATTTATCGTTACTTTTGAACGTTTAAGTCATTTCAGTGAGAATTGTGGACTTTTTTTCTTTAACTGAGGGGTACCAACAATTTTTTCACCACTGTAGTTTTTCGCATTTTATGTTATTATAAGGGTTCAAAGAATGCTAACCAGACACATTTTCACCTCACTAAATCTGGCCCTCTTTGCAAAAAGTTTGGACACCCCTTACTTGTAACAAAAAACTTAATCACGAGCCAAGAAAAAGTCTAAAAAACAACAAAACAACTGAACTTTTTAATATTTATTACATCAATTTTAAAAGTAGGATTTAAAATAGAGTCAAGGAGGGTTTTAGGTAAGTTTCATTTTTAGGTAAGTTGACAATATCTGCAACTCAAGTGTTGTTTGGCAATGAAGTATTGTCATCATTATTCCCCAAAACCTTTTTTTATTGTCAGAATGATCATAAAATCCCATTTTTTCTTTGTAATTTCATATTCTATCCGGTTCGCGATTAAAAATTTATATTTAAACACACTAACGGCTGAACACTTTAGGGACATGGATTTAAAGCAATTAATTTGCTTTTCACATCATCCATCTCTGTTGCTAAAGGGTCCCTTTGAGAAGTAGGAAAACCAAAGGGAGAGTCGTGACACAAAAAATAAAAACTATGACGAGTGATGGAGTTGAAACTTCAAAGGCAAGATAAAGAAGAACAGCAGATTATGTGAGGATGGACCGACTAAAGTTGTTACATGCTGCCTGAAGAGTACCCCGCTCATGGCTTCTTGGTTGCTTTACGGTATATTGATTCCTTCATCTTCTAAATCCATTTTGCCCTTTTCGGGGTCATGGGGCTGCCAGAACCTATCCCGACCTCTTGTGGGCGAAGCCAGGGAACATCCTGGACAGGTCGCCAGTCTGTCGCAGAGCCACAAATCACACACCCATGCACACTCACATTTACACCACTAGGAGCAATTTAGAGTATTAACATATGAAGCATGTTTTAGGATGGTGGGAAACCCTGGAGAAAACCCATGTATGCACGGGGAGAACATGCAAACTCCACACAGAAAGGTCCTATTGATACTTTATGATATAATTACAGGTTTTTTATGAAGTGAGAGTAACAAAGTGACCCGCCGACATTACCTAAAGGAAAGTAACGCCTCCACAAAATCACTTCTAACCCTGGAGGAAAACAGCTGCTTCTAGATTCACACCAGCTGAGACTTATACTGTAAATTAGAGGATCAAAATACATTGTCATAATGAGAAGGAAAAAAAACATTTTAAACATGAAACATACACGACAAAAGTCTCAAAGCTTAATTTGATGTTTTCTTGTTTTCTCCTTAATTGCCCTGCTGGGGAAAAAGAGATGCTTCACAAACCTTTGCCCAGAAACACTAAAGACATTCATTATTGGGGAAGAGGATGAAAACAGAGGGGCGCCAAGCAGCTGCTGCATGTCTATAAGCAGTAAGTTGTCACCAAGAGACATGTAGTCAGTGTAATGTCTTCAGCAAAACCAGGGTGCACACATCCTCCTCAATAATCCAGTGTGTTTGTCTTTATGGCCAGAGGTGTGTGTGTGTGGGGGGGGGACTCTTTCATGCTTTTCCTTTACACTTCTGAGTCTCCATGACAACAGAGCTACCTCACAGCAGCATATAGTTTTGGGCAAAGAAAACAGAGGTGAAACTATCTTATCCTGACACACCAGGATGCTCTTCTCATATGTTCACCTGTATCACATGGCCAGACTCGCCAATCGTTCATATCTGACAATGCTTCCTTGTTCTCCTGTCTGTGGGTTCTGTTGAAAATGTGCCAGGAAAATTCTTAATCCAAACCAAAAAAAAAAAAAAAAAAAAGGTTGCATTTTTAATATGACTGTCAATGCAACTCCGCCTCAGGCATAACATGCTGGGTTTATGATGGGCACATCTTCTTTATAGTAAATACGTCCTTAAATCTACATTTAAAAACCATTAAGAATAATTAAAATATATATTCATACTGGTATGTAAAAGCCTTTTTTTTTTTTTTTTTTACTATGAAAGGTGCCTTAAATGGGTAGAGCAAAAAAAACAACATGAAATTTAAATAAAATGTCCATCAGTCCTTGCGTCAGGGCGGCATATGTCTGAGCAAATCTTTCCAGTCACATCAGCTCCTCCACTGACAGCAAAGAGAGTCACGGGCTGGTTGCAAAGGCTGGTCAATGAGTGTCTGTCTGCCTTTGCAAGACGTCACAACAAGCGCACCTCCTATATGCAAACAAGAACCCATTTTAAAATATTCCCCTAAACGCCTCACAGAGGGCGTTCGTGTGGGCAAAGACATATTCCCCCGATGCTCCATCAGGAATACATGAATGTCTTCCTTTAATTATTTTTGCTTGGACATGACGTGAACTCGGAGTCATCTATTTTTAAATCACTGGGCATGTTTCCATAGCAATTTCAGGGATGTTGCCAAGCAACAGCATCAGATACAATGAAGATATGAATGAAAGTAGACTAATAGTGCTCACATTTCCTGGCAGACCCGCATAACAGTGAATGAGCGCAGACGCGCCGGCTGCCCATCTCGATTTTCTGCCTGGGGACATCACTGTATCGCTCAAAATGTTGGCAGATATAAAATGAGCGTTTATAGTCTGGTTTAATCTGTAAAAAACCTACTTAAACTCGTACTTGTATGTCTAAGCTTTTTCCATCACACAACTGTCATTCGTTTGTTTTTCTTCACGTTTTAGGTATATTTAATGCAGTGCGCTCATCTCCAAATGGGTTGTTTGGCACGCGTAAAGATCGCGCGCTCATAGCTGTGCGCACATATTTTAATAATAAACTCTTCAGAAAACACAGATAAAGTATTTCTTATTTCCAAAAGTGCAGTCTTATAAGTCTCTCCGTGTAAAAGAGAGCGCGTCTTTGCACACTGATAATTTTTTAAAGACTTTTCTTACCTTCGATGCAACAGATTCTCCACAGTCCGGAGTGGGTGAGATCGCCCTTCTTAGTTTTGATCTGAGTCTGGGTCTCATCTGTGGTGGTGTTTGTGCCATTACAGATGTATGCACGCGAATACAGCCAATAGTCCGTTCCAATGGCGATGGTCATCAGGCTGAACGCAGCGAAAGCCCCAGCTGTGGCCAGCAGCGTTTGAACCCCACGGTCACACCAAGCCATGGCGGCTCATACTAATAGTCCACACTGTCCAAGGTTCAGTACGCACGCACCAAAGCGCATCAGAGCGCGGATGTTCCCGGCATATTCGTGTGACCACTCTCTGGTGCAGGTGAAAGATTAAAAAAATGAAGAGAAGGGTGATGCTCCAGCCAAATCCTGTTTAGAATGTGAAAGGTCACTAGTTTCCATAACTGGTTAGGATCTGAAGGCAGCAGCACAAAACATTTCTAACCTCCTCACTACTTCCGTTTCTCCTCCTTTAACTTAAGTCTCAAAGCACTTTTCTCTTTTACAGACTCTGACTCTGTTAAAACCAACTGCGAGGACGACGTCAACGACTCCAAAGTGAGACCCCACCCTCACAAATCCAAACGGCGCAGGGGATGCGCTTTGAACATATGGAGAGTCTGATCAGCAATTCTCTCCACAGTTATTAACTGTTGCGCGAAAGCATGAGATTAGTGGAAGGGGTGTGTGCGCGTGTGTGGTTAAGGGGTGGGTGGGGGTACATTAAAGAAATTCTGATTCATCTGAGACACACAAGCTCTCCCTGAGGAATTCAGGACCTGTGACTATGGTCAAACTTGGTAGGGGAACGGAAGTTTACGCTTCAGGTTCAACTGGTTCACGCAAATGAAGATAGATAGATAGATAGATAGATAGATAGATAGATAGATAGATAGATAGATAGATAGATAGATAGATAGATAGATAGATAGATAGATAGATAGATAGATAGATAGATAGATAGATAGATAGATAGATAGATAGATAGATAGATAGATAGATGTCAGCATCCTAAAGTGCTGTTCAAACATGCTTCCTCCATATTTAAGCCAGATGGAAGAAATTCACATGTCTGAAAAGCTTGACTTAGCAAAATGCCTCTGGCTTTACACCAGAAAAATAAGGAAAAAAACATAATTACAGCCGTCAAGTTTTCAGAATATATGAGAGAACTCCAAATGGGTTTCTAATTCAGACTGTTGCTGATTAAAAGATTAATTAAACACACGTTGAAAAAAACAATTTTCATTTAAAATATCTGTTCTTTATTCATGCAATTCTGTCAAACGTTTGCAATTTTCCTTAATATTAAACACATTTATAAAATATGAAGACAATGAAGACATATTTTGGATCAGGCCCAGATTTAGGTCCTCTATGAGGTTTTGGTAGAATGTGAGGGAGCCAATGGGTGTGCTGAGAGTTTAGGGTGTCATATCCCTTGAACCCCTTAAAATGCATAGAAAACTGTGCTTTCGTCATATCAGTTCATCTATCCATATATATGTCTTTTCCTTTGATCCATTTTAAATTTCTCATGAGTTTTATGTTGAAGGCTTCTCCTGATATTACCCTCTGCATTTACCGGGCTTGGGATCAGCACAAGCAGGACACTGTTTTGTGCCTTGTTGAGGCTGCATTTATCTGTGTCTGTATCTTTGTTTGTCCCTAACATTTATTTTTATTAAATTATATTTGAACTTTTTTGTTGTTTTTTGTGTGTTCATATTTTCATTAATTTATTTCTGGTTAATATTGGATTTTTGTGGGCCATCATGTTTGGGGGGGGGGGGCATTGAACCGCCCCTCCCTGCTCATGCCTATATTCAGCCTTTTTTGGTATTAAATTCTTCATCTGTCCGTCCAAGCTGTCAAGAGAACTTCAATGTATGTACATGTCGTTTAAGTTCATTTTCTTCTGTTCCAAATCATAATAAACTTCATTTTAGAATACAGAGAAGGTCAAAGATGTACATATAATAATAAAGAAAAGGCTGTTAAATGACAGTATAGCAGTGTTATTACCACTTAATTCAGATTGATTTAAAACAGATCATTCTTGTTAACCGTGTTATTTTTATAAAACACTAACAGAGCTGTGATAGAAATGTCCCGTTTCAATCCTTGTGCACACACACGGTGAAAAGACAGGAAGATAAGATGTCCTTCTCCAGTTTTCATAAAACACCTCTGCTGACAGCAGAAAGAGCTTTGAGTATGTAACATACTGTACATTGAACATTCAATATGCACCAACCAGTCACTGTAGTAGGTACTCATTCATTCATTCAATCATTCATTCATTCATTCATCTTTTTCTGTTTATTCCCTTTTGGGGTCATGGGGCTGCCGGAGCCTATCCCAGCACACTCAGGGGGCACCCTGGACAGGTTGCCAGTCTGTTGCAGGATGTAGTAGGTACTCAGTGGCAAATTGTCATTTCTTTGCTTTAAAGTTTCTATCAAGGTGACAGTTCAACCCTTTTGGTTAGGACTTGGATTTTTGACAGCTTTTCTGAGTGTTCAACATCTTGGATGTTTTTCTCCTTTTAACAGTCTTAAATGACTGTTGGCTTCTGACAATGAGCTACAGCCTGAAAAAAGAGCAGAAAAAAACAGGCTAAATGGAGAATTTAGAAAACTAACTGAGGAGAGGGCATTAAAGTTTCAAACAATCTTTTTGTTTGCCAAGTTTTAAACGTTTTTTAAAATTAAGGAAAATATGTTTTAAGAAACAACTTGAACAATACATTTATATTTATTACATTTTACATTTTTTTAAAGTTTATAAGGTAAAATCTCAATTAGAGGTAAGCTACATGGCACTTTTTTTTCCAAACTTACCTGCCAACTTTTTTAGTAAGTAGTGAAACACAAAAAGTTAAACTGCATGCAGTTAAAAAAAAAATTTTCTGAAAAAAATACTGATTTGTAAACAAAACTACACTTGTAACATGTAAATTAATAAATACACTAATTAAACAATATTTACATCCCATGTTATTGATAAAACATTGCAAGTGCCTTGTTGCGAAAAGGAAATAAAAAGAATTAAAGCATCCGCAACATTTCTTTCCTAATTAAACCTAATTTCAAATAAAATACCTTCTTTTAAAAAAATAGCATTTTACTTGAACTACAGAACCAAGTACATTATGTTCCATGAACATTACTCTTTCTGACTTTAGAAACTGTAAAAAACAGACATTCATGTATTAAAATTTGTATTTATTGTTAAAACAGATGGTGGCGCCAGCTCGGTTTTGTGGGTAAAATCAAATGTACAAAGGTACCGCCTGTAACGCCACAGCACAGAACCCTCGATATGAACGCGCATGCGCACTGCTCCGCGGTCCCATTCGTTTGTTGCCAGCTGCCAAAGTGCACGAGGAAGCAGACAGTGACGTCAGCGTCCTCCCTGAACAAAAGCCCTGCCCCCTTTTTTCATGAGGATTTCTCCTCCGCCATCGTTACTTTACGTGTAATCACGATTACTAAATCGGATTACGATACTTTTGTTGTGTTTTAACGAGGCCGTGCGAGCGTAGTGGGCGTCGGAAATGGATGTGGACCACCATGAAAGCAGCGGCGAGACCAAATCGGCCATTAATACTTGGCGTTATCGCCACCATTTCACGTACAAGGCAGATCAGGGGAAAAATATCATCGTACAGTGTAATCTGTGCCTGCCGAGGGTCAATCTGCTGTCCACGTCGAAAACCTCCACATCAAACCTAAAGAAGCATTTAGACGTAAGTCGCTGGACGCAACAGAACGTGTCATCTTCCCGCACCTTGAGTGTAAACGCTTCCAAGACTTAATAAATGAGTAGCTACCCTGGTAATGAATAACGTTACATTGTGGCTGCGGGCTGCAACCATGGCGCTGCGGCGTTCAGTCTGACTGGGAAAAGATAGCCCTGGCTAAGTCTACATGGGACTTTTTAGAGAAGTTATGGAACATTTAGAGAGAAAAAAGTTAGAAAATAAATCTGAATATGAGCGTTCTGTGCTTGTCTTGCAGAGAACTCATTTGGGCTGTGAAGCCAGGCCTGATGCCAAGAGGGGAAGGAAGAAAGAGGAGTACAACGGCGAGGAAAGTAGACACTGTCAGCTCAAAAAGCTCAAAGCTGAGATCATTTCCAAATGTATAACTCAATCTAAGATTGATGAGTTCATCTTTAACTTCATTGTGGAGGACTGCCATTCGTTTTATGTGCTGGAGCAGCCGGGCTTCAGGAAGCTGATTGCTGGTTTGACTGAGGGGTTAAAGGTCATGGACCGGGTGACTCTGTTCACAAAGGTGGATCAGAGTTTCTCCAGGATGCGAGAGGAGCTGATGTCCAAGCTCAGCAGCATCCAGTACGTGTGCACCACAGCGGACATCTGGACGGCCAACAACAGGAGCTTCTTTGGGATGACCTGCCACTGGATCGACGCTGAGTCCCTGGAGAGGAAGTCCGCCGCCCTAGGGTTTGCACGCCTGTTGGGCAGAATCACGTACGACACCATAGCCGGGCGGATACACGACATCCATGTGACGTACAATTTGGAGAGTAAAGTCCAGACTACAGTCACGGATAACGGCAGTCCCTTCGTCGGTGTGTTCAGAGAGTTTGCCGTGGACACCACGGAAACTGACGATGACATCGGCTTCTACGAGAACGTGAGTGCCGTGCTGGAGGGCGAGCCGGAGCAGGACATGCTTCTGTTCCTGCCCTCCGTGCAGCGCTGTGCGTCACACACCCTTGAGCAGATCGTCAACGAGGACTTTTGGCAGGCTGTGTCCCAGGGGCCCATGTGTCAGCTGTTTTACAGCGCGATGGCGAAGGTATTCGCCATGTGGAACAAATGCCACAATCTCCAGGTCGGTCTGGAAGCCGCAGAGGAAATCGGGAAGATGGCTCTTGCCGTCCCGGCTGTTATCCGCTGGAATGTGGAGTACTGCGCGGTGCAGAAGATAGTATCTTTAAGCGAGCGCGAGCTGACGGAGCTCTGCGCCCGCTTGGAGGTCCCGCGCCTTCAGGCGGAGGAGCTCTCTTTCCTTAAGGAGTACGTGACCGTGTTCCACCCACTGGCGTTCGCACTCGAACTCTTCCAGGCAGAGCAGAAGTGCTACCTGGGACTCGTCATTCCCACCGTTCTCAGCTTGAAGAACAAGCTAAACGAGCAGAAAGACGCCGCCAACTATTTCAGCGACGTCATCAAGAGCATCGTGGTGGCCATCGAGGTGCGCTTTCAGGAGCTGTTCACCAGCACGGAGGCCAAAATCGCCACCGCCACCACTCCCCAGTTTCGCCTGTGGTGGATGGCGGCCTCCGAGCGCGAGGAGATGTGCTCCCTCCTGGCCACCGAGGCATCCCAGATGGATCCCTGCAGCACCGCCGAGGCGAACACCAGCCGCAGCCTGTCCACCATCAAATCCGAGGACGACTTCTTCAGCTACGGCTCCGCCAAGACAACCGTCAAGATCCAGCAGTGGGGGGTGATGGAGGAGGTCCGCAAGTACGTCGAGGGAACGGGGAAGAGCCTGGAGTGCCTGCAAGACTTCCCCAGGGTGAAGCAGCTCTTCCTGAAGTACAACACCCCCCTGCCCTCCACCGCCCCCGTCCAGCGCCTCTTCAGCCAGAAAGGCAACCTGGTCACGTCACAGAGGAACTTTCTCACCGACGACTACTTTGAACGCATTCAACTTTTAAGATACAACAGCAACGTTTGTTCCTTAGCAGCAGAGTGAAGGATTTTTTGCGATTACTTGAACAATCAAAACAAATCACAGGAAAAAACCCAGACGATTCCGTAAATTCAGGCACTTTAGTTCAAATGTGTTTTCTAATTATCCTGTCGAGCGCTAACATCTCCCTCCACAAAGGCCTACGACTGACTGACAATCAGAATGAACCGACTGATAAAAGCATCTTTTCTATCTACTGTTGTTGTGACTGTTTTTTTTTTTTGTTTTCCTTGAGCTAGTATGTATGTTTTCTACAGCTGTTCAATGAGAATTTATGCTTGGTTTGCATATTTTATATCACACACACATAAATATATATGTATATATCAAACAGTATGCATGTGTTTTCTTCCATAAAAACAGAAGATCACTCGATGAGGGGTGGCAGGCAGCCTCAGGTGCTAACTGCCATTTCAGAAAGTGCCTGTTTGTGGAGATGCAGAGCTTCCTGCACAGAATGGAAGCAGACATTAAATGCGGCGGGTGAAGACGCTACAAAAAACCAGAACAAAAGCAGCTTAAATTGTTTACTTTCCTTCGTTCAAAGGGGCAAATGTTGTCCCACCTACGAAGGTGAGAGGGATCTGTAATGTTTTTGCCCTCCTTGTGTGCAAATTTTTATTTTGGATGCAAAAACAAACGGAGTCGTGGAAGGAAAGTCAATATCTTGATTGACTTATTGTTAAAAACAAAACAAAATCAAACATGAAATATGTGATTTTACAGTTAAAAAAAACTTTTAAACTACAGGTGGAACAACTATGGCCTGGGGGCCTTAAACTAGCCTGCCAACTGGAATAAATCATATTCATAATAATTAATGTTTGCTTTCCCTGTATTTTACGTTTCTAGCCAAAGATGGAGCACTGCAAATAAACTGACCTCCGTTTAGGCGCAGAAAGTTATTCTGCTGTTGGAAGGTCTGTTTTTTTTTTATGTTTATGTGTGTTTTCCCAGTCAGACAGTCATTTTTCCCGATCATTCCAACACCACATGAACGCAGCATTTCTCCAAGTTTCCATTTTTCCCTGAAAAAAAAAATCAACCTGGCACCAAAATGAGAACAAAAGTCAATGTTTTGAAATGAAAACTCAAAAATGCTCTGTTAAAGATATACATATATTAATTATCAATCAAAATGTACGCATGGTTTTGTCCAGATTCCTTTTTTTTTCTTATGAGGTGGATTACCAAAACTCTCCATGCATCTGCTCCTAGTCCGGCCCTCCGTCAAATTTTATAAACCCTTTGTAGCCCGCAAGTCAAAGAGTTTGCCCACCCCTGATTTAAACAGTTAGCTACAATTATGAAGCACTAATAGCTTATTTACATATCAAATTTTAAAAATTGTGTTTTCATAAATTCCAAGCATCTTTTTTTAGCTGAGAGGTAATCTTTAAGTATCTCTTCTGCATCCAGAAAGGAAAACTGTTTAGATTAGGAGGGATATACAACTTTTATATAAAATGAAATCATGATGTTTTTTTTCAGCTCCATAGTTTGTCCGCCCTCTGTGGAAATTGTAGGTTCACTCTGTGTGTGTGTATATATATATATTCTATCAGCAAATATAAATAAATTGCAGCCAAATTCTAATATTTATTTAAGTTTTATCATTAAAGATCTTTTTTTGCCATTTTTAATTCCAGAGGTTTATCTGTCATGAAATGAGGCAAAAAAAAAGAAATCATCATCTGGATGCAAAGTCGGCATAAAAACTGCTACCTGCTGAACCTCTGTGCACTAAGCTGTCAACAACCCCCCAAAAATAAAAATAAACAGGAAGATTTTCTCCTTTTTTTTATATTTCTTGTTTAAGAAAACGACTGGTACAAAGCATTGTGAAAACTGCATTACCGGTCACCGCGGATACACACACACTTCGATTATTTTAGGCACAAAGTGGGTGGAGGGTGTGCGATGGAAGCCCCCTCTTCTGTCTGAACCTCCTCCCTCATAACTGAGTTGCAGCATATCTGTTCTATATGGATCTATGTTTTAGGTGTTGGCTTGGACCATGTCTGTCAGCAACAAACTACACTGAGGAGGAAGAGGAGCTAGAAGAAGGTCCAGACATAGCTGAGATATTTTCATCTTCTAATGTCCTGCTTTTGCCTCTTGTGTCTGGTCCCAGGACAGTCCCAGTCACTGCAGAAGTGTCTTGGCGTGGCTGAAGTACCCCAGGTTCTCACAGGACTTGATCCAGCGCCGCACGTTGGCAGGAGCTGAGGGCGCTGAGCCGCTCTGCAGCACGCAGCAGTAGCACGCCACGTCAGCCAGCGAGAGCTCCGGCCCCGACAGCCAAGCGCTGCGACCCAGAGCGGAGCCGAGGTCCCGCAGGGCGGCGGCTCGCTCCTCCGAGCTGCCCTCTGCCAGCTGGAAGAAGGCTGCATCCACCCAGCTGTCCACCAGAGTGGCGAGAGCGGGGTCGCTGGGGTAGGGCGCCAGCAGCTTGAAGAGGAAGCGAGCCACGTTGGCTTCGCCGTCGATGGGACACATGTTTCGCACGCTGAACTTCATCTGCAGTTTGGGAACTGAAGAAAAAGCAAAGAAACGTGAATCCAAACGCAGTGAGGTGGGCTTAATTCTAACCATCAAGGCCCCTCCCCCAAACAAAACCCTCCTTTAAATCTGATAACTGTGATGAGATCTGAATGAATGCGGACTCACCATCTTTCCAGATGAGGGTGAAGCCCAGCTGGAACATGTGGCGGCTGTGGCTGTCGGGGTGGCGTGGACCGAGACATGACAGCAGCTGCGGCGGCACGCCGGAGACCGAGGAGTGCACGTGGACGGTGGAGAGCACACGGTACCGCTGACACAGCAGATGGTGAAGAACCAGCAGGGTGAGGGGCGGCTGGGCCGGGTTGGCATTGACGACGATGTCACGGAGAGCGCCGAGATCCTTCAAAGACAAAGTTGATTATGTTTTTAAAGAAAGCGTGTCCAAAGAAAAAATAAAACGTAAATACTTCAGAATCATTCCTCACCTTCCCCAGTAGTGCGTCCAGGTCGGTGGTGCCTGTAAAAAGTGCCGTGGAGCTTTGCGAAGAGAGGCTGCTGCTGACTGTCAGGTCTAAATCAGCATCTGGGGTAGTCACTGTCTTAGCGAGGCCCTCCACGGCAGCTTTCAGTTCATAGAGTTTCCTCAAGATCTCATCCTGTCGAGCCTCCAGGGCCTTGACAGCTGGATCCACCTCGCCATTCTGGAAGGACACAGAGAAACGGCTGTGAGATGGAATTTTACCTTCAAACAATTCAGCTTTAATAAACAATCTTGTAATTCAGTTACAATTTACAAGAAGATAACATCAAGACGAATCCGACACTTTTTGGAATGTTTCTTAAAGCATCTTAATTAAATCACACACATTCCAGGTTTTTATCCATCAGAGCATTAGGTGTTACCTCACAATTAACTTTTTTAATTAAATTGCAACATTTTAAATGCTGCTATTATTTGAAACATTTTTTAAATTTGATCAAAAAGCAGAACCTGTCCTACCTGATCAGACTATAGGCGCTCAGCAGAGTTTTAAATGCAGCCAGCTCCTGTGCAGATCAATCATTTATTGTTGGACACTAACTGCTGATGAAGATTTAGAACCGCCAATAGTTGGTTTTGTAACAGACAACCTTAAAAGTGACCTAAAGCTGCAACAAAGAAAAAACATGATTTTCTGCTGCAATTTCCCACAGCAGGAACTAAGAGTTAGAACTGATGGAAAGTCAACCTGACCTCACAATGACCTTTGTTGACCTTTTAGGTCCAGTAATAAAATGCATTTTTTACTGTCATATGTGTCATCTCTAAAGGGAAAACCAGGCATAGGCATGCCTTAAGTTTCTGGGTGCAAACAAACTTTTAAAGTCACAAATAATAAACATGTAAACATATACAACCGGATCTTAAAAGTGCATGTAGAAACCCCAGATGTGAGTGCTGCAGTTATCAGATTGCACGATTTCTGTCTGATTGATTCATACTTTATATAGTAATAAAAAAATATCTACAAAAGTACAAAAGGTACTAACATATGTGCAACTCTTCATCTGTTTGCAGATACAATGTAATCAAGTATAAGAATAAATATATATTATTTTTGGTGAGTATAAACTTGACAGAGATGTCCTACTAATGTAATGTAATATTTTATCATTATTATTTTTTCTTACATATGAATTTACATATATTATAACCGTAATTATATTATACAATTATAATTATAGTATTATAGATTTTCTGGCATTCAAAATTAAATAAATAAACATGACGATTTGGGATTTATCTTGATGTTTTAATCAGGTTTCCCAAAAATCACTTGAAGAATATCAGATGAGGCTGTTCACGTGACCACTTGAATTCAATCAAGAAGATGCTGCGTGTTTGTTGTCGATGTGTAACAAATGGGTTCTCTGAACCGCTACATATACGACCGGAGGCCTACTTCATTCGGCGGATGCAGAATACAAGTATTGGTGAAGTTTCATCAGGAAAAGCTTCTTCATATAAAAAGACCGTAGAACACTGGTGTCTTGAAATCAATGGCAGAATGAATCGGTTGCATCAGCCCAAATGGCTGCTCATTCATAGTGGAATGCTAAGTTAGCTAGGTTGGGAAAATGCTTACAATATGAATGTTTGGCTTTGATTTGAAATAAAATAAGACCGTAAGCATTAAATAAAGGAAAGAAACACAAATTGTTTGGAAAATAGTTTCGAAATGAAATTAGTTTGCAGTACCTGAAGCGCATGTTCGGAGCTGCAGCTGTTTCCTTGCTGTGCGTGGAAATTTGGTAACTTGTACATGCAGGTCGGCAAATCAACTTTAATGTCACCCCCACAGATGGGCTTTACCTGGTACATGGGCATTGCAGTGGACACTTTCACGGACAAATATGTATAAAAGCCAAATCCCGCACACGGAAAAGCTTCAGAATGATGTCTGATGTTGACAGGCAGCAGCAGCGGCTACCGGCTCATCTCCCCGTCACACCGGAAAGAGGCCGTATGACGTCACATCCGGAATAAAAATAAAAGCACCTAAAACAGCTACGGATTTGTTTTCTTTTTCTTTTTACTTTTTTATGAAACAACTGAACAGGATAGAACATGGCTTAACATTCAGCATATTAGTAAAAAAAAAAAATTGTAGTTGCAGCCGGAGCAGATAAAGGTAAAACAAATTAATAACAAATTTAGTAATGTAATGTTCAAACTGTTAAAGAATGAAAAGGAAAATAAAAATAAATAAAGCTAAAGTTCAAGAAAATAAAATCATTACTTGCTGAAACCATTTAAAACTTTTTTCAACTTAAATAAATTTTCAAATCATACTATGTTCATGGACCCAATTCAAAACTTCTGTAAGTGTGGGAGCAAGCCATCCAGGAGACTACAATATTAATTTACTTAAGAATATATTGTTCACGAGGTGGGTTTTTAAACATTTGATCCTTTATTTTTCATCTTGCATATCAAAATCATTTTAGAACATTAAGCTTGAATAATTGTAGGACATGCGGCTCCCACCTCAATGCAGTCAGTGACATTGAGACGTGCAACCTCAACACATCAATATCTATAACGTACACTAGAGGGCGCCAAAGTGTAACAACTTCAAGAAGATAAAATAATAGTTCTAAAAAAATTAATACTGTAAACACCTGGCACTGTAAAGTGTGAAATAAATAAATAAAATACATGTGGTTCTATGTAAAAAAAAAAAAATCATGTGGTGACAGAAAGACTTTTAAAGCTCTGATCATAAAAACTTACAAATAAACATCTGTTTTCTGTGTGTAAAATAAAACGGCTAATTAAGAAAAAAAATGGTACTGGTGGACAGAGGAATAGGAGTACTTTCCAATTATATTTTTTCACCAAGCCCAAACTCAATATCTTACTTTTTTAGAGCAATGACTCATGCCGTCATGCACCCCTCTATCAATGTCAACCTTTAATAGCCTGATAAAACACTGCTGCAATCATAAATACACACGTTAGCAGGGAGTTCTTGCAATCTTGTGTAAAAAACAAAAAAGAACAATTTATTTAAAAAAATCTAAAATAAAGAATTTGGTCAAAGGGAAAAACAAATATAGCTTTGCAACTTGATAAATGCATTTCATTTGAACATTATACATATTATAGGAAGATTAATAACAACTCTAACAGTAATTTCCTATATTTTATATTGTTCAGTCAAATAAAAAAGTTTTCATTTCATTTTTCAATCTTTTATGTCTGATTTTATGACTGATTGCATTTCCATTAACACATTTAGAAAGAAACGATTACAAATCAAGCAAATCACCATAAGTGTGCAGCTAAAATGGCTTTAGTTTGTCCTGTAAGATATCCTCTTTTAACACCTCAGACAGAGGACTGCCCTTGCTCCGTTTAGCACCTGAGACATATCTGTTACTTCCCTGGGCAGAAAAGGTTCATGAAAATGTGTGCAGTTGAGTTTAATTTTGCAACAGCTTGTTTATCCTGAATTATTCACTTTTCGTGGAAGTTCACTGCTGGACAGAAGGAGGAGTTTTGCTGAGGTAAGCTCTGATGGCCACTGAGACCAGAGCCAGAACATGAGACTGCAGAACAGTTCGACCTCTTAGTAATAGGCAGGAGACACATAGATGAAAATTTAGAGAGATAACTTAAGGTTTAAATTTGCTTACAGTTGGAAAAACATACAAATCACAGCTACATACCGGTACTTTAAATTTGAAATTAAATGTTTTAGTTCACAGACTTCATTACAATGTTTTTAATAAAAGGAGACAAGAAGGTATAAGTCTTTGGATTTTTTTTTTCACCCAAATTTCAAATAGTAGTTGGCAAAAAAAAAGAAATTCTGCAACCTAGTTTTTTTTTTTTTTTTTTTAATAAAGAAATGAAATATTTGACAAGGAGCCATCGTTAGGATAATAAGCTCAGGGTAGCATGTTAACTTATGTCCAGGTTTTTTTTTCATAATATAATTTTTAATTACTGGATGCCCCCTTTTTCTCATCTTTTCTCATCATCAACCGTGCCATAAAGAAATTGGTTATTTTAAACACACCAGCATTTTAAATCAAAGTTACTAAAGGTTACAGGCTTAATCAAACATAATACAAAGCAAATCCTTTATAAAGCTAAAAAACCACAAGCACAGAACACAAAAGGGGTTTAAAGAATGAGAAGGCAACATTTTTGCTAGGAAGTTTCAAATGCATAAAAATGGCTAAAGATATTAAACAATAAAAAAAGAAAATTTTGGAAATGTACACATTAGAAAATGAGAAGTCTGATGAGGCAATGTAAGGTCAATCAAGACTTGTGAAGTTATTGAGGCACCTTGATGATTTTTTTTCTTTATTTTTTTTTATGTCAATAATCATAATGTTAAATTTATAAAAAATGTATGCATTAAATATATTTAAAAGGGGGGGGGGGTAAGGAGATTTTTCTTCTACTCACTCCTTTTTTTGAGCGTTCTATCACTTTCTATTTATATAATTATTTTAACTTGTGCTTGACTTAAAAGGAAATCAGATAAGATAAAGATAAGATAAAGATAATTTATCGATCCCAGCTTGGGTAATTGGGTTGTTGCAGCGTCAGTGCTAGGCTCAAGATACAAACATGCAAACAATAGATGACAACAGAGAAACAGAACAATTAATCAGAAAGAAACATCAGTGAAAAATCAATCAATCTGACTATCAATGTGACTATTTTTCCCCAAAATTTTCCTCAATATTTTAGTGATCAGATAACGTTGCCATTCCTTCTGATCTTTGTTGCTACATTTGGAAAAAGCAAAGTACCTGTCAGCCTCCTGCCAGCAACCACAAGCGCATGAGTCAGCAGGAGTAACTGCTGTTCAAGGGTTTAAGGAGGGAGTGGCACGGTCATGTCTAAATTACAAACGTGCACTAGTCCGACCAGTGAGTGGATGCACAAAGTTATCTTTTTACATTTGTCTTTTTATCTTCTACACTGAATGATGAAAAAATTAAAATGATAGAAATAAGCCACTTTCTTTAAGTTTAACAAAAAGTGTTTCACTTATGAAAATCTTTTCATGACATCACGACATGCTGACACACTATAGCTGGTTCAGATTTCTGGTGGTAAAAAAAAACCCTGAGTGAAATTCAACTTTTTAGGAAATCTCTTTCCACGAATTCTGGTCTCTGTCAAAATAGCCACTGATATGTTGGAGAGCAATGCTTTATTAATGAAGTAAGGTCACACACATTCATCGTGAAGCTCAGGACCATTGCTTGCTGGAAAGCAAAGCAGAGCTCTGCATTATGGATGCAGCTCTGTCATTCTAACATCCCAGCTAAATGTTTCCACAAGTTGTGCTCGCTATCAGGCACCTTCATGGTCATCCAGACTGGGGAACAGTCTCATCTTCATCATCATCACCATGAAAGAACAGGGGGCTCCCTTTGAGGCTTGGCTTCCCTGGTGAAGATGGGATGCTCATTAAAGTTGCACTATAAGTAAGGAGAGCCGGACATTCTTGATATGAGTTTTGGTCACAATGGGGCGGCGACATCAATTATTGAGCTGCTGTACAAACAAACAAGCATGCCCCCCCCCCCTCCTTTTTTTAGTCCCCCCAAACGCACCACTCCAGACATGAAGGCAAGGTACACTGTTACATAATTGTGCACTAACTTTGTCTGAGTCAGCTAATAATAAAGCTCTTTTTGATGTTTTTGTCTGCACTCATAAAGCAAAAAAAAAGAAATAAAAAGAAATATAGATACATATTTTGCATGAAAAGGAACAGAAAGAAACAAATGTATTTTTCGGACCCATTTACATTATTTATTTGAAGAAAGCAACATAAAATTAGAGTAATACATAGTTCATTGCTTTTGTAGCAGTTCTTTTTTTTGTTTTTGAAGGTGATTTGGTTTCTTAAATTGATTGTTTCACATCTTTAAATTGAAACGCATCCTCCTCTTGTTTTTTTATAGTATTTGAAAGTGATAAAAGTTGTTAAAGTTTGGAGAGAAAGAACATATTCTATATTTTACCCCAATGAGACAGCGTTCTTCTTAGGTCATGTCCAGCTTGTGAAACTGTTCCACTCTTTTTCCTATTCTTGGAATTCACTTTCTCCATTTCTCCAAGTGTTATTCCCAGTAGTGGAAGACTTCTTTCCTACATTCCCAAAGAAAGTGTGTCCATAAACAGGAAGTGATGTAACAGTTTTCTCATGTTCCACTTTTTCTTAAAATTTTATATTTCAAAACAAACTTTCAACAATCAGAAATTCATGTTTTATTCTTTTTTTTCTGGCTTAATAACGATTCTCAACCTCTTACAGTTTTAGGTCTCGAGTTTGGACGAAAAAGCCCCTCTTTTTCAAGAATTTGGTGTAATTCTGGAAATTATTTTGAAAAAAGAACCCAGGAACCTGTGAGGTAATCAGTCCATCTTCTTCCCTTTGATAATCTTGTCGCACTAACTTGTGCAGACATCCCACACCAGCACATCCAGCAGACAGTGCCGGCATGCTGGCTCACATTTCCTGCTGCGGACCTGCAGGGGTCACGGCTCCATTGTGTGTCACCTAGCTTGTGTTACCTGCTGGCTTCCCCAACCTTGTCCCCGCTCTCCGCTGAATGATGTACCACTTCTGCCTCCTCTGCTGACTTTTCTTTGGAAATAACCACTCTTTATATGCAGAGATGAGGCAGCAGCTCCAAACAGAAAGCGTCTTTTATTTTGAAGTATTTATTAATTGACAGTGGGATTTTAAATCTAATTTACCCCTTAAATAACACAAACAAACCACACACTAAGGGCTGTGTTCAACAAAACAGCAGAAGGATGGACAACAAACTCTACTTTAGCCACCGTGACTTCATCCTAATACCAGGGTTTGCCCCGTGTCATCATTTTGACCATCAGGCGTGCGCTGTAATGGCCACGTTCCCCCTGTATTTATGCGGATAATCAGAATGGCACAGAGGTTCTGGGAAAAAAAAGAGGTCTCTACTCTATAGTTTGGTGGCGCTCGTGGGTGGGGGAAACAGTGAGGTGGTTGTTAATTTTAATCCAGTGAATCCTCTAAATGCAGAGAAGAAAACCGGGAAGTGATATTTATAGTTTAGGGGGTGATGGAAGAGAGGATTGAGATGGTTGAGGAGCTGGAGAATGTGGCTGAGCTTGATAAAATCGAGGCACTCCTGTAGATCCACAGGAAGTCGTCACCCTGCAGCTTTCTTTTGCATATTTAGGATTAATCGTGTTGGCATGGCGCGCCTATTTGTCTGTCTGCACGCAATATTTGATTCATGCAAATGCAGTGGCTTTTGCTCACGTCTGCATTTTTGCTCAGAGAGTTCAGCCGGGGCTCACGTCCAAAGCTGAGGTCAGGTGTCACTCGAAACGACCGCAGCGACACTCAGGTGGTCAGCAAGGTCACGTATGCTGCAGTTCTCCTGCACAACTCCACAGAGAGGGAGTTTTCTGTCCCTCAGCGGGACGCATGTCGCTGCAGGCGTGGGTGTCTGTGACCCTTCTATACCTGTCCCACATTCAATCTCATTTACTGATGTGTCCAACAAGGGTAAGGGAATATTTAAGGATACCACAAATGTGTGTTTTCTACTGAACATAAGGGATGCTTTTGTGAATATTTGCCAAAAAAAAAAACAAAAAACCCACAACAATACAAGTAGAAAAACAAACAAGAGAAACCATGGAGTTCTGAAGTTTTTGTTGCTTTATTCTCTCATTTGTGTGATTAAGTGTACATTTCTTTGGGTGACAGCTTTACAGGGGGATCAGAACATGTGCAAAGAAAAGCTGCAAGTTTTCATTTTAAGAATGTACATGACGATGCTTTTGGATGCAAAATAACAGCAGGAAAACTGGAACTTGGTGGTGCAATAATGAAAAGGCTGTGAAGAGGTCATGTTAGGGTGGGGAGGGGGCAGGTCTTCTTAGATGCTCATCTCTTTAGGACAATACCAAAGTTTGAAACTCTGTGGAGAGAAGATGGAGGAAGCAAATCATTAACCCCTCCGAGGCCATATTTATTCTTTGCTGTCCTTTTTACACATAAAAAGATATTTCTACCTGCGGCTCCAATCCGTCCATCGCTGTCGCCATCAGCCGCCACCAGGAAGGCTTTGGTCTCCTTGTCTGTCAGCACTCGAGCGCTAGGAGTGAACCTCTGCAGGAAAAACCTGAAACATTTCACACCAGAGAAAATTAAACATCAACTAAACAAAAACTTTACCTTCTTTACTTTAAATCATCTCAGAATCATGTAAAAGGTAACAAAATTTTTACAGATTTCTAGCAGACTTTCATGCATTTATTAGGCAGAACATTTATTTGAGAATACATTTCTGCATCTCTTCATGTGAGTTTACAAAAAAAAGACAAATCCTTGTTCTACATTTATCCTTTTTTTTTTTTTAGTTAAAAGACCTGTTTGATTCATTTTATTTCACTCACTAGTTATCTTTTGTTTGATTCAAAAAAACGTAAAAATAAAAAAGAAACTTTAGGATTTAACTCACTTGAGCTCTTCGTCCTCAATGTATCCGCTGGCATCATTGTCAAGGATTCCAAAAACCTTCTTTATATCCTGAGGGCTCTTCTGGGTGAGACCACAAATCTGGAAAAACTTCTTTGGGCAGAAGGAATCTGGAGCTGGAACAGACCAAAAATAAACCGCCATAACAAAGCAAAAGGTTTTATTTTTATATGTTTCATTTAATCCTAAGGCAAGTTTATATCTACAAATCTTAAACAATGGAATTTTTGGAACACACAATAAATTGTACTTGTTTTTTTGCCCCCAAAATTGCAATTTTTTTTAAAACATAAATGCCTTCAAACGCAATCATTTTAGAGCTTCAAATGTCTTGATTTCAAAGCAAAACCAGTGTACACATAAAATAGTAAGCCCTTTGAAAAATAAAAAATTAAAAGAAGCAAAAAAGGGAAAAAGATTTGCAGCAGTCCAGAGTCAAATCCATATCTCAGTTTACTGCAGTGGCGCCACAAACAAAGAGCGAGATAAAGTTATTGGAGGAAAACGATACCTTGGCAGTCCTTGATAGCCTTGTCGATGGCATCTGCAGAGAGGATAGATGAGAGCGACATTTTCTTCCTGTAGAAGAACGGCAAGGGGAATTATTCACACATTTGGACAGGTGTGGCACAACATTTTCAGGAACGAGAAGTTTTTCAGTACCAGTGCAGAAGTCAAACTGAGGAATGAACATTTAAAAAAGAGTGGATTTATTCAGAAGTTCTTGCAAATCTGACTGCTTTTCCTGAACATCAAGGCACAGGGAAGAAAGAAAAAGCTTCACTGCTTTGAACTTTAAATAAGATTGAGCTTTTCTGTGCAGAAGGTAAAGTTATCTGAAAGTTTAAAAGAGAACACCTAAAGGATTAAAAAGTAGCGAGCTAGAGCAATTAAAAGGAAAAAAATAAGTGTGCGTGTGTCAGATCTTCCTAAGACCTTACCTTGCTCAGGTGTTCTGGTTCAGAGCGGTGATTCTGTGCAGAGGTGAGGCTGTGTTGTGGCTGCTGTCCGTCAAGGCCGATTTATATAGGTCTGATTGCTGTGACAAAAGGGATTACTTAAGTTACCTGTCTGTGGATCAAATTCTAACTGCCCGCCCCTGATCCAATTTCTCAAATAACTAATTAACCATTGCTATTTATATCAAAGCAGAGAGGCCCGGCTGTGGGCATCTGTGACGCCCTTGCAAAAAAGTTCTGAAAAAGAAAAAAAAAACAACACCTTTACTTTTCCCCGTCCTACCTCCTGCCATCTCCTCCTCAACTCTGGAATTATAGGCTACAGTAAATGCAGGGAGGCTGTGATGTAACTGCCGACTTTCATCTTCTCTTCTCCCTTCCTCTCGCAGCATTTAACACCCCGCCCGCCCCACCATCCTTTCCTTTTTTGCATGAGCATCCTTTTAATAAACATCTGTCCTAAACTGATGGGATAAAACTCCTAGATTGACCGTCCAGCTTAAACTTTTAGCTCAAAGGGAGCGTGCGCTTTAAAGCATCTCAGCTTAAGATAATCAGATGCAGCGGTAAGTAGGGGTGGGTTGAGAGGGGGGTGCGTAAAAGTGAATGTCAGGGACACCGGTGCTCTCCAACCTTCTCATTCGCCCATGAAACTGCTTTGTCATCTGTGCTGACAGAGAGACCCGGGGTCACCCCGCTTTTGTCCCATCATCTCATGGCGATGATGATGATGATGCATAAATGTGCTCCTATTCTGAGGGTTTGTCATGAGAATGTGCAGGGGGAGGTATTTATTCCAGCCTCCAATTCATGCCTCCTCTGCCTCCAAATGAAGGGTTTTATACTGTAATACAGTCACTGAAGAAGGGGAGGAGATTCATCTGCAACAAAACCAAATTCCTGTTTGTGCAATAAACTGGTATTAAATGTTTTGGAAAAGTGATGTAAAAAGATGCATGAAGTTGTTAGTTTTGTGTTAAACTTCCTGTGATCTAAAGGAAAACAGGTTCTAATGTTGAAACCGTTGCTCCAGACAACTGTTCCAATACAGTCATAGAAAAAAGAAAGGCCCTTAATCCAGCTAAAATGAGACACCATGGGTTTAGTTCGGTCATCTTTGTGCAGCGGTTGACTGACATGTGCAGTGTGCCAAGTCACACACTGTTTCCTTTTCAATTGTTTGTCTTGAAAGGTTATATCCTCCCATGATTACGCTCAGCAGGAAGTTAAGCACTCACCAGCGGTCTAAACGTGCCTGTGCGCACGGGTGCACATCCATCCATCTGTTTGCTGCCCTTTGTGTTGAAATTATGCAGTGAGTGTGCATTAGAACTTTTTTCAGCACCCTCAATTTGTTGACCCTAAACCTCATTCAACACCGGTGTGTTCATGGTGACAAGTTTGCACTCAGGTGCCAGTGGCCCTAATCTGCAGAGAGGCTCAATAGCCTTACCTGGTTACCTGGACCAGGTGAGAACAGCGGTGCGTCTTTACCTACAAGTGCTGCATGATGTCATGTGCAACACTGAAACCCACAGCCTATAATTTTACTGGGTGATCACTTATTTAGTTACATTTGCTTTACTCTGTGTGGATGTACAGGATTGATCTCAGTTGTTCTCACCTGTCAGGGAGGTGTCAGTGACACTGTTCAGCGTTAGCTATGCATATACTATCCCACTCTTTCTCTTTACAGCATGTAGCAGCTGTTAACAAATGTTCTTCTTTTTGGCATAAATTATACATGAATTGAAAAATATTATTCAAATTCATTTTTAGAAGCCATGATAATAGTTTCTGATTTCTGTTTTACCAAATAAAATATATTTTTATGATTTATCCCTTGTGCTATCCTATGACCCCACCCTTACATTGATGTGTTCTCCCTTCCATGACAAAGGTGGATAAAGGTGAAGAGGATTTCATGTAATCCATGGACACCAGTGAAGATCACAAATCATTGAAGACAAAAAAGGTTCAGCGCACTGTCTAGTGGGGTCTAGATGACCCAACTCCCAATGTTAAAGTGCCTGGATAGCACAAGGGATAAAAAGTAAGAGGTTGGTCTGTTGTTGCAAACTCTATGCCTCCATCTAGCGGTCGCAAAGTGAAACTACATAATTCCTCACAGTAAACAGACATTTAAAAACACGATAAACAAGCGTTTCCACTAAAGTTTTAATGCAAATAAATTCGTTTTTATGTATACATTTCAATGTCTAGTTTTGGTGTACAAAAAGGCTACTAATCTTTTGTATAAGAATTGTGCAAAAAACTAATTTTTAAAAAGTGTCTGAACAATACAGCTAACAAATAGAAGCGTTTTTTGTAGTTGCTTAAAGATCTGATATTTTTCAGTGTGCACCAATCTACGCTCCAAAATAAAAGTAAGGACTTTAAGATCAAAAAGTATAAAGTAGCAATAAACAGCCAAAAAAATGTTAGTTTTGCCTTTCATGTTTTTTCACAAACACCACACATCTGTTGATGGTACATAGAATCAGTTTTCATTTAAGCATGCTGGAGGTGAGGTATTGGTTTGTTCTGACAACACAGGATATGGACATATAACATTAAATGAGAAAACACATTGGTATCCAAAAATGTCAGCGTCCTATTTGTTGCCATAGATCTGGACCACCGGGTCATACAACAACCCAGTGATCCTGCAGGCATTAGAGAAGATCTTCATTAAAACTGATGAAATGGTAAATCATTATGTGTTGCATTATCAAATGAGGAACATCATTAGGCTTTTTTATATATATATATATTTTGACAAGATAATAAAAAACACTTGTGCTGATCAAAAACTGGCAGCAGTAAGATCATTACCCCATGTTTGGCTTAGATTTTTACATTCCTATTTAGTTTTGAACAAACCTTGATAGTGTGTTTTAATGTAAATTCACCCAAAATGCAATTTTACTGATCTGTTTGTATCTTTTATTTTAAATATTCAGTTGCCTTAAATTGCTTGAATTGTTGACTTTTACTGACATGCCAAAGAAATTTAAATGGAGAGAAAAAAATGAGACCATAGCAAAGGAATATGTATTGTTCTTTTAAAGTTTACTTCCTGGAAAGTGCATCATAGATTTTACAATAAGCAAAATTCATATTTAAGACATGAACACAACCGAGCAACATTCACAATCATCGTGTTTTGGACAGTGGGTTGCATATGGAGGAAATGTCCCTTAAGCAAATGTATAAAAATCATTTAGAATCAGATGAAATGGGGGAGTAGGTTTGTTGTTCCATTAGAGCAGGTGTTCTTGGTCAGTTGCTGTCTTATGCCTTAACCAAGGCAGAAAATTCTGCAGGAAACAAATAAAGTAAACAGTTAAAAAATTAAATAAAGCTGCACAAATGCAAACCACTTGACTTAAATATCTGAAGTGCGGACCATCAGCGCCAATCTTGCCGTCACCGTCGCTGTCTCCAGCTTTGAGGAAAGTTTTTGTTTCCCCGTCAGACAGCACGCGAGCACCTGCACTGAAGTTCTGCAGGAACAGCCTGTGGAAAGACAAACGTTCGATTATTTTCATGAAGAATGTGGAGCTACATCAGCACCACCTCTGTAAATGAAGTCCCTACAGTCCTTTAAGGCAGCATGATTGAGAGGAGTGTTTCAGCCACACCCTATATCTGATGAAGACCAAAAGTCTGAAGCTGAGCTGGTAAGGAAAAAAAAACTGTCAATGAAGAAATTAAAAAGGAAAAAAGTCATATTTAAACGTTTAACTGTGAAATTTTACATTTAAAAATGTAAGAACTAAACCTAAAAGGAATTATATATCAAATACGATAAGTAAAGGGAATAATTGTGTCATTTTCAGTTTCAAATTAGTTGTATTTTTATTATTTTATTAAATATTGAACAAAAAACAATCATGCCCCTGACTTGGCTTCAAAGAAGACACCCCAGGCTTATGCGAAATAGGTTTTTTCAAAAATTACACATGCAAATAAGACTTTTGAAATTTAGAGCTTGCCATAAATCAAAACATCTTCATCAAATTGCATAAGCAAATATTGATCTTTGCGGGTTGCCATACATCAAGACAATTCCTTACTAAATTGCATTTGAGCTCTTTTTCAGCTCATGCATAAATAGTCCGCAGCTTACTTCAGCTCATCCTCCTCAATGAAGCCACTCTTGTCCTGATCGATGATGAAGAAGGCCTTCTTGACCTCATCAGCGGATTTGCCGGCCAAACCGCACGTCTTGAAGAACTTCTTGTAGTCGAAAGTGTCCGCGCCTGGGAGATCGGCGCCAGATTACTTATTTGTTTAAAGATTTGTGAACGAAAATAAGATATAGCCACTCACCTTTGCACTCATCCAGGGCTTTGGTGATGTCAGCATCATTCAGTACGCCTGCGAAAGCCATTCTGATCTAATGGAAAATCAAAGCATCGATTACTAAATTCTAAAGTCCACCAATTCGGGTTTTAAATAGACGCGCAAGATTTTGCGCATAAAAAAATGAATGCTAAAATGTAAAGTTGGTCCCAAATGCATAAAATAAGAAACGGTTCTAAATTCAAAATGCACAGGGTTTTCTTTTCTTTGAGGTTTATAGCTCTCTGCTGCAACCCTAAAGATGCTGAGGTCTGAAGGAGTAAGTCCAAGTCTCTCCTGCTGCTGACGCTCCAGCAAAAAGCGCACAAGCCAGCCTTTTTTGCAGCGAGAAATCCCCAATAAATGCGCAAAGATAAAAACAAATTAAAAATAAATAAAACCAACCTAGTACAATGTTTTAGTAATTTCAAAACGATGCTTCTCGGATCCCAGATTCATGTTTCTTCTTTCATTTCAACCTACCTGTGTTGTTTTTTGCTTTGTAGGGCACCGATGACACAGACACGACTGTAGTCGACTGCAGTGACCATCCCCGGTGCTCCCGGTGACCTTTTATAGGTCCACTCCATGGAAATCTGAAGCAAAGGATAACTGACACCCAGAAGGGAGGGGGTGGCCAAAATTCGTCCTGCAGGCAGAGCTCTCGTCTATTTTAAGTTTCACAAATGAAGACGCTTAAAAGGTGCGTTTGAAGAAGTCTTCAGTATCCGCCGGTGCTAAGAATAGGCCTGCGCACTGCTGAGAAGGACGAATTGGAAGTGCTGCTGGCAGTTCATAACCATATCCAAGAGCGCGGGAAGTCAGCTTGCATGCATTAGAAGTGGAGTAAGTGAAGTTTCTTGATGTTTTTTTTTCTTTCTTTTTATGTTTTCTTTTGTAACAGGGTTGGAATAGAGGGTTGAAAATCAACTGTTGTGGCTTCACAGGCAAATCCTCATTATTTTGAAATCTGGTTAGAAGGCCTTAGAAAGATATAAAGTGAAAAAGGGAACCACTTTTACTTTGAGAAACATGTGATTTTTATATTATTAATAATGTTTTTTTAGGGTTTGAGGTCTTGTGAAGAGAGAGGTTCAGCTCAGGAAATGTGGTTTATATTTTTTCATAAAAGACTTTTTGATATTTTTTTAAACTTCAGTATTTTTTTTTCTCCATTGTATTATGAGATCCTGTGCTCTAATAGGTTCTCTTCATTCCCTTTAGAATTAAGCAATTCTGTTTGGCTGTTTATGTGAAGCTGGTAGCTTATATTTTTGTCCTGTAGGTGGCAGCAGTGTCCTGCGGACTCCTTTCCTGAGTCCTTGCTGTTTTGTCTGTTACAAGCTTAGTGTCACCTGATATGAGTGAAGGTTTACATGTTGCTGACTGGCAGTACCCAAGACTTTCATAACCCATTGGAATTGCAACTTGACTTTAATGTGACAAATGATCTGCTCCTGTAAAGAGGCCAATAATGCTTGTCCCAGAAAAAATGGGATATTTTTAAATGCTGCAAAAGAATTTGCAAAAGAGCAATCTGGGAGCCTTCAGACCTCTTTGAATCATTGCCGGTGATTTTCCTCCAAGAGGAGTCTGCTGATGAGACAGTGTTTGTTAATAGCCATCCTGCTTCCGCACATCATTTAAGTGATTGCGCAGCAGTTGCAGGAGGAATAGATCTTGGATCTAAAAGCAAAAAGTGTGGCAGCTATTTGTTGCAGAGCCCTCCGGCTCTGAGGTGCATGTGAGAAAAGCCCCAGGGCCATTCCCAGTGCATTCCTGTAGCTCCTGGACAAAGTCCAGCCACACTCCCTTTCTCATTAACCAATTATAAAATCAAGTGCCGGGCGGGTCATCTGAACCTTCCTTCAACACCTTCTGGGCATTCAAAAGCCCTGGCAACTGGAAGTGCATGCCACCCTAACCCATCAATAAACCCATTGTGTTGATGTTAGTTGTGAAAGCCAAAGGCTGCAAAGATGACTGACCTGGACAAGATGACTTCACACCATTAGAGTTTTATTCCTGGTTTTTCACTCTTCCTCAAAAGTGCAGATGGTGTTGTACAGTTTGCACAAGTCATGATTTTTGGAACATATAGCACATCTGTAACATTTGGAGTAAATATGCAGTCAATGTTGGAAAAATAGTCCGCAGTCAACTCATAAATAAGGTATAAAAAAATATTCTTTCAGCTGATGATTTATGAATCTTGTAAGGAGTTCGCAGTTCCATGAAAAGAGGTGAACCTTGGTCTGTGGGAATTTATGCCTTTACAAGGGAAGCAAACTCTGTGGAAACAGAATAAAGCTGCCATTAGAGCTCAGATAGATGTTGCAGGTTTTAAAGTCATTGAATTAAAACCACTTTTCTAAGCAAAAAATGTTGAGGATTTGATCAAAATTAGGCAGGTAAAGAAATCAAGATAAGGCTGTATCTGCTATGTTTAAAGATGAGTTAGAAAGTTAGCTCTATTTTACTTAAAAAAAAAAGTCTTACCATCCACTCCAATCTTGCCGTCACCATCACTGTCACCAGCGGCGAGGAAAGTCTTGGTCTCCTTGTCAGTGAGTGCTCTGGCACCAGCAGAGAAGTTCTGCAGGAACAGCCTGTTGAAGACAGCACAAGTTAATTTAGTGCTGAAATTCTCACAGTTATAGAGGCTGCATATATATATATATGATTTTTTTTTTGTTGTTGCTTAAAGTGTTCATTAGTAAAGTGTCTTACTTCAGCTCCTCCTCCTCAATGAAGCCGCTGTTGTCCTGGTCAATGGTGGCGAAAGCCTTCTTGACCTCATCAGCAGACTTGCTGGCCAGGCCGCATGCCTTGAAGAACTTCTTGTAGTCGAAGGAGTCAGCAGCTGGAAAAAGACGTTTCAGCGGTTACAATCCTACACAGCTTGCAGTGAACACATATTAAGAGTACTCTCATCCCTGCCAATTTGTTGTTTTTTTGTCTTCTCTTTTGAATTGAACTCTGAAATAGAGAGACTCCAGAGAGGCTCAGTAAAGATGGAGAGGCTCACCTGCGCAGCCATCAAGGGCAGCCTTAACATCAGCATCATTGAGACCAGCGAAGGCCATTTTTTTATCCTAGAGGGGCAAACACATTTCATGGTTAGCAGAAGCATCACAAACCTCCACTCACTTCAAGTTGCAACGCAATCATCACCCGATTCAACTGATCAAAGCGGTTTTGCTGTCAATAACCACATAATTTGGCTAACTCTTTGGGTCTGTCAAGTAAATCCACACATCGCTGACTTTTTTTCCTGCAGTTTCATCTGGATTTTCAATGTCTGATGTAATTTAGCTGCACTGCGGTTTAAAGAGCTATTCTTTCTTCTGATCCCAGAATTGGCCTGGCTGTTCATCTCAAAGACCTTTGCAGCTTTAGCACTAAAGAGATGATACTCCATGTATCACAGCAACCAATGAATCATGCAGTTGCAAAAACCCTGTGTTGGCCACATTGCTTGTAGCTCTAGCAATTTTATCCCGTTAAAAGAGATAATGCAAGCAATTCTGCGGTCATCCACAAAAGTTGATCCTCTGAAATCAGACAAACTCTTGGCCTCCTTCTGCTCTAACTGAACCATCCTGAGGTCCATGCAGGCTAGGCTGGTTCCGTTTCTGTCTCTAGTTTTTAAAGTCCATGGGAATCTCCTGGTCAGAGTCCTTTTCCTTCCAGTGCAATCTGCAGAAGTCAGTGGAGCCATTTCCCCACTCACCTTTGCGCTACGTTGAGGCGAGTGAAAACCAAGGCGGACTTGACTGGATGCCACAAGCCCCGTACCCTCGCTCTTATATATCCTTGAGCAACACCATTTACAGAACTTTGAGTCTCAGTATCAGGTACCAAGATGCATGGGTTTCGAAAAAATTTGTCTACTAGTCTGGTCCTATTTTTAGGGGAACAAATGAGGATGCTACCATGTGCGAGAAGGCCTATAGCTAGACATGTGGAAATCCGAGCAGATGGCATATGTTACGCTCATATGATTTACAGCCAACTTTCAAAATGCTGATTTTGATGTTGTAAGATACTTCTCAGACTATAAATGAAACAAATCGATTTATTTAAGACTGCAGCATGAGCTCAAACTTTCTACTTTACTATGTTGTGGTAGAAAGTGGAGGAAGAAGCCAAGACTAGGAGCTGACACTATTGCTATTTCCCTTTTTACATACATTTGATAGTTATGAATGTGGATGCTGCTACTCTTGAATTGCTTCTAATTAGTCAAAACAAAAAAATGCTTTGACTATAAGATAAATGATCCAGTTTTCCATTTCTCATCACTTTTTTATGATTGAAATACCATCATCTAGTATTGGAGTTATCCTGCTGCATGCTTAGTAAATCACAAGTCTTTCCAGCTCAGTGTTATGGATCATATATAAATGTCTTTATGTATAAAATGTTGTTTTTTCTCATTTTATTGGTTTAATTGATTTTCATAGTTGCATTAATGTTGCACAGAAAAAAAAATGCGCGGCTCAACACTATCTGAGATGGCCTCAGTTGCTGCATAAGCCCTTCCTATAGGCCCGTGTGTTTCACATAGCTGCACCCAAAGAAGCTACAGTACCTTTACGTGAGGTTCATGTAACTTCAGCACACAGCGTTAAGTTTCAAATGAGCCAGCACCCCAACGGAATGAGACTTTGAGGCTTGGACAACCAGTTCCCTGACCTTAATGGGCAATGTACCAAACATTTAGATTATTTCTTTCTCATTAGATTTCAAAAGGTGTGATTTAAGTGTGGGAAAGTTTAGTTTATGCCACCATGTTGTCTTATTTGTTTTTCTTTGGTCACTGATTTTGACAGCCTTGGGAGTCAGTTCAACATGTTTTTTTGTCACAAAGGTTTCTACAAAACGTAAAAATAGAAATACTGGCCCAGTTTTACTAGTCTCATTTTGTCTTAATAATGACAATTGATTTAACATCTACCAGTACACTCCACAGAACTTTCATAAAACATGGAGAAGAGTCTCTAATTACAAAGCCTTCAATGCTTTAAAAGTATACTTCTTCCAGTCAAACATAAATACATCGTTTCCTTAAAGTACTTCCCTGAAACTGGTTTGATATGACTAAACGTCTTTATTTTCAAATGTTACGTTTTCTAAATCTTTAAAGCAATGTTTGATCGAAATAGACTTTTGTTTTGAAGTTAGCTTCTATTCAAAGAAGTCAAATCATTTATTCATTTTGTTGGTATTTAACTTCAAATAAAGGATTTTTACTACAGAAAAATAATTTTAGTAGCTAGAAATTGCTACAAAGTAGAATAAAGAGTAAGAAGTAAAACACACACACCCAAAAATAAATAAATAACTAAAAACCACATCGACAGCTTTGCCATGAATAAAGACACAAATTACAAAGATAATTAACAAGAAAAAGACTCTCTTTCAACATATAAGATGAATGACCAGCTTATATACAAATCCACCAAAAGTGCACCAAAAAAACACAAGAAAACAGGGATTTTTGATTTTTAAAGACATTTATTGATCACTCCTTAGCTCCTAACAGGTTTAGTTTTTGGTCCATCACACATTTTACTCATTACATTGATCACATCAAGAGGAAGAGCAGCAGGCAGGTTTTTATTTATTTATTTTGTTGCATTTGTTAATCTGGAAAACCAGGAAAAAAGTATGATGGGCTTCAAAGGGGCGTGGCAGTGGCACTTTTATGTGCTTGCATCTTATTCCAGGAGATCACAGAACTCTGTGGAGACAAAAGACACACGTCACACGGTCATGTGCAAAATGGTCATGTGATGAAGCGTTCTAGCTTAAGTGAGAAAAGTCAACGAAACAATAAATTATTTGTTTGCTTGTTGAGTGCAGAGTTTTGTATCGCATCAACTGACTGTAATCTCAGCACCGAGTGGGGAGACTTTCTCTCTGCAGATGCTGCTGCAGCTTCTCCAGGTGTTTTGCAGCAACTCACCGTCCATCCCGATCTTGCCGTCGCAGTCTTTATCTCCTGCAGCAATCAGTGCTTTTGTCTCAGCTCCGGTCAGCTCCCTGGCGCCTGGAAAGAAATTCTGAAGAAACAATCTAAGAGGAGGAGAAAAACAAACTTAGAAAAATCCCAATGAGGTTGGAGCTAAATCCCAATCATCTCATGTCAGGCTCAATTTGAGGTAAGTTTGTGTAGTGCAGTTGAGAGAGGCCTATTTTTTAGCAAATGGACCCACAAACACTCTCTGTCCTCACTTAAGCTCCTCCTCCTCGATGTATCCGCTCTCGTCTCTGTCCAGGACTGTGAACACCTTCCTCCTGTCCGCCTCAGACGAGTCGATCAGTCCCACTTGTGCAAAGAACGACCTGAAGTCAAACGTGCCTGGAGCTGCATCGCCATAGAGAGGCGGATCAAAAGAGTGCGGGGGGGAAGAGAGAGGTCAAAGCTGAATGACAAGGAAGAAAGAATGGTGGGGGTCTGAATAGAAATGTCGCATTTAGTCATTCGCTCAGATGACTTTCATTCTTTGGTGATGACATTTACCAATATACATGCAGTGGCACATTACAGCCTTTCTAAGATATGCTATTATAACAGTCCAAGCACACATAAGGCTGCCTCAGGGTTTGATGCAAACTTAAATAAAAGCCTTTTTGCTTGTTGGTCTCATCCTGGAAACCATTTATAACATTTTAAAAATATGATACTGATGACATGCAAAGATAGCTTTTTAGAAAAGTAAATATTTTCTCAATTTAGACATATTATTTATTGACATCTGCAAACCCTATATAGCTGATTAAGTTTGACAGGGACTTTTTTTTTCAAAGAAGGGCACTGACATTTGCCTTTTCTTTGCAGCAAGCCACTGAGCTCCATGTGTCTGACCATGCAGACATAATTTCAAGAAATAAAAAATTAAAATGCTTGGGGAAGCCAGGGGGTTTTCTGATTGTTTTATATTAGTTTTTCACTGCTTCTCATTGCACTAAAACAACAACAGTGTGGTAATTTAGTTGGGTCCTACCACATGGCTGCCTGGTAAACTGGATACAGGTTCTCTTCCCGTGGAAAAGGAAATAACTTTTTATCAAAGCATTTGTCCTAATTCTGAATGTATTTTTTCTTGCCTTTGTGATTCGGAATGAGTAACGTGACTGACCTTGACACGCCTGGACAGCAGCTTTGATGTTCTCTTCGCTCAGCATCCCAGCAAATGCCATGGTCCTCTGTGTCTGTCTGAGGGATACACACACACACAAAGTAACAACAGCTGTATGTTTTCTGGTTTCTTTGTGAGTTAAAATGAATTCACTATCAATTTTTTTAATTTCCTGTTAATGGGAGGGAAACAGGACTGGTCTCGAAGGACTTGTACCTCTTTGATGCAGATCGAGCATCCTTTCCCTGCTATCAGGTGTGAACTCTCAGTTTTTACAAATTGGTTTATAAAATTACATTTGAATGGAGAAAGTTGTTTATTTCTAAAACAAAAGGAACCTCACATTAAAATCAGCCATCTGAATTTGCCTCCTCAATTTTAACAGACTTGCATTTCGATGAGAGGATAGATAAAACGCCTAAAGGAAAGACCGTCACAAACTAACATTTGCTAAAAAGATCCACTCACCTTGCACTTAGAGAGGTTCCCCGAGTGGAGTAAATGGAGATCCCTGTTTCCTCTTGCTTTTTGTCGGAGCCCCCCTCCAACTCTATTGCAGATTCGTGATCTGGAGTGCAAGAAGCAACCTGACGTATCTGTCCTCAAACCCAGGGAGATTTCCTTCATGCCTCCTCCCCCTTCATCAGTTAATCAGAGCAGATAATTTTTTTCATGTATTGAGCTGCTGCTTTGTTAAAGCAAATAAGACAAAAGGTAAAAAATGTTTAAGGGGCCTCAAGTTCAAAATGAAAATATTACAATTTTAAGTTAAATATTAACCATTTATAAATAAAACTTTACGTTGTTATTAAATCATCATGTAATCCGTAAAGAAGGGGAACATTTTAAATAGATTTTTACTATGTAACTAATTGATATTGTAACTATGCCCTTTATTTTGTCAAAAAATTACTAAAAAATGTCTAAGACACACAAAACAGGCAGACGGGTGGTTCCAATTGCAATCCAATCATTCAGCTAAAGGTCCACAAAGCTAAATCAGACTTCTGACAGACACTGGTGTGTTTTTGAATTCAATGATTTTATCTCACTTGTCTTACTTTACGACTGTTTGATCTCTGACCAGTCAGGCTATCTTAAAGCCCATGCCCTTAACATTTTGGATAAAAACCCTGCTTCATTTCATCACTTCTGTATTTTAAGTAAATGAGATTTTAAGTATGATGAATTTTATCTATTTCACCCATTTAAAACTATTTTTCGAATGTTTGACTGTTGCACTTCAGCCGCTTTCTACATTTTTTAATAGATTTGAAACTTCCCAATCAACAAGAGCAACTGCAAGTGGAGACTTTAAAGTCCCATTTTGTTGAATATCTTTTGCTGCTTTTTCAGGGAAAGGGGCCAATCTGTGGAATAGTCTTCCAATTAAAATTAAACCTTTAAATAAATTGTACACCTTTAAAAAATAAAAATAAAATCTTGGCTCATTTAGCAATAACAGTGCAACCATTTTGTTTAAAATATCCTGTGTGTGTGTGTGTGTGAAGCATTTAAATAAGCACAATAGAGTGCATAACTTAAAAAAAAGGGTTTATCGCTGCTATCCCCCTTTTTACTGTTTATTTATCATCTCTGTAAAAGATCCTCTAGGGACGGGTGTTGCGAATTAGCCATGGCTATTAAACAGGCTTCAGATTGTTTCAATGTATTGATCCATGTTTTTTTTTTGGTATTTGTCTCTATTAAATAAACATAAAATAAAATATAATGAGGTTTTGGACTAAGCTTGACATTGGAGTGGGGCTTCCTCCTGTGGTGCAACAAACGCTGCCTTTGACTAGTGAGTGTAAACATAAATTGTGTTTGTGTGTGTCTTTATGCAGCTCTGTGAGGACTGGTTACCTGTCCTGCATGCAATTTGCCTTTGTGTTTAATGAAAGCTCAGATCAGGCTCCAGAAACCACCGGAGCCCATGGATGAGTGGGTACAGTTGATCAAACACAGTAATGACAGAGGAAAAAATATTTATTTAGATATGCCAAATTATAAGACTGTTGATAAATGACAAAAATGTAATTCAATGATTCTGGTTTTAAATATTTTTGTAGTAGTAGTAGTAGTAGTAGTAGTAGTAGTAGTAGTAGTAGTAGTAGTAGTAGTAATAATAATAATAATAATAATAATAATAATAATAATAATAATAATAATAATAATAATAATAAGAAGAAGAAGAAGAAGAAGAAGAAGAAGAAGAAGAAGAAGAAGAAAATAGTGGATTACTTGACTCTAGTTTTATTCATTAAACTTTATGTGGTGGTCTAAAAGTCTAAATAGAAAAAATAATATACGTATACAAATAAATAAAATAAGTAAATAAATTTGGGAAAAGGGGGTTACCAATTACCAGATTTTTTTTAATCACTCCACATACTGAGTTTCCAATTTTGTAGATTTTCTGGCAAACTGCCCCAGAAAAAAGATCACAGACTTGAAACCCCTGGTTCTGTGGTCACACAACCGTGTCAACCATAAAACCCATAGTTTATGGTTGGCCGTAAATCCAGAAATAAACATTTTATAAGGCAGGTCATCTTCCAATGCGAGCTTCGCATGGTTGCGAAGTCACTGGATGTAAAAGAATTTCCTCAGCTTTTAAACAAATCACTGGAATTACTGCACTGGGAATATAGTTCAAAGCTGATTGGCTACGTGCTTTTATTGTGAAGCTATTCTTCGTTGTGATTGGTTTAGATGAATGTCAATTGTTCTGAGATTTACGCCTCATTCCGTGATGTGAAGTCGTCCAGGAACATGGCTCTGTGGAGGAAAGGTGTTTCATGATTTTCAGGAGCGTCTATTAGAATATTTTTTTTGTAAATATGTTTATTTAAAAACGCTCTTGGAGAAAACATGGTAGGCCACGAGAGGTGATCGCTCCGTTTGTTTCCATGGACAACGGAACACTACATGTCGTAGCGGTGTTTGCTGTCGTCAGCTGAAACTATTAGCCTCAACATGCTAGCTAGAGCTAGCTTAGCTAGCTTAGCTGGCGAGTAGCAAGTCGCTAAAAAGACCGAAACTATGCACGTTTGTAGCTTAGGGTGACATTAAACTGCTTATAAATGGTAAAGGCACTTTATTTAACCTCACGTTAGCCACTTATTCAGAGCAGTTTCAGTTAGTCATCCTATTTGTTGGCCAAATGTGGAGGATGGAGAGCCGTCTTGTGTTGCTGCTGGCAAGTGGAATTTTTTGGTCGGCGTTTTGGGTGACTGAAGCTATACCTCTTCAGTATCCTCTGAATTCAGGTAAGACGACTAATGTCACGTGTATCCACTGCCTTACCAATAATTTATAAATCACGACAACCAAAACGCATATGCCCACGATTTAGCTTATGTGTAGCTCTGTTGCTAACGGGCAGCGAATCCCTAATCATAACCTTAACTATATTAATATTTGCTTGTTTTGAGAGAACATGTTTTTGGTCCGTAGGTGTTTCTTTGCCTGGTTACGACAAAAACTGTTTTTAGCTGCCCTATGAAGATAAATGGTTTATGTAACCCCCATTAGGCAACAGTCAAAGTCACTACTCTGCTAACCAACAACCCGGTTAGGCTAATCATAAACAAACTTTTCCTGTAACTCAACTGTTCCCGGAGAAGAACTAAAAAACCATGCAATGAAATGCACTTTGCTTCATCTGCTCTGCCCCTGGTATCAACCTAGATTACCTGATTTAAACTCACTTCAACATGTGCTGATAACCTGTCATTGGTCTCTTTACCCGGTTCTTAATTCATTTTTGGGTCATAATCATGTGTGAAAGTCTGTAGTATTCTCTCCCTGCTGTTCAAAAACAGGTTGTTGTTTTTTATTTATTATCAAAAGCTGCCTTATAACCTCTGATTTCTTCACAAATTACTACATTAACATTATTATTATTTCAAGTGTGGCTTGTTTATAAGGTCAAAACAACTGAATTCAACACTAATTCAACAAAGAATCACATGAAAAATGTTCCTTGATATATATATATATAAATATATAAATATAATCTGATTACGTATAAATTAAATCTCTTTATTAAATAACCTTGAGCAATAAACCTAAAGCTTTTAAACCAAAGCAGACTCGATTCGGAAAAGGTGTGAAATATTCATTATTATTCTATGTAAGAAGATGAGTTTTTTTTTTAAACATGTATATAAAAAGTGTTCCTTTGCTCAAAATCAGACAGAATAACTTAGACCGAGGAGTTGCATGGAACATCTCTTAAAATGTAAAAATCAAAACGGAAAACTTTTTGACCTAAACATGTGCCAGTTTAAAGTTCAAACTATTAACATGATGGTGACTTGGTTAGACACACCTTCCCTGAAAGCAACAAGTTGAAGGTAGTCCAGGCCTTGGAAAACATCCATAATAAGGAGGAAATGCATTCTTATGAATAAACTTATCACACTTTTGGTAATTATTTGTAGCATTTTGAGCTAACTAGTCAGGTCACAGTTAAAGCATTAAAAGGCACTTGGTTTGCCCTTTTCCAAACTTTTTAATGTGATCATTTAAATTAAAGCCTAGCATCTGAAGTACTAGGTTAAGGATCTAACTAACCTGGAAAGGATAGCTATAATAAATTAATGTTCATACATCTACATATACCTAGCCGTTTGTACTATGTCTTATCCAGTTAAGGGCTCAGTGATATTGAGGTTGGCAAACCAGCATAGAAACCATGTGTTGTTTGAGGCAGGATAAACTGTGCATTGTTTATGGAAACATTATGTTTGCTTTGCAGGCGAGATCGCAAGTCTCATCGTGCGATGATGCTTTAGGATGAATGAAAATGGCTTGCCATCATAAAAATGCCGGCTTGACTAAACAACAAGCTGGCAACAATCATACTAGAATGAATAGAATAGTTTAATCATTTATTAATATATTGTTTAACTCTGTAAAACTCATAAAAACCTATATCATTTTGGGGTCAAGGGAATTTATATCAAAGAATTTCCAGGGAAATAAGACTCAGTAACTTGTGTCTCCTCTTTTTTTTTTTTTTTTTTTAACCTGCCTTATGGGGAAATAAATGATCCAACAGTGAATAAGCTGCAGGGTGGGCTGGTAACTATGTAACCACAACATCTTCTGGTCTTATCAGGACCAGTCAATGATTGGCCACAGTGTTGTTTGCTTAATCATAGCGCAGCGAAGAGGGATTTTTTTTTTGCAATATGAGCACATTTATAATGCTTTTATTACCTGCCTGTCCTGGACCTCTGTGATCTACAAGTAGGTATAAGCTAAAGGATTGTCAAATATGAAAGTTTGTTACTTTGAAGGTTTGCGTATTTCAGAAATTCGTCTTTTTTGGTTATATTAGGTTTAAAAAATGTTATGAGTAATTAGGTGATGGTGGCATGTTGTCTCTTAGTCATTGCAGCCATTGTCCGTAAACTTTTACCTCCAGGTGATAAAGGAGACTGCATAAAACACTATCGCTCATTTAATATTGAAGGTTATGGGGTTACATTTTGTCTAGAGAACTATACTGTAAGTACTAGCTGTATGACAATAGTACCGGTGAGTGGGTTCTGATTGATGAGGATTATTTCACTAGTGCAAATTTCGGACAAATCCACACCCCTGCCAGGCTTTGTTATTTTCTGCCACGTAGATAAAATCCACCGTTGTGGTCAGTAAAAGCTGGAAAAATAGGTCAGGCCCTCCTCCAGTGTGAACGCCTGCTGAAATATGTAGTCCAACCAAAATAAGACTTGGCAGCTCCCTGCCATTTGGTCCTAAAAAACCAGTTTAGTCATCCGGGTGGCCTGCCAACTCATTATACGAACTCATGGTTCAAATATGTCCTAACAGAGAAGAACTGATCCAAGGAGGAGCTGCCATGACCCAGCTCTTGTTTTCTCCCCCCATCTGACGGGGGATGTAGCCTCTCTGGGAGTCCCAGGTCGCCCTGGACCACATTTGTCTGCTAAAACAAGCAGACGGTGTTTACGTCAAAAAGCTGCTGCCGCTCAGAAACAAATGGTTCTGCAGGATTTTTGTGTCTGTTTTGTCAATATGACAATGTGTTTGAAATTCTTATTACTGGGATATTCTTACTCTAACCGCTACAGGTTGGATGTAGTTTTAGATCCAGAGGAAGCTGGAAATAATTTTCACTGTAATCCATATGTTTTAATATTCTTGGTTAATTTTAGATAGCGCTTTAACTCTAAACTACATTTTTAGTATTTTACAAGATGAGAACTAAGGATATATAGAGAGATATTTTGCTTTAGGTTACATTCTCATGATGTGTGAGAATACAAATATTTGAAATTTTCCCACAAATTTCAGCCAGTGACTTGAATTTCACCACTGTAAGTACACTTGGCCATTTTTAGCTTGTCTTTTGGGTCAGTGACTCGACTGTGCAGCTATTTAATGATTAATTCTTTTGAATATTTCACCTCAGACAAACCCTGATGCAGTTTTTCAGACAGAGAAGAGGGCTGATGGTGAAATCCCAGTGATATGAATGACTGCTGCATAGCTGTATTTTTATTTTGCTTTAAAGAGTATTAGGAATATTAAAATTGTAAAATGCATTCACGTTTTAGGTGAAAAGCAATGAATTTGGCCTTTTTTGCCTGCGCTGTTTTTACAATTGCATGCACGTTTGACACTCTTTATTTGTGATGCTAATGCATTGAACTATTACTTACAAGTACTTCATTGCTTAATCTGTAATCTTATTGGCTAAATTGCATTGATTCATTGATGTTTGGAGATGAGATTAAAGGCAAAGTCTTCAGGCTCATAATTATTGATTTCAATTAGTTTAGAGAAAGAAAAATTAGTTGCCAAATTAACCTGGTATAGAATTTGGCAAATTTGAATCTGTTTTCAAGGTTTTGCTTCCGCCCTTTGACCCTCCGCCCATTCATTCTACAAACATCAGATACAGCCTTGCTGCCGCTGTTGCTGCTGTCGCTTTCTGTTTTCAGATTGATGAGACCGAAATGTTTTCTGCCTAAAATGAACAAATGAGTTTTCTAAACTTCCATTATTGTAGTTTATCTTAAAGTCTCATTCTGATCATCTTTTTGATCTATTCTAAAAGCGTTCTCAGTGGTCTTTTCATTAATTTTTAGGCAAAATAGAAAAAAAAAACCTAGTGTGGTTTTCTAGGATGTAGTTTCTGCAGAGCAGCAGTAGTTCATTGGAAATTTGCCTCTGAGTTATGGAACTGTTGGCGTGCCCCCTTCCCCTCCCCATTGGTGAGCACTCTCCCACTACCTAACAGCCCCTCATCCCCCAACCTAACATTACAGATGGATCAAAAATGGCGAGCAACATCTGAGCTATCTAGACGTGGAAGACGTACACGGATCTATTCGTCTGCTAGTGGATGCAGAAAGAAGCGGAGCAGGGAGCTCGTGGCCCGGCCAGCATCTTTATCCAATGGCATATCTTCATCTGCTCCTGATTTACAAAAGAAGTACTCAGAAACATAATTTTATACTTAATTTTCCTTATAGTTGTCCTTAATCATGTTAAAAACAATTCTCGTCAGAGTGGGTCTCTTTATAATGTTTCTGAATTGTTTTATAGAGGATGGTGTTTTCAGTTTAAAATAAGATGTCCCAAGTTTCATCCATCTAGAACATGGCTGTAGGTGACAGAAATAAAACGAATCAAATCAAACTTAATGTATTAACTTTATTATTAATAGGAAGCAGTGCCACACACACTACCTTTGCATGTGTGACAGTGCTTTAGAAACCAAGCAGATGCATCCAGCAGGTCTTTAGAGTTACCACCACTTCACCTATAAAGGATGAATCAAGCTGCACAGCGTCAAGGTTGACTGTAACGTCCTATGACTGTCTGCTGAGCGGCAGTCATAACTTTCAAAGGATGAAGCTGTGGATGAGCACTGACATTTTTGAAACAAGGTTGTCATGTGGGGAGGAAAGGCAAACACAAAGCCAACGAAAGAGCAAAAATGACCTTTTATAAGAGCTTTTCTGTTGGTTTTGAATGTAAGAACGCATCATTTTACTACTATACGTTGCAACTGTGTTTAATTTAAATGAAAATAGTTTTCCATTAATAAAAAAGAAAGAAATTTGAGCAGTAAATTGATATTTCATACAGTAGTTTGACTGCGATTATTCATTAAAACCGAAATTTTTCTAAATCTACTAATGCAGATGTAGTTTGGCTGCTCCCTGATCTTATGTAACTCATATATTTTATTAAAAATATTTAATATATGTATGTTTATAGTGAATGTTAGGTGTGCTATAATGCTCACTGGTGTAATGTGGGCTGCAGCAGCAGCTGGGGGGTTCAGGCTGTAATAAAAACCTGCAACTCATGTCATGCTTGCAGATGTTGAATGTTTGGTGTTTTCTTTGGACTTTTCTTTCAGCTGCAGGTAAAAACCCAGGTCAAAATAAATCTGCAAGACATCCGCAGTTTCTTTTTGTTGAGCTCAGGTGCACCGTGGTTGTGGGTGGATTTAGAGGACAACCCTTTAAAAAGAGCACCTTGTGCCTTCTTTTGAAAATGATTGTAAATTAGAAGTTCCAAACCGTTTTTCTGTTTGTCATGTCAGATGGAAGCACGGGGGATGTCTGGTCTGCGTCTCCCCACCTGCCCCTGGTGGTGTCACTGATGGTGCTGCTGGCTGTGGTTGTGTTGCTGGTGAACTGCGTAACCTGCTGCAAAGAAAGAGAGATCAACTTTAAGGTGAGGGAAGCGCCGCCCAGGTAGGCACAGAGGTTTGGGTTAATGTGACCCTGTGACCTCAGGGTTTAGTTTCTGTTAAAGGTGACTTTCCACACCATTAATGTGTCAAACCAGCTGTTATAGATATAAAGCTCCTGTGAAATTTCTACATGCCTTTTAAAAACAAAACATAGTTTTGTTGAGATTTTTGTTAAAGCTGTGATGTCATATTAACTTTTTTTTTTTTTTATACCTCAAATTGTCAGAAAAAGGAAATTATGCAGACTACTGTCAACAAGCATTCGTAGATCCTGTGGGATGAGAGTGACGTCACTCAATGCAATATTGATATGATCTCAATAATGTCTCAATAATTCAGCTGTAATGTCAGGTGTCGTGCTCTTTGCTAAAGCAGGAGGTGGTGTCCTGTGGAAGGAGGTTGCCAGCAGCTTTCCCTGATGTCTGACCAACCCAGTAAAATATTGATGGCCATTGCCTCCAAATGTCTTCACTTTTTCATTTGAAACAGACACGAAATTTCCACGTCGGTTATGCTGGAGAGTGGTAGCTTCAGCTGCTTTCTTTTCTGTCTGTCTCATTTGTCCTCACATGTTCCACTATTAGTGTAAAAAAATGCCGAATTCTGTGGGTTTTTGTTCTCTGCAGTACATATTCATGATGCAACACATCTGTGTGACGCAAATGATGATTCCTTTCTGCACACGTTCAGTGTTTTTCTAAGCTTTTAAAGCATTAACACTCATTTGTCCAAAAGCTTGGTTGATAAAATAGTCTAAAATGAAAGAATAAACTCATAATATAACAAATGAAAAGTGGACGGCTAATGCTACACTAAAACAAACCAATGGTTCTTTCAGCACTAGTTTCATCAATTCCCTTTATAAAGTTAAGAAACTTTCAAACTGCACATTTCTTTTATAACCCATCCTGAATAAATCATGTATGATCTTAATATCTAGTTGTCATTTTTTTTCTCCTTCTCCATCAGGAGTTTGAAGATCACTTTGATGATGAAATCGACTTCACTCCGCCAGCGGAAGACACGCCTTCTATGCAATCCCCCGCCGAGGTGTACACCCTCGCCGTTTCTCCCGTTCCCCTGCCCGGACCGCCACACCTGCAACCTCTGGCCAGCATCACAGGTCCGATACACACACAAATATCAGCTTACAGTGTGAAGGTCCTGTTTTGCACCGTTAGCATGATGTTTTTGGGAATTTGTAAACGTGCATGATATTAAACGCGGCGTTATTACAGAGACATCTTCAGACTCCCAGGTGGCACGTCACAACTTGAGTTACATCCAGGAGATTGGAAATGGCTGGTTTGGCCAGGTATGAACAACTAATGTCACGTTTGTAGGACAGAAATGTATTTCAGATCAGACATAAAAACAAAGAAAAGCTCTCTGTGTTTAAAACTCACCTCTCAATTTTTCTCCCCTTTTATCTCCATCCTTCCTGATCATTTGTTCATTCAGGTGCTTCTTAGTGAAATGTACACTGACCCAGGTGGAGTCAGAGTGGTGGTGAAGGAGTTAAAGGCAAATGCAAACGGGAAGGAGCAGAACGATTTCTTGCAACAAGGAGATCCATACAGGTGAGAGAGCAGAATTCATAAAAAAAAAGAAAAAAACTCTAATCACCGTATCATTTTTACATCCAGTCTGAAATGTTTTATTTGAAAGGATTTCATACTACTAATTTAGAATATAAATAAGAATTTCAATTGTAATTGAAGCAAAATCTATTTAAAAGCAGGATTAGGTCCTAATCCTGCATTAATACCATCATATTTCTTTTTTTTAATTTTTTTTTTTAATAATAAATCTGGGAAATTGCTTTCAAAAACTTTTAACAATATTTTGTGCAAATTACAATAAAGAGCCATACGAATGCTTCATAAAGCAGGTTATCGGCAGCAAACAAACAAACCAACCAATAATAAACAAACAAATAAATAAATTCTGAAGCAGAATTCAATTTCTTGCCAGTACAGTCAGTGTTTACTGACAGACTAGAGGGGTTGCAACATAGGAAAACAAAGATATTTCACCTCTAAGGAGCTGGTGTGGACTAAAGCTTAGTGACCACATGCTAAGACAGTTAGCTCAAATATGAGCTCGAGTCTTAAGAGGTTAAGGAACAAAATACCTGAAGACACAATGTTTATTAATTGCTGTCGAAAGCACAGAGATGTTGATAGAAATCACTAAGTATTGAGATGTTTATATAATTCACAATTTGCCCGATAAATGTCTAACATCTAGTTTTATTTAATGCATGTTCAGCCTCTTGTTTATATAGTTCAAATGTAAAGTAGAATGTCTTTTGTTCATTTCTTAGATATTTTCACTTCCCAAATAATGTATATAAGTTGCTTCTATTTTCTTTATTTATTTTAAAACAAAAAATCTGACAATAATAACAAAAATCTTATGTAAAACAAATGTATATATATAGCTTAGTGAATGTAAATAGAAGATTGAATGAATATAGCTTTTTTAAACAGTAATGTAGGTATAAACAATATAAATGTTTAAACCACTTGACTTTTTTGTTTTTGTTTTTTTATTTTTAATGTTTTAAATAAAAAACGGCGAGAAAATTGACATCTTAATTCTCTTAATAACGTTTGCGATCTGTTTTGCTTTTTTTTTTTTTTGTCCTCAGAGTTCTGGAGCATCCAAACATCCTGCAGTGCCTGGGCCAGTGTGTTGAGGCCATTCCCTTCCTGCTGGTTTTTGAATACTGTGAAATGGTGAGGAACCACAGCATTCAACTGCATCAACCCCAACACAACTTCATTTTTAAATACCATTCGTGTTTTTACACTTCGAATAAGGAAAATCATTTCAAGTCAAAATTAAAAAACGTTATTAGTCTTCAGAGGATAACAGATTGAATCGCTTCAGATGAGATTTTTTACTTTTCGACTAAAACACAAGGGTTTGGGTTCATCCGAGAAGCTGATTGGTTTTCTCTGTGTTGTCCGGGCCCTGATGAAGAGGAGCTCCCTTTTGCTCCCTCCCTCCCTTCAGCTGCGCTCACATAGCTACTGTAAGCTGGGGACTTCTCACATTCCCACCTCTCCCAGTAAAGCAACAGGCTCCATTTACACTCCCTCTGCTGTCAGCTGTACCAGCTGCTGTGTTTGTACATTTTTATGGCCATCACCTTGTGGTTGTTGGCCGCCGCTGAGTGTAATCTTAAGCAAACTAAGCGGTTCCAAAGAAGCCTAGAACACGATCAACTCAGTGAAACTAGAAAAGGGAATTTGGAAAAATGGCTATACACACAGTTTTACTTTAAATACTTGTTTTTTTGTGTTTTTGTCAAGAGGAAACGATAAATACAATCTTGCATGTAGTGGAATTTGGTGTTTTGTCTACATTACCACTTTGATTTGAGTTGTAATTTAATAACCATTCAGTAAAGCCCAGTTCAGCGCCTTGTGTTAAACAATCAGTCATGTTGTTGGCTTGGAGCATTGTCAGCTGCTGGGCTCTGGCGTGTGTCCTGGCATTGTGGTCCTTCCCAGCCCAGTGCCAGTAATCTCTCCGACAGCTCATAGAAATGTGTCAAGGTAAATGACTCAACTCAACTGGGAGTGAGTCATTAAGTGGTGTGATGAAGAACAGGTCTTGTATGTTAAAGGTGATAATGTGTGAGAGCAGCTCAACTGAGTGATGGCCGCACTCGTTCCACCCGGAGAATTTCGTTTTCTAGCTCTTTCTGGGGTCTTGTCTTTCATTTGCGCTGTCGTTCTTTGAAGAACCAATGTCTATTTTAGCCCAACTCTTAGATCAAGGTTCGGAAGTGACACGGAAACCCATTCCTCCCCCTGTGTTTAAAACATCGTGCAAATTAATTTCTTGCTAATGGAGTCCTCATCAGTCATCCACTTGAGGCCCAAACGGGACACATGACACTGCAGCGGCGGCGCAGACGTCAAAAAGCCACTAATGTCGTGACGTTCACCCCGACGAACCGCTGATTGATGGCGGGTTTTCTGAACGGTATCTCCCTGCCGGGTAACCCTGACTCAAAGCATTTTTGTCATCCAAATACATCCACCAACTGGTACGGACTGTCACATGTGAGGGACGGCCTCCAGCGCATGCGTCTTCAGCACGGTCAGGACTTCAGCCAGACAGCACCCAACCTCAGAACGTTCTAGTAAAAATACTACCTACCACCTTCAAGTTAGACTTTTATTTTTCTTTAAACTAACTTTGATGCTTTTATTTTGCGAAAAACACTACAGAAAAAAGTATTTCATTGATATGAAGGGAAACGTAGCTCGTCTGTAAATAGTCTTTAATTCTGTGCAGTGAGTGTGGTTTTCTCTTTGTGTGTGAAGCAAATAGTGCTTACATAAGATGACCGATCTAAGCTGCTTGTAAAAGAAATGGCCCCAGGTCGGTAAATGTGCCCCCCTCCCCCTGTATAAATGAAGCCAACAGACTTGCATGATCAGCAGCTGAATGTGTCTCGGCTGGTTTAATGAAAGTGACTCATGCGCTTGTGTGTTAATAGTGTTTTAGCGGGGCGTCCTTTAGGGTTTGCGCAGTCTGCCGGATAATTGGGAATCTCCTTCATCCTGAAGTGGATCCCAAAAATCCCTCCGGAAAGGGTCCGGCTCTTTGGTCTGCCCTCAGAGGACTTCATGTTTAAATGTGTTGACTTATTCCCCTTTTTTATTTTCTAAATTGTTCCGCTTGCACACCTTAAAGCACCGTAGATACTTTCCCCTCGGGTCTGACCTGTGTTTTTTTTTTTTAATTTATAAATCTCTGTGACACAGCACAGAGGTCCGTTTAACCGTATTACCCTTATTTGGTTCCCCTCACACATCACAAGTTGGTAATACGGAAAAGAGGACAACAGTGGATTGTGCTGCCCCTTTGTGGTTGTCCCTGCACACTGCCCTTTTCTTTTAAATGTATTAATACAAGTCATCCATCCATGCGGTCGTCTAATGTTTATTTGCTTTGGAGCTGACGATGATTGTGTGTTTGTCTGCAGGGGGACCTGCGGGCCCATCTGTCTCAGCAGGATTGGATGTTCAGAAACGCTGAGTTGCTGCAGTTGCAGAGGATGGCTTGTGAAATCGCTGCTGGTGTCACTCACCTTCACAAACACAACTTCCTGCACAGGTAGCACTTTAGAGCTGCACTTATGCTACACTCAAGTGAGCTTATTTTTAAACGTCCTAGCTTAGCATTTGTTTCCCTGACTCTGGAGATCAGTTCAGACTGACGGCTTCTATTTAAATAAGCTGGAAATGTAGAAAAGCTGAAAAAATGCTAGCATTTAAACTATTTAGACAAAGAATGTATTTTTATTATTAGATTATCTTTTAACGAAGTGATGATGTGTATTTAATTAGTTGATAAAGCACAGATATTGCTTTTAAATGAACAGTTTATGAGGAACCGCTATGTTGTAAGTACAGTCCTGTTTGATTATGAAGACATAGGTCAACCGGTACTTTAACTTGCCCACAGCCAGTCCCAGGAGTACTATTGCTTTCCAAAAAAGGTGTTTAGAAAGGCTGCCCCAGCCAGTACTGGATGTCCGGCCTCCAGCCAACGGGGGTACAGCGGTGGTGGGGGGAGGGGGGGGGGGGGCGTTGGGAACCTAGGGCTTGAGGAGGAAACATACAGTGCTCAGCTCATCAGCGCTATTTTGCATGTTCAGAATAAGCTCAGTGGGTTCCAATTACACAGCTCCCATGCATTGCCACAGTGTCAGCTGTCCGCAGCCAGGGGGAAATGATGATTCTGCTCTTCAGGTGTAAATGGATAGCCTGAGATATGGGGCGTTGTGTTGTAATCCGTGTTACAACTCAAACGGGTTTCTACATTTCATCAAAATAGTTCAGTGCCACTGGGATTCAATTTTATTATCCCCCCTCCAAAAAGATTTATTGTTTAGGGGAAAGCCTCACCATAGCAGACGAATGCTGTGCCACAGACACAAAGCCTCTGAGGAGAAGTAGGCCAAGGCTTTCAATGAAGCTGCTCAGCCCAGATCGCAGCAGGAAATTTGCAGATATTCTCAATGAAGGGCTGCTCTATACATGTAATTAAAGAACAGCAGCTCTATAGACATGTTGGTTTTGGTTCAAATAAAAGGTAGCATTCTGGTACAGGGTTTCCCTGTTTATTGGGGGGTAAATTCTAAAAAATAACCTGCGATAGGTGAAACCTGTGAAGTAAAATTATAGGCTGTCAAACTCCTCACTACACTTTATACACTTTTCTCAGACAAACGTGAACATTTTTTACAATTTTCTCTTGTTTAAACTCTCAAACTTTATAGAAAACAAAGTCCTGTTTCTTGGAATGAAAGCAAAGATCTGTTTGCGATTGAAGATTTATATCGATTTGTCAAACTGAATGCATTCTGTACAGGAGACGCGGCATGGAGGAGGTTGATTGGCAAAAGTAACAGCCAATTAGGACGCAGAACAGTGTGCAAAAAAAAAACCAAAAAGTGTGCAAAATTGAACTAAAAAAAACAGAGAAAGGTGAACCGCAATATAGCAATGGAGATTTAACTTTGCACTGTAAATTAACCAAAAGGTAGCAGTGTTTGCTTGAAGTTGAACTGCTTCTGGTTGAAACACACAAGCTGAATCACTACAAACTGAAGCTGCCATCAGGTGACTTTTTCTCCATTCTGGTGCAGTCAGCACTGTTTTCACCACACAGTACGGTACAGAGATGCAAAAGAGATTTATAGAAACGGTGGAGGAGAAAAAAAACTAGTGGTTTTAATGTAGCTCAAGTTATTTCAAAATCTTGCTCAAAGTCTTTTAAAGTGAAGTTTTACAAGTATACTAGCTGTTTCACTTCATGAGCACAGAATTTATTTAAAATAAATTCAGTAGATACTGGCCGATAACTCCTGTTACTCCAAAATTTATTATTTAAATAAACCATTGGTTGCAATCAAGTTTTTTGGTGCCTAATATCTACAAAATAAAAGCTGTATGTGTAAAAGGAGGCTTTTATATAAAGTGTTTCCCAAGTAAAACAAAGAATCACAATCTGTGATTTAAATCAACATTTGTGGGTTTGCGAAAGCTGGATTTTTTTCTAACTTTAACAAGCCCTTCAAATGTTTCTTCTCCAGTTCATATGAATAAAGAGAAGAAACTAAAACCAGCAGCATTTCACTGCAAACTATGCCTTATGCCCCAAGCAGAAATGGCTGCCATGCCATTTCTCAGCTGCCATGTCTTAGCCTTGTAGGGTTAAGACGTTGAACTGGTTTCTCTGCGTCTGCGTTACTATACGTTAGGTCGCCAGCCAGCAGAGGACACGAGGGTTTAAAATACATCTCCATTTATCTTGCACGGGTTCCAGTGGGTCTGACAGTAGCTGGGCCCTGCACACACATGGATACTAGAGTCAGCAGGGTTTGTTCATTGGGTGGTTAAATTGGACTGGAAGTGGCGGGAATGCTGCAGCGCCACAGAGAAACCAAAGCTCCTCTCTTGATGCAGCGTGAAAAGCTGCTGGTGCTCTGCTATGAAGGTTTCTAGCGTGTAGCGCCCCCTCCTGGCGTGTTCTCCGCACTGCCTCCTGCTATTTGAACAGCAAGCAGAGAAAAATGACTGATGCTAATGTGACAAAAGGGCCAAAATATTTCCAATTTGGAGTCACACACCACTATGGAAGAGAATCCAGCTGTAAAAAAAAATGTTATGTATAAGAAGTTTTTGTCAAATCTGCAGAATAATGCTCATGCTTTTTCCTTCTTTTTTCTTTCAGTGATTTAGCTTTGAGGAACTGCTACCTGACTGCAGATCTTACTGTAAAAGTAGGAGACTATGGAATCGGACCCTACAGATACAAAGTGAGCAACAAAAACGAATTATTATAAGGTTGACTTCATAAGGCTGCATTATTACGTCTTTTTCAATGTGAACATTTTAGCTGTTTGTAGTTTAGAACATTGAAACTCAACGTTTGCTGACTAAAGTAACCTTAATGCCAAAAAAAGACAGTGGTATAGTCCTATAAACCCAATCTGTCCACAGATTAGAATTTATTTAGGAATGATCAATAATTTGATTTCCCAGCAGCCTTAGTTGCTTGGGGCTCGGCGCTTAGGCTTCACTCAACGATCCTCCTCCTTGAGTTTCTTTCTGCTGTACTCAGCTGTGTTTTGTTCTGTGAAGGTGTTTAAAAACGAGTCTCCTCCATATAGCCGAGACATTTGTCGGTTCTATTTTCAGCCCACCAACCGATGAACTAACCCAGGAGAAATCTTGTTTTTCATATGCAGCCATACTGTACATTTCACAGAAGATTTAAGATTGTCCGCCTCTGTAACTTGACGTGCGGCATATGTCTAAAACAGTTGTGTCCTGCGCATTCCTGAAATACTGCTGATGCGAGCCTTCGTATGTCTTAATTTAATCCCCATAAGATAAGGTCACCCCATGAATCTATTTCTGTAGAGAAAGGGAGAGGCGCTTTGAGTTTGCTTTGCCTCTCAACAAGAGCTTATTTGTCTTTTGTACGAATGTGTCTGGAAAGTGTTTTTGTTTATGATGGAGTTGAGATTTAAGAGGAAATCTGACTTTTTCAGGAGGATTATATCATCACAGAGGATGATACGTTTGCTCCTCTCCGCTGGTTGGCCCCTGAGCTGGTGGGGGAGCGCCATGGGGGAGTTATTGCATTGGAACAGACCAAGCCCAGCAATGTGTGGTAGGTACAAGATGACAGCTTTACACCTGCACCAAAAGACATTTTCAAGAACCCACAAAACATGATGTACAAGCAGGAATTTGACAAAGTTTCAGGGTTTGGAGTTTATCAGTTGGAGTGGATTCAGTGACACACATACGTTTGTATGTTGGGCTGAAAATAAAATGTTGTAGTTTTTTTATCACCTCAGAAGATTCTGTGTCCCCAAAGACGGAACCACCTTTGCAGGCGTTAGTTTGCATTTCGCTCCACTAGGTGGCACTACATCCCACATGCAGAAATTTAAGTGTGAACATAAACACATAAAGACACTGATTTAAAATAAAAAAGACACATTTCTGCTAAGATCAACTTAATTCAAAATTTCTAAAATTGAGAAAACATAAGAAAGAGACTGTAGTGAAAAACTGCAACATTCAGTTTTTAAAAACCTACTTGGTTCTATTTGGAGAAATGTATTTTTTCTCTTTTGAGTTTAGGAGTCTTCCTTAAAGATCCTCTGCTGATGAAACTTGTCTTTTTGGTGTTTTTAAAACATTCTTGTGACATTTTTCTGATAATGTGGACATGTATAAAGAAAATTAAGCTGAAAATTGCATTTTTTGAGTATTTCTTTATTCAAATCACGAATCAGGAGCAAATGGAAAAAATACCTTTTGAAAAAGAGAGTATTTCTGTCATAGTAAACAGGCCGGGCAGGCCACAAGCTCCCTGCTCCGCTCCATTCTGATGAATCCACTTGTAGATGAATAGATCCATGTACGTCTTTTGTTTTACTCGTCTGGGCTGGTATCTGGTTAAAGACTGTACGGCTTGATCGCTCCGATATTCCTCACCATTTTTGTTCCACCTGGAAGGTTGTGGGTGTGAGGGGCTGTAAGCTAGTGGGAGAGGACATAATCAAAGGCATGATGGGGAAATGAGGGCAGGCTTACTTTGCGCCAACAGTCCTGCTCAAATCTGATGAACTCCTTCCGCTCTGTAGAAACTATGTCTTAGAAAACAACACAGTGGATCCAAAGATGATTGGACTTGAAACTTCAAGTATTTAAAGTGAATTTTATATCAAAGTCTTCACCCCAAAGTATTTATTTTTGTTCTGTTTGATCATGAAATTGACCTTTCTGTGTTAACTTCTGGAACTCTTTGAATCTTCCTGGGTTTTAGGGCTTTGGGGGTGACGTTATGGGAGCTTTTTGAAAATGCAACTCAGCCGTACCCACACCTGTCCGACCGGGAGGTCCTTAATCATGTCATAAAGGAGCAGCAGGTCAAACTGTTTAAACCACAACTGGAGCTTCCTTATTCCGACAGATGGTGAGTCATTGGAAAACGTCTTAAATGCATGCAGAAGAAATAGGTGAGGATGTTTCTGTTGGAGAACTATCAGGAATTCTGAAGGCAAATGTTTCTTTTTTGTGCATATGCAGGTATGAGATCTTGCAGTTCTGCTGGCTGTCACCTGAACGACGGGCCACGGCAGAGGAAGTCCACCGTTTGCTCATCTATCTGCGCATGCAAGGCCAAAAGGATGTAGAGGAGGATTTTGAACAACGCTGGGATGCCCTCAAACCGAACCCCTCCAGCCGGCAAACCATTAGCCATTCTTCCTTCCCAATCCTGGACCAATTTGCTGATGATGCCCTGAGGCATGAGATCGATGAAGTCCTTACCGTCACAGAAACCAGCAAAGGTCTTAGTTTCGAGTATGTTTGGGAGGCAGCCAAGCACGACCACTACGATGGCCACCATGCATGTTCAGGCATGGACACAACTCTGAACTACCATAGCATGTTCTTTCCCATCTCCAGGGAAGACATCCAGGCCCATTTTCCTGATCCTTTAGGCAAGTCAAGAGGGGAAGAACATTCCTCGGGAGTCACCGGGATTCTGCCAGTGTTTGATGCACAAAAGTCTTCAAATGGTAATGAATATTTCATACAACTCGAGGAGCAAGGAGAGAATACAGTCAACAATGGCGGTAGAGGACAAGACCTGGGCTTTACTTCAAGCCGGCAAGATTTTGTTGTTCTTCAAGATGCGCGGCTGGACGAGTCCAGCACCGACGCCGACTTCTTCCACCAAAGCATTGATTCGAAAGATTCCTACTTGCCAGACAGCCACATCTGGTCATCTCTGGAAAACGACAGTCCATACCACACCAATATTTTCACAGAAGACGGCTCGAAGCAGGGCGACTCCCCTTCATGGAGCAAGAATTTTATGGAGCTGCCTGAGCGGAATGGGAATCCCTTCATTGAGAGTTCTATAGAGGGCCAAGACGTACACGGCAACCAGAGTTACGGCAACCCTTTTTTAGACGATCCATCAGTTTTAGAAGAGGAGAGGATGAGCACAGATGATAGAAATCCTCTTCAAACAGAAGAATTGTCTGGAAACTTTGTGTTTCTTAGAGACCACAAGCTGATGAAAGAGGAATCTGTCAACTCAAGACTGCACCCAACTTTTCTTTTGCCCGGCTTAGTTCACGAACCAGAGGAAACCTTCAAGATGAGCTCTTGGGAGAACCTTGAGACGTTTGGCAGCTTAAACACGACCGACTCGTACCCAAAACCTGCACCAAGTAGCGCCTCCTCAAGGCAGGAACTTTTAGACTTTGAAAGTGCAAACTTCGGGGACGCCTTGGTCGAAAACTCAACACTGGTGCCTTCCATTACCGTGGTGGAAGATGACAACACCAGCGGCTACCTACCAGTTGTAGAAAGTTCTTCCTCTAAAGACCGCAGCCTGCCACAATCCTCCGACAGAGGAGCAGACTCCGGTTTTGATTCTACCTCAGAGAAGGTTGAGATCATCACTGATGGCCACTCCTCCGCATTTTCTGACAGTGCCACCAATGACTCTTTGTGCACCTATGCCAACATTGCCAGCCTTGACGATGACGACCCAACAACCTTACAAACCGCCGATCAGTCCACGAGGAAGAAAACGCCAGAATATTTCCCAGTTTATGGAATGTCTTCGGAAAACGGGCACAGTGAAGACTTGACGAGCAACGATCTGTTTAGTGAGCTGATTGAGGACGTGGAGTTGGAAACCACGCTGTCGGATCATGAAGAGGCTTTCATGGAGACCAATGGAGAAGCTGCAGTTCGGTCTTCTCTCCTGGTGTCTGGACCGTCTCTGGACCAGATCAGTCAGGACAGCTTACTGGAAGACAGCTGTTCTACCACTGTTCCAACCGCGGAGCACCCGCCTGAAACGCCAGACTCTTTAGATTCTCTAGACATACACAGGCTGGCAGAGCAGGCCGATGAGCTGAGCGCTCAAACGCTTCAGCACAAACTCCATCCTCCGTACAAGATATCCGACAGCGGCTACGAGACAGAAAACCTGGAGTCTCCGGAGTGGAACTCCCAGCCGAGCGACCGCTCTCCTGTCAAAAATGGCACGAGCATCACAAAGGAGTCAGAAGAGCTGGCATCCGCAGCAAATTTGGTGCCACCAAAAATTGTTATCTCCGAAGTTGAGGGTTTGCTGGAGAATTTCGGGGAGGACTTCCATGAGGGCCAGCAGACGGATCGTCCCGCTGAGGAGCCGCTCATGGGCGGCAGTTACAGAGACTCTGCGTACTTCTCTGACAATGACTCCGAACCTGAGAAAAAGTCTGACGAAGTGGCAGGAGGGGCTGCCGACGCCGTGTTGCTGAGGAACTCGGCCCAGAAAGCTGCCAAAGAAAGAGATATTGATGCTTTATTTTCTGAGCAGGACGCCACCGTGGCCGTCAATGTCCACGCGGCGGTGGACGTCCACACGGAGGACTTTGAGACAAGAGTTGCAGATCCCATCAGTGAAAAGGACAGAAAGACACCTCAACGCTTTATTGATCCACCAGCACCAGAAGAACTTGAAGACCCCGCCGCCTCATTAAGGAAAGAACCAGAGAGAGGCGTTCACCCAAAGCTGACCAGGACGTACGCCAGCGACGGCCATAAGATCAAAGAGCCAGACGTGGAGGGGCGCTACCTGGGGAGGGGGGAGGATCTGGACAGGCAGGAAGATGGCGTGGACGCAGACGAGGAGGACGAGAACAGCGAGGACTCGGACGATGACCTGCGTGGGTACCAGCTGCACAGCTCCAGCTCTGACAGCGAGGACGAAGCGCCACACCCCGTGCCGGTGATTGTGTCCGACGACAGCAACTCAAAGCACCTGAAGAGTTTGTTAAAACCCACGACTTTGAGCATACCCGCATCGACTTCCCCGTGTCCAGCGAGGTCCAACGCAGAGAACTCCAGAAGAGCCGTGTCCTTCTTTGACGATGTTACAGTCTACCTATTCGACCAGGTACAACATCTGTTTTTACCTCTGCATCAATGTTTTTACTGGAAAATATAAAGCTCCGTTCACACCAGACACACTATGCACGTTCAAGAACGCGTGTTTAGCCCACGCCGTTTACACTGGACTGTCTCTACCCGACACTAGCGCCACCTACAGTTGGAAGAGGCTTGGTGTGAAATGTCCAATCTCGTAAATCTTGCTCTAGGGTTTTTCTTTCACAGCCCTGTTCTGATATATGAAAGACTTGGTGTCGTAGAATTCCTGTTGGGTACAAAGTGCAGTTAGTAGTTTCTCCTCCATCATCAAATTTCAAACGGTTGGCAATTCTGTAAATGAAAAGGAATGCCATCCAAATCCCCGACTGGTCCAAGTTCACCCTGGTTTAACTTTCAACACGTGTTCAATGGCTGTGCGTTTTGTACGTAGAGCCTAAAAGTCGTAAAATATGTGTAGCTACGTGTGAACGCCAAAGCCCGAAACAAATATTTACCTGGACTTTTTCTAGGAAGTGGTTTCTTAAATGTGCTTTGTGTGAACGTAGTTGCATAATGCAGATGTTATCAGATGTCTTATTTTGACTTCTTGTGTTTTTTTAGGAGACCCCCACCAAGGAACTGAGTGACCACTTGAGTGGCCCAAACAGTCAGACCTCAGAGTTCAACAGTCCAGTGCCTGCTGCCGGCTTCCCGAACCGCTTCGGTAACTCCGAAAGCTCCACCGATGAGGAGGGTAAGGCGGGGCAGCCAGCAGCAGCTTCTTAGAGCTTCTGTCCTTTGTCCTCACGTGTTCTTTGACTTCTCCCAGGTGGAGGTTTTGAGTGGGACGACGATTTCACCTCCTCAGCGCCTGCTTTCCGGTCCAGGACGAATAAAGACTCGGTTCCCAAGGCGGTTTTACCTTCAGCCCCCATGGGCGGCGGGCGCCTGCCGGAGCCCAGCTGGACCAGCTTCTCCGCCTACTCCCGCTTCTCCATCTCTCCAGCCAGCATCGCCAGCTTTTCGCTCACGCATCTCACCGACTCTGACATCGAACAAGGAGGCAAGTCTGTTGTGTTATGACTTAGCAGCCTAAAAACCGCACCAGAAAGGGAACTGATTTCCTTTTGTCATCAGGAAGCAGCGAGGACGGAGACAAAGATTAAAGCCATGGACGACTGGATCGTTCGTCCATCACTTTGAGTGACCGGTCTGCACTCGGGATACAGCACCGCCACTTGATATGGTTTGTGGAGCGACAGACCCGGCCCGGTCCGAGCCCTCCTGACCTCTGAAGCTCCCTCCGTAAGTGTGATTTTCAGTCCAGTGCAATTCCAGTTCGGAGAAAAACACACAAAACAGGAGTAGCTCCGAAATCTGTTCCATAAAGACTTCGTCATGCACATTCCAGTTGTGTGGCTGCTTCTTTTTCCTTCAAATGCTTTTCATTTAAAGACTTTAACGAAACCAAGAAAAAAGAAAAACCTCGTAATATTCCAGATGAATGACTTCAGCACACTGGGAAGCGATCACTACAGCCAACCAGGCAAAGTAAGCTCCGCAGCGACTTTTACTTGTCAGCGTCTTGTCGTGTGACTGCATCAGTGGTTGCCTTCTTTTTGTGTGTCTGTGTGTGTGCGCGCGTTGAATCGTTCTCCTGATTGGAGCCGGCGTGTGGAATCCTTCTGTAGCAGTATTTGAATCGATGTGTTTTGAATGTGGAAGCCCCATCCTGCAAAAGGGTGATTGTTGAGTCTGCAAAGGGGGACGCACTGTATATTCCTTTATCTTTGAAAGGAGCATTTACTGTAAGCTGATTTTTTTTTTTGTAAGACATCTCAGTCAAATCGACGATCAAGGTGGTCCAACTGTGAGACAGTTGTGGAAAAACCTAATAATTGTTGATTTGTGTAAAGCTTTATTTTATCTGAAATGTGCAAGATGCTGGTTTAATTTTTTTTTTTTTTTGTTTGTCTTGTTATCACTGGGTTAAATGGTGCCTGTGGACAGCTGCTCTCTTATTTACTGTCAAAAAAAATTCTCACAGATCATGTAAAAAAAACTATTTTTAAATGTCTGGATGAAAAAAATGCAGACGTCGAGTGTGCAATGAAATTTTGCTGGTGGGAGGAGCTGACGATTGTGAGGGGGCGGGACTTCCAGTCACATGAGAACACTACTAAAAAAATAAAAGATAAAGGCTGCTTTTCTAATTGTGGGGCTGAGAGAGTCTCCTTTTCTAAATTCTCAGTCAAAAACTTAAAAAAAAAAAAACCTGGTTGCATTGCTAAATTAATTTCTTTGTGCTCATTTTTCGTGTCATCGGTGTGGATTTGAGCGTCTCACGCTCTGAATGTGATGTACAGGTATGAACTGTAGCTCATACAGTTACGATATTCCTTTCAATAGTCAGTTGACACCTCTCTCCTGCCCCCTACAGGCCACCTGTATGTTGAACACCTGTGTTGAAACCAGCAGTCTCACTTGAACATCTATTTAAGGAAATCTTTAGATTTGACAGTATAAACTTGCTTAACCTTGCACATTTGAGAGATGTAACTTTTATGTTAAAATGTTCCGATGTACATAAATGTTTGGTTTATTCTTTTTTTTTTGTCTGTATATTTGGAAATGATGTAACTACGTTGTAGGTATGAGGTTTTGTTTTTGTAACTTAAAAGCGGAGGTAAATCAGAGGGACATATCACAACAGTTAAATGAAGACAAACGTTCTGTCCTTTAAACCTGTAGATTTTAAATATTTTTACTTCATATTGATCATGCTTAGTGTAATTGAAAGACATGTTTATAATTACACGGTTTAATATGAAAATAAATGCAAATGACCTTATAGATGGTGGATTGATGGGCTCTTTTCATTGGATGACTCCTTGTATTTAAAAAGCAGCTATATACATGTAGAATTTTTTAAATCTGATATATGTGGAACCTGGAATCTCTACTATAAAACGCTTTTGCTGTAGAAAAATAACTGATGTGAGCTCTAAAATATGATAATTCCATTTGGCCTTTTAGTGAGACACAACTAAAATAAACTGGCATTTTTTTTTCCAGTTTTGTTTTTTTTTGTTCTAAACAAATTCAATTTTAATCGACTAAAGTGGACTATTAAAACTAATATATATATATATTTCACATTTTTATTTATAAACCAAATTTGGATGTGAGAAATAATTTGCTTAAAACTAAATGTTTATCTTTTTTGAAAACAAAACATTTTTTACCTTTCCTTAAAGGAGATAGGCTCCAGCAACCTCAGTGGGTTTGAAAAGGGTCAAATGATGAATTAAGTTTAGTTGTTTTTTTTTTATGGCTTTATAAATCCTTTGTCACTGCAGTCCAGATGAAAGGTTTAATCTTTTTATCTAAAACAGTGTTTTTTGGTTCAAGGTTAGAAAAAGAGATCTAGATTTTTCTGGTTTATAAACCCCTTTCCCTTCATTTCAAAGATTTGTTGGTATATCAACTCCAAGAGGGCGTCGAGCACATTCAGACTTTAATTTAGCATCTCCATGATTGTGCGGCTGGGTGGCGTTCACAGCCGCCGCCGCGCTCAACGGTTCCAGTGACCAGATTCTTCTTCCAGCAGGAAGAAGGTTTTATTGCAGGGCAGCAAAGTGTTCCCACACAGGAAAAAAAAGCCCTCAGAAGGCATGTTGTAGTGGATTGGTAGAGAAGTGGGAAAAAATAAAGAACACACTAAAGCAAACACAAACTGAGAAACACTTCAACCAACAAATCCTCTCTGAATTGAAACCACATGCAAACAAACGACAGATTTCAGGCTGCAGCAGCCATGACTGGAAATTAGCCCTTCACTGAAATAAATCCCTCCTCACGTTGGGTGAATAAATAAAAGCTATTGCTCCGTCCCATGATTCCTAGCAGTCGTACAGACACACACATGCACCCCGTTTTGCTGAATCCAGGAAACCCAGCCAGGCTCCAACACTCATCCACTCGTCCAGAACTGTCCGGCTGTGCGCTCCCTTCACACGAAGGGGAATTGGGGAATGATTCCAGGAGGCGAATGCAGATCCAGGCACAAACGGGGCTGGAGGAAGACGGCGGCGACGTGGACTACACACACACGGCACTCCCGTTCACCGTTCTCTGCGGGGCTGGGCTGTGGGCGGGCCCCAGTGGAGGAGGGTGGGGACTCCGAGGCGCCTCCGCCGAGTTCCCCCTCACGCTGATGTGCTCCCAGCCTCCCTGGAAGCCACAACATAGGTAATGCAAAGCGATGAAAAGCTAACTGAAAGCAGATAAGGGGACAGGAGCCTACCCCTATACCGTAGTCCCAGGACTGGCCCTTGGGCTGCATGGGCCCCACACCCACCCTATGGCAGACTGCTCCTGGAGTCTCAGCGGGAAAGCCTGGAATTCCATCAGCAATGACCCAAACCTGGAAAGACGCGACCATCTGATCAAACCTCACAGTGAGAAGAAGACTGCAGGTTCCACAGCACCCACCTGATCCAGCGGGCCCACTGAGACTTTGGTGACGTTGTTCGAGATGAGCTCCCAGGCAGACCCCTGGGGGTAGCTGGGGGTGAGGCCCTGTCTGTACCACAGGTTACCTGTTGGAGGTGGAATCTCAACTCAGCTTCTTCACTTTTATTGAGACAGGAAGCTGCTGAGATGAATGTTCCTCACTGTTTTCATCCACAGCGAAGACTGACGTCCGTCCAACCGACAGCTGTCTGAGGGTCTGTCTCATAGGGGAGGGGATGTGGTACCAGCATTCTCCTGCAGGGGGAGGCGACAAAAAAATGCTGTTTGAAAAGAGCTTATTTAGGTGGGTCACAAACTCTCTGCTCAGAGTTCTCAGCAAGGGGGAGGTGAATGGGGGGTTGGGTTGCTCCTGTTGCTCTGCAGGGCTATGTCTTTTTGATTTGGGCCTAAAACAAAATAATCATAATTATAAGACCACTGGAAACGCTTTTATAAGAGATCAATAGATGATCGGAGGGGGACTTTAAAGAAGTCTGCACCACTGCTCTTTTCACTTCCTGCCTCTGTGACCTCTGACCTGCAGGGTTTTGCGGCGAGACGGATCCCCTGTAAAACACGGCTCCATCCTTGGCGATGGCCCACACCTGGTTGGCTCCACCAATGGAGATGGATTTAAAGGGTTGGTCCGTGCCCACGTGGAGCCAGGAGCCGCCCTGAAGTCAGACACACGGCGGATCAGAAATTCCCGACAGGACCCCGGAGCTGTCCGGCGGGTTGGAACTTTGTCCCCTCACCGCGGGATTCTGGGGGGTCACCCCCAGCCGACACAGCACATCTCCCTTGTCGCTGATGGCCCACACAGGGACCTGCTCCATCCGGCTCTGGGCCAGACAGGGCATGATGGAGATGTCACTCAGGCGGATGGGCGGGACCTGCTTCCACGGGCCTCTCACGGTGATCTTACACTTCCTGAACAGCACAGATGATGTGTTGCCATAGAAACAGCAAATGGATAAATGAATAGACGTCCAAGTGTGTACCTGGTCCATCGTCTGCGCCTGACAAAGTCCTTCATAGTTTTGTGGCCGTGGAACGTCCTGTGTGATGGAGAGGGGGGTAAACGGGGGCAGAAATGGGTCTTTGTGGCATTCAAAAGAGCTGCTTACGTGGGGAAGTCTGCCGCGTACTGCCACCCCTCTTTGTCCGTCCCGCCAGGAACTCTGTCGTCCACGGTCCATTCTGACACCTAAAACAGAGTCCACATCAGAGAGCGGCACACAAAACCCAACAGAACCGGCAGAAATCGACCTACCCATGACCACTGCGAGGAGGGAGGGGCGGTAGTTGGCTTTGGTGCACTCCTTCAGCCCGCCTTCATCGCTCCACATGGGCCGGTCGGTGGGAAGTCCTCTGGAGGCGCCAAAAGACACATCAAGCTTTCTGGACCAGATGGCCTAACAAGAACAACAACAACAAGCCTTTCCAAAGGTCCTACTTGTCTGTGTATCCGGTCACGGGGTTCCACCTCTGATTCTCGTACACGTGCACGCTCCTGACGTCGGATTGCTCGTGGGTCTGGGCGGCTGCGAGGAATGGATACAGACGGGTCTTCAGGCGTGCTCATAAATCTACAGTTGCACACGTGAATGTGTGCGTTTAGAGCAGCGACAGATGGCAGAAACTCGAACTGCTGACATGGGACCTGTCACCACCGTGTCCACATTGAAAACATGCCTGTCCTCCCAGCCAGCAGTTTGCGTGCACTTCTTTTCTGCTTGATCTTTGTCTCTACTTTCTAAGAATCCGCTCTAGCAGCACTCAGATCTGCAGCAGCAAGTGTTGTTTTGCTTTTTTTAGTCAAAGCTAAAGTGAAGTGTTAGCTCTCTACGGGACATGTGTTACCCGCATTGGGCCCACAGTGTCCGGTGTAGACCCAGGCGGTGCCGTCCCACCCGACACCCCACACCAGCCCCAGACTGTTAGACTCTACACAGCGCAGGTGACCCGGGACCTGCCGCCAAAACCTGCAGCACCACACAGCGGAAAGCACCCAGCGTTAGCCTGTTAGCACAAATTAGCGTGATAGACACATGCAGGCAGAGAAGAACGTCGGAAATGCACAGCGGACGGGACAGAAGGCCGGACTTTTGGTCAGCCTCACATGAGGTCACAGGGCATGGCGTTGGCGGGGGCTTCCAGGGAGAAGCACGGCTCGTGAACCATGAGGTCTCCCTTTGTGGTGGTGGACCACACAGCCTGTCTGGACGGAGGTCCTGCGATGCCTCGACACTTGCAGCAGGAGCCGGACAGCAGCTCCAACTGCAGCAAAGCAAAGACGTGACCTTGGCTTTAAAGTTTCCAACTCTGAGAAGTGTGTGGTTCTGACTCACCCAGTCGTTCATGTCCTGCTCCGTTTGGGCCGCCAAGACCAGAGGCCACCTCTGTTTGGTCCTCTCTGCTGTGTACAGGGCAAAGGCGAAGTGGTCGTCTCGTAGCAGCGGCACCAGCGCCGTCACTTCATGTATGAACACGTGGAGATACTGAAACGAGGAGTTGAAGATGTTCCATCTTCCTGCTTTTATAGGAACTCGTCTGCTCGTGACAAGCAGAGGAAAACACACCTTTTTCTCATCATACTGTGTGTAATAAACAAAGAAAATGCTGTCTTTCCTGCCGTCGGGTCTGGTGGATTGCTCCAGGGCGACGCCCACGTCCAGCCAGCGCTGCGGCTTCCAGTCTCTCCACCAACGCAGGGAGCCTTTCCGAACCCACACCGACTGGGAAACAAAACCAGAAAGGAGCGTGAGAAAGTGGCTCAGATTCACGCATGAGCCATGGACACAACACCCTCACGTTGCTTCTCTCCAGGGGTTTCTTGCTGATCTCCTGTCGGGGTTCCGTTTGCTGAGGCTGCTCGCTCCAGGCTGCCGACTGGACCGGAGTCAGGGACAAGGAGCTGGGGAAAGGTCCTGGAGGAGAAAGGCATATTTCCAGAGGAGGAAACAAAAGGAGCTGGTGATGCTTTAGCTCCTTTTCCTCACCAGAAGGACTAAGCCAGCTGATCTGCGAGCCCGCGTCCACGTCGCAGCCTCCGCCGGAGATCCAGGCCCACACTGGCCCGTCCTCCTCCCCGACCCGTTGCGAGCCCTCCAGAGTCCCCAAATCATAGGTGATGGCTGCAGGAGCGTCCCTCAATGAGCATCCCGACACCTGCGCGTTCCGAGCCGCCTCCGCCCCCTCCAGGTCTACATTCATCCACGGGACATCTGCTGCCTGAGGCGTCGGGAGGACCGGGGCTGGGGGCAGAAGCTCCTCACCCTCTTCTTGGAGGGCCTCTGTGACAGTGGCTGGCTGCACCACAGGCCTGTCCCGGTCAGAGACCAGGCTGTTGATGAAGCTGTCACTAGCAGGGATGAAAGCTTTGGGGGCATCTTGTTGGGAGGCTGAGACTGAGACTTTCCCTTCTTGGGATGAGACTACAGAGGAGGCTTCTGCCTCCACGCCTGGGGTGTCTACAGGGCTGTGAGGGTCTGTAGGCCCAAACTCCGAGTCTGAGTCGGTGCAGCTCAGCACTGAGCCTTGAGAGGCCTCGGTCAGCGGGCCGCTTAGCTCACAATCCTCCCTTTGGGAACAAGAACACAACTTTAAAAGTGGGGCCAAACATCTGTGCGTTTCAGGAGATTCTGGACAGACCTTGGTGGAATAACCTCCTTACTGCTGCCCCACTGTGCAGACACGGGGATCCAGCCATTTCCACTTGGCTCTGACAGAGTCACACCCATCCTAAAATACAAGCCCCGGTCCTCCCCCACCGCCCACACCTGACGGAAGGGCAGCAGAGCAACACACAGAGTATCATTTTCAGCTAGCAAATGTGAAACATAAAAACTATTCCGACAAAGTTTTCAAAGACTTTCAGAAGCAGAAACAGGACGCTGGCAGCTGTGACTTTATAAGGACAAACGGGGTAAGGGGGGGGGGGGGGCTCCTGCCGCCTTTCCAATAACTGCAACCATGAAATATGAAATATGGGATGTGATGACGACGCTTGGCCAGCTTCTAATTAGGGAGACTCCCATATGTCAGGCCCCAGGGAATACAGTTTGCGGATATATAAGGCTGGAGTCGCTGCTGCTGGGATGTTGGCTGGGCCGCCTGGCCTTACTCATGTTACAGGGCAGTCTCAGTGTGAGTCTGAAGGCAGGATGGGGGGGAGGACGTTTGAGGTTTCAGGGTAAATTAAAAAAAGCTGTGACAAAGGAGCAAAAGCTGAGCGCCTGTTTGTGTTCTGATGCTTTCAACCAAACGCCATTAACCTGGTCGTTTAGCCCGACGTCCACCATCATCATCTCCCCGCCGATGCTGATCCAGCCGGAGCCACAGGGGTTGTGGGAGTTCACCCCTCGCCTGAACCACACCTAGAAACACCCGAGCAGATGAGTAAAACACAGCCAGCTGAGCTGCAGGGCACAAACACTGGAGGAGGAGTCGCTCACCTTGTAGTCTTTAGTCACCACCCAAACCACGCTGACTCCAACAGACACGTGAAGCGCTTCGATCTCTTTCCCCGGCGGTTCCACATCTACCCAGGAAGTCCCTGACAGAAGACGAACAGATTCATCTCACCAATGCACAAAACTCATTAAAAAAAAATTAAGAAAACGATCACATGGAAGTGGAGACAAACAGGCATATTTGGGGAATACTCAGGAAATAAATGTGTTAAACTGACCAGTTGGGCTGTCCAGGCTCAGGCCGGTGCGGACCAGCAGGTTCCCGTCCCACAGTAAAGCCCACAGAAGGTCCCCGGGGCCTACTGATAACTGAGCCACCTCTTTGGGCACTTCAATTTCTTCCCAGCTGGTGCCCTCTGGGACACGAGGGTGGATGCCCTCCCTGAACCACACCTGCAGGCCAAATGGGGGGGCTTTGTGAGGAATTTATTTCATTAAAACTTTTGGATTAAACTACAAAAAGCTAAGAAATTTATTCAAACTCCTCTCCCACATGTCTAACCCCTCAATTTTAACCTTTTACCATGTGATTATTGAAGTCACACTGCCATCTGGTGGCCAAAGATGAAAATTACTCCAAACTGCAGTAAATTCTGTTCTTAACACAATACTTTATTTGAAAATAAAATCTTTGAAATAAATATACTGGAAAAAATGTAATGTTTAAATTTTTCACATTCTAAATTGTGATCTGAATATTCTATATCATAGTGTTTTTAACGTTTATAATTTGGTTTCTTAAAACATAATATTTAGCGTAGGCTTCACATAGTTCCACCTAAGCCCATGTAGTCGGTCTAAGAAACTGACCTGTCCTTGTTGCGTCACCCCCCAGAGATAAGGATACCTCCCAGACTGGTCGCTCATCTCCCATCCTCCACAGCTGATGTCACAGAGTGGCAGTGGGGGCTTCCTGGGATTTTCCAGGGGGATCTGCAGTAAAGAAGTGTTGTCCAAAATCTGGGGAAATCTCAAAAAGTGAGAAAAATTGAGGTTTTTACAAACTTTCGCCCAGGTTCCTTGTGCTGTATATCTTCTATAACGGATCCATCGCCTACGGCGGACGCAAGAGTTCCACTTTTTCTCTGGAGAGAAGTTTGCTGGGAAATCAACAGCGTACTCCCAGCCCTGAGGGTTCAGAGGAGAAAGAGTGTGCAACCAAAAGGTTTAGATTTAATTAATAAAATGACAGGAAAATAGAAGAACCAACAACAAAAGAGTCCAGAGTTGTTCTCACCCCGGTCTGGCTGGGTTCCCCCCCACAGCTCTGATCCACGTACCAGTCTCCCTCCCACTCCCAGCTGCGGGAGGGGAGCTGGAAGCTGTGGAGCGGCTGGGGATTCATCCCAGTCACATCGCTCCACGGCCAGCGGTCAGTGGGGAGCAGCACATCAGTGAAGCCATCCACAGGGTTCCACCGCTAAAAGCACGCAACACAGCTTTAGCGGCACTAACACACACTTTTGCGCACAACATCAACTCGTGTCTGACCTGGTTCTCATAGGTCTCCTCCCGGTAGCGGATGGGGGTCTCACTGGGGATTATATTCAGGTAAACATGATGATCACAGCCGATGCCCCAGCAGCGGTCCTTCCCCGCCGTGACCCGCTTCAGCTCCAGCAGCATGTCGTCAGCGCGCACCCAGCTCTGGCCGGCGGTGGAGAGGCTGTACACCCGGCCGTACACATCCACGGCCCACAGCAGACTGATCGGCATGGTGGTCCTTTAACAGGTTTAGAGAGCAAGCATTTTCTAAAAATTACTGTTGTACATTTAAGAATCAGGCACCTTTAAGTAGAAAATTAAAAATTCAGTTGCTTTAAATAGTTTATACTGAAGGGTTTACTTTCTAAATAATGCTAGAAAATATTTTTCTATTGTTCAAAAAGTGTAAATTGTTGCATATTATGCACACATGATTAAGTTTAGTATTATTTTTTTAATCTATTTAATTTTTTGCCACAAATAATTAAATTAAGTTGTAGCATTAGGTAATTCATGGTTTCAAAAGCTCATAAAAAAGGTACTTAATTCAAAAATGATGACAATAATGCACGAAATATTCTTATTTGCCTCAATTTAATACTAGAAGTCAACACTAGAGTTCGAATTCTGGATTTTTTTCTTGACTTATTATTACCCTTGATTGTTTTTAGGACAATCAAGGGATTCATCAGCGCTTACATGGAAAGCTATTTCTATGTAATTTCTTCTAATCTATCAAGCGAAATAACTGAATTTGTCACAATTTCAGCAGTTTAGACTTCTAGTAGTGTGAACACACACACATGCGCACACACAGATAAACAAACACAATGTCTTTTTAATTTGAAATGTGACCCAAAAATCCTATTCAATCAGGATTTGGAATCAGATTGTCAAGTGGTCAATGAAAACAAATAGGTTAATCACTGTTGATTTGATACATAAGTACTTTGTTTTTATTCTGGTCCCCAAATAAATGATAAAGTTCGATTTGGTTGAGGAGGGGGGGGGGGCGCTCCTTTATTTTGACATTTTCTTTAAATCGGAACTTCCGGTTTTTTATTTTTACGCTAGCTTGACTGCTGCTCTATTGACTGACACTAATCCGTCAGATCGTAGACAGACAGTACTTCGTTACCCTTAGGCCTTCATTTATCCCTTTCCCATAAAAAGATAAAAATAAAAAACAATATTCTTTTGAAAGTTAGAAGTTTATTCAAAATTAACACAGATAATTGGTTAAGAAGGGATGTAAATGATGATGTAGTCATTTTAGTCGATCAAATTGTAAAACGACGCCAAACAGACGTTACGTACAGACGTAGCAGTTTACGTACTCACGTAAGAACATCGATTGGTGTCAAAAGGGAGCGCACCTGAATACTTAAGATCCTCTGTTGTCAAGGAAATAGCAAGTAACGCGTCATGGTATCAGGTGCAGCAAGCGATACCTGGTGGCTCCCTGTCGCAGGCTAAAAGACATGCAAAGACACAGACATGTGGATGAATTTGATCATGCTAGCATCATGGCAACACAGAATGACTGACCGGGCTCACTGTCGTAAAGTCTGTATAAGCTGTTTACATCTACTGCCGCAGAAGAACAATTAAAAACATTCAAAGACAGTAGATCTATACTCACGCATGCTGCTCGGCTGTGAACATCGCCTCTAATAGAAACAAAAAAAAGGAAAGCCGTTCATGCAAACGAAGGAATTTGATTCATATTCTGGACCAGAGACTTGCCCCGTCCAACTCCGGCTCCACAACAGGAAATGGAGGAAGTGCGTTCCTGATTGGCTCAAAATCAGCGGGAGTGTGGGATCTCCGCCTCTGATTGGTCAAACGTGGAGGTCTTGAGATATTTTTTTTTCCGACCGCTGCAAACCAAAGGACATATTTTAAATATTCATTCGGTGTCAGATTAATTATTGAAGCGCATGGCAGGTGTCTCTTGTTTGGTTATAGTTTTGAGCACAGCATCAGCATCGAAAACAAATGTTTAAAGAGACAAGAATAGAAACCAATGAGAGAAATGAACATCCTTTGGGAAAAAAACGTCCACAAATATTAGTAAATAAATAAAACAAGCACAGATCTGCAGTTATAGTTGAATACTTTGATGGGAAAGTACCTGTGGAATTTAGTTTACCACATGAACACTAAGACAAGAACAAATGTTTGCAAGCCAAAGTAAAAAATGACCTGGTTCTCATAGGTCTCCTCCTGGTCTCTCTTTGTGGGGCATCTGAAACTCTGGCACATTTGGTTATTCCGTGCAACAGGCTAAGGGGTTTGTTCGCAGTCTTGGAAGACTGGTGTCTCAGGCTCGGGGAGATGTTTTCCTTCCCATTGTTCGTTTTTTGTCCCAGGTATACAGTACACACCTTTCTTAATTTTATTTTTTACAGCTAAACTTGCAATTTGGTCAACAAGGAAAAATCTGTTACTCTCTGTTGTGTGTGTGGATGATCCTTTTGTGTTTATTCTCTTGTGAAAAGGCATGTGAATGTTGAATTTGCTTATTTTAAGTTGATCAATGACCTTCAAAAGTTTAAAAGTATGTGAGCTCTGGAGGGAGTTCTGTGTACTATCGGGGAGGATAATAACATTGTTCCAATTCTGATGGATTACTGGCTACTGTTTTTGCTCTGCAATGGGGTACCTTTTTGGTTTTAAATGTTTTTATGAACAGTGTGACTTTAATGTGATTTATAAAAATATTTTAAATCTCTCTCTCTCTCTCTCTCTCTCTCTCTCTCTCTCTCTCTCTCTCTATCTATCTATCTATCTATCTATCTATCTATCTATCTATCTATCTATCTATCTATCTATCTATCTATCTATCTATCTATCTATCTATCTATCTATCTATCTATCTATCTATCTATCTATCTATCTATCTATCTATACTGGCTATATATTGGCTCTCCAAAGCCAGTGCTGAAATATTAATCCACGCTTTCATAACATCTAAAAATATATATATATATATTTTAATCTAATTATTATCTATTTTACCATGGGAAGCACTTTGACATGCTTTGTGGCAGGAATAGTGCTATCCAACTAAAGTTGAATTTGAATAAAACAGATGAGAGTCTTTTTCAAAATCTGAAATATTTTATAACTTTTGCTATGTGATTTCTTTTCAAAATAAAAGACCCTGTGGTGTATTTTACTTTAGGATCATCTCAATGCAGCAAATGTAGTAGGTAGTAAATCGTGATGCCAGAAGTGATTACAAAAAACACATACAGTTTATTTTACCATTTGTGGGGCATCCCTGCCAGAAAACTAACAAACTAAAATTAATTCAGAGATAAGTCAGTGACCTTTATTGTATATTTTAACCATAAGACAAACCTAAAATCCTTACATTTATTAAAAAATAGACTATCTACTTTAATTTGGTGCTTACTGACCTCCAACTGATTTTCTGTAGTACGCAACACACAAAAATCTGTCAAAACTTCAAAACTTCAGCTTGCGATACGTATTGACTTTCAACTGTTTATGAATGAGAAAAATTGAAGTTACTTTTTTTTTGTTTTGTTTTATAAACTTTACATTTTTACTACTTACTTTTTACGTTACAGGTAAAAACATTAAACATGTTTTATTATCTTTAACCAGAGAGCAACCATGAAGGGTAAAAGAGGTTGCTGACCCCTGACCTAGAGCGTCTGTGGACAAAGTTTGCCTTCTGACGTCACTCATGTTTTATTAAAGCTTATTCTCCTTTAGGATGTCTGGAAAATACAAGCATTTTCACATTTGTGAGTCATAAGTTCTACATTTTCTTGAGTTTAAATTGTTTTAAAGAAATTTCGATTAATTGATGTCTAGATTTGAATGATCTTCTGTTATCTGGCAGCAAAAGGGGGACATGTTTCTTCAGCTTGTTTGTGTGAAAATGCTTTCTCTTTCTCTTTAAGAAGACCCGTGAGTGCGCGCATGCGCACCACAGCTCCATCACATGATTCGTCTCTTGTGACAATCAGGCAGAAAGGGAAAGCCTTTCTGACTTCCAGCTAAATTATAAAGCGCTGTGATGACACAAAGCTGCTGTTTTGGTATTAAAGGACCAACTTCAAGGGGAGGAAATGAAGTTACGTTAACATTTCCTGCCTGACTCGCATCATTCCGGTCTTTACATTTGGGACAGCCAGCGGAAACGAAAGGTTATTGCGTCGCTTGTGACTAAGTTGGCGCATGGAGAGGGACAAAGTTTCGTTTCTGCGCTGCGTGTTTTCTTTATTTGTGTCGCCCCCGTGCGTTTGCCGCCTTCGTGTAGGTCGTCGAGTTTAGAAGTTTAAGTATTTTCGAGCCGCTCTCGCTGTGAAAAGAGTCGAGTTGAGGACACCCTACGTCCCTAGAGATGGTGGACAGTAAGCCTCTGATTCAGGACAGACCTCCCGCCTACAACGCGGTTCCCGGGGCGTATGAATACGGCCCGCAGCCGCAGCACGGCTACGGAGCCATCCCCGCTGCGGGCCCGCCGCCCTACCAGTACCCCCCCGATGGCCGTGGTAACTACATTTTATTTTCTTTCCTCTTCTTCTTGCCTTCTTTCTACACCACACACCAAACCAGAAAAAGTTTCCAAATCAGTCGTAAAATCTGATCTGTTTCTACTTCCGCGTTTTTCGGAACGAAACTTTGAAAACATCTTTTTAGCCCTTAAATCACATAATCAAAACAAGAAAAAAAATACTCATAAAACTGCTTCAATCTGGGTTAACATGTTCAGTTAGATAAGTTGGAATTTAAGTTAAACTTTCAGTAACTTTATTGCAGTTACTGACCTTTCCAAATTTATTTTGGGGAACTTAAATAACAGCAAAAAAAAAAAAAAAACAAGTAGGCCAATCCTCCTGATGTTTGTGTTGATTAGACCTACTTTTTGTCTATGAACAACACATTTAAAGTTTTCTACAGAAAAACGCTTGACATCTTCTTTTATTTTTTATACATACACATTTGATGACGCAGGCATTGGTTCTCTAACTCTTCAAATCACATCCAAACTCTTCTAATTTCATGAAATGTCTTGTTTACAGAGCTTTTCCTGCAGGTCAAAGCCCTCCAGGGCAGATGCATATCTCCTCTCCGTTGATGATAAGACCCCAGGACTGCATTTATTTGTGTTCTGTGACTTATAATCCTCTGTTTCCCCCCTTCCAGCGTTCCCTTCAGCCCAAATGGGCCCTGCTGTTTCCCAGCAGCCCTGCGTTGGGACCTACGCCATCATCCAGCCGTCTGTAGTGGTGGTGGGAGGTTGTCCTGCGTGCAGGTGAGGACAAAGGACCCGTCCATCCCCTTCCTGGACGTTAACTTCTCCTCCACGTCAACCGTCAGTAAAGATAAGACAGGCCAGCATGACTCGGTCGAGTTTCTCTGCGGCGCGTCAACTTCCTGTCCCGTCAGCTGACCTCACCCTCCAGACATGTGACAGGAGCTTTAGGGCAAAGGTCACGCTCATGTCATGTTTGGAGTTAGTTTTTCTGCAGTTAAATAATGATGTTTTTTTTTTCTGGCTGAGCGTTTGCGGCTTTCATATGGAAGTTGGTGGGGTGACTGCTTACTGATTAACCGCGGCACTTCTGGTTTATGCAGAAATAGCAGAACTGACTACAAATTAACATGGAGATGAAGCAGCTGTACACGCGTCAAATCTGGAGTGTCGTTCCCATCTGCGGATTTGTATGGTCGGTTTTAGAGAAATCAGGGCACATGCACCATTTTTTAGCCTCGGAGGCTATTATTATTATTATTATTATTATCGCTATTACTTTTTGAACAAAACTAGTTTCCATTTAGGTTAATTCCCTCATGACGCCATCAGCAGATTTTCTCACGCTGCTCGTCATGAGACCGCGGTTAGAACTTTGATTACAACCAACTTCTGTTTTGTCTATTTCAAAAATGACCTTTAACATTCATAGTCATGTAGATTTAAATCTTAACCCCTTTAAACTCAAAGTGAGGCACTGTAGAAGTTATCACCTTTAAGTTATTTTCCTCAGGTTTTAATAAAAAAAAAAGGGCTTTCACTGTTCAGCTTTATAGAGCGATTTTGCGATGTTTTGCTGATTCAGAGATGAAAGTAAAGGCTACGTGTTGTGAAGCGGAGCAGAAATAAAGATAAAGAAGGGAAATTCCGGCTTTCCAGTGATCTGAATGTGATGTCACAGCTTCCAGAAACCCCAACGTGGTTTTCAAAATAAAGCTTCTGTTTCGCTCTGCAGAGTGGGGGTCCTGGAAGACGACTTCACCTGCTTGGGGATCCTGTGTGCCATCTTCTTCTTCCCGTTGGGCATCCTCTTCTGCTTCGCGCTGCGCCAGAGAAGGTGTCCCAACTGCGGCGCCACCTTTGGTTAAAGGGACCAAACTGCAGCCCTCTTCTCACACACCAGTCCTGCGTTTTTTTTTTTTCCTTCTTTTTTTAAATGTGCATCAAATTGTTTAAACACATTCTAGAATTGTTGCCAAGAATTGTGCGAGTTTGATCATATTTCCTGCAAGTAAAGGATATGTGGTAGCACACGCTGAGCTTTTTGTCAGTGCCTTCACTACATGCTGACTGATCATTATTTTTGTATTTCTGCAAGTTTTGGGATTTTTTTTTCTTCCATTTTTTTGTGGAGCCATAACAAATTAAGGCAGTAATATTTTTTGAATTGCTCGTACATATTTGCTTTTAGCGAACATTGTAATTGCCATTATTGTACAATTAGTTTTTTCATTTTTAGAAAATGCAGACCACTTTCTGAATTATATTCTTAATGTTTTTACTGAACGGCAAACTTGTTTGAGGAATCCTTTTGTGTTTCTTGGGGCCATTTTCGCACTGTTTGAGTTTTCTGCTGGATTTATTTTTTTTGGCCAATGCAGACCTCAGGAACATAAAATTTTAAATTTGTTCTTTTAAAGAGTTGCCTCCATCTTGAATAGTTTTTAAAGATGGTATTCAGAGCTTCAATCCAAGAGCTATCTGGATCTGATTTCCACTGTGTGACCACCCCATGCTGACAATCAACAGAACGTCTTTGTTCTCACGTCTGTGTCGGTTTCGTCTTCCATGTCAAACTAATGGGAAAGTTTCAAGAAAATTTGCTTTAGCAAACACTCTGCACGCTCTCCTGATGGAGGCTCCTACTTTTATATGAGTTATTGTAATTAAAATGCTACCTGTGTTTGACTTTTAGTGGCACTTTGCATAAAAAGTGCAATTGAATTGAAATAAAAACTTCAATACATGAACTTTTATTGCATGTGTGAATATGGTTGAGGACAAACGGAGCTGTGAGTGTCAGCGGAGCAAAGAATGCAACAAAATATATTCCATAGCTGGTTTGTACATAAGGCAAAAGGGTTCAGGAGGCTATAGTCAAGTACCTGTACAGCAGGACAAGCGCCATCGTGAGCCGTTTGACAACCTGAAGGCGAGACGTGAACGGCCCACACAGTCCTGGCCTATGGCAACAGTTCTATCAGCCTGCATGATTATGAACTAGCAACAGCAATATAAATATCATTTGAGCTATTTGTTTAGATTGCAGGCAGGAATGTGGTCTTGCAGGTCTCCCCACCACAGACGCCAATAAACGTAGAAAACATACATGTCATAAATAGCAGTAAATAAAATCCGCCGTAAAACGCGGCTGCGTCAGAAACGCCGCTGCAGGATGATCCGGTGGCGTCACTTTCCTTCAGGACGAGCTGCAGCGCGGTGGGGGCGGAGGGCTCGATCAGCTGACCGGAGGCTGAATGGAAATGGATTTTGCGTGGACGGGTCAGATGGCTGGAGCGGAGCGGTCGTTGGTGACAGTTGGACGTAGCCTCACTGTGGCGAATGGGTTCCCTCCGCTGTGGAGGAGGCAGCAGATGAGCGACAAACACATGACTGAGCGAGACGAACGCCGGTGTGCTCATATGACTTACGCGAGGAAAGCGGGCGGAGGTCTTGAGGTGCCGTTGGACTGGACCCCCTGCGGAGAAACAGACATCTGTGAAAGCTTATTTTTGGTGGACGATAAAACCTCACAGTAGAGGTGATCAGACATTAATTGCCGTTTTTAAAGCATCAGCACGTGTTCTTCAGCACCTTGGTCTATTCGATTGATGAGTCGTGTGAATGGACCAGTGTCTAATGTGGAAAACAACGTGCAGCATCACATCATGAGAACATGTAGAACATGAAACCGCTGCAAAGTCAAGCGTCAAATTGTCCTTGAACCAACATTTTATCCCAGTGAAATATTACTAAATGGAATCAACATCAAGAGGGATAGTTTGGCATCAGTTTTTGGTAAATATTAAATAGCCTTTGACGCTAAAAAAATGGCTGCCACTCCCTCAGAGCATCAGAGGTAAAACTGTACAAGAATCTCTAACTTTCTGCTTAAAAACTCTCAGAGCCTGCATGTCAAATAAATGTACCGTAAACTCTAGACGTGAATGCCTTTGAATGCAGCACGAGTTGCTTCAAAACCTCATGTCTACATAAATACTCCTACAACAGAAACAGACTTCAGTCACCAAGTGGATTACTTTTCTACTTTTATTTTGGTAATCGAAAGAGCAGGAAGTGACATTAATGGATTAAAAAAAAAAAAAAACTTCATCAACCCTAGATATCTAAAAATCGCCTGCTTCTAAAAAAAAAAAAAAAAAAAAAAAAACCTTTCTAAATTTAAAACAGCTAAAATATTTCGAAATGCAATTTTAGATAATAAGTGCGACGAAAACGTTAAAACCCTAAATGGGAAGTAAAGTAAACCAGTTGAAGTATTTTAACCATGCAGCCATGTTTGAAATCTTTTGCATGTCAGTACCAGCAAATGTAGGAGCTGCTCCTACAGCCTCCAACACTAAAAGTTAAAAACAGAAAGAAGTGGTATGCATAAACAGATTCAATAGATTTTAAATCATGGACAGTTTGCTTCAGCCTGGGTTGCATAAACCTGCAGCGTTTTGTCCACAAGAGGTCAGCAGCGTCTTTTGGGATCTGAGACCACAGTTGGTTCTCAGCAGGTCCTGCCACATCACATCTTTGACAAATATTTACAAAATCACACACAGTGCTACTTACAGAAAAAACACACCCGTCAATCAAAGTTTGTCCTTTAATTCTTTCACCGTGAACTTCAAATATTGGCAAACAAAACATCTTCACGTTTACTTCCTGGAACTCCTTTTCAGACAACCTCAGCATATTTCTCAGGTTTTCATCATTTTTTTCTGCAGAAGACTCCCAACGTTTTCCTGTTCTGTCGATTTTCTGAAAATTCTCTCATGGTGACAGCATTCCAGGACAACCCCATGCCCCCCCCCTGCTCTGGACCGAACGGCTTTGCAGTCAGATTCCAGTCAGTGACACTAAGGAAGTGGAAACTAAACTGGAGGGCTTTTCTGTTTTCTTGCCTGCATAGAAACTAACATTTGCGACTGGAGACCAAACAACATCAAACAAATCAAATAAAACAAGTTTCTATTCAGTGCAACTTAATGAGGTCAGACAAATATTTGCATTTGTTGTAGCTGTAGCACATGAAACCACACATCATATCCAGATCAAGCAGTTTCTGAAAAGAAACTCGTGGAAAGACAGCAGGAAGTCCAAAGCAGCGGCGCTGTAGCCTGAGAAGGCTATGTAAATGACGATGACGACGGGGCAACTTCATTGAGCCGCGGATAACCAAACAGATCGGTGTTTATCCAGCGTTGAAGGACCTAAACACTTTCATAAAAGACAAACCACAGCTTTGCCAGGGAATTTGCATGGAAGGCAAATGTAAAGAGTTTCATAAAGATGGGAGTTATCGCTGTTGGAATGGGAGATGGCTTTGAATGCAGTGTTTGTGTCTGTGTTGAAAGTCCTGCACTGAGTATCTCTTGATCTATGTTCAAAGTGTTCCCAGCGGTCTTAATTATAATTATGTTGTTTTTAACCAGAAAACAAGCAAACCCTGTGTCGTTGTCTAGGACATAGTTTCTGCAGAGCGGCAGGAGTTCAATAGAAATTTGCCTCCGTGCTGTGGGCAGGACTGTTGGTGCAGAGCGAACCCCCCCCCGCCCAGTGCAGAGGAGAGCGCTTGTAGCCCACACAGTGCATTTTCTATGGCACAATTATTAACTAAATTTTTGCATCTGCTCCTGATTCACAATGATTTATAAAAAAAAACAAAAGAACCTGTTAAAAACAGAAAAAGCAATTTCCCTCAAACTGGCTCTTTAAACTGTTCTAAAAAGCCATTATAACCAGAACTTTTTCCTCATTCCCATCTTCAATTTCAGTCAAGACTAACTGAGAAGGTTGATGTTTGTGTCCTCAAAACACTGCCTGAACAGGTTTGTTTTTCCAGCTGGTGAGTCTTTAAATCAAAAGTAAGAGTTCCATTGATGTCGTTTCTGGCGTAGCCTTAAGGGATGCTACCGAGGATGTAGCGTGCCGACCACAAAAACCTTTAGCACTTCCTTTTGCAGCATCACCGCCTCGCGCAAAAGGCCAACACAACCTAGTGAACCTCGAGGAGCATCTGTGCACAGAGCTGTGAGGAAAACGCCTCACAGACAACAAGCTCCTTCAATCTCAAGCATTTACTTCCTTTTCTGCTCCCTGCTAGCTTAAAGTGTGTCAGAGTGTGGTCACATTTCCAGGGCGGACATCTGAAGCTCACATGACACCACTAAAACACACACGCACATGTGCGGTCAGCAGCAGTCAAGATAAGGAGGCGGGTCCTGTAGCCCCGGGTATCAGGTGAGCCTGTCAGAGCAGACAGTTCAGAGAAAAGTACCCTTCTTTGAACGGGCTGCCAGCAGTGAGCTCAATATTTGCATACGTTCTTTAATGTGAACGAAAAGGGGCCCCGAACTCACTGTGCTGTGATCAGACGAGGACAACGGTGCTGGGGGGGCGGCGGCGGCGGGAGAGGGATGGTGGTGGTTGTTTGTGACCATGCTGCTTGAGGAGGAAACATTGTTCTTAATGGCGTTTCGCTGCGGCACGTCGCAGTAGTCCGCTGGGGGGAGCACCATGGTGGCCTCATCTGTCTCCGTGTCCTGATGGTGGAGGTTGACCACACTCCTGCTGCGGAACGGGGCAGGGGGCTCGCTGTAGGACCAGAGGATGATGCATGAGTCACAAAAGTTCAAACTTCTGTTGAAGAAACCTTGAATTTTTTTTGGGCCAACTCTAAATAAAAAGTGGTAAACCTTATGACACAAATATTAGGTGGCTACATTTAAACACTCAGGACCTGAAACATTCATGTTTGAGCCGAAACAGTTGGAGGCCTGGAGGCAGAATAAGGACAACAGGAATCAAAAGTTGAGCAACAGGAGAGTACCCGCAGGATTAGAGACGTTATCACTTCAATAGGAGTAACCAGAGGAAATGTCGCCAACAATACAGGCAGGTGCAACGTGAAACCGGCTTGCGCGAGCAAACAGGAATGTGGAGTCCCCTTACCTGTTGTTATTCACGGGAGTCTCTGTGAGAGCGCGGCAGTAGGATGAAGGGAACCAGCCCCTCCTGCAGCACAGACACACAGCAGGAGTTAGGGGAACACATGTGAATCTTTCACAGTAATTGAGTATGTTTGCAAGAATACAGATACATTCTTGTTGAATTTGACTTGAAATCCTTTCATGAAGTTCAACCCGCCCCTCCTCCTTTCCTGTTTGCGACTAGGTGAAGCTACGCAGAAAGTCTTTTGTGTCAAAGGTCTCATTGTGAGCATTTGAGCCGACACCCAGGAAACCGGAGTCGGTCTGGACTTTGCGGCGGTTCGATAAACCAGTCACTAACTTTCTGTCGCCGCTCAAAGTAAAAAAAAAAAAAAAAAAAGAAAGAAAGAAAGAAAAAAATTGCTGCAACCATTTGTTGCTACCCACACATGAACCGAAATAAACCTGACATTTTTTCATTGAGCTGAACAACATTATGTGAAGAAAAGCTGGCCAAATGATAATAAGCACCATAGGCAGGGATTTGCATGAAACATTCAGAATCTGTTGGCGGAGAGCAGCAGGTTTGGTTCTGGAAACCAGAGATTCAACTAAATTAAACAGCATTTTTTTTTAGTTTGACAGCATATTTTAGATTAAGAAATGTCATTTCTTTTCTGTGCCTGTGATGTAGCGCTCAGGTGAGACAGGAAACACATCATTTGTTTATGTCAGGCATGTTTTTACCTGCGAAAGCGCTCGTTACAGAACAGGTTCAACCAATAGAACAAAACTTTGCAGTTGAACTGAAAACCTGGAGTTTTCCTTATTGATAACCAATCATGAAACTATAAACTAATTGATCTGAGTCTGTCGTCAGGAGAGATGCTGGAATATTCCATCAAAGCTGATTTATTTCAAAAAGCGGAATAACAGCCAGAGAGCCACATTTATTAAAGCCAAAGCTGCGGCTCTGCAGACACATTTTGCTGTGACAAACACGATAACAAATGTAACCCTGTGGGCATCTGATGAAAGCCAGATAAAAGCCTTTATGATTGTGGTTTTTTTTGCAATACAATGAAACAATGAACCTGCCACGCCCTGTCGGCAGCACTGAGGGTTCAACAACAAAGTGTTATTCTGCTGCAGCGCCTCCTTTTTCACCCCTTGATCAGTATTTCTGGGATTTATTTCCAACGTGTAATTTCCCCTGGCAGTCATAAAGATCAAACCAGAAGAGTGATTAAGATTCAAGCACACACTTGTGCAGGAAATGGATCAGATCCTTGTTTAAAAAGTAAAATATCAATGGTGTTGGGAGTCGGCTCGGTAATGCCTTTGCTGTGCATTGGGTGGTGGTGGGGGTCATTCAGGCTGGAACACAGACACGTTCCAGTCTGTGGCAACCCAACCCAACCCAACCCTCAGGGAATGGCTAGCAGTTTGGAGGATCTGATGGTTTCAGCTCAGCCAACAAGCCTCAAGTCATCAGCTGGAACAGTCTGGGCCAGCCAACGCGGGAGTTGGTTTGGTCCAAATAGTAAACCCACCAAGAAACAACCCGAGCTACTCTTTCAAAACACATCCTGTGATTGGAGAACGTGGAACGTAGATCAGTGGTCCCCAAACTTTTTCACGCCACCGACCGGTCTAAAGTCAGACAATGTTTTAACGGACTGGCCAGTACGAGGCTGAAGCGGGCGTCCGATTCAATTTCAATTCAATTTCAATTTCGATTGAATTTCAATTCAGCGGTTGGTGCAGCTGCTTTAAGAAAGTTGCGGATGGATTTTTGACGTGACCGAGCGACTTGACATGCGCCGATTCAGAGTCAGACGTGGTGGAGAAAATCCAGTAGTTTTTCAAAATAAAACTTCCTTCAGAATTAGATTATATATAAAACAGAAAAAATGTAGGTCGTGTTTCTTCTCAACGGTAGGATGATCAATCATCCACCTGGTTTTCAGGTGAGCAACTTCTCTAGACTTGTAAGAAAATATTGTCCTTTTTGGTGCTGGATGTCTGACCATGAGCCAGAAACACTTACTTTCCATTCTTTTCCAGTTCCCCGTACATCCAGCCGTCTCTTTCATCGGGGATGAGCAGGGTAATGACGTCGCCCTCGTCAAAGCTGATGAGCGTGCTGTTGTTCCCTGCAGTGTGGGGGAAGATGGTGCGCACACGAGGCCTCTTCACCATGTTGTTCAGACCTGTGGCCACAGACACAGACCTGCCAAGACCGTTATCCTCGCTGTTCGCGTGGTCTGAGGAGGGAAAGAGGAGGAGATCAGCATCTGTTACAGTCAGATTGAAAACAATGACATTGGATCAGTTTGCTGAACGACTGTTTTTCTGATTTAACTGCAAAATGTTCCTGTACTAAATTCTGCGAAATGTTTAACCATTTCAACTGACAATTTGTTTGAAATAAATGTCAACCTGAACCAGTAAAGAAAGCGATGCTGTGAAGTAAAGAAATTGGGAGGAGAAATTCTGTGATCATTACCTTCCTGGACACAAAAAAAAAAGCCATTTTGGAGCCAGAGTGGCAGAGAGACGAAAGCTCACCTGCAGTGCTGTTGGTAGAGGTATTGGTATTGTCCTGGGTGAACATGTTAGCCAAAGGGCTGATCAGAGCTTTCTGAGCTGGAGCAGGAGGATGAATGTTCTGTCAAAGCATAAACACTCACGTTAGCAGCATGGCAGCTATGCTGTGTTCACTTTAGGTTTAGTCTAATAGATTAAATAAAGACTAAACCTAAAGTGAACACAGCTATGCTGTGTTCACTTTAGGTTTAGTCTTTATTTAATCCATTAGAACAAGAAAAGCTTTATGAAAAAAAAAAACAAAAGCAATCTGCCAGATAGTGACAGACACAGTAGAATATGCAAAAGTGTTCAGAGATCTAATATTAGAGTGTTTCTTAGTGCCCAGCTCTCTGCCTCGTACCACGCTGTGTCGTGACGGTGAGGGCGACGGCATGGGTGTGATGGACACCGGTACGCGCAGGCCCTCGATCATAGCCAGCACGTTCTCGGGAATGTCGGTGGCGTCCTTGCACTGTTCCTGCCAGCTGCTCAGCTTTTCACTCAGTATGTCTCTGGTCTTAGCAGCGGGAGAAGGAACGTTATTAAAAGGAAAACAAGACAAAACAAAGCACAAACAGTAGGGAAAAGAGATCATCATGGTGGCAGCAAAAGAATCTGGACTTTATTATTAAGGGATTTCTCTGCTGAAATTAAAAAACAAAAAAACAAAAAAACATAAATCTGAAGGAATTCTCTACATGAAAGATCAGTTTATTGTTTAAGACAAACAAAAGATCTAAAACTAGCGACGCTTAGTAACTGCAGCCACACAGACATACGTTTTTTTTTTTTCTGAAGGGAGACTCGTACCTTATCGTGGAATGAACCAAACTGATATGTGAGCATACAGTGTTTGTCAACAAGGAAGCAGAAGCGTCTCTTTTCCTCCAGCAGAGCCTCTTTACAGCCGTCTGCAAGGAACAACTGCATGTCCGTCTGTCGGTTGGTCAACGTCTCCAGGCACTGACGACACGCAGAGAAAAACAACATTCAGTCCCTTTGGATGATTCAGGCTTTAAAAAAATAGAGAACTAGAGTGGATTTTACTCTAAACAGAAGACGTAGTAAATTCTAACCTGTTTGAAGAAGCTTATTCACAAGAAGCTGACTTGGAAGGTTTTTAAAGGGACCACTTTGGAATAAAACTAACAAAATAAATAAAGGAAACCTTGGAAAACTAATTCTGCCAGAAAGAAAAATCACTGTTATTTCTCAGAGGATTCATATTTTGTTGCAGCCTGTTAAATGGGTCTTGAGACAAAGTCCTTCAAAGTTTCAAAATATGTCCAAATGTGTTTGCCCATTTCTATATTAAAAGTTGTTTAATTAAAGTCCTTCAAAACTGATCTTTTCTAGGAAAAGTAAGTGTACATTTAAAAAAGAATAAAAGTTTAGCAATTTTCACAATTAAAAACCTCTTTAATTGTGAAAGGACACAGAAAAGTGCCACTAAGCGCCACATTTTTAGCAAAAAGCAATTTAGCTCACCGTTGAAAAACACTATTTTTAAAACAGCATTTCACACATAACTAAAATTTACTTACTAAAAGTGTCCCTGAAGGACATCACAATTTTGTCAACCACTTAGTGTGGGGACAACAATGACCTGTTTGTTGAGGGTTAGTGTTAACACTTTTCTTAAAACTAGCTCTGATACAAGGTCTTGAATAAAAGGATCCATGGTCTAAATTTAAAAGGCAACACAAAACTTTGGACTTCTGCTGTTTATTCTAGTTTATACAAACTAGAATAAGTTCACTTAAATCCAAATCTCGGATTTTCATTTGAAACTCTTCTGCAAGTACAGTTATTAGGAGGTCATTTGTAGAGCTGTTATCTTTCCATACACATGGCGTGCAGCCACAGAAGCCTGTCAGTGTTGATATATACACAAACCCCACATGGAGGAATTAAATGAAAGGAGAACACCTCTTTACTAGAAATCCTAATCTCTCCCGAGCAGGCACACAGGTATTGTTGGTTTATAGTTTGCTGTGTTGACAGACTGGGTTGAAAGCAAAAGCCTGACAGAGGACAGAAAAGGTTTGTCACAATCCTACTAAGAGCCTGGATTTACACGTGCTTAGAGACGGACAAACTACAGGGGATACCAGGACGCTTTAAACAAAGATAAACATCAGATACAAGAAGTTAGAGGCAGTTTCAGAGATCATTGCGAAGTAAATAAATGTATATGTATTGTAGATTTCTTGGAGTTTAATGACCCGCCCTTGAAAATCATGTTTTTGGTGTTTTTTTTTGTCTTGCAGTTTTTTTTGCAGAACATATAAAACGTAGACAATTAAGCTTAAAACTGCATTTCTTACTATTTCTTTCTTCAAAGTGCTGTGATTCAAGAGCAGACGACAGGGGGGCAATAGCTTCCTGCTCCGCTCCATTCTGATGCATCCACTTGTAGGCGACTACATCCATGTATGTCTTCAATTCCCTTGTCCGAGCTGGCATCTGGTTCAAAACTGTACGGCTGGATAGCATTTTTTATTGTGCCAGTACTGTTAAGTTGTGGTTGTGAGGCGCTGTAAGCTAGCAGGAGAGCGCATAAACAGATGGGTGATAGGAAAAGGGGGCAGGGTTGCTCCATGCAGACGGTCCAGCCCACAACAAAAATGTGAATTTCTAATGTACTACTTCTGCTCAGCGAAAACTATGTCCTAGAAAACAACACAGGGGGTATCTGCCAATTAATTCTGTGTAGCTAGTTGTCTGACGCCTTAGCAGTGGACCCACAAAGTCCTAGAAAAAGACAGACAGCGAGGACAGAACGTATGGTGGCTGTGAAGGACCAGATGGCATAATCTCTTCAGACAGCCATGAATTTATAGTGAAGATAGAAGATGCCTTGACACCTGGTATCATCAAAGCTATGTTAAGCAGACCTGGACAATTAGCTGAGAACAAAACCAACCAAGTCAACCTCAGAGAGATTCCGTCTCATGTTCTGTTCAAGGTCTGCATGTATTTCACATATAAGGTCTGTTACCCCAACGGCTCTGCAGAGAATTCCCCATTGCTCTACAGATCAGCCTGGAACTGTTCACGGCTGCAAATGTAAAAGCTTGAAACATTATAACTTTTCCTGAAGGAGTATTTCAATTGTTTTGCCTTCTACCAAACACAGCACGTCTTTTGGTTTTGTTGCTTCATACTTTGTCTTTTAATTATGTTTGTGTTAAAAAAAAATCCTAATTAAAAGACCACTGGGAACACTGGGACTTTAACGCGTTCCTCTCTTTATGGTGCGTTAGTGCCTGCAACTGAACTATTGTGTACCTCCTGCATGAGGCAACAACTGTGACTAGGCTGGTTCTGCTGAAGCTCCTTGTGTGATCCACATCTCATCAAACTGGCTGGAACTGACACACCTATAACGGCTGTTGACACAAAGACACACACCTTTCTGTTCATGGCTTACAGCAGCCGCCTTTAAATGGCTGCATTTACCAGGGAGCTGTGGCAGTAGAGGGCTTTTTACATCAATCTACAAACATGCAGTAACCAGGGAATTTGTTTTCATCATATTAGTGTTAGGTTTAAGGTAAAAAAAAATAAAAATAAACATCCAGATGCAACAAAAACATAAATGTGCTAAATGATAAAAACGGTTTCTTGATTTTAAAATCTCTCCTTGCCATAAGCAGTTCATAAATACTATTTTTGATTTTAAAGAAAGTGTTCATCAAAAACACATGATGCTACCTTTCACTGAGAGTGATTGTTGTTTTTTGTTCAAAAGCAGCACACAACTGGCTTGGATTCATGCATGCATGCACAAAACAAGTAAGCGCAAGTTTCTGTAACAACCAACCATACAAAACAGCAGAAATGTAGCTTCTCTTGAACTTACTGTCCATCTACATTCACTGCTTTTTGGATGCCTACTAGCCTTTTACTGCAGTTCAACAATCAATGAATGAATTAATTTAAAATATGTTACGATTCATAAAGTCACATCATTTTAAGTCTTCACATTCTCATGAGATGCTGCAAACATTTGGCTTTAAAAAATAAATTAAAAGAGTTTAAAAAAATATTCAAAACAGCAAAAATTCTATCCTCAAAGAATACATTTTTATTTTCCTTGTCCAATCTGTTGATCTGGTTCTTGGTTTTTCGACAGTATGGAGGAGTCTTTCTCCAAACCTTTGTGCTAGTTTCCCATCGCGTCTCTCTGAAGGGTCTCTGGTGATCAGTGAATCATCTGAAGCTTCAAGCTCATTTCTCTGCGCTCTGATATCATGCTGGCCTGTTTACAGACCCACTGCTGTGTCTCTGGAACCTTTAAGCCACAAGTCTGGCCTTAAGCAAGAAGAAAGAAAGGGAGAAGGAAAGCTCATTTCCAGGCCGAGTCCTGGCCTAGTGGGAAGGCGAGAGAAAAAAAAAAGGAGAAGAATTTTAAAAGGAAAAGAAAATGAGAACAGAAAGAGTAAAATCTGCATTTAAAGAGAAGAAACATTGCCGACATTGTTTGTCTTGTCATTTTGTTTTTAAATTTGATTATATTCTATGCAAAGCACTTTGAGTGACGTGTTGAAAAAGTGCTATATAAGTAAAGGTTGTTTTTGTCGTTAAAGAGAAGAAACATTGTACTCTGGCTTGCACAAAATTCCAGTAAATAATATATACTGTATATAAGTCCAATTGAGTTTGAGCTTCTAAATACATAGCAATATATCGTCTAAAAAGGAAATATAAAAAGCTGCTAAAATCTACTGAATAAGGTGCTGCTCCACCTTCAAATTTATGTTACAGTTGCTCACCGGCTTTGCTTTAATTAACAGTGCATAAAAGGTGGAGGTAACCTGTGCGTTCTATGGAAAGAGAGCAGCAGGAGGCTGAATCCCAATGCCACATGCTGCTCCACAGACTGCAGAGCTCATGGAGCTCCATGCAGGACTTTGATCCAGCCTCCCCCCACAAAGAAATATGTGAATGAGAGGTTTGTTTGCCTTTTCGTTTTGGCCAGCAGATATTATACCACAAACTCTCCTGCAGTTTTTAAAATATAATAGATGCCGAATCAAGTCCGCAAATCCTAAAGCGAAATCAGCATGAACCCGAATAGTTGTGGTCTCTCCTTTTTACTGTGTTTGTGCAACCAGTTCACCGGCCCTGGGCAGGGTAGACTTTCCTGACAAAAACACACAAACCCTTAAAAGGACGCACAAATGCACGCAGACGTAGGCGAACAGGCTGCCCGACAGGATCAGTGGTAGGCTGGTTATATAAGATCTGCTTGAGCTTTGACATTAAACTTGATGGGGTCGTATCATGAAACAGCCTACTATAATACTTTGAAGCCACTTAGCTAAATCGTTTCTATAAATTTATAAAATAGTGAATTTAAACAATTAAATAAACAGATTTATGTTGAAATTACGAAAGGTTTTTTTTAATCAGTGCTTCTGTAGTTCAAGTTTTTCAAGTTATAAACTGACCAATCAGATGCCTCAACAAAAGTAGAATGAACAATGAAAGAATGATTCCTCATGAAGGAAGACGGCACACAGAATCCAAACATTTCTTCAACCAGACAAGACAAACAAGACACACAATCATCTGACACACTACCCCTCTGCTGCTCCTCATTGACGTCTCAGACGTCAAAGTTTATGAATGAACGTTTGTGTCTGAGTAGCTATGAACGTACGGACACGCCTGAGTGTGTGCGTCAAAGAAGGAACGTGTGTCAGGTCTCTGTGGGAGGGGTTTTTCTTTTTCTTTTTTTTTTTAGCAGACTCACCTCACTCTCCTTGTTCTCGTACTTGTTAGCATTTTTGCCTTGGCTCTTCCTCCTCAGCTTTTTCAGGTCTGACTGGGACCGTTCCAGAGAGTCTTGTTTGATCTTGTGCTCCGTCTGGTATCTCTTAAATGTGGCCTGGATCAGAGGAATGGCCCATGAAATATCAAAGGTTAATATCCATATTACAGTTTGGTTTTTTATTTCAAGTTTAGTGAAATTATAATGAGATAGTGTGAACTTTGGTGAAAAAATAAAGTATTAAAGGAGATTTAAACATTGTTGTTATCCCAACTGTGGATTTAAATGTGAAGTGAGATCAGACAATTAAAACTTGTTTTTCCAACTAATAAAAATAAGAGCTAAAAATATGTGTATGAAAGTATGATATGTGTTTTTATTGCTGCTTTAAGTCGTCTCCTATTATTTCACAACAAACTCAACCTGCTGCAGCATTCTGTTCGACCGACCGCTTCTTTGAAATGTGGCTGTTCAGTAAACAAATAAGGGCGTTGTGTCACGGTCAGGTGATGGCCCAGATCCTTCAGGTGGTTGTTGGTACAACACAGAGCTCAAACTCAAGCTTAAAAATTATTTTTATACATTTCAACAAAGAAGTCAAGACAGCAAGCCTCTAACGGACAGGCTAAACATCATTACAGTAAAATTACTGTACAGTAATTTTACTGTAATGATGCAGCAAAGTAGATCAATGCAGGGAAATGGCCCAAAAAAACAGAGAAAAATGTTTGTAATAAACTCAAAAAAATTCCTTATGACTTCATTGCTGCTAAACCTTTGTTTTTCAGAATAATGTTTTATGTCTGTTTTCCTTCATTTGTTGCGTTTTAATGATGACACACAAAAAAGTTCAACATTGTCGCTGGTCTTAACAACTTTGGTGGAGCCTGTTGATTGTAAAGGAGAACTGGACTGAAAAAGTGTGACCCAGCTCACCCATGGAAAATGACTGGCCTCCGGTTCCAACGAAAGGAAGTCAATTCAGTCACCGTTTTTACGTGAAACGGACGTCGCCATGATGAGTCAATGGTGGAGCCAGAGAGGGGGTGTAGATTTTGAGCTTGGAATGATCATTGACTGTATCTAAGAACTAAATTAAGTGACATAAAAATTAAAAAAATATATCATTTTATCAGATTTACATTTTTAATAAATTTAAGGAAAACTACCCGGGCAAATTTTCAACTAATTTAGTTTTAAAATTGTTAATGAAAACCATTGCAAATTTGAGGGAAAACAGCTGCAACTTCAAATTTTCTGGGCCTCGATTATTTCAAAAAGAGCAGGTGAGATCGTGGAGGGACTGTAGATCAATATGGTCTACAAAGGTTCTCTTTTTTTTTTTTTTTTTGGTTGCTGGTCTGCCTCTTGATTTTTGTCAAGGAAACTGTATAGCATGGCTCAAAAAAGGTTGAAAAACACTGCCATAAACTTCTATAGAGTCATTTTGTAAATAGATTCGCCAGAATAACCACTGTTGCTCTACTATTTTTTTTTTAACAGGTTCATGCTAATCCTACTTTTTCATTCTATTTTTTTGTAGTTCAAGTTATTCAAGTTATAAACTGACCAATCAGATGCTACAATAAAACTACGTGATCTCCTATTAAATGTTCAAAATATTTGACAAATTCTCCTGAGCACATTTTCCGGTGGTAGGCGTGTGGACCAACAAGCTCACTTCTGATTGATATGGGTGGCTACTATAGAAACAATGACTCAGACTGACTCGGACTGCATGCTGACGTTGTCTGGGTCCAACCTGGTGGCGTCCATATTGCTAAAAAGGCAACTATATTGACCTCATTTGATTGAAGCCTGAAGTTATTTTCTTTGGGTGACATCACACACACTCGGTCCAGTTTTTACATCCAGTCAATGGGAATAATACATTTTTTTTAAAAAGAAAAAGAAAGAAACAACAAAACTGTATATTTTGGGATTTGCAGTGTTATTTTTTTTTTAGATTTTTTTCAGTAATGATCAATCCTGTTTGATTAAAGTTCATTTTTATAACGCACGGACATAATTGTCACAGCAGCTTTTAGAATCATCAGTTTTTTGCCAAAAGACAAAGATATGAGCAATGTTACGTTAATCGCCATGACGACAGCCATAATGGTAGAAAATGATTGCCCTGAACTGCTGCACATTATGAGAACAATGCTGTGTTTCACATAAGTGATTACTATTTTTAGTGATCCACTTTACATGATAGTTAGCAACCCTCTCTGTACACAGAGCTTTTACACACCTGTTACAGCTGTAATACAGTGACATGTGCAAATTAGAACAGCAAAATAAAGGATCTTTTATCTATCATGCAATGGCAGAGTTATTGGAAGAGTCAATATGCAGCCTCCACATGAGGATGGAGGCAGAAATTACTCACCGTCATATATTTGACATCCATGTCAGTCTTCCTCTCCAATTCCGTTATAATCTCCCTGTGGAACCTCTTAAACTTCAATAGAACGGGTACAAAAAAGAGAAAGAAAGAAAGAAGCAGGTGATTATAATGTAAAACTGTAAAACACATGAAGAGCAATAACTTATAGTATACTGTGCATATGTGCGGGGGTGAGAGCCAACTCCAAGGTTGCACTTAAGAATGAGTCAGAATCTAACGGTACCACACAGTCTTCTCATTTTCTCCATGTTTCCTTCAATCATTTGTCTTAAAGCGTTATGGCGTTTCTCTTTCTTTTGAGATTCTGTGTCTGGACCCCTGTGAAGAAGATCAGTGAACTCGGCGACGCCGCTTCTGAAAGCACATCAAAGACTGTCCAGGTTGTGTAATAGTCATGTCTCACAGCAAATCCACGCAAAATCATCAACCATGTTCCTTCACTTGGTGTTGTGAGGAGCAGCTACTCTGACCGCTAAGTTCAAATGCATCCATTTATGGTTGATTTCTCAACGTAGAAGTGTGCAAACATCTTTGAAACAAATAAATTCAAATTAGAATTTCACACCTTGGCACATTCCAATATCTCTTGTGTGAGACTTCTTTAGCATTTAATTTAAGTGAAATAAATTGTTTAAGCTTTGATTCCAACACGTTAACAGCTAAAACATCAACTGTTTGCTTGGTATGAGAGCTTTAGCTTTGCCATTGTAGATTTTACCACAGGCTTAGAGCTTCTTCACAAAGCTACGGTAATTGCAACAACTGAGGATTTCCCAGGACATGCTGAGACTTGCAGCAGCTCTCATCAAGCAAACAAACCTCGCGTGTTCCCCCTTCATCCACTCAGCTGATGTGTCAGAATCCTCATGAAGCAGCGAGGCAGATGAGAGTAAGGAAGTATTCAGACTGGAAAAATCCGTTGGTCCAGACCCAGTCCACTTAATTTGGTTCGGATCGAGTCCTGAAGGTTGGGTTTGGTCTGTATTCAGACTACTGTCAAGGGGACTTTCCTGCTCTTTTCCTGTTCTTTCCTGACTAAAGGTTGTAAACAAAACCACGTGACTGAAGATCTCTTCACTCATCAGGGATTACGAGGGCGAGGCAAAGCAACTAGAGGCAGAAATTATGTCGGTCCTGATCGTTTAGTTCATTCGTCTGTTCTGGCAAGAAGGTGTCTCAGAAGGTACGCTGCAAGGTGTTGATGACATAGATTGTCAGGAAAACAGTGAGGAGCAATGTGTATCACATTAAAAATTGTCCGAGTCTGAATTAATCCGAAAACACTGTCTCAACGCTGTGATGATATTATTTTTATTTTTAAGAGAATTCTGTTAAGGAACTACAAGGTAGCTTTAAGGATGACATCACAGCAGCAACTTTTGGCGTATGGCTCCTAACGAGACACAGAAAAGTATGTAAGAAGCGTTTTTAGTGGTGTTAAAATAAACGTTCTAACAAAAAAACAAAAAAAAAATTAGTTGGAGTCTTTTTTTTTCGGTTTGATAACACAACAATCGTTGCTTTACGGTTGTCCGCGGCTCATCTGATGCTTCATTCCTACTCTGTTTACGTCGGCTACGGTGGCCGATTTGGTTCAGTTGTTCCACTCTGAGGACGGATTGTATCCTGACTGAGGAATCTCAGAGCAAACCGAAGCTCAGTCCAATAGAAAACGAACAGAGACCACCTCCAAAGATGGATCCTAAAGCAGTTCCTGGTTCCTGCACAGTGGTCCGCTTGGGTGTATTCAGACTGAAAATTTGGTCTGGATTATTGGGGGAAACGAACTCTGGTTCACTTAAAGCGGACCAAATGTGTCCAGTCTGAATAAACTCTAAAAGACAAAAAAAAAAAAAAAAAAAGACTGGCAGACAGTGTGTGCCAATAAAGATGACTGAGATCTTAATGTATTGTTGTGGTTTTTTTTAAATGTGCTGAGTGACAGCGACGGAAATTGACCGTGTTTGACAACAGGGCGAGGCAGAAATGACAAGAGCGCAATTAGATGACGCTGGTATTTGTATGAGCTTAAAACATCTGTACGTACATTTTCCTCCAGCTCATACTGAGCTCTCCTGTGGACCTCAGAGATCTCCATCAGGACTGCGCCTGCCAGACAGAAAGAACAGGGACAGACAGCAAACTTTAGTGCGGAGGATAAAGTCAGAAGACATGCAGATAAGATGTAATCAAACCACATCCTCTTTGTTTTGGCTTTCTTTATCCATCCATTTTTGCTCCAACAGATAGATAAAGCTTATCAAATGATACAAGGCAAAAAAGCAGATCCAGTGTAGTGAGACAGAGCATAAAGGTCTGAATGTACTGTGTGTTCTGAATGGCGCTGCACCATTCAAAAAAAAAAAAAGACTGATTTTGGAAAAGCTGCCCATCATAACAGAAAACAGAAATCTCTTTTCTAGAAGAACTGAAGCTTCTGTGAGTACAAAACAGACAAGTTATCTTCTGTTTTTATCTGAAGAACTAAAAAAACAAAACAATTAACCATTTATGAGGGATCCTATTTTCACGTGAAAGATTTGGATCAGCTAACAGGATTTCTAAGAACTGTGTTACAATTAATTATATAGTCGACTTAATTCTCCTAATTGACTTTCTACTGCTTTAAAACATTCAAACATCAAATTATTAAGTCATTAGTTTAGCAGATTTGCTTTTCAAAATAAGATTGTACACTGCCATTTCAAAATAAAATAGCTCAGTAAATGTCTTGACTTTGCTATTAAATTCAACCCAACAACACAACATTTCAGTGTCCATACACTTTAATACAATTTTAATAAAAGGAAATACAGCTTTCTTCAATCAATTCATTACAGGTGCATTAGATTAGAGAAATTTTTCTGACTTCGGTAAAAATGAAAAACCCTTTTGAGATGTGAACAAGCCATTTTAATGATTTATTTACCAGAATGAACTTTTTTCTTTTCGACTGAGTGTCAAAAATATGATAAATTGATATTTTGATATCTTATTTTTTTCCTATTCAATGGCAGTGAAAGCAAAAGATACTTTTTTTGGGTATCTTTTGTCAATTTCGTTTTTTTTTTTCTTGTGTCATTTAAGATGACACAAGGCTTCAAAACTTCAAAGCACATCAATCCTTAGAAGCTGAACAGCATAGTTGAGCTGAAAGTCTTTAAGGAAAGAGTGGGACAAAAAGAAATGTGGCAACTTGGAAAGGAAATAGATTGTCTTCTATTTTAAATCACCTGGTATGACTCTAAACTGTAAAAAGCTTCAGCCTTTACAGCCAATTCAACTAAGCTGAATTGAAAATGTGTTATCACCCTCTTAGAACCAAAAAACACAATTTGGATTAGAACAATTTAAAACTCCTCTTTCTGATTTTTTAAGTAAAACCAGAAAATCCCTCTTTCGACATCCTTCTGACATGTTAAAACACTCCTCCGCAGCCCTTCCATCTGCTGGCAGGCAGATCCATCACTCTGACCCGGGCATTCGTCAGTGTGTAAACAGGCCTCCTCCCTGCTCTGCCTTTCCCTGCCCGCCACACCTTGCCTGATGGAGAGATTGAGCTGTTGCAGCTCAAACAGTGAAAATGCAACAGGATCAAGTAAATCCACACCCTGACAGGGCTGCAAAATCAGAAGCTGAGTGGGAGCGATGACTGGATTTGTGTGGTTAAGGGAGTATACTGTATCAAGATAAGGTTCATGGTGAGGCAGATAAGGGTTTGTAAAGAAAGGCATGTCAGGTGTGTTTAAGGACTATGCAGCCAGAGTAATAATAATTAAAAAAAAACATTAAAAAGAGAGGGAATTCACTGCGTCAGTCCAGGAGGATTGAAAACAACAAACATGACTAACATGTCATTTGTGTCCTGCTGTTGTTATCTATACCAGATGTTGCTGGGCAACAGGTGTGCTTGATTGATCCAAGTTGTGGGAGCAAGTGTGTCGGGATGAGGTGAGCACTGAAAGCAACATCATGAGAGTCCACAAACAGGTGGTGTGTGCTGTTATTCCACTATGGAAACACAGTTGTGCAAGGACTCAACTTCCTTTAGAACGCAGCGGATAACCGCCAGTCCATGACAAAACGCCGACAGAAATCACCATGTTTGATCATTTTGGGTTCTCTGACTGTTTTGTTTTGCAATCAGTTGCATGGATCAGACATTCTCCTTTCTGTGTGAGGTAGCCAGAGAAAGAAGCAGCTCTAAATGAAGCACACTCCATTACAAAAGGTTTCAAGAGACATTTAATACTTTCTTTAGCCGTTAGCTCTTTAGCCTACAGGGAGCACAGACGACGCAGAACCAGTGAAAATGAACAAGATCGAGGTTTAATTACAACAATGACTTGGAGCCTCTTTTGATGAAATGGCGTGTTAAAATCCCCACAGCCCTTCCACTGTTTTTGCCTGTAGACAGAATAATCTACATCTGTGACAGATACTGGGAGCAGCATGCAAACATGTTTGAATTATGTAAAATGAATATGATGCCATCTCAAAAATAGCTATTGTGTGTTTTGCATTTGGGGGCGGGGTGGTTTGCTGGTTGAGAATGAATATTTTGGACACTAAAATAATAGTCATACATCACATATTATGTATTACAGGTATTTTAAATTTAGGAGCAGAGTTGCCTTTAGTGTTGCCTCATCTGAGGAACAAAACATGCGAGTCCGGCCTCAAGAGACTCAGCCACACCTCAAGGAAAGAACATACTGAATGAATTACAGCAGCGCTGTTTCTAATTATGTCTACACAAGCTGTGTGGCTGCACCTGAACTACCTCTTCCTGTTCTGAGCACAGGAGTCAGACACTTGTTAACACACAGCATCCAAACAAAGACGGGAAAGCTTTGCCCACAATTTTTAAAGAAAAGGAACATGGGAAGGCAACATGCACGGATCCTTCAGTGCTTCTCTACAGTATTGGGTGTCTGATAATGTGTCAGAGGAGCTTGGGTTACAGACACAGCAGTTGCCCTCCATCAATGAAATGCTCATTTCACATCTGTATACACTCTTTAACCTGAAAGATGATTTATTTTCCAGCATATGATAATGCAAATTGATGTATTTTCTTTGAGGTCAGCCGACAAGTCAGTTTGTCATTTTAGGTCTTAGTCACATGCACCCGTATAGCAATGAATCTAATAAAGGACCACAAGGAAACGGAATTTTACGTTTATTTTCTTTATACCAGTCCTCCATCACCTAAAAACGGCACAAGAACATGTTAAGAACTCCAAAAACCCCATTTTCATCGGAGTGGGTCTATAAAAATTGCACGTCAATTTTTTGCTAGCAGATAGCCCGTATCCACCCAAAAGATTGAGCTTTTTTCCCCATTTACATACTAATTGGCCTATTCACTTGTGTATTTTGTAATTCCCAATCAGTTCTTTGTATTTTGTGTTGGTTTTCAGAAGATCCAACTCTATACTGTTTATATTTGAATATATATTTCAGTCCTAATACCCCAGTAGCCCAGATTCTGCCTGGTCAGTAGTCAGAGATTTTGCGTCCTGTGTTGTTTCCTGCTCTCCATACATGACCCGCCAGAAGGGCACAGACTAAACTGATCTGTCATGAGACGGCGCGATCTGTGGGAGTCTAACTGTGTTGTTCCTGGAGTGCATCCACATGTCAGAGGTGAGTCTGACTCAGCGGGAATGTAATGATTTACCCGATGTGCTTAGTAAGACCAGCTATGTGTGTAGGTCAACCCAATGATTTGACCTTTTTGTTAATTTTTTAAACAAACTAAACTGGCTTTTAAACAGGCTTTTTTTTTTCTTTTAAATTCCTTAGATTAACTCGTGTGATAATGGGCACCGCCTCCCATTTCCTTCAATTTCCTATCACAGGAAGCATATTCCATGTTTCTTTAAAAAGGGTAGGCTTTCCAGCTCATGCTTTTATGCTCCTTCAGAACACCAACTTCCAATACATGCAGCTGAAAACCTGCCTACAGGTTTCTCAGACACGGATTTCATTTGTGGGAGCAGTTTGCAGCTCAGGAGAGACACTTTACATTCTGTGACAGAAACAACAACACAACTCTGCCTGGTGCAAACACTGATCTACTAAACACCGTATAAACCTTTCATGTATTACTTTGCTTTCCATTTTAAAGTGCATATTGTCATGACATCCACATTTATATGATTCTTTTGTTTATTTTTATACAAATGCTAAATAATCAGATTCTCAAACCATCAGAGACCAACAGGCACTAAGGTGACATTCTGAAGTTCAGTTTGGCATTTAGTCATTTACTGATATAATTTACTGTATCCAGCATGACTTTAGACTAACCACAAAAGAGCTGCCTGCTTTTTTTTTTTTTTATTAATGCCAACAGGGATATCAGCACAACAGGAGGCGTCTTCTCTTGTTTATTTTTTTTTGACGGGACCGCGTTTAACCATAATTTCCTACAGGAAACTGAAAGCAACAACACCAGGTGGCACTTCCATGGTGCTCCTGAATTTAATTAGCACTTTTGCTGCCAATCACCAGGGGACATGAGAGGCCTTCAGTGGGTAAAGTCAGAGTGTGCCACTTGTGACAGCGACTTAGGATGCCAGACATCTTTGGATCATAAATTAGTTTGTGGCAACTGAGGCTTAGGGAGTTGGATGGAAACAAAAGAGGGCCAATCCAAATCTATGCCAGAGTTATCCTGAGTTTATCACACACAGAAGCACCATGCGGAGTTAATCCAAGGACATTGCCTGTTGTGGTGGTTGGACACTCTGAACTCCCCATAGGCTTTATATTGGTTTGGAAGTCTGATCGTAGAAAAGAACCGAGAGACACATCAGCGTGGAAGCTTACCCAATTCTTTGGAGACGGGAGAGGATGTAGCGTTCTCCCCAATCTTAGAAAGTGCATCAAAATACAATCTTCCTGCCATTGCCATGGCTAGAAAGGAGAAAAGATGGGTGAGGAATGTGTATGAGAGTCATTCATTTAGTAAATCTCCTCAATCAACCCGTTCCCCATTCTCTGAACAGCTGTGGATTAGTATAGTTAGGAAACTCACCAGAAACAGATTTCTCATAGTTCTTCCCCAGGTTGACCAGGTTCCTCAGCCCTGGGTTGAAATGCTCCATCACGTTCTGTCAAGTTAGAGTAAAAAGAGTTCAGCAAAGCCACATCAAATGTAGAGAAGAAAATCACACATTGATATGTACAACTTCTGTTCATTGGCCACAAAGTCTTTGTATTAACATGCAGAGGTTCACAAAAATATGGTTTTTGTGATCAGTACTTAAGCATATTTAAAAAGGGGTTGATCTGATGGCCTGATTTAATAACTTACTGTTAGATTATTTTTTTTTCTAAACAGGGCTTAATAAATTAATTCCCAAATGTGAAAGACAAGGTTGATCTAACATGCTTCATGACCGGATGCTGATGTTGATTCACTTCAAGTCTTAAGCATTAGCCAAGACGTTCAGATCATATCAGTTCCAAACTCACTTCTGGCATCCTGCCTATTCAGGAATCATAAAGACGAAACGGATTTAAACTGACTCACATCTTCTGGTATGTTATGAACTCAGAGGAACTGGGTGATCCAGAACAGGGTAGTTCTTTTTTTTTTCTCTCGAAAGTTAAAGCTAAGCATTATGAAGCACTTTTCAGTTTTGATTCAATGGATCCATGACATGCTATACTTTCATCTTTCAAGTCAATGTTAAACTTTAACGTTTTTTTAGGTGTTTAAACTGCTGCCTCTTTACCTTTCACGTGTCTTAGAGTATTCCTTTCTTTTCCATTTCATTGTATTAATTAAATGTAGAGCATTTTAATAGTTTTTGTATAGCAGAATTCACAATGGTGAACTTTTTGTTTCCATTTTGGTACCTTGATACTTTCTTTCCCTTTTATTCTGCTGTGTTCATGTGAAAAATTATTATACAATTATTATGGAAAAATGCACACATAAAATATAGTAAGAAATTTCTTCTTGTACCCACTCATTTTTCAAGCACTTTATCACTTTCTGTATAGTGTGTTTTTTTAAACTATTTTATTTTGCATTTTAAAATAAAAGGAAAGAAAAAGCAATCAATCAATTGCTAAATATCAAACTGTCATTCATAATTTGTTAAGAAATCAAATTAGTTCTTATCTAATCAGCACTTTTCATCCACAAAATTCTACCTTAAAGTATTCGTTGAACTGCTCTATAAGGTCTGAATTAAGGGGCTGACTTAGCACACAGCTAGCTGAATTAATTATTTTAAGATCATTTCATGGCTTTCTCACAAAGAAACATGTCCGTACAAAATGTTTAAGTAGTCCTACACCTAGTTTTATATTTTTATTTGTTGAAACATGTCCAAGCAAGTGATTTGGGGGGAGGAAATTACACTTTTTTTTTTTTTTTTAAGTTTATAAAAATTTGTGGGGGAAAAAAAAGGAACTACAATAAAAGGGGGTGGGGGGTTCCTGGCTCCAGACTCTTAACTTTGGTGGTAAATCTAAAAACCGTGCTGTCAAAGATTAATGACGCTAAAGCAGGAGCAGGCTAATCATTTTAGCATCCTCTGGGAGGAGGGGGGGCCTCCACAGTCAGTTTGAAAATAAATGCAGATGACTGAACAGCAGAGACACAACAGCTTACATAAGTCTTTTTCTGCACAAGATGCCACACAGTGAGCGCCATAAAACACAATAAAGCCGTTTCTAGGTAACTGCCTCTGTCCACCTCCATCACAGTGAGGGAACTTCTTTGCTAAAATAATTACAATGAGGGAGCTTCATTAGAAACACCTGTTCAGCACGTGTTCCCTAAAAGTCGCTTAATCCAGAAAGTTCTTTAAAAAAAAAAGATTTTATTTCCAATAAAAGGCAACAAAAAGCTTTATTTTTTTTTAAATTTATTTTAAGGTTTAAGTATGAAGGTTTATGTTTCCCCCCCCTTCCCTCTGCCTCCATCGTGATGGCACCTGTTGTGTTCTCAGCTGACTTGGACTCACCCGGTATGTAGTTTCGGTGAGCTTGCTCACCTCCTCCGCGCTCTTCGACATGTTTGTCCTCTCTGTGACGTCCAAAACGATTAAAAATAATTAAAAATAATAATAATAATAATTTGAATAAAGTAGGTTTGGGATGTGTGTTTCACAGAAACAACTCCAACGTGAACTTAAAAAAAAAGAAAAAAGAAGTGAGTCAACCTACGGACGCATACATTCCCTCATAGCTAACGGGAGACGCAACATGAAAAAGGATTATAAAAAAAAAGCCGACAGGGAAAAAAACTATATATAATAATAAATTCCAGGAGAAAATCCAAGTATGCGGTGCTGTTGCGGCTGAAGACTAAAAGGCTGAGCTGTCAAACTTGTTGTAGGTGGTCAGTTCACAGAGGGGAGGAGACCTGTGGAGGGAGGTATTAGCGTGTTTTAACCCTTAACTAGTTTTAAGTAATTCCACTCATCCTTTCTTATTTTTTTATGTATATGTTGATTATTTATGATCACTCCCAGTATTGTCAGTAAGAAATGAATAAACCACAAAATAAAAAGGTAAATAAGACAACTTCCGGTTGGTCATATTTTTCAAAGTAAAGCAATTTATTTGCCTTCTAAACACCTAAACATAAGGTTTGTTATTTTTTTCTTTTCAATTTTCTAGGATTTGACGCCGTAGGGACAAAGACAGACACTAGGAATGCTCCACATGTTATTGTTCCTAAAAGTTCAAGGGAGCAATTTTTTAAAAATACCCCTTTATATTTATAAGCAACTTTTTCTGATCTTTTTTTTTCTTCTTCTTTTTCAGAATAACGCAATTGATTGATTGATAGAGCATTGATTCATAATGTAAGTTGACAGGCAGAAAAAAAGATTGCGAAAAAAGGTAAAGGGTGCTCCCTGGAGGCAACTCATAAGTAGCACATCTTTTGATTATTTTTTAAATATTTTAACATTTTTTGGACATTGATTTTGGAGTTTGTCAAACAGAAGCCAATAAATAGAATAGCTAATAATATAAGTTGTTGTTGTTTCAACCAATTTGTTAATATTTAATGATTTTGATGTAATGCATGCAGATCATACAAGACATTTATCCAGAGCTAATAGGTCTATTGACTTATTTGCATGTGTATGTAGATGTATGCATATGTATAAATATTTTCTAATCAATTCATGATTGATTATCCTAACTTTGATATATTTCTGTAAAGACATAGTACATTTCTGTTGTTTATTTTTGGTTTGATTGCTTAAAATAAACCACTTTCAAACATATGACATCTCTAGTCCCTAAAATGACACGAGTGGCCCTGAGACACCCACAACCAGAGAGTTAAAATAACTTCTCATGAAAATCAATATCCAACTTATTCAACCTATTAGTAGTGCATTTCAAGAACTACCACTAGATGTCTCTCCCTGTCAGCTGGTTTGGTCTGCCCTTGACGTTTTATAACCTTTTTAAGCACATAATACCTGGCTTTTTTTCTTTCCTGCAATTCTGTGATATTTCTGTCTTTTTGACACGCCGCCAAATCGATTAAACATCTTCTTAGATATTTATATATGTACATACTCTGTTCGAGCGCATGACAAATCAAACACAATGACAAGCAAGAGCAGCAATTTGGAAGAACAAATATGCCAAGCCCGTCTTTGTAAATGCCATGTAAGTTTTAAACTTTAGAAAACTCCCCAAAGCTGCTCGGATGTGAGAAGATTCTGAATTTGATATGAGATTTGGTCCCTGAACATATATGTCTGCTCCTGCCTCTCAAAATGGTGTTAAATGCCACATATAGAGGATTTTTTTTTTTTCTTAAAACGTTCCTCACTGGTGTTGCTGCTGCTGCTATCTCTCAATGCTCCTGTATCGGCAGAAATCTATACAAAGGAAATGGAATGCTAAATAATGTGAGAGGCAATTTCTACCTGTCACTCAGATGCAAGCTCAAATCTGTCTTTTAATTTTTTTCAAAGGGAACAGACTAAGGACTCCTGTTGTTAATCTGGGTCACAGGAGATAAAAGATGCAACTTCTTTCTCATGAGACAGAAATGAAATTTCAGACGTAGCCGTCATGCTTTTTCTCAACTGTTGCTGGATTCTGCAGAGTCGATCGCTGCTCTACCAACATAAATATTAATGTCTTTGAAAAGTTAACAAACATCAAGGCAGACAACTTTTTTTTTTAAAAGAATGTGTCTGTAAAAAAAGCGTTCAATAACAACCCCCTCATGTCTCATTTTACACTTAAGGGGGTGCACGCACACAAAAACACAAACCCAGTCAAACTGTCAGGCAGGCTGCTGAAACTGATATTATCATATCCAGCTGGAGGACAGCAAGAGTAAAAAAAAATTGCAGGAAAAAAAGATAGAAGGAGTCTGTATTTATTGCAGTACCAGGTTGCAGTCTTATTAGGCAGAGTCCTTGTTTGATATTCAATAATGCATCTGTAAAAATCACATTAAAAATTAAGTGAACACCCATCAAATAATCATGTTTTTTAATGTCAAACTAATTTTTTTATTAGGTGTTAAAAGTTAATAAATGCACATCATTTAGGTTTAATTAATCATGGATGTAATAATGAAGCCATGGATGCACCTAAAACCCGGCTCCCTAAACGCATTATATGGGTCTTCTTCTTCTTATTTTGCTACTGTTTACTAGCTCATGTCTACCACCTACAGTTGGAATAGTCTTGGTGTAAAATGTCAAAGCTGTGCAAATCTCACAAATCTTTCTCTTGGCTTTTTCTTTCACAGCTCCATTCCAGTATATGTCATATAATTCCAGCCTGGCAAAAAATAGAATCATGAGTTTTTCCTTTATGATCAATTTTCAAATGGTCGCCACTTCCATGAATTAAAGGGGGCACTATCCATACATCTCTACCAACTCCAGGTCCCTGATTGGTCAGAGTTGACCTGGTTTAACTTCAATTTTGTACGCAGACCTCAGAAATGGTCTTAAAAATGTGCGCAAATTGTAACACCCAAAATGAATGTTTACATAGACTATTCAATGGAGGGGGCTGCTTGAATGTGCATTTACGGTGTGAACGTAGCTTCACACCTTCTATAAAACATGATTCCTAAAACGGTCAGCGTGCCTCTATGCGAGCAAGGCCATGTTAAACACGCCACGCTTTTCTTTGCTGTGCTCTATACAGCAGTGCTGCTGTGTGCACAATGGCTCTCAAAATGTGTTTGTTGACCTTGAAGAGGCAGCACGATTTAGTGGCGTACAATGCTATTAATCCAGTCAGCATGAATCTGAAAACTGTTTGCATTTTCAAATTTTGTTTCAATTCCTGTTACACTGACGTCAATCACGTTGTTCCTAAAATAGCACAAGCATGAAAGAAAAAAAACGAGCGAGGTGCAGATGAAGACAGCCACATTGTTTTTTATCAGTTTTACTCGACACCAAGCCTCATTACTATACCAAAATCATAAATCCAGCTCTTATCAGTTGGGCAGCGTGAGGGTCCAAGGCTTCACAGCTTTCTTTTTTTTTCTGTTACTGTTGAGAAAAAAAAGAAAGCTTTTTCACAGAGAAGGAGAGAGGAGCATGGTGAACCCAGTTTAGCAGAAAAACATTTATCTGGATGCTTTTGTAGTTTCGTAAAGTGCCATCACACAAGCAGAGTTTCATTGACTCCTCAAATCCCAAAATCTAAAACATAGATGAAGTTGAGTTTTTGAGTATTTACAATCCTATTTGGTAAGTTTAAAACCTTCTCAGATTCTTAGTTGCACTTTTACAAATGTCGTTCGGAGGCAGGTTTCAAAGTTTTGCACCCTATGAAGAATAGCTTTAGTAAGAAATATTTCAAATGCTTTATAACGTCTGTTTTATGAAGATCAAACTCTGTGCCAAATTAAATTCTGCATTTTTATTGAAATGCAGGCACACCAAATGTTTTTTGTCATTCTTTATCTGACAGAGCCGTATATCTGTGCTCATTTTTATTCAGAGGGGATACGAAGGTCTGAATTTTAATGTCCATCATGAGACACTGCTCCTTCACAGAACTGCTGAGTCATCGCTTCAGGTGTTTTTCAAATATACCAAGCCACTGCAGGCGCTGATTTGTAGCAGAGCATGCTGTGGATAACAAAAGAAGTAACAGGATTTCAGTAGCACACCACAATTTCTGTCAATTTGTGTTGCATGAAACAAGGCCTGTAAATCTTTATCTCATAGAGACAGAACCAGTCTTGTGCTGAACTGACATTTAGCTCCATCAAACTTTTGAAATGATCCCCCAGCTCTGAAACAGAAAAATTCTTAACACTTCTGATGAACGATTAAAGAGGCTCAAGCACCCAAGGGTTTTAAAAGGGCAATTGTTTGCTGCAGCTGGAACTGTGGTCAGCAGTGTGTGAAAATTTAATAACAGACTAGATGTCAGGTGCAACATATCTTGTATTTCTCCTTGTATTGGGTGAAATTGAGTTCCCTTTTCATGTATGTAGCTATAAACCTTCCTGACACTGATATATATTCACAAAGCCACAACCATGATCTTTGCACGAGCTAAAAACGAATCATGCAACCCTTGGTGGTTTGGCTTGTGTTTTTTTTTCTTTTTTTTTTCTTCGAAGCAATGGACTGTCTCTACTCAGGTGACTTCTGTTTCATTTGTGAGTGCAACCACCATATATATAGGAAAATTATCACTGATTAACTACTTTCTAAGAGGTGTCAAGTCATGTAAACAACTACAAATGTATCTCCTTCTAACGCGCTGTATAAACATTTGGTTAATCGATTTAAAACGACCATAGATCACAAATAGATGAATTTCTGCAGGGAAGGACCCAGTACTGAACGTGATGCATGGGGTGCAACCTCCAAAGGGGATTTATTTCCCATTTAGTCACCCAGAAACTTCTGCATGTAGTCAGGGGTCTCAGGCATAAGCATGAACATTGGTCCTATAGTTGTTTTAGTCTGGGCTGCTTGTAAAATGCAAAAACTTTGCAAAACTAGCTTGAATGGGCTTTTAAAAAGACCGACTCTAATAAAAGAAATGTACTTTTGAGCTTCAAATGGCCTTTATGAGTATTTCTTTATTCAAATCATTGTGACATCTGGATCAAATTTGTATGGCTGGATAGCTCCAATAGTGCTCACCAATTTTGTTGCGCCTGTAATGTTAGTGTTGAGGGGTGCTAGGGACTGTAAGCTAGTGGGAGTGTGTGTGAACAGATGGGTGACAGAAAGTGGGGATGGGTTACTTTGCGCTAACAGTCCCGCCCGCATACAACTCAGAGGTGAATTTCTGATGAACTACTGCCGCTATGCAGAAAATACACCGTCTTTTAAACCTTGACCAATAACAACATAATCTTAATTCCGAGACCACTGGGAATACTTTTAAAATAGCTCAACAAATGATCTCTGTGTTTTTCTAGAGACAGAGTTCTTGTGTGTTTGAAGGTGACTCTGACACCAAACACATATTTACACAAACATGGTAATTGCTGTCTGTAATCTTACTCTAAATACTCAAGTTTCAATCTGGGTTAATTACACCTTCGTAATCCTTCAGTCTCTGCAATCCAACTTTGCCTTTATGGCAGATGCAAGAGCCTTTATGCAGCTCATAGTGCCAGCTTTCTGTTTTAACAACACTGCAGCACAATCAGACGGTCGTTTTAAAACCTTTACCTCACAAAAAGTAGGACAGTAAAATGAGCCTTTTTATGATTGGAATTTGAATTAAAAGTTGTTGTCTCAAGTTCTTCTCACAAAGATATGGATAATATGAAAACATGGATGATCTACAGCTTTACAAGTTTAGAGTACCTGGTATTTTCATCATCAGCTGTAAAAATTGTTTTGCACATTTGCATCTTTGAGCATTTTTTTTAAAATAACATTATAAAAATAAGATAAAATGTCACTCGCTGTTCTCTACAAGTTAATATATTTTCTGCACTGGAAGTTACAGTTTGGTGCATCTTATAAATGACATAAGTTTGAAAATAGACCGTTCATTGACTGTGCACTTTACAATCATGTGTGCCCTATGGCAGTGTTTTTCAACCTTTTTTGAGCCACGGCACACTTTAACCTTGACAAAAATTCCGCGGCACACCAGCCTCCAAAAAAAAAAAAAAAAAATCAGAAACTCATTGTCTGAATTGACGGCCAGACCCCCGCAATCTCACGTGCATTTGTGTGATAATTGTGACAGAAAAAGCAGGAAGTTGCAGCTGTTTTTTCTAAGAGATGAAATAAAATTTACGTTCGCAAATTAAAAACTGTTTGTTGTGTGTTCTTTTTGGTTTCAAGACGTATAACGAGGATGACTCATTGTACACTGAGACGCTGTCCCTTTAAGACAATGCATCATGGGAGATGTAGTGTGAAATCGGACGTAAAAGGGCAGAAAGACTCGCGTCTCTGAGCTTCATTGTGTTGTTCTCTTGTTCCACGGTCTGACACCGGATTCTGTGGAAAGCTACACCACTAAAGACGAGCTTTAGCTGGTACTTCTGTTGGAACTGAGCGACTTTCTGAGCTAAATTGGAACAAGGAAGTTAAGACTTTAACCACTCCTGATTGGTCAGACTAATGACATGTGATTAGTTGTAGCTAAATCGCGGTACCGCCATTCTTATCAAAATGTCTTTAATAGAATCAAATAAACACAAAGAAAAACTTATTTTATGATCTTTCATATTCCTAACTACTCAGTGTTTTATCAGGGCCTGTTTGGATAAACAAAGAGCTGATTTCCTGGAGAGGGTAAATGTTTCTAGATCAGTTAATGAGGGCAATTTCCCACGGCACACTTGACCATCTCCCACGGCACACTAGTGTGCCGTGGCACACTGGTTGAAAAACACTGCCCTATGGTGTAGAAATTCCAGTATGTTTGAAACAATACTAAGTTCTGTGAATATAGCAGATATTGCAAAACAGCTTTAAAAGAGACTTTTCCCATACAGTGTTCTACTGGTAACATTTAAACCTGTCATATAAATCCAGAGTAAAACACGTTTTCTTCCTCTGGGTTTAACAAAAATAAATATGGCTCCAATGAAGCTTAAAAATGCTGGCAGGTGAATTTTGTTCCAGTTATGATCTGTCATTTGTGCTAACATCCTGTAGGCTATTTTGACTTTAGTGCTGTGCTATTTGCAAACTTTCCCCATTGCATCACCGTCAAAGTAAAACTTTAATCAGTTACTTTGTTTTTATTCAACACTGCAAAGTTCAGCTTTCCTTTCATTTGTATTGCAGTATAAGGGTGACATTTATGAACAAAAATTCAATTTTAATTATATAAAATGCATGTTCATATTTAGGTCCAGATGAATAACAACCAGAACTACTGAGAGCTGTTGGTAAGACGTGACTTTTGTTGTTATAACCTTGGAACAAATAAATTGTAAAGACCGAGCCAGCTCATTTATGCTGAATTTATTGCCTTTTGATGAAAATGACCTTGAAACTCCTGTAAGGTTTGGCTTAATGAATCAGCCTCAGTGCTCACTGCGATCAGTCATGTTCATTGAAACTCAGCTGAACGATGGACTCCTTGGTACGAGCCAAGCCTGCACCAAGCCCCTGCCAGTCCCAAAACACACCCCTGACTTGATGCCATACTCAGTGAATATAAATAACAGGCAGATTATTTAATGGTGTCACCTGCTGTACCCCATGCATTTTTAATGAATAGAAAATAATGTATAACCTCATGAGGAATTCTTCTCCATCGCTTCAATGTGACACTGTTTCAAATTGCATGCTGAGTTTCAGAGCTCATTTGCAAAGTTGTGGATGGATCTACAGTGGAAGAAATAAGTATTTGTTATCTTGCTAATTTTATAGGTTTGCCTGCTTAAAAAGGAATTGACTGTCCATCATCCTACTTGTATGTTTTTTTGAACAGTGAGATGGAAAATCAAGAAATCAACTTAAAGATTCTATATAAATGTATTTGTATTTACTTGAAGGATATACATATTTGAACCCTCTTGCAGGAAAGACTCATACACACTTTGTGGCAAAAGCTTTATTGGCAATCACAGAGATGAGACGTTTTTGGTGGTTGATTAGCTGGTTTAGGCACATATTAGGAGGAATTTTGGGCCACTCTTCTTTGCAAAAGATTTATAATCACTAAGATTTGTTCGTTGTTGCTTGGCAAGTTTAAGGTTTAGCTCTCTCCATAGGTTGGCTAGCTGGGCCACTCATTAATATTTATATGCTTCTTCTTCAGCAATTCCTTGGTTGCCTTGGCTGTATATTTTGGGCCATTTTTCCTGTTGGAAGACCAATCCACGACCCATTTTAAGCCTCCTGGCGGAGGTAAGGAGGTTCTCACTCAGGATTCGACGGTTCATGGCTCCGCCCATTATCGCATTTACACAGTAAAGTAGCCCTTCGTGCACCCCCCCTCCCCAAAAAGCAAGATGTTCCCACCGCTATGCTTGACAGTGAGGATAGTTTTTCTTCCTCCAAACACAACAGGTTGAGTTGATGCCAAAGAGCTCAATGTTAGCCTAATCTGACCACAGTACCTTCTCCAAATCACTTTTTAAATCATAAAGGCGTTCATTGGCAAACTTTCGATTGGTCTACACAAGTGCCTTCTCAAGCAGGGCTACTGTGTGAGCACTGTGAGATGTTAAACCAATGTGACGTAAGGTTTTACCAATGTTTTCTTGGTGACTGTGGTCCCAGCTGGTTTGAGATAATCAAATAACTCTGCCTATTTCTCACTGTTCTCATCATCATGGAAACCCCATCAGGTCAGATTTGGTTTGGAGCTCCAGACTTATAGGTGGATTGATGGTCATGTTCTTGTATGTTGGCACAATTGCACCAACAGTTGTCACCTTAGCCCTCAGCTTCTTGCTGATGGTTTTTTAGTCTATTCCAGTCTTCTGCTGGTCTACAATCTTCTCCCTTAAATTCAACAAATGCTCTTTAGTCTTTCCCATGTTGGAGAGTTTGCAGTCTGATTGATGGACTGACTCCTCAATAAAATGCAAATAAATTCATACAAATTCTTTAAAGTCAATTTCTTGATTTTCTTTGGGATTTTCTATCTTTCCCTATCCATGTGATCCTGCCATCAAGGTCACATACTGTCAGTTTATTTAGGTGTGCAAACCTACAAAATAGGGATCAAATACTTGTTTCCGTCAAGGTACTGTTACACCTTATCTAAAAGAGTTCAAATTAAAAAATGAATACAATTCTGGAGGCTACATTCACAATCTTTTACCTTTTCTATGTTAATCACATGGAAGTAACTACTTTAGCCTCAGTAGTGTCCTTCAACTACATGGAGTCTGCAAGAGGAGCATGGGTAATGTGATGGACCTTGGCAGCAAGGCTGACTCACTCATCCATCTTAACCATTCTTCTCACACAGCTCTTACACACAGATGCTTATTTTTCATGATAGCAGTTGTTCTGCTGATCCCAGTTGCTCCCACAGGACCAGAAGCTCACACCAGTACCTGAGATTTTTTATGAAACATGCTCAACATGATTCACATCTGTCTCATCAGTGTGAAGCCTCTTCCACTTTTTGTTCAGCAAAGATCCTCAAACTTGAGTTTGCTGCGTAATCAGGAAAGGCTTTCAATGACAGAAGACCGGAAGTTCACATTCAAAAGTAGTGAGAAAACACGCCGGCTCTATATTTAGAAATCGGATGGAATTACGCACATGAAAAAAAAAAGATTTGATGTTTTTGTCCTCTAATCCCTATCCTGATGAAAACCACATGATCTGCTAATGTCAGTGGAGAGCAGGGTTTAATCGCACAAGTGTGCATGTATGTGCACGTCCATGCTCTGTTATCATGTGGGAGGGATGAGGGGCTCATCTCATGGGTTGGGATGTGCAGAATGATCCACATAATACATTTATCCACTGCCCTTGTAGTGGTAAGTAACTGACATCTAAAAACTAAAAAATCCAAACAAAGCAAATCACGAGGACACTCGTCTGATTTATTGTCTTTGGATTTATTTTTTGAGTCAGGATCAGACAAAGAAAAACTATTTTTAGTTTCAATCTTTATTTCACAAACACTCCTGTGTGGTTTCTTTAAAAAATGATTTATTTTTCATTATAACATCCATAAAGTTCATTTGCGATGTTTAGCAAAATGAATTTTGTCAGGTTTTCTGTATTAAACCCACTAAATCAGTTTTTTCAAACTTAAGAAGGACCCAAGGTTTCTGAGCATAAAAAACACTCCAGACCATAAAAGACAAAGCAGTTTTGGGTAAAATGGACAATTTAAAAATTCAGTTTGACAGTTTCCAAGGAAACTTCCAAGGAATTTAAGTTCCACTTTATAAAAAAAAAAAAAGAATATTTCACCAGTCGTTCATTCTCATCCTCATCACTGTTTAAAATCTCAGGTATTGTCACAGGTTACTGGGGCTTTTAAGATCACATAATGCTAATTTTAGAGGAAAAAAAAAACGATTTATAGGAGAGGTTAGAACATGCAGTACAAGGTTAAATACTTTGAATTCAGGCAGCAAATATCACTTATCATAATCCATGCAATTTATGAAGATCTAACCTTCAGTGATGTATGAAAATAGCATCTGGTGTGTCACAGAATTAGGATGAATTAAGATCTTCCTGTTGACTCTTTGATCTTCAGAAACAAAACTGTCACATCCATCAGCCTTTTCCCCCTCCTGTGTTAATTAACGTCTCCATGCTCTCTATGATGTCTTCTACGTCTTTGTCCCGTCTATGCTCTTAATCCCAAAACACAGTATTTAAATTGATTGCTTCCGCACATCGAGAATAAATTAGTGAAACTCTTTGAAAAATTTTAGTTTATAGTATTAAGATCTTAAGACTGTGATGGCTGGCTCTTTGAAAAGTAGAAGTAAACCAAATGAAGAACTTATCTTTTAAAAAGACCCGTCCAATTGAAAGAAATAGTCCACCAGACTATCCTAGTCGTTATCAAGGGGCTTGCATTTCCTGGTTGAAAGTGATTTGAATGTCACAAGAACAATGTAAATTCACCAAGTAACTACAAAATTACACAAACAATAATTACAAAACAACTTACAAAAGAAAAAAAATATCTACAGATTGTTTTTTTTCACCCCTGTGGTAGAAATTAGCCCAAACAACTCTATGGTTAATACAAAGATAATCATTTTGCTGTTTTTAAATTAGTGCTTAAAAGAGCAAAGCCTTTTTGAGTGACATTTACAAAAACGTACAAGGTAACTTTGAAAAGAATCAGGCGTTTTTATCCCTTCACTTCTTCAATAAAAGTTTTGGTTCAGTGTTGTCATGCGGCTAAGAACAACTAAAGAGCTGAAAAACGAATGTTTAACTTTGTAGCCTTACACACCCTCTGCTCATCTTTAAGAGTTGAAAGGTGCCAATGATGTTCCAACCCATGATAAGAGGAGAAAACCGCTTGTGGACCTTGAATTCGCTGTCCTTGGTCCTAAATGCTGCTGAATGCGCTTCCATTGCAAAACAGACATGCCTCATCACTGTTTACTTTTAAAACTAATTTCTTTTATTTCTTGACTTTCTAAACCTGAAGGGGATTTATCCAATAATGTCTTGTTGTATTTTGTCCTTGGGTTTTTTGTGGGGATCTGTCTCTGTGTTTCAATATCTGGATTTTGCCATTAAACTTTATTATACGGTGAAATCCTTTGGGGCCCATTTCCTGGTAAAGGTTAATTCAAATAAAGATAGCAACCTTGTTGACTGTTTTTGTCCTGTTTTTATCCTCTTTTCTCCTCTGATGCTGCTTCCCTCCCTCTTTTCCATAATTGTTTGGGAATATGAGAGGGACTTCCAACGCACCTGCAGCCCAGTCACTTCAGCCACAATCCACCAGTGTGTCATCTTAAATTTTGTGCTATTAAGCCTACATCACTGGTTAAGCTTTTGAAACTTTTGGCTAAAGTTATCTCCTTCTTAGGATCAATGATAGATATTTCTCCAGTCTACAGCATCCTTCAGTCTCACTGGAACCACAAGGAATGGTACTTTGGGACCTTAGTCAAATCTGTCATACAGATACAGGTCTTATAAAAAAAAAAGAATGCACAGTGTTGCATGTTGCAGATGACCAGCAATCAAATCAAATAAAAATAAAATAAAAATAAAATAAAATAAAATAAAAAATAAAATCAAATCGAGTTTTATGTATTAAAAAATAAATTTGTTGTGCCACACGGCTCAAACAGTTACAGTTAAAAACAAACAAAATAAAAAAGATAAATCCTACCCACCCCTTGGTCCTCGCCTCTCCCCTCCATTGACACATACACTGCATCACCCCACAAACCATAAATACAGGCTCAAAAACATGTAATTATAAAAGGCTGCACCGATAAAAGAGACTTATGGCTTGGCTCTGCTGAGGGGAAACAGTGCATAAGGAATTTGTTTATAACAGGAGCCAGATCCGCCAAAGGAACGTCGCCACAGCACCCACCTAGACCAGGACAGCAGCAGGGTCCACTTCACAGCCATGAGGCTGCAATGCTGGTCTTCAGCCGCCCCAAAGAGGGCAAGCACCCCAGCAACAACCCTAGACCCAACCGGCAAGCCCTGGCACAGAGGATCCCCATTGGAAAATACTAGGGCTAAAATCATAAGAAGAAAGCTGAAGAAACATAAAATGTATTTAAATATATAAAATGGAAAGTAAATTTAACATATATTAAAAACAATTTAAATAAATGACCAGAAGAGATCATTTAAAAGCCAGACAAAATGTGGTAATCATTACAATATCACACATTTTTGTTGAAGAGAACCCACATCAGAAGTTCAACTCAAACTTATCAAAATTTTGTCAGTTTTCCCACATCGTTGTACTATATTGGTCAAATAGAACAGTGTCAGATCAGTGAGTGGTTTTACATGAACACAGAACCTCGACAAAGGCTGCCTGATTTTGTTTCCATTTTTCCCCACTAGGAAAGCTTTTCCTGTGTTATTACCTCACTTGGCAGTACAGAGGCATAACAGTGGTGTAAAATGCTGTCTCATGACTCATCATATTTTAAAGCCAGGCATAGAACAGGCTGTGTGAAAGGGATTTGTAAGAGGCTGAACTAGTGTGAAGCGTGGAAACCCAGAGGCTGCCAGAGGTCGGCTTCAATCATTTACCTTCTCATTCACTAAGTTTGAGAGACCTGAAGAAGGGGCCTGACAATGAAAGCAGAAGGACATAATGGCCCTCCTGTTGGCGTGGCACATCAATGCGGAGACGGGTCTGTGCAGCTTGCCGAGGAGTTTTAACAATGGAGCTTTAGGCGGGGAAAGAGCCTGAAGAGAGGGAATAAGGGCTGCTGGAAGAAAAGGCACTGCAGATGGAGAATTGTCTGTCTTTTTGAGCAGCGTTCAAGAAAAAGCAGACATTTCTCATCTTTCAGAGGCAAAGAAACCTCACAATCCAAACCTAAACATACACTTCATAGTAATGACTGATCCTCTACTTATGGAATTTGGAATGGGTATTGGGAATTATTCATACAGTAAAGAAAAGGACACGGAATCAGAATTTATATGGCTTTCTATTAGATACACATTGAAAGAGCTTTGTGGGTCTTATTAACAGTATGACATCCAAAGATGCTGCAGCTCTCAAAAGCCTAAGGGACCTTTTCTCTCTACACACAAAGACAAAGTTCTTCACTACTCTGAAACTTAACTTGTGCTCATCCTCGCTGTCTTCACAGCACTTGCTCTTTTGGGCTTCATGGGGGGGGGGGGGGGTGTGCACAAGAAAAATGCAAAGACAGAAGCATCCTGACACTTTAATTTTGCCTCCCTCTTCTCACCCTTCTCATCCATCCCTTGCAGGTCTGTGCATCCATCCAACAACATTAAAATACATTCTCTGGGATTTGGCTTTAATTGTGTTTTTTTTTTCTGTGCTTAAACACAATATTGGGCAACGTTGGATGAGCCAGATAATCAAGAAAAGGTTCATTCTGTTAACAAATGAGAATTCCCCGTCCCTTGATCCAGTCCACGCCAATAAACAAATGCGGACCGCAGCAACAGAGGATTTGCTTTTGGTGATGTACTGTTATCATTTCATCTGCAGCTGCTGAAATCATTTCTGCACAAACCCTCCAGGATTTTTGGGGCTAGAAATCTCGCATTCAAGGCGCCACAGCGGTGGGAGCAAAACTCAATAACTGAAACAAATCCACTCTTCAGACCCCGCACACCAGCCGCATACCCGCATACACTGACAAACAAACACATTGTTTATCCTGTGTGAATCTTGCCACTGTTAGAAAGACAGATGGCATCTGTGAAATCTTTAGCTTTTTTTTCTTTTCTTCTGTTGCTTTCTCAGACTTGATTTGTGCCTTGCAACAGCTTCAGCAAGAGAATTGTCTTATCTAAGAAAAGCAAAAAACCATAGGAACAACAGATGACAGCATAAAATACGATGTACAAGAAATCCATTTGTAATCACTTAAAGTGCAGTACGAGTTCCTTTGCTCCTGTTGATGGAACTCAACGCATTTCCTGTTGTTCTCAGTACAGACATGTTCCTCACTTCTTGCCACCAACACTCATTAAAATTAACTATGAGGAACTAAATATGTGTATTTAAAACTAAAAGTTTGCTCTTCTCAGTCATATTTTTGATAGCTTTCACAGAAACATCCCCCGAAACCTTTATCTCCAAATTACAAAACAAAAAAGTAAACTCAAAGAAAGAAACTATTAAGTTTATTTCAAAAGAAATTATTGGCAGAAAAATAAACTGCTTAGCTTGGTTCTTTTCTTTTCAAAAGTGGATATTACTGTTTTTTTCCACACTCTAGTGTGTTCCAAATGATCATGCAAATTGTATTGAACTGTCAAAAAGATCTAATTGTTTGGTCTGCCCTCTTTAGGGTCCCTGAAGGTGTGAAAATGACCTCTGAAAAGTATGTGGCTTTTCTCACTGAACACTTTCTTCTGTGGTACAAAAAAAGAACAATGGTATCCGTAACAAAATCATCTCATGCTGCAAGGAATACCTCAGCAACATTGGCTGCTTTGGGCATAAAAGGAGATAAACTGATGATGTGGTCCCCACCCTCCCCTGACTTCAAACCTATCAAGAAGCTTTGGAGCATTGTCAAGCGAAATATCTATGAGGGTGGGAGGCAGTCCACATCCAAACAGCAGCTCTGGGACGCTACTCTGACATCCTGCAAAGAAATTCAAACAGAAACTCTCCGAAGTCTCACAAGTTCAATGGATGCAAGAATTGTGAAGCTGCTACAAAAGAAGGGGTCCATGTTAAAATGTAAGATGACGGCTTATATTCTGGTGCTATAGTGTGGCAAATACATCATATCTTTTTTTAGGCTGTCCGGTCAGCTGCACGGAGAATAATGGGTGTCTTTTGCTGATTTTTTTGGGGAAAGACTGGATGGGGCACATAGAGCTAAGGATATCCAGTTAGATCCACAACATTTTCATGAAGATCTTTTAACCTTTTTAAATTACTGACTGGAATGGTTTCCTTTGGGGTATAAATAGACTTAGTGAGACAGTGACAAGCAGATAAGGAAGAAAAGTGGATAAAGACTTTCTCCATCTTTAATCAGTTTGATTAAATCATGGTGCCTCTTTACATCTGATAAAATAAAGAGAAAGGCAGCAAAATACTAAGAAGTTGCTGTAAAATGGTTGTTCTTTAATAAACATATAGTTGTTTGCTTGTTAACAAAAAGCTGAATTTGACCATAAATCAGAAAATACAACCATTGTATACATAGAAACAGAACAAAACACAATGATTCATTCACGGAATTTTATTTTTTTTACCACGAAGATGTTTTTTTCTTATTCGCTTCATTTTAACAGTTAGAATTCAACCATCCAGTCTGCATTATAGAACTGAAATGCATATAAAAAAGAAAGCACATAAACATAATGAAAATCAATATTGATGATTTGGATTTTATGCAAAAGAGCTGACACTTTTAGATGCTACATGTGGAAAAAAATGAAATAAAATCCTAAAATGCTTCATTGAAATATTCGTCTTCCAAATGCAGGCAAAGTTTTCAATTTTTGTCATTATGCTGTTAAAGATTCTGGGTATTTTTAACTGAAGAAGCGAGAAACTCATGCTTTTTAATCCCTCAGACAGCAATTATTCTGTGTTTTTAGTTTTGAGCAGATCTATGGTAATGGCTACAATTACAGAATTATTTATTGAAAATAGCGTTTTGAATTTTTGCCAACCAATCTCCCAGCATCCTCCTACATGCAGAAGGTTAGAGGCTGTTTTCATCAGACATCTATTTAGTACCAATTTATTCCAATTTCTTACTGAAATATGTAGCAAATATAATGCCCCTTTATGTTATGCTAGTGGCTGCAACAATAACTTAAAAAATGATTTTCAAATGTGCAAGAACTTAATGAAATTAAGGATTTTAAATGTAAAATTGATTCAAGTTCTCTTGATGAATGCAATGGACTAAAATGAAAGACACTGCTTGGATGGAAAACTATACAGAAGTTCATGACTTTATTTTTTATTTATGAAAACAATGAAATATGTCTGAATTGTGATTTTTTTAAAGCACCATAGATTTTTCACTTTCTTAATTATTTTTATATTTTAGAACATTAGATTTTGTCAAATGACAGCAGCAACCCAGTTGTAATGAAAGGAAGCAGGAAATGCTTGTTCATGAACAGCTAAAAAAAAAAAAAAAACACCCTCATGAAAAGTATATAGTATCACATTTTTCACAATAAAAGCTACTCTGTCGAGGCCTCGTATTTTTGCTTTGTTCTGAGAGATGGGCCCCGTGTTGCATCTCAAAAAGCACGCAGACAGAAGCATCAGCACACAGCGTCAAGGAGAGAGAAGAAGGCTCACAGTGTCCTATATAGTAGCAGCTCCCATAATCCGCATGGGCAGATTTTTTCATTTCCACCTGGATGTCAGCCAGTCCAGAGGATTTTATCTCGGCTGACAACATTGCATTGTCCAGATGAGAGGATGTATACTGCTATGATTACTGTGATAAGTTCACCAAACGAGACTAACACTTGCATCTTCCTGATGCAACCAATTGTGTACCGTTTTTATTTTTTTTTTTTGAAAGTATTGCACGGCATCAGCAGAGATTTACCTTCCCTGATTTCCCTCATGAGAGGCATAGATAATTTGACAAAACACGCTTCGACTGTTCAGCCAGCTGTTTCTTTTTGTCTGTTAAATGATCTGGTTAAAGCTATAATGTTGCATTTCTGGAACTGTTAGAGTCTTTTACTGGATGCAAAAGGACATTCATTTCAGAAATATAGCACATATAGGAGCGTTTAAAAACACACTTTCTTTTATGCTGTTGAAGTTCTGACAATACATTTGAGTTGTCAACCAGCAGAAATGCACATTTGGTTCTTAGAAAAAGGCCATTATAACCATGCTCAGAATTTCAACTTTGTTTTTTTTTTCTGTGCTGCTGATGGACAAAAATCAAGAGCAAAAGCAGGAAAATTACATTTTCTACAGAGGAAAAACAGCACTAATAACCGTTACAGCGTTTCAACAAATCTTTTGTTCAGGGTACACGCCTGGTAATGCATTCTCTTTGCAACATTCTGTGCTGTAAAGTAACTTACTGCATTTATGTATTACGGAAAAAGAGGCTTTTTGATTATTAATAATTAGGAATGTCTAGTAAAAGAATTAGTGGTAACCTGTCAGTGACAACTTTGTCAGTTTGAGGTTTTCTGGGAACACATGAGAAAATAAAGATGAAAAGGAAATGCATGCAAACATAAAAATAAAATATTTTGGTTTTAATGCATAAAGCATTAGTTTTATTCAGCACTTGCTGCCAAAAGTTTTTAAAAATACATCACATCCATGGATCAAAACCTTTATTTTTGTCCGGCGTAAGGCAATTAAGTCCATTTCATAGCAAAATTCCTCATTTCCTCTGAGGGGCCTCATCTGACTTCAGCGCTACATCTCTATATTTCATCAATTATGACACACTTGGCTTGGAAAAAAAAATACACACAGCAGAGGTCCAGGGCTGCTCAATCTCATCCTCATTTATAACCATGGATAATTACAATCCACGTGAGGCAACGCTTGTTCTTGAGGTTCAGACTCAGTCCCTGCCCTTGATGAGGACTGATGTCCAGGGCTCTGTCGATCTGCCAGTCCCGGGCAGCTGTCCGGCTTCGCTATCAACCTGAGCAGAGCCAGGCTGTCCGTAAAGCTGTTTGGGACGTGGCAGCTGCTCAAGGGGCAGTGAGGTATTAAGCATAGATTTACAAGAATGAAAATGTCCTGTCTCGCTCATAATCTCTGGCCGTTTTGCACGCAAGACAAGCTATAACCACAGGACTGTACACACAGTTATGTAATGTTGTCAGCATTGGCTTGCTGTGGCACACGGCGCTCACTCTGCTCTTTGACTGAAAGCATGCACTGCCGCTAAAGCCTTTTGGGTTCCAATGCCCCATAAATGATCGGTCCACTTAAAAAGCGTCTACCTTCTTTCAATGTTTCACTGCTCTTCAAACGGTGGTGAGGCTTGCAGCATGTTCTGCTCAACCACAGGTTTCTACTGCACATCAAAGCTGGTTTGAGCTCACATTAACAAGGATTACAGTGCAGGGTTGTCATTATAAAGAATGCAACCAAGGGTAACTTTTTTCAAAGAGTAGCTCAATGACAGCAGGGCTCATGAAAGGGAAGAAAAAAAAAGCACAAGATGAGAGCGGGTGGTGTCATCGCTGCAGACTGATGCAACAGCGTACAGTTTCTTCCGCACTCGTAGAAACTGATTTGAAGTTATTGCGGCTCAAACTAAACACACACGTGGAAAATTGTAATCCAATAAACTCTGAGTCTTTGAAACTGCTCCGCCAGACCACATGAAGAACATGAATAATAAAAAGCCCAGGATGGAGCACTGCTACCCTGGCCTTTTGGGATTCGACAGAAGCAACAGTCAGGATGGTTAGCCTCTTGATCCCCTGCGGCTACGCTAAGATTCCCATGTCGCAGCCTTTACGAATCAAAAGCGCGGTCTTCGCAGATTTCCAGAGCAGCCTTACTTGCGCCGCCGAACACTTCCACGTTAGCGTCAACCCAAGGGACCACATTTCCGGGCATGTAGGCCGAGCAGTTGGCGAGGCCGATGATGTCCACGGGCCGCAGTACTCTGTCCCACATGTTGAACTGGCTCAGCTCTCCCACAAAGGCTTGGGTGGCATCGAAACGACCTCCAACGATGTCCTTGATTGAGATGCAGAACAGAGATAGGAACTTTGGCTTATCTCTAAAGATATTACAGAAATAATAGGAAACAATTCCCCATGAATTTCATCACACTGCCAAACATTATTTGGCCTTTTTAAAATTTTGCTGCTACTTTGAAATAGATCACTTTTTCACAATTTTTAGTAATGCAGCAATCTCTCTTTGAGCTTCTGACTGAAACATGAAGCAATATCATCTCCCTAGGCTTCAAACTAATGCCTTATGGGTACATGACTCAGAGAACTGCTGTGTTTTGTGTGTCTGTACATTTTTTAGGTGCATCCTTGGGATTGTCATGGAGGTAATCAGGAGAATAACCTGAAAACAAAGCTCCCCTGGGTATGTTGTCCAATTTAACAGGAGATGAATGAGGTAATGCTTTACAATAGCGTGAGAAGAGCCTTAATGCATCTCCTCCCCAGCGCCCTGTTCTGCGCCTGTAGCACTGGAAAAACACACGTGGATTCGAAAAAAAAAAAAAGTGCTCCTCAACATCTAAGCCTTCTGTCTCACCTGCTCCTGACCCAGGATGATCACCCCTCCAGGTTTAATTGGGTGCCAAGGGGCCAGGTTGTCTCCTGTGCCGAGACGCTCGCCATCTTGGTAAGCCTCCCAGAAGCCATCTCTGGTTGTCCAGGTGATGCAGATGTGGTGCCAGCGTCCGTCACTCACTGACAGAGGGAGCTGGGCAACCTGTGTTTTAAAAGTGAAATGACATGAAAGGGACAGGGTTAAAGGAGGGCGGGGCTTCAGAGAATGAGAGACAAATCATGAAAGGTGCAACTCTAATTGTGGCACGTTCAAAACAAGGATGGCAATTAGAGGGGGTTAGGGCTTCAAAGAAACGGTCCCCTGCAGACTGCTCACCAGTGTGACATTTAAAATTTAGATTACTCAGGTGACATCAAGAGATAAAACATCCTTTAAAGCTATGTTGTGGAGCTTTGAGCACAAAAGAGAGACCTCCCCTCATGGTTTTTATGCTTTGTGCACAGATCAAACAGGAATTTTACCAGCAAATGATGTCACAGTCCTCTGAGGATTTAGTGCATCGCAGAAGATTAAAGCGCTCAATGTAACTCATTATTATGACCCTAAAGGTTTGATTCACACTCATAACTGGTTGCATCTCCTGATGCAAATAAAGCCGAGAAGACGGCAGCCAGTGGAAATAAAATGCAAGTCAGTTGCAATTAGTGACACAATTGACCTCAATAAAGACACCTGGTGGCGTGTTTTCACTCCCAGAACCACAGGGAATTCTGGCAGCGCAGTTCAAAGTCTACCGAAGAGATCTGACCCACATTACAGTTTTATGACTCCAAAATTAAAAATAAATTCCTGTCTGATGGTTTGAACCGACGATACAAAACAGCAATGATGTGCTCAAAAAGCTTTAAATTAAGACTGAACTCCAAAGGGAAACGTACAATTTTGTCTTTATTTATAAATGATGACAAATTGCCCCATTCCTTTTACGTAAAAATGTAGCAGGGATTTAAACACACAAGTGTATCTTTGATAAACGAGAATGAGAAACAAAAAAATGAAAGACACACAAAAAAAGCAAATGTTGGAAGCAACATCACCTGTTTGTTATGCTTTAAAATGTCAAAACATCTTTAAGCAAAAGCTTTTTATGCAATTGTGAACCTTTACAGAGACGAGTAAAGGTTTGCTGATATATTAAGTATTTTTTGGAGATAAAGTGTGAGCTTTTGACCTCCTGATGCCTGAATTTATTTCCAACAAAAAAAAAATTCACTTATATTTTTACTTTCAAGTAGATACTAAATTAAGTTAAGCTTGGAGCCAAACAAATTGGCGGTGCTGTATAAAAAAGTCTGATAATTTCTTAAAGAATTTTTTTAATATTTGTTGCTGAAATGATTTGGATTTTCAAACAAACTCTGATATTACTCAAATGTCAGTATCTGACCAAAAGCACCCCTGGAGAGCAGGATACTTCATCGAGGGGAATAATTTAGAATAATATACCATTGCAAGGGTCAATGGTAAAATATTTTTAAATAATCTTGTGAAATGAAGACTTTTTTTAAGTGGAAGTCCAATTAATTGGTGGAATAACATCATACCAAAAATCAAACACGGTGGTGGTAGTATGATAGTGTGGGGCTACTTTGCAGATCGAGGACTTCAAGATTGTCTGCCAATTCAAGATTCAACTATGATTTTCATTTTCTCCAACTTCTTTTCTGTCCTCGTTTCTGCTTTTTCTTGATTTGCTTTGTCCAGCAGCTGTTCCTGCACACATGTGGACAGTTGATTTAATTTGTTCAATCTTGAGTATGATTGAAAAAAAAAAGGATAACTAAATTACAAATAAAATCCTGCAAAACAAGAGCAGGACATCATAAGAGGCTATTCGGTTTGAGGGGTACTTACTTTTTTACATCTGACTACGCTCAGTCCTTCATTCTCAAAAATTATTATTTAGATTCTGAGGCAATATATCAAAATCTGTTAGAATGTCTAAATAATTTGTATATTTGAGTAAAGCATAAACATGTCAAGAAATTGTGCAAATATTTAAATATCCCTAAATTAACTTTATTTAAATATATATACACTTATGTATAGAATGTTTTCCGGGTGTTAAGTAGCTTGTATGCTACTTTTAAAACAAGCATAGATGGGTTGGGAAAGCCCATTTTCCTTTACAGCCTTTTGTACTTTACTCTGGTTAACAAGGTCAAACATTGACTTTTGCTCAGCTCTCTCAAGGCCCACCTCAACATTGCAGTTGGGATTTGGTCTTTGGCTTCCAAAAGCCTTAATTCTTTGTTTTTTCTGCTATCACAGTTCAGTAAAGCTGATCCTTCAGATCATTGTCCTGTTGCATCAGTCAGTTCATCCCTGTTTTAGCTGTTTGACAGAGTAGTTGAAAGTTATATAAAGGCCAGTAGGATACTTAAAGTCTCACTCCGATCATCTTTTGATCTATTTTTGTCATGGCCTGTCAGCTACTCCCTCCTCCCCCCTCCTTCCTGTGTTGGACGCGACCAGCTGGATCCACTTACCTCATCATCACCTGTCTTCATAATCTCCTCCAGGATCATCAGCCGGTGCCAGTTCGTTGTTCCTCCTATGGTGCATAGTCTGGTCAGCTCATGTTTATGTCTCACGTCTCATTGCCTCACGCTCATGGTGTTTTCTCGCTCTGCCTCAGGACTTAAAACCTATTGGATCCTCACCTGGTCGCTGTCCTCCTACGCTGCTGTCACGCCGCCTCAAGAAACCTCCAGCCAGCCGCCTCTCCTCGTCTTGGTTCCGGCCTCGCCTACGCCGCTGTTTCCCCTCAAGGAGAATTGCACCTCAAGATTCCTCCAGCCTGCCCTCGCTCTCTTCTTAGAGAAAATACTGTCAAGATCTGGTTCTGATTAAATCTCTGAAAACTTACCGTTGAGCCTTAGCCTCCTTCCGGGTTCCAGCATCTGGGTCATTCTGAACTCACGTCCGAATCATGACAGAACGAACTGGCCAAACACCTGACCCAGCTGACCCGGAAGACCTTCGGCAGACCGTTTCCCAGCAAGGCATTTTTCTGGAACTCCTCTATAGTGCCATCTCTCGTATCACGACAGTTCAAGAGGATTTGATTTCCCGGATTAAGAATACTACTTAGACTTTCGCCAAGCTAACGGAACTCCAGGATCGTTCCCCTCCAGTTCCCACTATTATTTCCGGCAACAATGCCACTTCCGCTTCCACTCTCATCCCGGAAAATGTTCGACTACAGCCGGAACCTTTTTTCGGGGATGTTTCTGCCTGTGGAGGGTTCCTACTACAATGTGACCTGATTTTCCAACAGGCCCCCAGGTATTATCAAGCCGACCACGCTCGCATTTCACTAATAGTAAATTCTCTCCGCAGTAAGGCGCTGCAATGGGCTCAAGCCTTCCTGGCCTCCCATCCCATCACGCATCTCCCATTCGAACGCTTTCTGGGAGAATTCCGCCTCGTCTTTGACCAACCTCGGAAGCAGGAAGAAGCCACCCGGCGGTTGCTAAGTCTCAAACAAGGCAACCGTCCGGTAAGCGAACACCTCATAGACTTTCGAATTTTTGCTGTCGAGGCCGGATGGCCGGATCCCGCGCTCAAGGGGATTTTTTACCAGTCTTTGAATGAGCGCATTAAAGATCATCTATGTACCCAGCCAGAAGCGGACTCTTTTGAAGGACTCGTCACAGCCGCCCTAAGGTCGGACCTCCGCCTTCGGGAACGCCAAGCTGAGCAGAAAAGTAAGCCTCCGTCATCCCTTGTCAATCCCGTTCGCCTCTTTCCTCTGGTTGCTCCTGCTAACCCAGCTTCGCCTTCTGTTAAACTAGTAGAACCCATGCAAATTGGTCACTCCAAGCTCTCCCTTGAGGAGAGAAAGAACCGTCGAGATAAGGGATTATGTTTTTACTGCGGGCAGGCGGGGCATCAGGTCTCACAGTGCGGTGTTCGTTTAAATCCCCCGTCAAGTGACAGGCCACGGGGGGGTAATTCTGAAACTTCTCATGTTCCCAAGTTTCTGTATGTTCCTGTCAAAATCTGTAATCAGAGCAAAATTTTGGAAACTAAAGCACTTATTGACTCAGGGGCCGAACATAGCTTAATGGATCAAAGTCTCGTTCATGAACTCGCTCTCCCTGTCGAAGTCCTCGATAACGCTGTGAATGCTGCAGGGCTGGGGGGTAAACAATTGTCACGCATCACCCAACGCACCGGTCCAGTTCTTGTTTTCACCTCCGGTAACCACCGGGAGTACCATCATTTTTTCGTCACCCAATGTCCGCAGACACCCTTAATTCTCGGGTTTTCTTGGCTCCAAAAGCACAATCCCTGTTTAGATTGGGGGTCGTCCCGCGTTACCAACTGGAGCACTTTCTGTATGGCAAATTGCCTGCAGTCTGCCGTACCCCACACCAAGTTACCTGACCCTGGGTCCAGTGAAGAAATCGATCTTTCTAACATACCCACCTGTTACCATGACCTACGTTCCGTTTTCTGCAAATCCAGGGCTAGTGCCTTACCTCCACATCGTCCTTACGACTGCGCCATCGAGTTGCTTAGTGGAGCCCCTCTCCCTAAGAGCAAATTGTACAATCTTTCTGGTCCGGAGAAGAGCTCCATGGAGGCGTATATTCAGGAGGCACTATCTCTTGGCCACATACGTCCTTCTTCTTCACCTGTCGCTGCTGGTTTCTTTTTTGTGGAGAAGAAGGATAAGACTTTGCGTCCGTGTATTGACTTTAGAGAATTGAACCAGATCACAGTCAAAGATAAGTACTCTCTACCGTTACTAGAGTCAGTTTTCAACTCTGTTCAGCAAGCTAAGATTTTCACGAAGCTTGATCTCAGGAACGCTTATCACCTTGTACGCATGCGCGAAGGTGATGAGTGGAAAACGGCATTCAACACTCCGTTGGGCCACTTTGAATATCTGGTGATGCCGTTTGGTCTCACCAACGCTCCTGCGGTGTTCCAGCGTTTGGTGAATGACGTTCTCAGGGATTTTTTGAACCGATTTGTCTTCGTGTATCTCGATGATATTCTTGTCTTTTCCGCCGACGAGACTCAACACGAACATCACGTCCGTCTCGTCCTTGAACGCCTTCTCGCCAATCAGTTATTCGTCAAGGCCGAGAAGTGTGCGTTTCATGTTTCCTCCGTCCCCTTTTTGGGTTATATCATTGAGGCGGGTAATATTCGCCCCGACCCCGCCAAGATCGAGGCTGTCGTACAGTGGGAGACACCCCAATCCCGTAAAAAACTTCAACAGTTCCTAGGGTTCTCTAATTTCTACCGTCGTTTCATTCGGGACTATAGTACCATTGCTGCTCCCCTCACACGGCTTACTTCCACCAATCGCCCCTTTGTCTGGGACTCTGCCGCTGATGCCGCTTTCAAACGGCTCAAGACCCTTTTTGTATCTGCTTTTTGTATCTGCTCCCATCCTCATTCAACCCGATGTGTCCAAGGTTTGGCTTGTCCCCTTTTGAAGCCTCTCTGGGTTACTCACCCCCACTGTTTCCTTCCCAGGAATTGGATCTGGCGGTGCCCTCGGTCCAGCTCCACCTTCAACGCTGTCGGGACGTCTGGCTACAGACCAGGGCTGCTCTTCTCCGTACCGCCGAGGGTAACCGCCAGATAGCCAACCGCCACAGGGGGGTGAGTCCAGAATACCAACCAGGCCAAAAGGTGTGGTTGTCCTCCCGCAACATCCCCCTCCAGGCTTCGTCCCGTAAACTGTCCCCCAGGTTTATTGGGCCTTACACCATTGATCGGGTCATTAACCCATCATGTGTCCGACTTCGTCTCCCGGCTGCTCTACAGATCCACCCTACGTTTCACGTGTCCCAGATCAAACCTGTTTCTGTGAGTCCTTTGTGCCCGCCGGCCGCTTCCCCGCCACCCGCCCGTACCATCGATGGGGCTCCTGCCTTCACGGTCTCTAAGATCTTGGACGTCCGGCGTCGGGGTCGTGGGGTCCAATTCTTGGTGGATTGGGAGGGGTATGGTCCAGAGGAACGCTCGTGGATCTCGCGTTCGCTTATCCTGGACCATACCCTCATCGACGACTTCTATGCTGCCCATCCTGATCGTCGCCCTGGACCGCCTGGTGGCGGTCGTTGAGGGGGGGGTACTGTCATGGCCTGTCAGCTACTCCCTCCTCCCCCCTCCTTCCTGTGTTGGACGCGACCAGCTGGATCCACTTACCTCATCATCACCTGTCTTCATAATCTCCTCCAGGATCATCAGCCGGTGCCAATTCGTTGTTCCTCCTATGGTGCATAGTCTGGTCAGCTCATGTTTATGTCTCACGTCTCATTGCCTCATGCTCATGGTGTTTTCTCGCTCTGCCTCAGGACTTAAAACCTATTGGATCCTCACCTGGTCGCTGTCCTCCTACGCTGCTGTCACGCCGCCTCAAGAAACCTCCAGCCAGCCGCCTCTCTTCGTCTTGGTTCCGGCCTCGCCTACGCCGCTGTTTCCCCTCAAGGAGAATTGCACCTCAAGATTCCTCCAGCCTGCCCTCGCTCTCTTCTTAGAGAAAATACTGTCAAGATCTGGTTCTGATTAAATCTCTGAAAACTTACCGTTGAGCCTTAGCCTCCTTCCGGGTTCCAGCATCTGGGTCATTCTGAACTCACGTCCGAATCATGACAATTTTAGTAGAATTCCCAGTGGTTTTTTAATTAGGATTATGCTGTTGTTAGCTAAATTAAAAAAATCTGTGTCGTTTTCCAAGACATGGTTTCTGCAGATCGCCAGGAGTTCATTAGAAATTCACCTCTGAGTTGTGGGCAGGGCTGTTGACACAGAGCAATTCCGCCCCCCTTCCCCGCCCTACCATTCCTGAGCAGAGCGTTGCAGGATGCTTGTGGCCCACCCAGCGCCTTTTCTAAGTAACAAATACATCTTTTTCACATAGCATTATGTTGTCTGTTCCTGATTCACAACAATTTGAAGAAAGAAATACTCAGAAATGCAATGTTAAGCTCAATTTTCTTAATGTATGTCCTCCTTCATGCCACAACAATGTGTTAAAAACACTCAAAACTCAATTTTCCTCTGTCTTTAAGAGGTCGCAAAACAAGCCCTATTGGTCATACATCTGCAGCTGTGCCTGATAAATGCTACGATGAGTTATTGATGAATTACTGTTTGCAGATATACATTTTTGCTAAATTACACACATTTTTCCTCAGCTGTCTGTAACAATACAAATGCAGTTATGCAAACCTCAATTTAATGTTTATGATGCTTTCTTGACAGGAAACTGCATATTTTTAAGACTGTTGTTTTAACTGTTCTGACATGGACTTCAATATTTCACCTGCTCGGTGACGGTGAGGCCTGTGGAGCCTTAACTTATGGGTCTGAACATTATAAACCTGCAGATAAACCAACAGCTAGATGTTCTGAGAGATTCAACTCTAGGGAAAACTGCCCTCTGCCTGAAGCGTTTGCTCTTTAGTAACAGTGTCAATTTTCAAAATTGAACTCTTAGGGTTTGTGGTTTTCCATTACCCAAATGTAGGAGAAATATGTGTGAAAACAAACTAATTTTGATAAATAAAGCCTTGTTTCCACTGAGCGTTCCAGTATGGTCCGGTCCTGTCTGGTATTATGAGTTAAACACTAAACAGTACCATACCTCTTGAAGGCCCCCATCGGTTGTAGGTCCATTGAAAAGTGGAATGGAATGGTTGGGGCAGAGCCGCAGTAGGGCCAATATTGCGCTCATTTAAGCAAACGTTTCCAATAGTTGTAAGCATTCGGGTTTTTTTGCGGTTTACTGTGTACTCTTTTGGTCATCTGTCTATATTGAAAATGTCTGCAAACAACAGCAAGACCAGGTCTGCAGTGGAAGGGCAAATGCTCCTTGCCACCCTTGACTATGGTGTGATTCAGTGAGAGTTTGAGGGATTGTTGTTGCCTTTTTTAATCCTCATGGTACAATGACACATTGACACGCTAGTGGTCTCACTAGCTTGTACCACTCAGTGGAACGAGGTCTAACTGAGTAGGAACGCTCGCCAGAATTAACTAGACTGTACCACTCTTTACCAGATTGTACAGGACCGTACCGCTCAGTGGAAACGAGGCATAAATGTGAATGTTACAGAAAACAAAACACTGACTTAATTAACAAACAAAAAATCTGAAACCTAACAGAAAGAAGAGAGGATCTGGCACTGAAAAGCCAAAAACAGAGCCATTAAAAAAACTGAAGGTTTAAGACAGTGATGATTAAAAACTGAAACCTGATGTAAAACAAGGGGGAAACAAAGAAACAGAAAACTAAACCACCAAACACAACGTATAAAGAAGGAAACTGAACTGTAGCATTCATCCCCTATAATGTGCAGCTGTATTTGCTTTTCTAAGACCATTGCTGCTGTCTTGTATCATTTGCACTGTTTAAAAGGACGTACCTTGTCTTTCTATAGAGGTTTGAGATCAGATATGAGCTTTTATGGAAGAACCGTGAGGGTCTTTAAAATAGCCGAGCATGTTTATTTTTGTATAGAATAAAACAGAGTTAATTATGACCATTACTGCATTTAGAAGAGTGTTTTTAAATCTTTTTTTTAATCGCGTCAACTGTCTAAATAAAAAATAAAAAAACATAATGAATTGAAAAAAAGTGCAAAGACGGCTTCATGAGTATCAAAGCAGCGCTCTGTTTTACTTGCAGGCTTGTAAAGAGGATTCAGTATTATGGCGGTACAATGTCGGCAGAGTCAATCATTGATTAAACAGAATAGAAAAAACAGATACCCTGACTATGTTTTTTTTTCCTTCTTGTAGGAGAGCAAATCAGGAGAACTCAACTCTGTGTCTGCGCAAAGAAAGAAAACATCCTGATGAAGATGCTGCTGTATGGAAAAATAGATGCCCTCCTCGCATAGCAGCGCAAAAATCAAACCCTGCAATTTTTAAGAGTGTTGAGGCAGCTTTCTGCTTCCCTCTCAGTATGCAGCCAAATGAGCAGCTCATGCACCGGGCCCCACTGGACCCTGTTATCACTGTGGGCAAGTTCAAGACACTGGTGTGCGGCTTCATTTTTGGGGGCCGCATTCACTTGCTTCCATCCAGCTGCCCTTTGGAGTTGTCTTACGCTTCCTTCTACCCCCCCCCCCCTTTTTTTTTTCTGACAGAGTTCCAGTCACACCAAAGCTCTGCCTCGTTTCCATCTCCCACTCCGCTCCCCTTTCCTTCAATCACGCTTGCAACCCCTTCTTTCAGCATCTCTCTCTTACTCGTCTGCCTTGGAAAGCATGTATAATGCATGGTGAAGAGAAATTGTCAGAGATCTGCCTGTGCCAATATTAGTCAATGTAAACAAGACAACTGAAAAACATCTTTAGTTTGGGGAGTGTTTGCAGAATCATCCAATTTAACTGCACCTTGTAAGAAAAATATGCTATTATGGATCAAATCAAAGCTAACTATTCTGTAGAATTCTAAAACAATGACATCTCTGTTGTTTAAAAGCCATGAAAATGACACAAATGTATCTTTTTTTGTTTATTTTAGTTAAAATGACAGTAAATTCACTGTCTTTACAGCAGCAGAGAGAAGCGGTCTTTAAATGAGCATGCATGAATTCCTTTATCCCTGGTTCAGTGTGGAATTTGGGTCAACTGTATTAAATGTTTATAAAGTGCAAAATTAGATATTCAGAGTTAATGGTCAGGGTATTTCTTCAGCTCTGTAACATTAATTTGCTCTGTTTACATTACAGCACAGACTCATGGGAGTATTTTCTTTCAGTGTTTGCACATTTTATAGAACCAGTCATGTTTGGAAGCCATAAACAGTTCTGCCTTTATTTTGAAAAGACATCTCTCTTTTTCATCAGCACTGTATTCTTACCTTGTCATTGACGAGTAGCTCGATGGGGTTGTTCCCCCATTCGATGAGGACTATCTCGTTGGCCTGGCCCGGCACGCCGTAAGAGAATGGGGTCCCTATGCCAGGACTGGCACTGGACTTGAGCCACATGCACACAGTGAAGGCGTACATCTCTGGAAGACTCTTCTTGATACGTCCGTACAGATAGTTAGTGCGAAGAGGGAAGGACACCTTGAAGTCCTCTGGTGATTTAAAGGCATTATTACCTGTTGATGGAAACATGTGTTCATTATCTCTGTACAAAACATAGAAGAAAATGATAAAAAGCGACTCTTGGGACAGAAATATGGAAGGATGTGTGAGCAAATAACTGTAAATACCAACAGGTAGTAAGTATCCTTGTTGTCTTAGATTTTCTTTAAAGAATCATTAAAGCAGACAAATAAAGCCTAATAATAATAATAACAACAACAACAACAACAATAATAATAATAATAATAATAATAATAATAATAATAATAATAATAATAAAAACCTAATTCTATACTTGAAGTTGAATGCCAAAGGTGAACTTTTTATAACCAAAAAGAAAAAATAAATTATTTTATTCCTGGTAAAGACTGTAAAGCCTTAGAGGTTTTTCGTAGAGGTTTTTTAAGCATTTGTTGTATGCTTTTTTCTGCAAATTTTCCTAAATGCAACAAAAGTAGCTTTTGTTTTTCTTCTTGAGCCATCTTTTTTTCATATTTTGTTTTTCCATATGAAATGTGCTGCCGATCAAGCACATATCGAACTCAAGAGGCCCAAACCATGATACTAACACCAATAATTTTCAAATTTTCAAACAAGTGTAAATATGTTGAAATACCACATATAATTTTTTTAAATATTGAATTCAAAATCAATGAGATTAACTTTATAATGTTTTCATGTGAAACCTTTTTCAAAGAATCTTTTCTTTTCTCTTCAGTAAACTGCACATAGACACAGTCTCATCTCTTTCATTTGCAAATCATAAAGTCTATGGAACTCTGCAATTCACATAAATATTTATCTGTTTAAGCTTTAAAAATTATGCAACTTTAGAATTTTACACTCCTTTAAAAATGTTCCATCTGTTTTCACTTAGCAGCTTAAAAACATTTTTCTCTCACTGACCTTTTGGATAAGCAGCCAAAATGTAACCCTGTATTATCAAGCATGGCTGTCTTTTTCAACTGGACACTTTATATATCTAAATAAACACATTAAAACCAACTTAAATCACAAACTTTAATTATACTTAATTCTTTAAGAGAAGTATATATTTAGCGCTCCAAAGCCAATACATCCAATTTTAGAAATATATTGGGTTAGGAAACTCCATTGATCCTTGTGTTTGATGAAAACACTTGGCTTAAAGAATTAAAAAGATTCCCCTTTTCACCCTTTTTTGGTGGAACATTATCGTTTTCTAAGCAATTTTATGGGTTACAACTATAAGACAAAGAAACTGCACATCAATACTTTTTATTTGAGTGTTTTTGAGGTGCAGCAAACAAACCAGTGACAAAGGACACAGCTAGTTCTGCTTTGAATCAATTAATTTATATTTTATTCCCAACATCTTTCCACTGCTGAGGTAAATTAGGACCTAAAATGTCCCTCTAATCTCTTTTGAATTGTAATGTCCCCCTACTACAAAGTTGTGCCAGAAATAGCTGATGCTGCAGATGGATTGGATTATAAATGTTGTAATAATCTGTTGAAACACTCAAATCTGCACTACAAGAGAGTCCAGAGCCATAGTCCTTTTGGGCCAACTGAAGAGAGATAATAATGGCTGAAAATACAAAGAAAAACAAATGAAAAAGCAAGTTTATTGCCAATTTTTATCATTTTTTCCCCCGATGTGTGGTCAGTCCATGCATTATATACATTAAATAGTTAAATGTTAATTTTTTTTTCCCTAATCTTTTTTTACTTTTTGGATATGTTTTATATTGCATCTCTTTTATATTGGATCTTGGGTTTTCATAAACCCAGAGAGATGGATTTAAAACAAAGAGTATGTCAAAACCTGTCAAACTCCTTTTAGCTTCCCTTTTATTCAAGCAGACACTCTTGTTATACATCACACCTGAAACCTTCCTTTAACCTCGTCTATCTCAGTGTGGCTGACCTTCACTCTTTTCCTTTTTAACCCTTACCAAGACTCAAATCAGGAAATGATGGGATCTAGCTTGAAAAAAAAATGGGGCCCACACTTTGTCACTCCTTGTTGCTAAATATTCTTTGAATGTTCAAACGAGGCCTGTCTAAGGATTTTGACTGCTGATTAAGGAAGAGGAGGCAACAGTTACAAGGTGGTTGCACCACAATTTGTTGAAAAAAGTGTGCATTAAATAACTCAAAAATGAAGACAATTCATTCACATTTCTCAGACAGTAATACCCTGCAAGAGTTGGAGTATAGGTCTATTTATTGAGTAGATTCATAAAAAACATTAGGATTATATGGCAGTATCAACCTGGGCACGTATGATTTCATCTGATCTCAGAGGCTAAGCAGAGTTGGGGCTGGTTATCGCCTGGGACTACTACCGTAAATTGGAAGGTGCTGCAACCATAAAGAAGAACTTTCCTGTGTGCAGGTTCCAAATTCAGAGCCTAAGCAGAGTGTTGGGTCAGGAACGGCATTTGACATAAAACTGAGCCAAAATCAACCATGCAAATCGTGGGGCGATTCACTGCAGCCACTCCTACATGGGGAAGAACAACCTAAAAACCGTACAGTCCCACTCTGATCTTGATCTTTTGTAAACGTGTTCCCAGTGGTCTTTTAATTATGATAATGACGTTTTTAGCTTAAATAAAAAAACAGTTTCTGCAGAGCGGCAGTAGATCAATAGAAATTCACCTCTAAGTTGTGGGTGGTACTGTTGGCGTGGATGTAAGCCTGAGAGATGTCCTGCCAGAAGTTTTAAGGCCTTTTGGGGACAAAAGTCTTGTAGTCTATGACTATAAGAGCTTTCTGTTATTGTCATAAGTGGAGAAAATATGCAAGATATGATATCTCTAGGGCACTTGTTAAAATAGTTATCCAGCACTGCTTTTTAAGACGTAATGTTTCTGAGAATAGTTGTGTGTAAAAATTGGAACTTGAGGCAGACTAGACTGCATCAGAATTTGCATTGACTTTGACCAATTAGTAATACATCTGCCTGATGTACATAAAGAAGAGCGTGAATCAATCATGTAAAAATTTCACCAGAGGATTCACTGACTTTTCTCCAGCTCTGTGATCCTCTCCATGAGGGAATTCAGAGCGCTCTCCGTGCGTTGGCGGTGGGCTGCCGTTTCATTGTAGAGCTGGCTCTTCTCTTCCTCCAGCTCTGCCACCTTCCGGAGGAGCTGGGTCTCCAGCGCCCCCAGACGTTCCCGCAGCAGTTGGCGAAGCTCCGGTGGCAGAGGAGCGAGGGCCGAGACTCCTCCAGCGGACACATTAGAGCTGGGGAGGCGCAAACTCTGCTGCTGGAAGACAAATGAAGAAACAAAGTTTGAACCTAGGCATCCCTCTGATTTTGTCTGATGTTCATGCACCTAAATGTAGGTGTTAACCAGACATTTGATGGACAGCCTGCCAAGCAGCCATGGCTTTCCCTGATATTACTGAGTTGACACCAGGCAGGAATCACAGATGGGTTTTAAGGATGGAGGAACAGAACAGGCCCCCACTTCTGCTCTGAAATATGTTGTTTTCTGGGGGGGGGGGGTTGGCTCACTTTAATATGCAGAAACTCTGGGACACATCCAGGTTGGATTAATCTTTGCTGACAAAATGGCACTTTCTGAATGAATAAACTGATGATCAGGCATTAAGGTGTCTCGGTCCTGAAAGCAACTATGCAGATAGCATTGATCCCTGTTATAGCTGCATGCTGTCAACACTCAGTCTGGAGATCCCCATTAGGTTAATCTGATATATGTGATTAAAATGCAATGTAATATGCATCCTCTCTGCTGCAGTCTATCCTTGATTCGATCAAGGGTATTAGAACGTCCAATAATGAAGAGAAAGAGCAACACATGGATAAGCTTTGCAGCATATTTGTGCATAAAATGACTCAGGTGGAAAAAAACAAAAGATCATCAACTGATTTACCATATAAAATAAAGGTTTACATCACAGCTTCAGCTCAGCATATAATCCCAAAACTGTGTGGAAATAAAGCAGAAGAGTAGAGAGCTGTGGTGGAGATGCAACAGTCTCAGGTGCATTGGGATATGAATAACTAAGCCATTAAATATTTGATTTAATTTAAATTTTCAGCGCTCCGGTGCAGATGAAATCCGGAGGAAGTAATTTAATCTTCTGCAATGAATAATTAGTCACGTGACAGCAAATAAAAGAGTAAGTGGAACGCAAGCAGTCAGTAATAAATTATTCAGGTGGGCATGGAAAATCTCTGCAAGATTACACCTATGCTGGGATCCCCCCCCCCCCCTCTCGGATAACTCAGGGTATCAAATTTATCTCTGATAATAAGTAATGGATCAGGCGTCTATATGTGACGTTTATTGCAATAGTATAATTCTTTTTTTAAGACAAAAAGATCATATTTATACCTCCAAGTTCTCCAGGCGACCCTTCAGGCTTTGCATTGTTTTGCCCAGTTGGTCTATTGTCTCGCTGGGGTCCCGGGGCAGGTCGCCCATAGTGTTCTTCCCATACTCCTTGCGCCTGGAGCCCTGACCCCGGGACTTGCCCTGCGCCATTTCATCGGCTGCCGCCTCGCAGCGCGCCAGCTTGGAGTTTAGCTCCTTGATGGTGCCTTGTTGGCTCACGATCGTCTCCTTCTGCTGAAGGATAGTTTCGCGGAGCTGGATGATCGTGTTACGCAGCTCATCCTCCACAGGGCTGCTGCTCTGAACGCGGTTCACCGTGGCTCCGTACCCGCAGCCGGGCTCTGCGCCCGGGGGGATGGCGTTGCAAACGAAGCGGCTACCTGTGGCGTCCTGACTTCGCACCGAGCCCCCACTAACCAGGTACAAAAGTCCAACAAGTAAAGCCAGCATCCCGGCTGGATGGAAGCAGGAAAATAGCAAAGGAGACCAAAAACTGTCAAATTACGCACCAAAAGTCGCTTTTGAAATAGGAAAATCAAACATTTTCATCCTTTCCAAAATGTTGGAAAATGATCAAACTGATCAAAATCCTCACAGCGCGGCCATCATATCACCCCTTCATGAAGCACATGGTCGCTCCTCTTTAAAAATAAGCCCGCAAAACAATGCCGTTCCAGATGGGAACGCGGTAAACCAAGATTTTGATAACTCTTCCGCTCAAGGGGAAATGTTTTAAGCCCACTCGCTTGTTATATTTAGGAGTAAAATCCACAGAGATTCGCAGAAAAGTCAGTTTTGCTTGTCTGTCCCTTTCTCCGCTCGGTTTGGGTTGTCAGAGAGCAGCGCTAAAAAAGACAGCTTCGCTCTTCAAGCAGATTATTATAGGGAGGCGCGCGCACTGGCGCTTCCGCTCATCATTTGTGCCATCCAGTTATTCCGCTTCGTTCTGCGTCATCACCGCATCCCTGCGGATCCAAGTTATTATCTGACCAACATGAGCGCATCTTTTCCACTTTGTATGACCTGTTTAAATATGTTTTTCTTAAATCTCACCACCTCAGAGAAAGTGCTTTGATATAATGTGCCTTTTGAAAACGTTTCTTCACAGTGCGGTTTGATACGCACGTCTTCAGAATCATGGAGTGTGAGAGGAAATATCACAGTAAAGAAGAAGTGGATTATTCAGCACATTTATCTACTACTTTAATATGGGGCGCATACTTAAATATGATGAGTAAAGCTGCACTCCACCTTAGTGAATTATTACTGATTAGAAAAAGAAACGGTCTGTGATGAAACATATCTTTTTTTTAATTTCATATTATTTTTTGTTCTTTTGTCTGATAGTCTTTTAATTTTGAAACATTAATCTTAATCAGGATTGGATCATACCACATAGAGTTTATAGACAATTCAAAATACTTCACATAAAACAATAAAATAAACATTTGTTTGTTCATATAAAAATGTAAATAAAGTTAAAACATAATAGAATTTAAGTAAAAGTGCAGATGCAAACTTTTAAATAAAAATCCAATCAAACGTAGCTGAGAACAGGTTGGTTTTGGATTTAAATAAATTGACCGCTTGATCTAAGGCTTTACGGAAGTTTGTTCATGAATTGTGGAGCACAGAAGCTGAAGACAGCTTCCTTAAGTTCTGTTTGGATTCTAGTATGTATGTGTTACTAGTGAGGTCAATTGTGTATTTTGCCGCTAAAGCTTTATAAACCAGCAGCAGAACTGGTTTAAAATACCATCAGAGAGTCAGCCACTGTAAAGACCCCAGAACTGGAGCAAAATGCTTTATTTTTTTGATACTTGTGAAAACCCTGAGCATTGTCCTGCTGGGTTTTCTTCTTTTAATATTTCAAATTCAAAAAGCTTGTCTTTTAAAAGGAGTATGAAGTGTCAGAAGGAGTTTCAAGTGCAACCTGCTCTGCACCAAAGCCACAGAAGGTTGCAGTATCTCACCTGAAAGCAAGCACCTGTCAAAAGTTCATGGAAGCCCTTCCAGCATTAATATTATTTACTAATGTTTGGATTTAGCTAACAGCATGGTGCAGAGACAAAGTTAATATAATTACAAAAACTCAAAAATTTGACTCATATGGAAAATACAAGAATAAGTCATTTGTCTCCCTTATATGTTTGATCATTGTAACTAATGCTACAAAGAAAATAAGTGACAACTGTTGTTTTTACACAAAAGTACTTTAAAATGAAATGTTGTTTTCAGTGATTTACTATATTCCCCTTTTTACTGTCTGTTTGCTTTTTTAAAACCTTTTTGTTGCTTTCCCTTCACTGCTCTTTTGTTACAACAGCGGTTTTATGTTGATCATGTCCCAAAAAACGTTGATTACCTAAATGTTGCTGACAGGAACATGTTTCCCATTAATCATCCAACCTGTGGTGCTCTTTCTAAGTCAGTTACTCACTGCTTTCAGCTCGTTGTAGAGTTCTTTATCCACCTTTGTTTATGAGGGACCTCTGCTCTAAAATTATGACTAGTTGTGGACAATGGCTGAAATAAATGTAACTGCATTTTCTACACAATCTGTTGCTGAAGTGCCAAAGTTTTACATGAAAAAAGATGCAAATGGAGAAAATCTTGCAAGAAAAAGTCATAGACTAAATAGTAAATTATATTTGAAAAAACATTGAGACTTTTTGTTGTTGTTCTGTTTAGCAATTTTTTAAAAAGCTACATTGTCTAATTTATCACCGTTCGGTTACTACAACATATTTACTAATTTTATCATGCCAATCGATATGAAGACTCACGTTTAGAACCTAAATCTTTATGGAGGTCGTAGCTAACGCCACTCATGGAAATGCTGGAAGAGTTCCGAAGATTTCGGGCTCAAGACGAGCAACGAGAAAACCGGGTCGACATTCTGGAGAAAAGACTGGACGATGTGGAACAGCAAGTAAGGATGAATAATGTCATTCTCACTGGATTACCAATCAAGCCTCGAGCGAAGCTAACAGCAGGATCGAGCACTGCTAATGCTAATGCTAGCGCTAGCGTAGCTAGCAGTGCTAACACGGAGCGCGGTGCAGAGCCTCTGGAGCAGCAAATACATTCATTTATCACATCAAAAGGGATTTCCCTGGATCTCAATACCATCGAGACCTGTCACCTGCTCCCCAGGAGAAAGGAGACGGATAAACCAGCGATCCTCATCAGGTTTGTGAATCACAAACACAAGCTAGCTCTGATGAATCAACGTAAAAACCTCAAAGGATCTAATGTTTATCTGAACGACCATCTGACCAGGAGGAATGCTGAAATCTCCAAACATGCACGGCTTCTCAGGAAGCAGAAGAAGATTGAGAACACTTGGGTTAAAGGCTGCAGGATTTACGTCAAACCACTCGGTCCACCGGACCGGTCCAAGGTTCTGGTTGTGAACACCATGAGCGACTTTGAGAAGTGCTTGTTTACAGTGGTCTAAAACAACATGGAGTAATAAACCAAAGAGTCAAATAATTTCAAGAAATATGACACCTGTATTCATCACTTTCTCCATACGTCTGACGTCACCTGAATCAACAGCAGAGAGTTCTGACCTGCAGACAACTTGACCTCAACTTTCACCGAGCTGATATCAGCTGAAGAAGGATATGGACCTGAATCTAATGTCTGCAGACATAACATGGAAGAGGACTATAAACTGTTTTGAACCCAGAAGATCAGCTGTTTTTTCAGCAGAAGATATGCCAACCTTGGATAATTGACAGAATATGGACCCTTTTATTTTTGTTTTTGTTTTTTTTTTGTTTTTTTTTTTGTTTTTTTTGTTTTTTCTCTCTCTCCCTTACAGCATTACCTTATTAAATATAAAAACAAAAATAAAAAAAAAGGAAAAAAAAATGATTAATAATAATAATAATAAGTTAATGATATTACTTCACTTGCTCCAAAAATTGATAAATTGATTCAAAAATCTTTCCTAATGTAACATAATTTTGCACATGTTTTTAACTTTTGATACTTGATGAAAGTTTACTATGAAAATCTCTGAAACAGTGTTGTCTATTTTACTGATATAGTATTATGTTCTAATCATATGAATGACTTTTATGAGTAACATATATTTTAGATAACTGATCTGCATTTGCCATGTTGATTTCTAAAATAGTTATTTTTAACATAATAATTAAGTAATTCATCTTTGTCATGTGCTTTATTGATACCTTATGATTTTTAATTCTGTCTGATAAAAACTGGGAACCGGATATTGATTAAATTATGTATTAAAATGGTTATAGTATAACGGGGTGGAATTATATAAGTTCGCTTCCTTCCACTCCCTTTCAAGCAATATTTATTAATATGTCTAATTATCCTAAGTTTGATTAGTTACTGTATGAATGTAAAACTGCAGATTGTATTGCTTTTGTGTATTGTTCCTACTTGATTGCTTGAAATAAACCATTTCAAATCAAATCAAATCAAATCAAATCAAATCAAAATCAAAAAATCAAATCAAATCACCAATTCTACGTTGAACAATAGGGTTGATTGCCAAATTAGTGGGAAGTTGTGAATCCTAAAATTATTTCTAATGCAGTCGAATGATGTCGACTACTATAAATATAACTATAGTTGGTTTTATTTAAACCTAATTGTCACTGCTTGAGTTGCAGTTGTCTGTATAATGCAGCTTGGTCTCTTTACACAAATGTGCACATTGTGGATGTGTGTCCATGAGAAAGACCAAAGAATACCAAAATTGGAACAAAACAAACATTTGGAAGTTACGGAATACTCCAAAAGTTCAATCACTCTTAAATCACTTGGGTTACTTCTTCAACAGTTATCTTCGGAGCAATGCTAATTTCATAGGTTATAGTGATTTTATTTTAACCCAACTTGTTTTACTCCTGAGTTTTATTATTATTTTTTTTTTACTTGGTTAAAGTAACCCACCAAGAAGTTATCTTATTATTAACCCTGGATTTGGGTAAAAAAAAACAACCCAACTTGGATTATTGTTTAGTTTTAGTAGGGTTTCTTGACTATTTATTTAAACTGTGGAGCGATAATTAATATACACTGACCAAAAATATAAATGCAACACTTTTGTTATTGCTCCCATTTTTTATGGTATGAACTCAAAGATGTGAAACATTTTCCACAGACACAAAATAAGCAGTTCTCTGAAATATTGTTCACAAATCTGTCTAAATCTGTGATAGTGAGCACTTCTCCTTTGCCAAGACAATCCATCCCACCTCACAGGTGTGCCATATCAAGATGCTGATTAGACAGCATGAATATTGCACAGGTGTGACATTAAGTTGTGAAGCAAAGGTTGTTATGTATAACCTCAGCTTGTTAAAAAGAGCAAATATTTCCTTGGTGAGCTAAACATTTTATCATTTTAGTGAATATTGGCTGAAGTTTGATAAAGATGAGTGGATGAAAAGTACAGAATAATATGAATATGTGAAAGAATAATAAAAACAACAACATTTCAATGTTCAACAATAAACTCACACACACAATGGCAGCTATGAAAAAAACCCAAATAAACCATAGATTACATTTGCAATAACTATTACATTTAAAAAAGTAAAAATAAATATTTTACACAAGAGCTGGTGAAAAAATAGTTACACTGTTATCTTTTAAAATGCATTAAAAAACAATTTGATTTATTTTTACTCACTTTTATGTATTTATTTTACATTTCTAGCTAATGTTTTTGAGTGACAATATCCTCTGATTCTGGAATGACAGCATTCTGCAGCTTGATCCATCCATCTATCCATCCATCCATCCATCCATCCATCCATCCATCCATGCATCCATCCATCCATCCATCCATTCCATGCATCCATCCATCCATCCATCCATCCATCCATCCATCCATCCATCCATCCATCCATCCATCCATTCATCTTCCAAACCCACTGAATCCCTTTCAGAGTTGCTGGAGACTATCCCAGCCAGCGTTGGGCAAAATTGGGGCATGCCAGTTCCCCCCAAACCAGAGGTATTAGAATCCAGGCCTCAAGGGCCGGTGTCCAACAATTAACTTGCCTTATTGGCTAAACACACCTTATCCAGGTAATCAGCAGCAGGATTTCTGGAAAACCAGCAGGATGCCGGCTCTTAAGGCCTGGAGTTTGACACCCTGCCCTAAACCCAAATTGCCTTTTTTTGTGTCGCAGTCATCTATGCTCGCTGCCTGATTTGCACCCAGAGATTATATAACTCTCTTACAGAAACAGAATAATCCAGTTTGCTTTAGCAAGACGGGTTCTCATGCCACTTTGCCCCGCCTCCCCTGCATTGCACCTGGTAACAGGTAATAGGTTGTCAACTTTTAAGACCCCGTATTTGTCTGGGGCCTCAAAGATTTACCCGCTCATATGAAAAGCAGCCTTTCTGTTGTTAAATACCTTATTTATTTTCTGAGGTTTACATGAACAACCAAAACAGAGATCGCGGTTTGTGGCCTGTCTCACTTTCTTAAAGCTACGCTGCATTTCAAGTGCAGCTCATGTATCCATCCCTTTCTCACACCAGGCACCACGCTTCATTTCAAAACACGTCAAATTCCTAAAAGCAGGATCTGAAAAATTATCCAAGATCTGATTTTTCTTCCAAACAACCAGGAGTTTTATGATCTTTTTTAAAATACACTGACCAGGGGTCTTGAGGGAAAGGTTAACCTGTTTTTTAGGATAAAAAAATAGACATTAAAAGATATCACAGCAGTTTCAGTTTTCATTCTATTCTTCTTTTGTCAGCTAAAAAAAAAAACCAGGGGGAGCAGGTATGTGTCAGATTTGTGGCAAGAATAGCAAAAAATGAAGAACTTCAAAGTCGGATGATGCTTGCTCTGCTGTGAGTGTGGATTGAGCTCAGAACAGCTGTTCATCCGAGGCATGTTTTCCCCAAACTGCCTCATCAATCTTCGTTTGCTCAAGACATTTCCCTTAAAACATAAAGCAATGGGACAGCGTCAGCCTCACGCCAGGTGCTCTCTCTCAACAGTGTTTGCAAGTTTTACCCATCACGGATGTCACCTCCTATCCAAATGCTGGGCCTCACAGCCGCATGTCAGTCGGCATTAATGCACACTCAGCGTTCATTGTCCCCGCTGTTAAGAATAGCTGCTTCAGATATGACGGGTTCCTTGGAAATAGGGGCAGACAGTCACCATGGCAACTTTATCTCTCCCCCAACGGATTGCCCCACAACCCCAACACATCTCACCTTGATTAGAAAGCAGTTGGCAGAGGTGCAGGAGATTGAGGAGAGATGACAACTTTCACTTCAAAGTTGAAGGGATAAAGTTATTTCCTTTCATGTTGCAACTGGTGAGCACCGGGGAGAAGGAACTTCACTTTTTAAAGCACTTCGGGGAGGGCAGGGAAGTCAGCTGGGAGTTCACTCTTATCCTAAGTTAGGTTTTCCATCTAAATGAATGTATGTCAAAATCACGTGGTGCTGCTTCCTGCTCAACTTGAGTCGATCAGGGGTTTTTGCTCTTGCAGGAACAGACAGTGATTTCATCATCACGTCCATCTGAATATTAACAGATCAGTACTATAATAAGCCATGGTGACCTGGAGCTGAATATGCTGAATAACAGGTAAAAGCACATTTCCACCCTGCAACAGACTAGCAACTGGTTCCGGATGAACTCTGCCTAGCTGGGATGACTCCAGCAACTCAAGACCCCAAACAGGAGCAGGTTCTAAAGATGGATGGATGGAAGTACACCATTTCAACAAACTGCACTGCAGCAGGAGCTCAAATCATGAAAGTAATCTAAAAAAGAACAGTGCAACAGTTGTGTCAATAACAATTGAGCTAAATGAAATGCTTCATTACAGGATCTTTTATTGCATCCTGAATGTTCGATTAGTGTTTATTGTCTGTTTGCCCACAGCGTCAGTGTGGTTTGGATTCTTAATGGCTTTACAATAGGGTTAAAATGCAAGTTTAACTGACAAAGATTTATGAATTATGCTAAAGCTGAAGCTTGCTAAGCTTGTTAAAAGTTAGTTTTTGAGAATTTATAAACTCAGAAATGTCACTACTAATATTCAGAGGCTGTTACCGATTCTGATGAAACTGTTTTTTCCAGGGAAATAACTTGGCTAATGTGGTTTTGTTGGTCGGAAACCTCTCCTTAACCTCCTGTGCTCCTGTTCCTTGACTTCTGTTAATTACTCTGGGATACCAGGAGGGAATTACCTGAAAAAAAATACTGTGCTCTGTTTTCGTGCCCTTTTCCTGCAGTCATTAATTTTCCACTGAGTTGGACAGCTGCCTTCAGGAACTCCTGCCTGCTGTTTGCTGAAACAAAGTTTGAACAGTTTGCAAGGACTCAAAGATTGGTTTGTTGGCAGCTCTGAGCGTTTCACAACTCTTATTAGTTTCTGCAAGTAATTGTGATTCCAAATGTCCTCAAATTAAGACCTGAGCAGAGATCTCCAAAGGAGCAGGTGCTCTTATAGTAAAAAACCTAAAAAAAATATATATGATTTTTAAATAGACCTTGATAAATAAACAATTATTACAGTTGGAACAAACGAAACATGCCAAACACAAGTTAATACTAACCGGTACTTTAATTTCACATTCAGACTCCATCTAATTGATAACCAGGTGAAACTAAAAGAGGATAGAATGAAGATGGACACAGACCCCCCCCCCCAAAAAAAATAAGGCAAGCGACGATGTGACTCCCAGTGTCCATTTCAAGCAAAGTGGAAATATTAAAATCGGGCTAAAATTCTATAAATTCAGGCTAAACTTTTACACAAATGGTAAACAGCAAAGACTTATATACAGCATTACAGTTACAGGCCCATTCACCCATTCACACACTGCCTTACACTTATGCAAACCTATAACCATCAGGAACAATGCAGGGTTTAGTGTCTTGCCCAAGGACACTTCGACACAGGGTAGGAACCAAACCTTTTCAGTTTTGAGGTCGACCGCTCCACCTGCACCCCCAGCTAGGTAGCTACTAAAATAAGTTTACATTTCCATAACTTATTCAATATAATCAGATAGTCATACAATCAGAGGAAATTTAGATGTTTTTTTTTTAACAAGGCTGCTCAATGTGTATGATGTTTTACAAAAACATAGTTTTACTCTAAAATAAATTATCAATAACCTGCATCAAAGATGGCTTTTCATTTAATAATTCTACATTTAAATTCAATTCTAAACCTTTTTTAATGACACATAGATTCTGGGCATTGGCCTTGTGTATGCTTTGATAGTTTGAATGAGAAAACATGGTTTTTGCAGTTTGTTGCTCATTTCAGCAACATTTCAAATATTTCTGCATGCTTCCTAACAATCTCTACAAATGAAAGAAGACGTGTGGCTACCCCTCTGATGAAGCACAGTCAGGAGACCAAGCTGTGGTAACCAACATTGATGGGTGTGGCTTTGCTGCCTGTTTGGAGACCTGCTCATCCTATGACAGCCTGAGATTTTCTGACATTACAGAAGAGATGGAAGAAAATCTGTTTTAAAGTCACTCACAGAAACACTACAAATTTGAATTTTAACCTTTAAAACATCATTTAAAAAAAAAACACACACAGAAACACAAATACTAAGCTTAAGAAACACACAGAGGGCATGATTTATTCTGATGGCTCACCTCTCAGTGATCACATACCATGTGATGTTTACCTGCTTCGAGGTTCTGCCTGTGGAGTGTGTAATGCGTGTGCATCACATGGACCTTAGATTCAAACCCCACTCAGCCTGCATGACACGGACCAGCGGCTGTTTGATCACTCTGTTAGTCACGCTGGCCAAAAACAATGAACATGGCCTTTCTGTGTTCTTGCAATCCCTCCAACTCTCTGGCCAATCTCTGAACCACCTGCTGCTGGCTACCTGCAGCAGTCCGATTGTTGCAAATGCTCCTGTGAATCAGAACCGATTACACCCGCCAGCTGTCCAAACAGCTCCCACACAAACCCGGACGAAATGCTCCCTGTCCCCACGCATAACCAATGGGAGGGGTGGCATGAATTGCATTGAAGGATAAGAACAATATGTATCTGAAGTGACTCAGATTTAACTAATCAATTCTGTTTATTGATTTAAGACTCAGGAGAATTTGCATGAAAAAAAAGGAAAAACTGGAAAAAAAAGACAAATACAGCCATTACACACTCACTGGTGTTTATACACAGTATAGCCCACATATTTATCCAACACTTTGCAATATCGAGGCCTGTTAACACTGCAAATGCCCTCTTTAGTTGTTGCTTCAGGCCTCTTTGCACAGTGTTCATCTAGCATTTCATAAGAAAGCCCATCTGCCAAAACTATTGTCGCTCAGGGGTGGCTTTGTGGGGGAATAATCATGTTTGCAACAAGCTGCCTGCTGCAGCATTTATTCAGTCAGTTCTTATTTCAACTCTGGGCCTTCCACGCTACTTAGACGCAGCAGGACTGTTGTGGGCTGATGTGTCGGCTTTGCTTATGTTTGCAACCTTGGCAATATGCTACTATCTGCCTCCCTGGACTGCGGCAAACCAGTTCGGATGTGATTTTCTGGCACTTTGTCTGTGATTATGTCTCCATTTAGGTTAAAGATGCAAACCTGTTTTTTCTGATTCTTTTGATTGTTATTTGGCCATGTTAATTTAGATGCGGAAAATATGATAGTGCTTCAGAGAACAGTTTTGCAGCTTATTTTCAAACAGGAAATTTAAAAGCAAAATGAATATTTGATGTCAACTAAGAGACCTTTTTTGACATCAAAATGCAAATAATATCAATTATCCCGGATGCTAAACAATAAATATGGTTTGAATAAATATTTTTTCATTTATTATCAGTGGTTATGGCTTTGTGGTTGTGTTCTTGGTGCCATCCCTTTTTCTCCTCCTCCTGCACGGGAATCAGATGACAGAAATAAAATCTCCACCTTGGGGACTCTTTGCGGCGAGCTCTTCCCCTGGTCTTCCTGCCGTGTCCAGGACTTTGCTGCATAATTGCTCCGAGTCTCGTTATGGTCTGGTTGGTTGAATTTTGTGGTTTTTCTTAGTGTCTTATTGTGCAGTTTTCTGCACACAGTGGCTTTTGTTTATGTGGGCTTTGTGCCTTTCTGTTTGTCTTTCCATTTTGAGGATATTGTGGACTTGTTTTGGTTTTTGTGCGTTGGGTTGATGCCCCAGCAGTCGGGAACTAGTTCGCTTTGTTGTTTGTGTGTTTTGTGTTTGGGAGCGGAGCGGACTTGTGGGGCAAATGCCACTAGTATTGTGCACATGATTTTTGGATGTGTTCACTGGTAGGCATATGCATTTTCATATATGGGACTCGCTGCGGCTTGGAAGCACTTCTGTGGTTTCAGAAGGTGCCCAGTTTGTCTGGTCCCTTTTCCTAGCCATCAGGTGGAGAGTGCGTATTGCTAGCCCTCCTAAAGACTAGGGTTGAGCTAGCTAGTTTTGGGTTAAGTAGTTTAAGTAGTTAGCGGGACACAAATGCCTCTAGTGTCCTTGCTTCCTTTGGTGGGCTGCATGGACGGAGTGGTGGAGGATTTTATTGTATCGCCTTTGAAGTATGGCTTGGATATGTGGACAACCTGTAACCTCAGCTTTTAATGCTTGGTTGGGAGTTTCTGCTATCCTCCATGACTGGATATAGTGGCTTTACACTTACTGGCCACTTTATTAGGTCCACCATGCTAATACTGGGTCGGAGCCTTGCAGCAGAAATGGAGACTCATCACACCAGGAATGTTTCAAAACCTTATACTGTCTACTTCAATTCTGCTGAGGCCATGTGAATTGTAGCCTCAGGTACCGTACTTGTTCTTAGCTGGCAGGAGTGGCACACGTTATGCTGTTCTGCTGCTGTAGCCCATCTGCCTCATGGTTGGACGTGTTGTGTGTTCAGAGATGCTGTTCTCAGACCTCAGTTGTAACCAGTGCTTACATCTCTCTGTAAACCCTAGAGATGGTTGTGGACGAAACTCCCAGTATCAGCAGTTTCTGAAATACTCAGACCAGCCCGTCTGGCATCAACAACCATGCCACGTTCTAAGTCACTGAAATCACCTTTCTTCCCCTTTTCTGATGCTTGGTTTGAACTGCAGCAGATCGTCTTGACATTGTCTATATGCGTAAATGCATTGAGTTGCTGCTATGTGATTGGTTGATTAGAAATTTGTTTTAAGGAGCAGTTGGACGGGTGTGCCTAATAAGGTGGCCAGTAAGTGTGTAAGAGATGAAGTTATGATGCAAATAACCATAATTCGCCTCTCACCATGTAAGGCAGTGAAGCCCAAAACGAGGTGTGCTGCTTTTGATCTGTTGAAGTGGGGTTTGAGACACAGTCAGACACACGCCCAACTCATGAACAGCCTTCAGATATGAGCTGGTGGAGGAGAATAACAAGGCATAGAAAGCAAATGTTAATCCTCCCACCTCTAATTTGGGTGTTGGGTAACACCCACTTCAAATGACACAGTTAGGTCTTCTTTTGTAAATTGGCCTTTTATGCCATCTTAGTGGATGTAGGGCATCTGTCTGCCAAATAAAGTAACAAGAACTGATTGACTTTGCTCAGAGGCCTGCCTTTGATGCGAAGCACGGCATTGAACAGAGGCAGTGAGGAGAGTCATACATTTCAAATTGAAAAGAACTTAATCTGCGCCTATCGTGGGAACACGAACAAACCGCTGAAGTGCTTACCTTAGAAAGAAGTGTGCAGCAACATCAGAAAGAAGGGTTACTGAGGGTGTGATGATGGATCTTCAGGTCAGTAATGACCTGAAACTTGCTGTAAATTGAATGTCTCACCTGATTTCAAAATTGGAACTCCCCTTTTTCTCATTTGTATTTTGTTTTTTTCCCTTAAAAACACCTAACATTTGACAGATCTTCTTATACTTGCCTATATTCATTTTTATATTAATCCATTTTAAATGCCTCCATGTTTGCAGACTTGTAAATAGATCCCCCCCCACAGTCTGAAGAATCCAATATGTTGTGGTGCTGTCAAAGCCGTGGCCACTAAATCACCCGGAAGGGCAATCATTTGCCGTTCACAGCCCGACCTGCGGACCTTCATGACTTGTGTGTGAATGAAAACAAACAGGATATAACTCACAGGCTGTTGTTATCTAATTCAAAATGCCACAATAGGGAAAGGCCACCCACAATCTCCACATGGCATGGCAGCAGCATTTAGCTTGGAAACTGCATTTGACTCATTTTGTACACGTGTGTGGGCTGTACTGCAAGTGTCATACAGGTCAAAACAAGCCTGGCATGCCGAGGCAAATCAATTAAACAGAGTGAATGTTCTTGGAAGTAAATCTCGTTTTTTTCTTTTGAGTTTGACAAAAATGTGTTGCAACCCCATGAGAGCTGCTGGGCTCCTCTTCTAGTATTCTCCTCAAGGGACCGGTTTGAGCTTTAAATTAAACCATCAATTATTAGTTAACCCTCCAAGCTACGACTCATTCCAAAGGATAAAAGTATCACTCTCTTAAAATTGCATAAGAACTGTAAGAATGGGGTTGTTTATCAGATTTTGGTGTGTCTTGGCATTTGTTATCTCTTGAGAGCAACACTATTATCTGATTTCAGATACTTTTATTTTTTTAAAGGTTTGACTCACTGTTGAAGGCAGATCCCGCTGTAATCTGAGATAAAAGATGAGCAGCCTGCAGGAGAGCTTTAAAATGATAGTAATCACAGATACACAAATGAGCTCAAATAAGCACTGCCGACTGAGGGGACCAAAATGATTCGAATCAATCCCCGTGGCGCAAATCACAACAAGAAGGGATGATTGCTGCCAAGACATTGACAGCATCTTTAGTGAAAACTTCTTTTTTGTACTCCAGAGAGCAAATAACTTGAGCTAAGATCTTTCTAAGAGTGCTGACAGCAAAAAACAGGAACTTTCCTCCTTGGTGTTTGGGAGGAAAATAAAGAGATGTTGCACATTGCTGTTTTGCCACATGGCTCAAACTTGACGTGCATACTTATTACAGATATTTGCATCAGAATTTGTTCAGATGTCTTCACTGTTTGCACACTTGTGTTATGGTAATTTGAAATTTGAAATTACTGAAGCCAAAGCTGTGTTATGAAGTCTAAAACTGAAATCTCTATTTACTTAAGCACAGAGGCTTTTCTTCTTCTTTTGAGATTCCGACTCCCCACGATTTCTGCTCCTTTGGATTCAAACAGTCCACCTCATCCCTTCAGGCAAACAGACTGGACAGAGTTTCATTTTCAGGTATTTCTGTTTGGTGTTTCAGTCTAAATAGGTCATTTTGAGTTTCATGGGCTTAAATTTTCACACGTATAGGAGTGTGTTTTTTGATTGGCAGGTGGGTGGACCCAAATTGATTGTGTCCTGCTTGATTGGTGTTTTCAGAACACTGATGAACCAAACTCCAGTTAACTTGCCAGTCCTGCTTCACTTTTGTTTAGAATTCGATAAATGATATTATGGTTTATTAGTGTTTTCAATGTTTTATTACTGCAAAAAAGTTAGACAACAATGTTTAACCTCCTTATCTGATTGCAATGAAAGTGTCATGCTACATTCATAGCTTTATGTACAAAACACATGGCCTTTGAAGGTGCATTGAAAGTTGAACCAGTTGAATTTTGACCAATAAGGGAGTCCGATTTGGTAGTGAGTATGGGTAGTGTCCTTTTAGCGCCAAGCCTCTTCCAATAGTGGAAGCGACAGTCCAGTGTTAACACGGTATGCTAAAAGCACGTTCAGGAACCTGGGATTATCACGCTCTTGAACGCACATCACATGCCCGGTGTGTACGTACCGTTAAAAAAAAGTATTAAGTAAAAAGATGCTGCTCTGGTGTCAGTTTACTTATATTATATGTAGTTTCAATGCTGCTGTGTGTGAGTGTTGATGCCATCATGGCTTTTTAATCAAGTTTTTCCTGTCATTTTGGTATGCCGGGTTACAGAGATGGGATGGACTAAAACAACCTGCTAAAGTTATAGGGACCACAGTTGTAAAGTTCGCTCACTCAGTTCATGAATACACTCGCTCAGTAATCTCTGCGCTGGTTAAATTAATGGCAGCCATGAAACGCCGTAGAAGTAGTTTGACAAAAACTAAACACATGCATGTTCTTTGATGATTATTGATCAATAAATCTTTGACAAAAAGATGAAAAAACATTCTCACTACAACACGGTTATAGGAAATATTCATTTATGATTAATACAGTCAGTCTAGTCCTGTGACCCACCCTAAATAACAAAGGAAACCCAAAAGGTCTGGTGCTCTTTCATAAAGTCATAACTGCGGGTGCTGTCTGCCAACCGTGGCTGTTTCTGATTAAAAGCAGGCCACAGGGGAACGGGTGCACTGGGGTCCAGCTGCAGCAGGTCGTGCCTGGCCTTGGGAAGTGGAGGAAAGAAACGGTGGATGGATAGTAGCGCAGCCACAAGCCTGGCAGCTTCCACACCCTGGGGGACTCTTGAGTCTGAGACCAAACCTTCTGGAAATAAAAGGTTGCCAGATGTCCTCTGGACCAAATGTCGCACTGGTTCACCAACCAGAAGAAAGGCAGCAGCTGGGACTTCATTGTGGTTTTCATCGGGCTTCATTTAATGGAAAGCTGTTGACTGGGTTTATCAGCTCGAAAATAAATAATTTCACACAATCTTATTTACTAAGTTTATGCAATAACATTTGGTGACTAAAATTATTTTCTAAATCAGCTTTCATGTGGCGCCTTTAAATAAAAATAAAAAGTCTACTCTGAATAGAAGCCATCTGCCTCGGCTGTGCAAGCTTTTACACAATCCTCTGTTGTCACAAGAGCCTGTTAGTGCCACGTAATGTCAAACAGGATGCAAGCCTGTGATCTTAGATCACAGAACTCCCACTGCGAGCGAAAGGTCAAGATCTTACCAAAGAATATCATCATCTTGCAGTGATAATGCTGTCAGAAAACCTTTCGGAGCACAGACTCCTGCAGGCTTTACAGTCAATCATCATTCAGTAATTGGCGACCACGCTCGTGTAAAACTAAATGCATGAGACAATTTTAGATTTCTCACGCATGTCTTTGTCTGATGTACAACAGAGAAGCTGTCCTTGTTTTTTTTTTCTAAACTGTATCCTTTCATCCTGTTGCCAAGGAGAGATTTTCAAGACATACTGTACACCTTCTTTACTGAGATTCTGACTTTATATTGCTCCTGGCTCCTCGTTTATAATGTTTTGTTTTGTTCTGCACCAAGGTTGTAGTGTCACGTCTGTATATCTTTACAGAAATAAGAGAGTACAATAAGAATGACCACAGGAAGCGTGGTGGAGTTTCCTTTAAATGCTGCAGCGTAACCAAAAAAGCTAGTTCAGCTTATGGGTGGTGGCCAATATGGGTCATTTTCGGGTTGTCTGGGGAGTGTGTTTTAAGGCCCGTACACACCGGGACGAAATTCGCCTCGTGACTAAACAAAGGGCACCAATGAGAGTGTGCACACCGACCCGAAAAAACGCCACGCGTCAAAGCGTCAAAAAAAAAACCCGCCTCGGGTTCGTTCGAAATCTATTCGACCAATGAGAATGGGGCTTTTGCACACGTGTCTGGAGCTTCTGAAGTTACAGTAAAACACAACATGGGGGTGCTCAAACACAAAACTGCCTTTCTGAGCACACATACCAACAAAGAAGATAGACGCCAAGTAGCGTCTACACTGCCGCAAAGAAATAATGACAGGACATTCTAAAATATCCCCGAAAACTGCTCATGATACATTTTCAGCTCTTGTACCAGTCGATAAAACTCACCATGTTCTTCTCTTCTCGTAACTATGGGATGTACCCAAAATCGGCGTCTTTTCCGGCGTCTTTCATCATTCAACAGAACAATAATTTCTTCATTACTGGAACTGGAGCTGGAGCTACTGGTGCTTGAAATATTCATGTTTTCTTTGTATGATTCTGACAAGCGCGTAAATACTGGCTCTCTTCTTCTGAGTGAAAACCACCTTGTGTACAGGAATATTTCTGTTTCACATTAAGCGCCATCTAATGTCCGGGAATGAAATTGCATGTTGGCTCGGCTCATCGTCAGCGAAAATCGCCTGGGTGTGAACACAAAAGATGTGGCGAAAAACACTGGCGAATAACGCCAGGCGAATATTCGTCCAGGTGTGTACGGGCCTTTATAGTCCCTATGAGGCTTGTGCAGGTACACCAGTGAAAATGGAACGTATGATTGTTGTGTGTGTGGTAATTAGCTGTATTTATTTAATATTTATTCATTTATTTAATATGAATCTCATTTTTGATGATACTTTTAATAATATTTTTTATAATAATGTTCAATAATTTAATATGAATGTAACATTTGATGTCCTTTTTTTATGTTATATCATATAGATTATTTCTGAATGTCGTTTTTGCTGCCACAGATGAATGAAATTTCCCCATTGTGGGATTAATAAAGTCATCTATCTATCTATCTATCTATCTATCTATCTATCTATCTATCTATCTATCTATCTATCTATCTATCTATCTATCTATCTATCTATCTATCTATCTATCTATCTATCTATCTATCTATCTATCTATCTATCTATCTATCTATCTATCTATCTATCTATCTATCTATCTATCTATCTAATTGTATTGTGAAGTAATTGTGAGCCAAATGCACGTTCTTATGGGTGATGTTGTCGTTCGGTGTCGGTGTGCCAGCGTTTTCCAATTAGCCTACAATTAAAGCTAATTATTGGCTAAACAAACTTGATTCAGGTAATCAGCAGCAGATAAGGCAGGATTTAAAAAAAAACAGCAGGATGCCAGCCCTCGGAGCCTGGAGTCTGGAATACTGGGCCTTTTACTGACCCTGCATGCATGCTGCAGACACAGGGTGTGCATGTGATACATAAGGATGTCCACTTTGATTGTCTAATTTCCTCATTTCTAACAGTCAGGCTGCACACAAGGAGTTCGCAAGGAGGTCGCAGTTATCACGTGAGCATACCTCATAAGCTCCTTGCAAAACCCTCAGAATATGGAGGGGCTGTAAAAAATGAAAAACACTGCATCTCACCTATTGCCCCATTACCTTCTCCTTGCATGTTGTGCAGGTGTTCACTGCTACCTCCAGAAATAAAAAGGGCATGAGCATTTTCATATGGGCTCACCAAGTGGTCTACAACCTTGTTATCTTGTGAACCTGGCACAGGTCTGACAATTTTTTGCCTGCAGACAGCCCATATCCACCTGTAAGGGCAGTTGTGACTCAGACTTTAGTTACAAAATGAATGTGGTCCTTCCCTTTACTTCCTTAAAAATGTACGATTTCAAATTAAATATTTGTCAACTTTTGTTTGATGGTCCTACTTTAGTTTGGTTTTAACACAAAAAATCTGACTTCTGTGTCCTTTTCTCTTTCTGGCTGTTCCACATCAGAGTTCAGACGAAAGGTTTACATGTCTCCAAAAACAAAAGACGTGAATTTGTCACAACATCTAGGAATTCTAAAGGTGATTGGATCTTACTGGCTTGCTTTCTAATGTTATTACTGAGCATTATACTACTAACAGGAAAATGCATAAAATATCAAGCAAGCATAAAAAAGGGTAATCGTCTGTCTCATTTTATAGATAAACTTAGTTACAAAATTCTAAATTTAACCTTCAGTTGGAAGTTTATATTTACACATATTAATGATAGTAAATTCTTAAAATGAAAACAAAACTGTTGCATATAGGGTTATCTTCCACTCAAAAGCATTTGGCAGTTGTAAAATGATGCGTCTGAAAAGAAATGTGCAAATAGCAGATTTATTTTGTGCCCCAAAAACCCATTTGTCCTTGTGTGGAAAAGATTTGATGCTGTAAAAAATTATTTGAACACTTACAAAAACACAAAAGAGGACATGGACACACAAAAGTGTTCGCTACATGTTTTCACACACAGATGTACAAACTCAAGCTACAACCTTGGACTTATGACACCAATATTCCAACTATTGATCAGCAACATGCTGATTGGTTGTTACCTCTCACTTTACCCAAACCAGTTTAATTTTGTATACTTGTCTGTATTCCTCTGGTTCATTTAGTTCATTAGAACCCAGGGTAGCTGTCTAGTTGCATGAAAAACATTCAGATGGCCTTGGCAAAATAAAAAGTCTGCTGATATGTGTACATTTTTATAAGAAAACACATTTTTAATTATAACTTGGTTATCACAAAACCACATCTGTTTTAGGTAAAATTAAGTACAGTTAAGTTAAAAATTAACGGGCCTATCTCTTGACTCCAATGTCTTCTACATCCATCTTGCTGAGGTCAAATCCAGCATTAAAGGGCCAATATGATGCAAAATCAATTTTTGTGAGCTTTTAAGTGGGTGACAATGTTCATTCCTCACAAAAAGAAACCCCAAAGCGGTATTTTGATCCATTCACATATTTCTTTATATTCCTCTAAAAACCGGCGCTCTGAGCACCAGCCAATCCCAACCCACGAAAACTAGCTGATGTAGACAAGTGAGAACAACCCCTTCCAGGAAGGGTCTGCACCGCCAGCTCCACCCCCAGGCTAACACACACACACCCACCTTCTCTGCGGAGTTAGTAGTGATTGTCAATAACCCTCTCCTTTTATATGCACAATATGCACTTCTGTCTATGCAAAATTTCTGATGTTTTTTTTCATGGACGCAACAGAGACACGCTGCCGAGGCCAACTCTAGAATGATGTCATGAAATGGGCGGCGCCCACAAGTACCGAAAGCTGGTGCCTCAGAGATCGAGTCGTCTTACTCCTGTGTAGGAAAATTAGCTGCGAAAATAACTAATCTTTAATGAAAAAAATAATTATTTCGTGTGCCAAAGGTAATCTACTATTATAAATATTGGTATAGTTTACCCTGAAAGGCTTAAGAGGAGCATGATACAGGCCCATATGATACAAGAAAAATCATAGCTTTTTATCTCAAGAAAACAATTTTTCTCCTCTCAAGTTAATGGGGCACATTTTTTCCTATTTGGAGATCAGTTGAAAAACCTGATCTGTTGTGAGCATAAATACCAAACATGATCATTACTAACTGATCAACTTTAATCACTGATTACTTCAGTTGCAGTTCACTTTAGTCAAGAATTGTGCTAAGTTGGTCAGTCAGAAACAACATTTCAAGATTCAAGGTTTTATTGCCGTTTGCACATGCGGTGCATAGGAATTTTTCTTTGACATCTCTCATGTCAGGGTTAATTAAAAAGGACAAAAAAATTAGAAAAATAAATAGAATAAAGGTAGAAGTTAAAATTAGACAACAACATAACAAGATATATAAAAAATATAAATATGAGTAAATATGAATATTGCAGCGACCCAGTCTAGACAGAAGAATTATTGCACATATTATTGTTTATTGCACTTAGTGATTTAGTCCAGTCTTCCCTTTCTGATGTCCTTTGCCAGCATTCTGATTGCTGTTGGGAAAAAGCTGTTGTGGAAGCGTGTGATGTGTGCATGGATGCTTTCAGGCCTGCATCTTCTGAGGTTATGGCCTGAGTCCAGTGCGTGAGCGGGGTGGTGTCTGTCGCTGATGATCTTTGTCACTCTCCTCCTGCAGTGCTGTTTGTAGATGGTGTCCATGGATGGAAGGCTGCAACCTATAATTTTGCCCGCTGTGTTGATGACCCTCTGCAGCTTCTTCCTTTCTTTTATGGTGGTGTTTCCAAACCTGGATGTTAGTCCGCTGGTGAGGATGCTTTCCACAAGCCCCCTGTAGGCTTGGGTGAGAGTCCGGCACTTGAGACCAGCCTTCTTCAGCAGCCTGACGAAGTACTGCCTCTTCTGGGCTTTCTTCACTGTGGCAACAGTGTGTTTTTTTCCCAGCTAAGGCTGTTAGAGATCTGCAGATCCATGAACCGGTGGCAGTCGGTCCGCTCCACCACAGTCCCGTTGATGACGAGCGGTTGATGTGGCGGTGCTTTCCTTCTGTAGTCCACAATTACTTCTTTCGTTTTCTCTACGTTGAGAACGAGGTTGTTTTCCTCTCCGTAGATGGTGATCCTGTGCACGAGGTCTCTGTATGCAGACTCGTCCCCTCCTCTGATGAGGCCGAGGACGATTGTGTCGTCTGCATACTTAATGATGATGTTGTTGGAGTTGGGGGAGGTGCAGTCATAGGTGTAGAGTGAGAATAGCTTTGGACTGAGGCAGCACCCCTGTGGTGTACCGGTGCTGACTGTCAGCTCAGCATAAACTTTCTTTCCCATCTTCACCACCTGTGGTCGGTCAGTGAGGAAGTCCAGAATCCAGTTTCTGGTGGGTGTTGGTATTCCCAGTTCTGCGAGTTTATCAGTCAGCTTCAGGGGCCTGATGGTGTTGAAGGCAGAGCTGTAGTCCAGGAACAGAATCCGGGCGTACGTGTTCTTGATGTCCAGATGTTGCAGGGTGGAGTGAAGTGCCAGTGCCACCGCATCTTCTGCTGATCTGTTGGGGCGATAGGCGAACTGGTGGGGGTCTACTGATTCGTCGACCACGTAGTTGATGTGTGACAGAACCAGCTTTTCCAGACATTTCATTGCTGCAGGAGTGAGAGCCACGGGTCTCAGGTCATTCATCTTTGCGACGTGTGTTTTCTTCAGGACCGGCACGATCACAGAGGACTTGAAGATACGGGGCACCGTTTCCTGCGATAGCAAGAGGTTGAAGATGTCTGTAAACACCTCTGCTAGCTGCTCCGCGCAGGCTTTCAGAACCCTTGGTGAAATGTGCTCCGGTCCTGTCGCCTTGTGTGGGTTCACCTGACTTTACTTTTTTGACATACTTTTGACATTTAAACAGCCATCATTATTTAAGGAGATTGGCAGCATTAGGGATCCCCAAAGAAAATCTATATTATGCTCCTTTTTTTTTTTTTTTAATAAATATGATTATAGAGCCATTAAAACATATGATTATATTATCTTAATTTTCTGTTTATCAAGAAAACAGATGTGACCTCATGATATCTCATGAGAAAATCAACTGAAGAAATATTAGGAAAAATGACCACTGTGGTCCTCCATACATCATTTCTGGCATTGTACCTTCAAATTTGTACATAATATTGTAGGCTGTGGAAAGTGGCAGAATCAAAAACAAAATAAAGAAGGTAGGGGCCGTGAATGAGGACTATAAACTTGGGATCTTAGGCATCTTGTAGTTTATCTAGAGCTACTGGAAATGACAGTGTGGAAGTGTGTCTTTGTTCTTATTGAAACTCTTTCATCTACAAAATCTGACATCTTATTTCTTTGAAAACATGCGTCAAAAGAAGACTTCCAGTTAAAAAAAAAGTTCTTTGAACACAGAGAACATGATATGACACACCTGAAAGTAGTTGAATTATTATTATTAGAAAACAAAGGAAGTTTGATCAAGTCTGGAATCGGCTGTTCTGTACATTGTGTCAAAAGACATTCAGCATTATATATCTGATAATTCTGCTTTTACATCTATTTTTTAGATGCAGAAATTGTCTGATGCAAATGTAAAATTACAAAATACTTTGTAAAAGAATAAAACTCTGCAGCTGCACCACCTTTTGTCAGATATGCTCCCTTTGTCTGTCAGCTGTGCCAAACATGGCAGAACATAAGAGAAGCCAAACAACTGTAGATGAGAGTGCAGAGGACATGCAAACAAATACCATAAGCACATGAGATAAAAAATAAAGATAGAACTCATGGCTTCAGATAAAATTATCTGCTTCTGATAAAGTACATTAGTGAACGTTCATGTTGAGAAATATATTTATTGGCTTTATTTAAGTTTATAAATACTATCTATGCTTGGAGTAATTGGATGTGATGATGTAAACCCATGTCCAAGAGTTGATCTGGTGTAGATGATCCAGAGCAGATTGTCATCTCTTTTTTCCTCCATCCTTTGTCACATTGGTTTCAGGCAACAAAAGCATAAAAACTGACATGTTTCCTACAAAACTGTCAGAGGAAGAAAACTCTGTCATATGTTTGCAAAGTGCTAGCTTTGTAAACATATGTGTCCTTTTGTGGACCAAATTCAAATTGTACTCATCACTGGTTACCTCAGGTTGACATCAGGTGGAGTCTAAGACGTCAACAGATGATGCGTTATCTGCCAACACTTCATGTGTGATATTTGAAGAGTGGTGGCAAAAGTTGGGATTCTGTCATTCTTTTGGAATGAGGATGTGATTTTCCAACACTATGACTCCATGACATATACTGGCCTGAAAGCTTCATGGCTGTGAGGAGCCCAGTTGGAGTTTGTCAGCACCCATGACCTCCATCTGACACTTGTCTGAATTGGAGACGGTGGTTGAGGTTTCTGCAGGGCGGAAATTGGCTCCTCTTTGTGCTCCAGAAATCTCACAAACTTACACAAGCTAGAGCCGCCATGTTTTTTTAAGCCCTGAAATCTTCTAAATTCATTAATCTTTTAAGTCCTCAAAGTTTTTGCTGCCAAATCAAGACTTTGTTAGTCAATTGTTTGTTTACAGTTGCCAGAGGAAGTTCATTTTCATTGCGAAACGCATGAGGTGGGGCTTGACATACAGAAATATTGGTAAATTTGAAAGCTTTTGACTTTTTCTGAGTTTAAATCCTCTGAGTATTTTGCAAGCTTGGTGGCTGGTATTGTAATTAAATCTGTTTTCTTAAATATGTAATGTTTGTGTCGCAAATTTTCTGTAAAAAAAACAAAAAAAGAAGAATGAAAATCAGTTTTCTGAGTCTTCCTCCTGAACATGCTTCAAGTTTGATCTTGTTTTAAAGAAGGTTGTTGGGAAAAATAAAAGGTCTAAAGACTTTTTGTTTTTTAATCTTTTAAATGTGAAAGAAGTGTTAACATTACTGAAACCTGTTAAACTTCACAGTGGTCTTTTTATTTTCGCTTTCTAGGACATAGTTTCTTCAGGAGTGGCAGGAGTTCATTAGTAATTTGCCTCTGAGTTGTGGGCAGCTCCTCACCACCCCAATCTATGAGTAGCTATGCAAAAAGAAAATGGTGAGCAACATCGGACCTATCCAGCCATACACTTTTAAGCCAGATGTCAGCTTAGACGAGGAAAAAAAGTTGTACATGCATCCAGTCATCTACAAGCGGATGCATCAGAATGGAGTGGAGCAGGGAGCTACTCACAAATTTGATCTTTTTTTTTGTCTGCCCCAGACTCACAATGATTTCAATAAAGAAATACTCCGAAATGTAATAAGTTAAGAACACCAAAAACACAATTTCATTGGTCAATCCAGGTCCTCAAAAGACACAACCCTCCCTGATTTCCAGCTCTCCTTGACCATCTTTCTGCTGATTGGCTGACTTAAGTGATTCCACATCCGGATTGGCTAAACACGCTTGGTTAGGTAGTAGCATCACACAGTTTAGGGAGAGCTGGAAACCAGGCAGGGTTGAGGCTCTTGAGGACCAGGGTTGTCTTATGTAAGCATTTTTCTGTCTTTGTAGTGGAACGTCAGGGTAGTGCCTCCAATGTCTTCCACATTCATCTTGCTGAGGTCAAGGGCATTAAAGGGCCAATATGATGCAAAATCAATTTTTATGAGCTTTTAAGTGGATGATGATGTTCATTTCTCACAAAAAGAAATCCCAAAGCAGTTTTTTGATCCGTTCATGAATTTCTGAGTATTCCTCTAAGAACCTACGCTCTGAGCACCAGCCATGCCCAACCCATGAAAAGGAGCGGCTCCTCACATTGTGACGTAGACAGGTGAGAACAGCCCCTTCCAGGAAGACTCTGCGCTACAGCATCGCCCACTGGCTAACATAAACACACACCCACACACATGCACTTTCTCAGTGGAGGTAGTTTTGATCGGCAAATCTCTTTCCTTTTATATGCACACTTATCTTTGCAAAAGTTTGGATGTAGTTTGTTTTTGTGGGCGAGACGCTAACACGCTGCTGAGGCCGATGTTATGAAATTGGCTGCACCCACATGGAGAGAATGCCGATGCCTCAGAGATCTAAGCATCTTACTTCCAGGTTGAATATAAGCAAAAAAAGGTTCTTATGTGTGCCAAAGGTAATATATTATCATATACATGAATATTGTTTACTTTAAAAGGCTAAAGAATAGCATGGTATAGGCCAGGGGTGGGCAAACCACGGCCCGCGGGCCCGCCTCCATGTTTGGTCCGGCCTTCTGAACAATATCAGAGACCCATGTTTTTTTTTTGTCTGTGTCCAACCTGAAACCTTCTAAAAAATCCCTGTCAAATAGAACAGAAGACAGTCTTCTCTTTCTACGTCGCAGTTCATCTTTCCCGGTTTAGCTCATTTTTTTAGAACGATTATGCTGCTTTTTTTAAACAGCGCACCCTGTTCTGTGTCCTGATTGGCTGGAGACCTTGTCAATCAATCTCCTCCGTGCCGTGTCTCCTGCACAGAAACGCAGAGCTCTTCAGATTAGAAATCTTTGATAGATCAGATCTTTGTTTTCACTCTAAGATCCTGGACCTCATTTATATGAAGGTTTGAGAAATTAAAAGAGAGAAAAGGGTGAAAATGTTCATGTCTGTCTGAGAAAAGTGTAGAAAGTGTGCAGTGAGGAGATATACTGCCATAAACTCCTGCAATAAACGAAGAACTCTGTGCTGGTGAAAAGGTAATGCAGATATATGTATAGCTGCAGCAAAAGACATGGACATTTGCTTTTCAGTATTACTGGATGAGAAACAGACACGCAGGACACAGCGCAGCTGCACAAACTGTGAGACGGGTGATGAGCTCAAAGTCTCTGCAGAATTATGATGGGAGAGGATCCATTATTTACTGTTTTTTTTGTTTTGTTTTTTAAATGTATCAGTATATTTTTCCTTTTTGTCTTTGAAAATCATAGTGTTATTTGGTCATTGTTTTATTTCATAAATAATGTTATTTATTTTATTAAAAGGATCATGAATGAATGAAACTTTATTCATATAGCACTTTACAACTCCTTGAAGGTATGAAAGGGCTTCACAATAAAATAGAGATCTAAAATGGGAACAAAAGGTTTAAACTAAAAACTCTAGAATATTCTGTTTTAGAATATATTTTCAATTCCATGTTATATCATCCTCACTCCACACATCTGCTCCTGGTCTGACCCTTCTATTGAATTTTAGAACCCAATGTGGCCCGCAAGTTAAAATATTGCCCACCCCTGGCATAGGCCCTTTGAAACCCACTGTTTCTCTCATGAGTCCTTGCTGCTGCATTTACCTGAAAAGCAACATTAATTAAAACGAAAGACAAATTCACAAGTACAATTACTGACTCGAGTATTAAGTGAGATGTTGGAAAACTTTTCACATAAACAAGCATAGAAAACAACAACTGTGTGCTTTTTGACTCCAAAATGAAATGAACAATGAATTTGGATGGGATGAATGGGATCAACGGGACACAGAAACTACAGTTTTATGATTGTAAGCAAAATAATAGATGCAAATGTATGTAACCTTAAAAGAAGTGCACTTATTAGAAAATTAGCATCATGACACTGACGACTGATTGGATGGTAAAAACTCTGCCATATACTGTAGAGTATGCAGAGAAAATATTACAGGTAAAATAAAATTACATTGTCCACACAAAAAAGCACAATAATCAGCAGAGAGGAACCCCCCCTGCAGCTATTTCAGAGCCCCTCACTGAGTGGCCGTTATTAGCATGGGGTTTTTCTGAAGGTTGTCAGAGACACTTCCATCCCCTCAAGGCATCTCACCTCCTTTGTGTGTGTCTGCTATGCTGACTCAACTTCTTCCCTTCCTCTTCTACGCCCCAGATTTTGGTTTTCCCTCCCCTCCCCCCAGGCACCATGCAACAGCTCACCTCACAACACTTGTGTGACACGTAGGCGATAATTAAAGCGTGAGATTTGTGGGCGCTGCACAAATTTGAGCAAATCTGCGTGGAAATGTCAAACTAATTTCAGTCTAAATTTCATTTATGCTCTAATCTGATGTCACAAGCCTGTTACTAACATCTACTTACAGCTTGGCCCCATAACCCGGGCTTGGCTTTATTAGTTGGACTCTTTGGTTCTCATGAGGACAAACCTTTACACAGTAAAAAAGAAAATATGATATCAAGGTAATGCAAACAAGAGCAAACACTCTGTTCATACCTCCTCTTCCTGTTGCCGCGGGTTTTGCTGGCAGGCAAACAATTTGGCAGCAACCAGATTTAACAACGCAGCTGTGAGACAAATAGAGCAGAATATAACCCAGAAATCCGATGATGGAGTGACACCAAAGTGCCTCCGCTTATTAATTTGTCTGAGCACGTGTGTGCCAGAACCCGTGCACAGCTGTTGTCGGGGGAGGGGGGGGATTTAAATCCTTAATTCATAATGGAAATATTAGGAGGTTCTTGGTGCAGGAAAATTAGGGATGTTTGGACATTTGGAGTTCAACTAATTCAAGAATTAAAAAAAACAAAAACTCCTTTTTAAAAGGTAAAGCACATTTTAAGTATTCATTAATAACACGGAAAAACAAACCAATTTTATTTTGACACTTCCCACATTATTTTGTCACAAAAGTGTTGGCACCAAAGAATGCAGAGCAAACAAAAATAAAACAGCAGATATTATTGTGCCTCCGGCTTTGTGAAAGTGTGGAGCTTTTCAAACACACAACTGAGAGCTTCTGAGCCCACAGACATTAGTCAGATTTCAACCCCTGGCGTGTCACAGTCGGTATGTTTGGTGGTAAAAGAGATGCACCGAAATAAGCTGGAGGCAGGTCAAAAAATTGGAATTAAATGGAAAAAAGCAGGCATCAAAACAACATTTTTTTATTATTATCAGACACTAAACCAGAGTAAAAATAAACATTTATTATTAATTTGTAAAAAAAAAAAAAAGGTAAAATGAAACACAAAACAACAGCAACACAAGTTTATAAACTGTGCATGCATTTTCATATGTTTTATGTTCTTATCTTGTTTTTCTTCCAAGTCATTTAGGTTTACACTTTTTGTAGCTACTAAAACTTGTCTAATCTAAACTCTGCATAGGTATAAATAAGCTAAAATAATTAAAAATCAAAGATCTTGCATCAAGACAAAAAGATATACAGTATTATCTGCTCTTTAAGGTGTACTTAAAAGCATTAATTTCTTTCAAAAAACAACAGTTTGCTTTATAATCCTTATTCTGGATACACTCTTGTTACGTTTTCTGATGACAAAGCGGTTTTGAGAGGTGCTCTGTCAAAATGCCCGTCTGTTTTTTGTACGAGTTGCAAACAATGTTGGTTGTCATTGTAAATACATTAACCAGTAGCTGTGTTTTCTTCCTGTGTTACTAAAAAGGTGGGAGTTAGCGTAGTCAGGATGTTTGTTTTAGCAGTCATTTTTTTTCACACGTTGCAACAAAGTTTGGAGTTACAGGTATTGTTGAAATGCTAAAACGACTAACTTATAGCATGTTACAAACAAGTTCTAGAATTTCTATAGACGCAATTAATAAAGTCTTAAAATTCTTTTGTCTCACTTAATGCACCTTATAGTTGAGTGCATCTTACACATGACGCAAGTGTAAAAATAGACCATGTATTGATGGTGCCTTTTGGCAATACGCGTTTAAGCGGCCATTTCCAATGAAGGTCTATGTAGATGCATGTAAACGTGCGGTTCGGCATTCAAAACAAATTAAAGCAAATATTTAATATATATTTAATATTAATATTTTTTACAAAACATGTGGCCATTGAATGCGCTCTGACAGCTAAAGTAGGTCAAACTTTGACCAATTAGGGACTCAGATCTGGTAGGGACAGGGTGAAACTCACCAAACTCTGGGCGTAGCTGGTGTCTGGTGAACTCAGACACGGCGAGGAGCCTGACAATGTCTGTGTTTGTTTTTCATATTAAGATAAGTCAAGGCCAGTCTCCTGATATGATGGTAATACATATACGCCATTGCAAGGACACTAGGAATTAACCAAACTATTTCTGTTTCATCTGAGATTTGCACCGCTTCAACATTTCGCACAAACTGTCTTCCAACTGTAGGTGGTGGACATTTTCTAAACAGTAGAAAAAGTATAAGAAGTCCCTCCCTGCTTGTCCAGTGTGAACACCATGGGCTAAACATCCATTCTTGACCGTGCATCAAATGGCGGGTATAGCTTTATAATCTGGTGCGCCCTGTAGTGTGGAAAAAACTGTAACTATCTTCCACATTTGAACTTTCTTTTATTTTTGCCATGGAACCCATTGTTGCCACTGTAACTCCCGCAGTCTCAGCGCGCCACAGTGATATAACATTCTTTTTGTCCTCTCAGCTTCTCTGCATCACCATCACATAGTCTCTTATGGAAGTATCAGACGAAAGCGGGGAGTGAGGTTGAGCGCTGACCCACATAGACACTCTCCTCTCCGCTCTAATTTCTGCTTTGCCCACAGCTTTGTACATGCACACATAAACAGTCTCTAGCTGCCTTTTTCTTCACCGCAGTCTTCATCACAAGGCACAATGTTTTTTTCTCTTTCCTCACCTGTTCGAACATTGAGACCCAAATCCTTTATTCTACACATGCTGAGAGTGTGTTTTGCACATGCGCCACTGCCTGCCATGAATGCATCATGCTGCACTGTGATCATCCATCGCTGTTCTTTCTTTGATGTTAAAGTCCAAAAAAACTGACACTTGTGGCTGAAACTTAAATCCATGTGTCTAATGGTAACTTTAACGTCTTGTGGGTCAAGCTTTTTTGTTTATAGATGGAACTTGACGCTCTTTTAACAAAATGACAAATTGCAAATTAAGTTTCTATGCTTAAAAAAGCAAAAGGAATCAGCTGTTTGAGAGTTTTTCTGTATTGATTCTAATTGTTAAATTACTGTAATTGTAGATTTTGCACATGCTCATCTGTGTTTTCTTTTTGATCTATAGTAGGTGTGCTGATCCTGCAGCCGCAGCACAAAGATGTGGCTGTTTGCTGCTCCATTGTTCAGTGTTTGGCGGTGCTGCTGCTGACCTGCGGAGGAGGCCTTTCTACATCTCTCCCTCTGAGTCTGACATGAGAGACGCTGACTAATCTCGAACAGTTGGAGAAGTTTTTGTAACTGTAAGTGCCGTGTTTTAATTTTTTTATATAGGAGGAGAGCGTTTGTTAGAAGACACTGTAGATTTTCATCATTTGGTGTGCTTCAAGATGTTCTTACTTTCAGGACCAAACCAGCAAATGAAATGATAAATCTATGCAAAGAGTTGGAGTTTTTCATTTTCCAACAATGTTTTCATGGTTAAACAAAGTTCCTCTAGAGTTCAGTTTTTCATGTGAAGAGTTCTAGGTCACACATTAAGAAACATGTGAGTAAATACATATTTTACAAAGAAATAGAGACAAGCTTTCAGGCTGATTTCTTTTTAACTCTTTGCTCTCAGGTGCTACAGTCCTCATGAAATGGACTTTTAAATATATATTTTCCCTTTACTAAAGCGGCAAAGGAGATCCTAAATCTCCAGTTGCACATAAAAACAAAGCAGAATTTTGTGATATGAAATATGACTTAAATACTTTAGACTTGAAGCTCCCCGACTCGTAACAATAAATAATTAAATAAAAACTTGAAAAAGTAAAGTATTGTTCACAAAAAATGTGCAAACTACAACATGTCATAACTTTAAAAATAGTAAGATCAGGTGTGTTCTGATGGTTGGAGGAGGGGGCAGTTTGAGACTTAACAGGAAAAAGGTTGCATGTTAAGTTTGTGTTTGCTGCAGAATCCCGCAAGTTTGGGGATTCTGCAGAATGCCTAGTTTGGGTTTCTGAAGCTCCTCTTCAACCTAAGTCTGGCCTGGAAAAAGCTTCTGGTGTTTTAGAGGAGCCATGTTCCAGAGCAGGGCTGGCCAACCCTGGTCCTCAAGAGCCTCAACCCTGCGTGGTTTCCAGCTGTCTCTGGACTGCTTGATGCTGACTACCTACACCAGGTGTGTTCACTCAATCAGGATGTGGAATCACTGGAGTCAGCTAATCAGCAGCAAACTGGTCAGGGAGGACAGGAAGCCAGGCAGGGTTGTGGCTCTTAAGGACCGGGGTTTGCCAGCCCTGTTCCAAAATGTAAGGCCCAATCCGGATTCTTCCCCTTTCCCTACGGCTTCTCCCTTCCCCTCCAAATGCCCCTTTGGAGGGTTAGGGTTGTCCGAAATAGTATTTTTAAACACTAACCCTTCCGGCGGAGGGATGACGATCCCTCCGCCAGAAGGAGAAGCGCTTTTCTTCATGTGAGTGTGCTCTGATTTACAGAAGTTTACATGTAAGCAATTGCTTTTTGTTTTAGCATGCCCTTTTATAAGTTATATAACTGATGTTGTTATACACTTCCGAGCACTAACATTTCAATCAGAGATTATATCACTGTCCTGTACCTGCACACTGAACAGTGAACTAAAATTTGCAATCATCGATGATCTCTACCAGTTTTATTTTTAATTGCAAAAGAAACATGTATGCATGTCTTTAGTAATTGAATGTGTTTTTTCATAATAGAGCTAAATAATGATGGACGTAAAATTTATTTTTGATATTTCTATTAAGTGTTTAGCTCGGGGATACCTAGAGAGTTGGGGGCCCAGGCGATCACCTATCTTTGCCTAATGATAAGTCTGCCCCTGCTGCTAGTCATTGAGATCCCCTAATCTACACTTGTACACACTTGTAAAATGTGTTATTTACGACAATTTTATTTGATAAATATGTTAAATGAAACATTGAAATTTTGCACTAATAGACTTTCTAGTCTAATGGAAAATTGAAGCGCTTTTGAAGAATAGGACTAGCCAAAAATGTATTTGGTACGCTCTTAAGAGAAAAATCATCCTCATATATGACAGATTCTTCTTTGATAGTACTGTTCTAAATAAGCGTCATCCACAAAAAAAAAACATAATAATAAATAACTCAGATATAGTCAGGTAAGTTTCAAACAGCTCTTCCTCCACATTCATTTGTGCAGCACTTTCCAAAATGCTACAAGTGTTTTGTTTGTTTTTTGCTGAGATTGTCAAGGCTGTTGACTTGTGAATTGTCTGATCGGCCGATGCTTTCATGTCTGATTTCAAAAACTACAATTTACTGAACAAGGCCTTGAAAATGTCTGCATTGAAACTTTTCAGCATGCACGACAAGCCCATTTCATTCAAAGTGTGTGAGCTTTAGAAGCACATGCTGCTAACTCGCTAGATTGTGCTTTGGGCCAGTTTATCAATTACACAGTGTGTGGTGAGATTGCACTGACTTTCCTTTAAATTATTCATCATGACATTGAGTGATGTAACAAGTGTCAGGTGCCCGTTTGCTGGCTCTACGTTGTGGAATCAGACGAAAGACAGCTGGGTTTTGGTCGGAGCTGCTCTAAACTGACCAGAAGAACCTGCGTTCAAAACAGAACCAACCTATTTTTCCCAGAGATTTAATGCATTGCTTAATGCTATGCTTCCATGAGTACTGTACCTCATATATAGGGGAAATTCCTACGCATAATCCAATTTCAAGTTGTAGTAAAGAAAGTTTTAAAGATGGAATTAATATGAAAAACCATTTCACAGCCTCAGCAGCCGTCTGTGCCTGTGCCTCACTCTCTGAGCGCTTTATGTGTCTTTAGTGTGTGTTATTCTTCGCCCCCCAGCTGGGTGGAGGGATGTGTACACCTTGCAGTTTGATGGTTGAACTCAAAGGCAGAAGCTCTCCTTTAACTTCACTCTGATTGTGTGTGTGTGTGCATGCCTATGTATGTGTATGTGATGTTCTTCCTCCCGGAGGGCAGCTGGGTATCATTGTCTTAGGCTGCTGCTGGAAAGCCTCATCCCCTTCCAGTGCGAACTGACAGGAGGGACTACTCTATGACAGGCCACTGATGTCTGGATGATCTGAGCAGACACTTGCTCTGTCTCTTGCTCTGAGTGTGCATGCAAGCATGAAAGTCCATGAGAATCAGCACAAAGAGGGAGAAAGGATGGTTCTGGAGCCACTTTGCCTCTTGGTTTTAGTTCAGTTCTTTAAAAAAAATGTACCTCATGATAAATCCTTCATAAATATCTCATTAAAATCCTGCTGAACAGAGTGTAGGAAAAAGAGTAATGAAGGATGCAACCTGCTAAACACATTTGATTTTATTCTGCAATTTCACACAAAACATTATTTGGTTTATGAAAGATAGGAGCTATAGATTAGGAAAAATCTCCATCAAAATCCTTAAAGACCCACTCCAATATAAATCATGTTTTTATTCATTTATTTTTTTCTTTTGGCATTTTACTTACAGAGGACATGAATAAAGAAAATTAAGCTTAAAATTATATTCCTGAGTATTTCTTTATTCAAATCATTGGGAATCAGGAGCAGATCAAAAAGGGTTTGAAAAAGCTTGCATCTGTGGCATAGAAAATATGCTGGACGGCATAAGCTCCCTGCTTCGCTCCATTCTGATGCATGTAGATGACTAGATCCATGTACGTCTTTGTTTTCCTCTAAACTGGCCATTTTTGTTGCTTCAGTAACGCTAGGTTGGGGGTGTGAGGGGCTGTAAGCAACCAAGAGACTGTGTAAACAGAGTAGCTTAGTAATGGATGGGAAAGCAAATTTCTAAAGTACAACTGCTGCTCTGCAAAAATGTCTCAGAAGATAAATTGTTTTTTGTGCCTAAAAACAGAATAATAATAGTTATAAGACCACTGGGAATGCTTTAAAAAGATCATGAGATGATCTGAGTGGAGGAAATAAATGGAAACAAATATATCTTGATTTGATCTGTCTGTATAGTGAGACAGAGTTGAGACTTCAGGGGTTGGCAACCTGCGGCTCCGGAGCCGCGTGCAGCTCTTCCATCCCTGTGCTGCAGATCTCTGTGCTTTTTTACAATAACTCTTATGTTCCAAGATTGTCGTGGTGCCTTTAACACTGTCGGGATGTGCGGGCGAGGGGGCGTGTCTGCGGCTGTGAACGAGGACCAGTATCTGTTATGGGATGGGAAGTCCTTCTAAAAACACAGTACATGTTGATTGACAAGTGAATATAAGCCTCATCATGCAGAACCTCCCTAGTCATTTGTTGACCAGCTGTTGTATTTTTGTTAGCAGGTCTGAACCAGGAGCGGGTTGGAACCAGGAGCGGGTTGGAACCAGGAGCAGGTCAGGACCAGGCGGGCTGCTTGTCCCTGGGGCGGCTACCTCTTTTTCTGATGACTACGGTCGGCAAGCAGTAAACAGGAAAGGTTCATAAAAATAACTTTAAAAAACAAAAAATACTAGCGGGCTCAATATTAGGTCTAAATGTAGACATTTTCTAAGTAAAGTTCTATATGACAATCGCCCACCATGTAATCCCAACAATGTTCTGACCCAGGTAGGACAACGATAGAGAACATTGAGAAAGTTGAAGTTCCTGAAGAAAACGGTACGTTTAATGGCACCTGGGCAAAATTGTTTGCTTTCAACAACTTTACAAGTATGATTAATATGTAATGAGGAGTTAGCAACAAAGTCTCAAATGTGACAAGACATTCCAGAATAAATACGCAGCTTTGGCCCAAAAACATCCTGATCCAGTTGTTGACAATTGGAGAAGTGGATTAACTGCTACTGAATTACAACATATTTGCTAATTTTTTGGCCTCTAGGTAAATAGTTCTCATCGAAACCCAATATATGACAGGATAAAAAAAGAACATCTCTTCACTAACTTTAAAAACGAGTGAAATGGTGCCATTGATTGGAAAGAATGGGTTTTTGTGAGCCTCACTGTGTTTTAATTTTGGTGGGAAACTGATCAAATGGCTCTTTGAGTGGTAAAGGTTGCCGACCCCTGCTGTGACACATAGATCCATTTATGTCTTTGTTTTCTCATCTGAGATGACCATTTTAGTTGCATTGATAATGTAGTGAATTCATAAAGCTGGACAGCAAACATATATGGGAACACATCAAAACTAAACGTTTCGCAGTTATGTAATTGAGATTTTTTTTTTAAGTTTTTATGCCTTAGACATTTTGTCTTTCCTCTATTTGGCTTGGATTTTTGCTTAAAGTTGTAAATGTTCATTGATCATACCTGGTTGGAGCTCATCTCCACACCTGCTTCTCATTTTGGTCTACCTCTGATCGATTGATTGCTGAACTCCACCTTGCCTCTGGAGGTAGGTTGGTGCTGGTGTTGGGCAGCAGAGCAGCCATCAGTGTGTGTGCATGGGTGAATGGGACTGTGACTGCAAAGCACCATGGCCCTTTTAGGAATGTAGAAAAATGCTATGCAAGTTGAAAATGACCTTCTCACCATTTTAGTTTTGTTTCTCCCATTGACCAGTTTTAGTTTTGTCATAATAAAATTTAGCTGTTTTTTTTTTTAACTGACTTTACTTTATTTCATTATATAAATCAAGGTTTACTTTACTTGCTTTCACAATCACTGGTATAAAAAATGTCTTTGTAAGGCTTTTGGTTAATGGGGAATAATAGTGAATGTTTAAGAGAATTAGAATCAAAGTCTCACAGTTCCACTTCCTCTCTCCCAAATACATGAACATTTATGAATCAAAGTTTGTACTTGTGTATATCTGAAACATCAGTTTAAAGATAATAATTAAATCAAAAAACAAGCACAAATACCAAGATAAAAACCAAAAGTTTAAATCTTTTTTGTTTTGAATTGCATTTGAGTGGTCAGTTTCCCAATCATTTATTTTTAATAAAACAAAACATTTAAGACACAAACACACAAAAGGTGATATCTACTCAGTCTTTATGTCCATTAACTTTCATAGGAGAAGCCCATTATTTTAACATTTCCAAGCATCCCGTGCAGGAACTTTTACCAAGATTCTCTTGACAAGTGACTGCAGGAACAAAAGAACCCTAAAAGTACTTGAAAAGGTATAAAAGAAGAGCGAGAAGAGAAAGACAGTTTTGATCTAAACAACAACAACAAAAAACAGGGAAAGTATAAATTCCCATCACTAAAAGAGATCCAACTGCAGTGCATTCACAGGGCAGCCATAAATCCATGGTCAAGTAGGTGGCGTGGTCAGAATACAGAAACTAGAAGAACACAGAGAAAACAACAGTCATGGAAAAAACTTTCCAGCAGAGATCTGCTAAGTGAAGCCTGCTTAAGGCAGACACACAGGTGAGATGAAGCTGAGAACCTGAAGGTACTGCAGGCAGTAAGTGGATCATTTCTGTCTGTTAGGAACATTTCCATGCATAATGATTTCAAGCCTGATGTAGGTAAGAAAGAAGGCATGGCTATTAATGTCAAAACACAAGACAAGTCTTCAATCAGTCATAATTTGGTTTTAATTTTCTCAAAGAAGGAAGGGAGGAGCTTCACAAGAAGGTTTCATTAATCTCATTTTTTTAATCCATCCATCCATTTTCTACCACTCATTTAGGTCAACAGTCTAACAAAGATTCCCAGACTTTCCTCTCCACGGCCACTTCCTCCAGATTCTCCGTGGGGATCCCGAGGCATTACCAGGCCAGCCGAGAGCGTATCCTAGGTCTTCTCTGTAGTCTCCACCTGCTGGGATATGCTCAGAACCAGATGCCCAAGATACCTCAGATGGCTCCTCCCAATGTGGAGGAGAAGCGGCTCTACTTTCAGTCACCCAGCAGAGAACACTCATTTTGGCTGCTTGAGCTTGATTTTTAGATCATAATCCAGCGCTCATGATCACAGAAGGTAAATGGTGCATGCCAATGTAGTAACAATCTAAGAAGGCCCAAAGCTCTGTACGGTCACAGTCCTGCTCACCCATGCACGCACACATTCACGTGTCTGAGGTGCCTGACATTGGCGCCAATTTATAACCATCAGGAGCAATGTGGGGTTCAGAGTCTTGGTAAAAGACACTTTGATACAAAAGCGGACAGGGTGAGAAACCCAACTTGAGATCTTCCAACGAGCGGTCGACTGCTCTACCTCTGCACCACGGCCACCCTATAGGATGTGTAACAATCATTGTTTGCTTTCTGACTCAGCTCCCTTTCCACCACAACAACCACATTTTATTTTTATTTTTTTTATTTATTGATTTATTTGAATTAGGACAATGCATATTAAACAATGTTTCAGCAGCTGCTTTAACATAAATATGCCAGAATTAGCACAGGAGCTAAATTTCATCTGTTGTCCTAGGGCAGGATAAAAATATCAACAATTACATTTACAACACAATGAAATAGCACAATATTAGAGGTAAAAATATTTACAAAGGTTATTACAATAAAAAGCAAGTCTAAAAATTCCAAGACAGTCACAGAAAAACAACAATAACTAATGTCTGCAGGACTGGTTTGTTTTTAGCCATTGTTTAAGAGCTGTTTGGAAGGTAGGGTAGTTTTCCCAGTTCTTAATGTGCTGTGGCAGTGTGTTCCATAACTGTGTGCCTCTAATTGACACCACAGTTTGGCTGAATTTAGTCCTGCGCCTTTGAACATTACAGTCCCCTCGAGTTAAAGCCCTGGTGCCTATTCCAACATTTGTTTTTTTACTTATAAAGTCTAACAAGGGGGGAGGGGCCAGCCCATTCAAAACTTTAAAAATGAGACAGGCATCCATGTACATTTTATAACTTTCAAAGTCCATTATGCCATACTTGGTTAGAATGTCACAGTAATGATAACGCAGAGGCTTTTTGTCTAAAACTTTCAGGGTTCTCTTAAACAGAGACTTGAGGGGTTTCAAAGTGCTTTCGTTTGTCTGGGACCATGTAGTAAGACAATAAGTTATATGACTAAAAATCAATGACTGCATGTAAACCTTTGCAGCCTCAGTAGTCAAAGAAGACCTTATTTGTTCAAAATTTGAGAGATTAAATGTAACAATATTGGATATTTTCTTTACATGATCTTTAAAAGTTAAGTTTGAATCAAAGATTACGCCAAGATACTTAAATTGTTGTACAACTTCCAATCGCTCCCCATTGACCACTACAGATGGTTGTTCTTCCCTCGTTGGCTGACGTGAAAAAAACATACATACAGTCTTTTTAGTATTGAGATGTAAGCATGACCTTTGGAGCCACTGAAAGATTGGAACCATGGCTCCAGACAGAACTGCAGCTGCTTCAGCTTTTGTTCACATACAAGCTAAATAAAAGTGGCCCCAATACTGAGCCTTGAGGAACTCCATCTGAACAACTAAGAAACGATGATTGTGAATTTTCAATTTGTACAGCTTGTTTTCTGTCATGGAGATATGATTTCATTCAGCAGAGGGCACTGTTCGAGAAATTAAAATATGATAACTTTGCAAGGAGAACATCATGATTGATAGTATCAAAAGCACGTTTCAGATCAAGGAATACAGCACCCACAAAGCCTCCCTTGTCAAGCAGCTGTTTCACATTTTCAAGGAAATAACAAGTTGCTGTATCAGTGGAGTGATATTTTCTGAAGCCAAACTGCATTGGATGGAGAGAGGTTTGACTGTTGTTGAGATGTATAGTTAGTTGTGTTGTGACCCATTTTTCTAAGATTTTTGAAATAATTGGTAGAATGCTTATTGAATGTGTCTTTTAAGACAACACAAGGGAATGCATTCAAAAATAAAGATGCTCCAGGTGAATCAGCCAATCAGAGAGCAGGATAGACCGGATGTCAAACTGAGAATACAGAACACGTACTAGAGACAAGTCCATGAAGATGCATAAGACCGTTTCTGTTGGAGTTGGGCGGCCATGAATGTGGACGTCGCACCAATCTGTCTGCCAATCTTATGCCCCATTCTTCCCTCTCTTGTGAACAAGACCCTAAAATAGTTAATCTCCTCTACCTGGGGCAGGAGCTCCCCGCCCACCCAGAGAGGACAAACTACCTTCAAACACTCAATGGCGTGACAGGACAAAATTACCTGCAAAAACCAGACCCCTTCGTTTTTACTTACACCTATCCATAAAGGTTATGAACAAAAGCATTGATAGAGGGGATTCAGAGACCGGATGGACCTAATACTCTCAAAGAACCCTCTATGGATATGAAATTTCATCAAAATTCCAGATATGGACACCACGGGGAATGTGATCAGATCTGACAAATAGACCATCTATTTTTCATAAAACTCCCTTTTTGCTCAGACGTTTAGGATACTTTAAATCTACAGTTAGTGAATAAGTCCCGAAATGATCCAATAAACTGTCTTCAAATGTTCAAACTTAAAAGATGTACTGTAACACATCACAGATGAGAAGATAAAATCAGAACTGCAAACTTGAATCAAAGGAATCGTGCTTCACCGTTTCATATATTATTTCAGAGTAGCAACAAAGTAAAATGACCTTCACAACAAAAGCTATTTCTTTTTTGTCACTGGAGGTATTAATGGTCACGATTAGAAATACAGATTTGATCGTCTTCCATTTTCTCATCGTGTTTACACCAGAGATGCAATTTAGGTTACCAAAATAGATGCATTGTATTGCAAAAACCCAACAATAACTAATGATTTTTTTCAAAACTATAAGCTCAATTAGACAGATCTTAGTCATGTTGAGGTGCTTTTTTTGGGGTGGAGGGGTGTAATGGGATCCCATGCAAAAATAAAACTCAGCTACACTTTCTGTAGCTGATTATTGCCCTAGTAATGCCTGCAGCAAAGCCCCAACACTGCATGCACAGAATACTTAATTAAAGTAATGCAGAAAAAATGACACTTTGGAAAAAAACAAAACATAAAAAAAAAAAGCATTTTTAACCAAAAGCGCCTCAAGCTTTTAGGTCCAAGGTCAGGTTTCTTCTTTGCTGAGCAGCATCAACAGTAACAGGATGTTGCTTCTAAAAGTGTTTCATGATTTGGACGTCGATACAACAGAAAAATAAAACTAAAAACAGCTTAAAAATGAGCTTTAAAGTGTCCAAGCTTTGTTGCATTATTAATTCTTGCAGGGAGACCACATGGTGGTTGTATACGCAACAAAGAGATGGAGAGGAAGACTGGGAAAAGAAAAGTTGGAATAAGAAATTTAAAGTAAAATACAAATGTTAAAAGGTTGGTGACTAAAAGCAGAGAAATAAACATAAAATATAGAGAAAAACACCTAAATCTTTACCAAGTAAAAAAAAAAAGAGTGGAGTTTTCTGATTTGATCCATACAGTCAATTAAAGCAGCCCCCAGCTGCTCGTCTGGGTGTTATCCAAGCTGCATGCACAGACTCGCTCTACCTAAAGAAAGGAGCTATTTAAGCACTCAGTAAATAATTCAGGAATCTGAGCACTGGGCTTAACAAACCCCAAAACCGATTGTGCTTGAACTTTACATATATAGTTTTGTAAGCCAAATGTCTCCCTCCTGGTTTCTGAGGAAACAGCAATGAGCTCTGGTGAATAAATTGGGTGTAGATTACAAACAAAGCAGACTGTACTTTGCAATACATGCAAAGTTTTACCGAGCTTCCTCACTCATTCTCAGTCCACATAGAGTATGCATTAGGATATCTAGCTCAAGGCAGAAAAAGCAGAAAAAATAGGGCATATAAGCTTGGATAAAGTCAGAACCCTTTTGATCTTTTCCCAGTGAAAAAAAATAAATAAATCACACCCTGAAAAAAAATACTATGTGATGGAAACAGAATTGTTTTCTAACAGTGTGTGAAATATCCTCATGGCATTTATATGCTGGTGATTACGTCCTAAATGGTGCTTTTAATGAGAGATGTTAGAGCACAGCCGGCGCTGGCAGCTCTCCTCGCAACACTCAGTCGCTTGAAAGTGCAACTCTCACAAAAACGCCTTTTTTGTCCTTTGTTCTCTGACCCACTTTGCTTCTTTCTTCATCCACTCAGTGTCATACCTCCAGACTAACCGCAGGGGCACCTCCCCACCTCCACCTCTGCCATATAATCTTTTATCCACGTACGGTGCAAACAGTAACTCGTAAGGCTAATTCCCCCTTTATTTCCCTTGAGTGTTGTCTTCAGCCTGATATTCGATAAAAATTTTTTTTGCTTCCCCAACAAAAAAAATGATGTCACCAACCTCTAACTTTCTGTCCATTATTTCCTGTCGGTCCAACTGTTGGGTCTTGATCTGCACTGATCCGGGAGGTTTTATTGCTTCTGTGTTTCAGCCTAATGGCCTTTTTGGGAGCGTCTTTTTAAAGCCAAAACAGAACATAACATAGGAGGTTTTAAATTACAGCACATCTGTACTGGATCTCTCCTTTTTACTGTTTCAACACCACCTTTTCTTTCTATAAAACATCTTTTTTTTTAAATAACTCCTACTCTGTTACCTTTTAATCTAATTTTAAAGTGTTCCTGGTGTTCCTTTTTAAACAAACAAACAAAAAAAACTATTGTTATAAGTAAGCCTGCCCCAACTTCCAGACATCTATCTGCTTCTGTGCTTTCCTGCTACCTTACATTCCCTCAAACCCCCCACCCTAACATTACCGGTGCAACTAAAATGGCGATCAACATTAGAACCATCCAACCGCATAGTTTTGAGTCAGATACCAGCTTGGACGAGGAAAGCAAAGACGTACATCTATTTGTCTATTTGCAAGTGGATGCACAGGAATCAGAGCAAAACCCCCAAAACACCATTTTTATTGGAGTGGGTCTTTAACGAGTTCTGAAACGGGGCAGGTGGAGTTTGTTCACTTAAGCCCAGCTTTTCAGGCTAATGCTGTTCTCCAAGTGTCAGCTCCCTCCACCCGTCATCTGCATCCAAGGATCCGTTCATCCATCTCCCTGCCATCAAACACCTCTCTCCTCTTATGTGGCACTTGAATGGTGAGGAGAAAAAGGCTTGCAGAGCTGGAAAACCAAAGTTGGCTTAAAAAATAAGAAAAAAAATATTTCTGCAATTACAGGTAATTAGATGGAATAAGTGAACTTTTCTCAATGACTGTCTTTCTACGGCTGAAAAAAATAAATAAAATATGCCTACATTTATCATTTAAGGCCTTCAAAGCAAAGGCTTCCTCAGCATTCATTTCCACCATTTACTGAATGCTATTCTATCTGGAGGAAAACTTCACACTTTAAAAGTAAGAATAACTCTTAATGCTGGAATAAAATTCTATAAAAGGACTAGAAGAAGGTAGACCTGCCAACTGTGGAAAATGCAGGTTAAAAACTACCCACCAGAGGTTGGAGGCATAAACAATGCCTTCTGTGCAAAGCATATGTCCTCTCCCACACAGAAGCTTCATCTCAGCAAGCAGGTAGAATTGTCAAGTCACTCAATTCAGACCAAATCAGATGCAGATTGAGATTGCAAAAGAACACTGACCCAAATAAAAATGAAAGAATTACGGTATAGTGGTAATTTATTTGATGTGGCGCAGCATAGATAGCAGAATGTATAATAAGTCACCCAAGCTTTCTAGAAATTGATTAAGTTTTAACAAAATTTTGTCAGACTAAAGCACAGTTTTCTCCTATAAAGATTTTGTGGATTATGAGTTGCACTTTAAACAGGGTTCTTCAGATTTTTGATTCCACGCAATGATTTGAATGCAGTGCTGTTTGACGGCCAAGAATCATCGGCACCAGGTATTGATCTCTAAGTGTCTGTATGGAAGAGACGAAGTACCTCTTTCCTCTTTAAACTGCGTTTTCTCCATTTCTCCTGAGCTGCATAAACTTTCTGTGTAGAAAACACTTTGTAAGAGTGGTAAATACCTGGCGGATGTTATTAGAAACAGCTATTTTTGTGTAATTTAGCAAATGCTCTGAATGAACTATAATGACAGCCCAATTAGAGGGTGAAAATTTCAACCCAAAACACTTACCCTTAGTCTAAAATCAATAGAGGAAAAAGCATAATCTCTCATTTAGTTCAATAAATAACCACTTTTTAATTTCAAGCTGAATAGGGAGCATTGATGAGCTCTAATTTTCCGTGCACATGTCAGACTGCTGCCTAATTTCCTTTTAACAAGTGGAAGTCATCTGTGGACCGCAATGATTGTAGGTGTATGTTTTTTGTTGTATTGTTAGGATGTAATTAGACGTCAGTCTGCGGTAATGAAGACGAGTTTGTTGAAATCAGCTCCGGCGTCAGGTCAGCGAGCAGGAGTGTGTGGGAGAAGTCTGCAGAGGGCTGTTGCATGAGGTGAAGTAAAAAGATTACTCAGAGCATAATCATCACCGCTCCACGGTATTTAAAAAGAAAGTATAAACCAAGGACTGAATTTTTCTCTGTGTGGGGTTGCATATTCATGCGCTGCTGTGGAGACATGAGAAAAAAAAAAAAAAACCTCTCTGAAACAAAAACTGATTGTTGCACGGAAGTCATGGTGAAATGATTCCTGCAAAGGAGATGCAAAGACGCTCACTTAAGAAAGTGAAGCAGTAGAACAAACACATGCAAATGTACTCTGCTTGGTATTGAACCACTGACTGAGCGTGTCAATATTAAAGCTCCCCCGCTGTGGTTGCACGCCGCAACTGAGTGGACAGGGCGCGTTATGAGCACTTTAGGGATGTGGCGTGGGAGCAAACAGGATGCTGCCGGTGAACTGAATTATTTCAGAATAAATGAAAGTGCATACAATTTAAAGAACAAATGAACAATCATCTGTAATTGCTTCCATTTAATGAAAGACTTGGTGTGGCATGTTTCCTGATACAAGTTCTATTTAAGTTCCCCCGGGAGTGTTCTGTTCATTATGCAAACGAATGCATATATGTGTACACGTCTCAGAGACTCATTTCATTCAGCATGAAAGGCTTAATAAAAATCCCTGCTGTGCACCCTTTGTCTTTGACATGCCTGTGCAGAATGGAATTATGAGGATAATTGTTTACCAAGCATAAAAAATGCATAAATGTCAAAGTTTTTCTGACATATAAACAGGTAGAAAACATGCCCTTTGAAAAAAAAGCATGTTTTTTTTATTTGCCATTTTAGGGGCATTAATGAAAAATATCTACTTCCTGTTGGTAAATTTGCAGGAAATGCAAAAAGCTGCAGAGACTGAACTCCATCATCATCATTGTAAGAGAGTGGATGAAATTGAATGCAACTTTGGGAACAAATGTCACGAAAGTGCATAACTCGATTAAATCTAATGCATGACTTAATCAAATCCAAAGATGTGACATTTCCAGAGACATGTTGGCAAAATCCTATGCTTCAGCATAAGCAAACTTTCTGTCTCCCAAGAAAGTCTTTTTAAAAGCACCTTAGTGAGGACGAAGACAATTTAGCAGAAGTTTCCTGCGGTCTGATCGAGCCGTTTGTTGCTGCATGAGGGATGGGGAGACCTCGCCTGAGGATGAGCTGGAAGAAAGGATTTGATTGGGTTCATAATTGGCTTTGCTTTTTTAATTTAATCGAAAATTACCGTGTTATTGTAGGACAACATTTCCTCAGACAGATGCACTTTGGTAACGTGTCATGAATCAAGACATGAGAAATGATAGAAGTCAGAAAAAGGGATGTATGAGCAAAAATGGTGAAGATAGATTTGACCGGAAGGAGCAAAGGGACATGAAAGCATATAGCAAGAAACAACTACAACCAATAGACTGACAGATAATTTGATTACCCGGCTCCTGGAGGATTCGGCACAGAGAGCTAACAGAATCAACATAAGAAAAAATGTAGCCAAATTTGAAAGATAAAACTAAACAAGGATATCCAACATAACCAAACCAAGTAAAAAAATTCTAGGTAAACACTTGCCTGTCTGAAATTTGACTTGTGGATTCCAATGACCTTCAAGCAGCGGCAGAGCTAGGGGCATCTTATATGAGGGGGCAGAAGACTTTGAAAGGGTGGCAAATGGGAATGGCAGAGAGGGTATTAAGCATGAAATGATCAAACAAATGTATTTTTAAACAGTTTTATTACTAAAGCAAATAATTTGAGGGGCTCAAGATTTAATGCTTTAGTTATTTTGCAATGCTTAAAGTAGCTTGTATTGATGATCTCCTAATCTTTTTTAATAATGATAACAATATTGGGGGACAAGTGGGAGGGAAAAGCATTTTTGGGGAGGTGGGGGGGGGGGCTGCCCCCTTGCTCTCCTGTAGCTCCGCCCCTTCAACAGGGGTGTGAACAGAAAGTGTACAAAATTAGTTTTGTGGATTTTAAAGAAAATTATTAAAAAAAACAAGCTCAGTTATCATCACCTTTCATTTTAAGATTTCTTGGATTGAACCAATTCTTTCAAATATATTTATGGGTCAGCAACCTTGCTTTTACCTTTAGGTAAATGCATGATTTACCTTTTTTCTTCTGGTTTCAACATCATGACAAACAACTGTTTGACTTGAATTTCTGTGAATTAGTGAGGAGACATGTAACATGCATATTCTTCTTGTTATATTTGTAGTTAGCCTTAAATTATGTTCTTTCCCCATCCTATTCTCTTGGATACACACAGATATATAATATATAAACAAGTCAGTAACCTATTTACTAAACGCTAGTTCAAGGCACATCCATAGGTCCAAAAAATGGTAACTGTTACTTAACAAGTCGTTTATTACTTATCAACCAACAGCTTATTAATGGTTTGTTAACAAGCTATAATTGATGGTTGTTATAAAGTGTAATTAATATTTTAATAGTTTCTTTTTCTTTCTACAATAGTATCAAAGTATCATTTGCTTATAACTTTATTACATTTATTTTAAATTGTATTACTGTTCTAGAGCTACTGTTACGGCGCATCAAAGTATGCAGCTTTGTACGTTAGCAGAAGATAAAACCATGTTGGTTTTTTGGCATGTCCAGCATCACTCTGAAAAGCACACAGCTGGACTCCTAAGAAGCAAACCAGCACTTAGCTGCATTTTAACCTCCTCAACTTTGACCAGCAGACAGAAGCTGGAGCACCAGCTAAGGAGCTTGAGGCACTGCAGCATTTATATCCTTCACTTATGGCATGCAAAATTCATTCATTGTTCAGGATATAACTTTTCGACCTTCACTATTTTTACTCCTTCTATGTTCTGCTTGTGCACGGTTTGGCATCCACACCTATCTGAGCTTTTGCAGCCTTGTGACCCGGACGACCAGGACGGAAACCACACTGTTGTTCCTGAATCCAAGGTTCGACTATCGGACGGACTCTACTCTCCAGTACCCTGGCATAGACTTTCCCAGGGAGGCTGAGGAGTGTAATTCCCCTGTAGTTGGAACACACCCTCCGGTCCCCCTTCTTAAAGAGGGGAACCAACACCCCATGTCTGCCAGTCCAGTGGTACAGTTCCCGACTGCCACGCGATGCTGCAGAGACGTGTCAGCCAAGACACTCCCACAGCATCCAGAGACTTGAGGTACTCAGGGCGGACCTCATCCACTACCGGGGCCCTGCCACCAAGGAGCTCGTTGACTACCTTGGTGACTTCAGCCCGGGTAATAGACAGGCTCACCCCGAAGTCCTCATTCTCTGCTTCTTCAAAAGAAGGCGTGTCAGTGGGATTGAGGTGGTCCTCAAAGTATTCCTTCCACCGCCCGACAATGTCCCCAGTCGAGGTCAATAGACCCCACCTGCACTTAAAACTGTGCTTGTGGAGAACTGCTTTCCCCTCCTGAGGCGGCGGATGGTTTTCCAGAATTTCTTCGAGGCCAACCGATAGTCCTTCTCCATGTCCTCACTGAACTCCTCCCAGACCCGAGTTTTTGCCTCCGCAACGGTCCGGACCGCAGCTCGCTTAGACTGCCAATACCTGTCAGCTGCCTCTGGAGTCCCACAAGCCAGCCAGACCTGGTAGGACTCTTTCTTTAGCTTGACGGCATCCCTTACTTCCGGTGTCCACCACCGGGTTCGGGGGTTACCGCCGCGACAGGCACCAGAGACCTTGTGACCACAGCTCCGAGCAGCAGCAGAGACAATGGAAGTGGAAAAACATGGTCCACTCTGACTCAATGTCCCCCTGCTCTTATCCATTGTATTTAATATTTTGCAGTCATTTGAAATATTTTCCAGCATACTTTGTGTATTTTTATGTGACTTTGTGTATTTGTACAGTACTTTGGTTTTAATCATGAAAAGACATTTATAAAATGGCCTTGAAAATCAAAATTACCGGTATGTTTTTTTTAGTTACGTTTTTTTGGGGTTTGACAACACATGTCCTAGCTTTTACTCTTAGTTCTTAAAGTGCTTTGGGTTAAACCTGGTCTCATATTAACTCGTTCTGTTTCTCCAGAACAGAACCTCTACTTTCAAACATTTTCCAGCGTAAAGACTCACTCATGAAAATGATGTTTTGGTGTTTTTAACATGGTATTTTTCTGATGTTGGAGGACATATATATGGGCAATTAAGCTTAAAATTGCATTTCAGAGTATTTCTTTATACAAATCTTTGTGAATCAGCCAGCAAATAAACAAACCCCTGTTTAACAAAGAGCATATTTGTTGCACAGAAAATGAAACAAATATGCTCTGGAGGGTGGAACAAAGCTGGATGTATCCTATTTTAGACAACTAGATCCATCATTTTCCTCGTCCGGCTTAAAAATTGCCGTATACAGTTGCATAGCTCCAAAATTTCTTGCCATTTATGCTGCTCTGGTAATGTTAGGTTGGGAGGGGCTGTGAGCTAGCAGGAGAGAGCCTAAACAGATGGATGACGGGAAGTGGAGGCAGGCTTAATCGGTGCCAATAGTCCTCCACAACTCAGAGGCAAATTTCTCAATAACTACTGGTGCTCTGCAGACTTTCCTAGAAAACTACAAGTTTTTTTATTTCATCTAAAAACAACACAATCCTAGTTAAAAGACCACTAGGAACTTCTTTAAAGTAGATCAAAAGATGATCGGAGTGAGACTTCCTCGACTGAGCTCCCTGACATACTTTTACAAAATTTCTCTCACATTTTCAGTGTCGTTGCCAGAAATAAATGTGAATATTGATCCTGCTACTGTGATAATGACATATTTGAGATTTATCCATCCTACGAGGAATAAAATAAAATAAAAATGAAGTAATTGCACTTATATCAATGTAAAGCTTTGCACTTTTGGAGCAGTTTAAGGTGAGTCGATCTGCAGTCCCGATAGCTTCTCTTACGTACACCCAGCTGGGTTAGATTTTTAAAGACAGACAGTTACATAAAAGCTCTTTAAGGCCACCATGGCTTTTTTCCACGAGTTGGTTTAGGTTAAGCAAAGCTGGGATGTTACTAATGAACACATGCTGCAAAGCCAGCAGATCTCGCCTTCTCCTGGCATCTGAACAAACTGATTAGTCATTCCCTTTTTGATCTAAGTTGCTAACAGAGCTTAATGAATTGATGTGTCCTTTCATTTCCACATTATTCTTGAATGCTAGATTTGTATGTTAGTTTCCAGTCACGCTCAGAGCAACTCTTCCTCCTCAGGCTCAGTAAAAAAATCTCCACTGATGACAGAAAATGCAACTAAAGTCGTCACAAGCTCCTGAAGCAGAAACCCGAGCTCGTTGTACCTACAGTGTGCAAATAATTGCTAATATAGTGATCACGAACGGCCGTCATTTGTTTTAATTTGAGAAATTGCTCTCTACTTCAACTGTGTTCTCTGTGTTCACACTGTGAGGTTCCTTGGAGGATTCTCCGAGTCTTTTCTTCCTGAGCTGTTGTAAGACGATGCAAGAAAAGGAGTGTGAATGGAAATATACTGCATTAATACAGCTTTAGCATTAGAACTAGCTTTGCAAAAAAAAAAAAATTCTTCTGCTTTATACTTATCTAGCCTATTTTTACTCATTAAAGTTTGTAGCAAAGGAAAAAGGCAACACTTTTCCTTTTAGTATCGGCTTTAGCCTTGATAATCACAACAAGAAAACTTTATTTAAAACTGAATTTGTGAATTAGTCAAATAATTAAATGATTGCTGAAATGCTTGACTTAAACTCTGAAATATATTGACTGTAAATACCTGGGCTAGTCAATTTAGTCTGTAAAATGTTGTTTTTACTGTTTGGGCTCCTCCTCCTGCAAGTGCAAAGTCATTACGGAGAGGAAGACAATATTCATGAGCTCTCAGTGAGCCGTGTCTCCAGTGTGCAGTCAAACTTCACATCACCAAACACAATCATCAACTCAGCTTCAACTGTATAATAAAAGCTGTTATTTCTGTGTCAGCCTGCTGACCTCAAACATCTGTTTGTGTCCTTTCATTTGTTTCTGCACCTCGTAAATTATTAAAAGCTGTTATTTGTGAACTTTTATTAAACTTGCCACCTTTTTGCAGTCACCACCATCCCTGGGGGGATATTGAATAAAGGTTAGCAATTTTTTTAAACCAATAATTTATTGTAGATTTGGATTTATGACTCTATTTAGCCTCGCATCGTACCCCTTGTCAACTAATGAATTCTGCAACTTAAGCATTTGTTTTGCAGCCTCAGCTAAGATACATGAGCAGTAATCAATGTTTTCACAGAGGCAAAACAGATGAGGGGTTGGTTACAATAATGATCCCCTGGAGAGAAGCACAAAATCATTCTTGGGGGGCTGAGATGCCTTATACACATTCATCAACTTTCTTTTCTACACCAGAAGGCAGGAATATATTTTTCCTTTTTTTTGTCTACAGACTACTACAGATGGTAGTCAAACTTTGAAAAAAAAAAAAAAGAAGTATTAAAAGATTTAATCAGGTGGCAGAATAAAACATATTTCCAAAAAATGTCTTGATTTCCACTTTTCACGCACTTGGGCTATTGTTTGTTCGTTATCTTGTGCGTTCTTTCATCTTAAATGTGTCATTAGGGTCCTTAAAAGTAAGTGTAAATGTACTGAAACTTGGACGCAAAGTGACGTGTGCAAAAGTAACCACAGCTACACTCGTCAAGCTTCGTGGGGGGGATGAAAACGTTTTGGATAAAAATTTGTTTTGACGGAATTTTACTGGACATTTGTGAATATCACTTTTCAATATGTTCCCTAAATCTAATCTAAATGTTTTTCTACTTACAGAAAACAAAACAAAAAAACAACAAAATTTTTTTATTTAAAGTAGTATTTTTGAGGGCAGGAAACTGTCATTGTTATCTCTGCATGGTGTCACTTTTGTGTCGGTTCCATTTTGTGGTGATTACTAATGCTGCCGTTCAAAGAGCCTCCCTGTGTTGATGCCACTGCAGCACAAAATGGAAAAGGTTAAAACTGAAAAAAAAAAAAAAAGAAAGGTTAAAACTGTGTTTTTTCACAAAACCTAGAAACTCCATGAAGCTGCAGCAGAACACAGTGAGACACTGACAGAGGACGACACATTTGTGTCACAAATGGTGGCTGGAAAAATGCGTTAACAGAGAAACTTTTACAATGATGTTGTTGTAGGAATCCTAAATTTGTTTACCTGTACTCTAGCATATAAATATGCATGTCTTGCTTCTGAATCCAAGCTCCACATCACACCTTAGGCTAAACTGTATTAGGTAAAAATATATCATTGTGTGATGATCCTTGTTGTTGCTGGAGAGGAAATTACATAAAAAAATGGCTTTGACAACTGCAACCTTTATTCCAACAAGGAAAAGGTGAGCACGTATGCTGGCTTCATTTAATTTTTGTTTGTTTTTCTCTGTCTTTCTCATTAGAGGACCTTAAAGGAGGCACCGACTGAGTCTTATTTCTCCTGGTATTTATGAAGGAGTGAGCAGATGTTTTGAACAAAACAAAAAAAAACGCGTTTTGAAGGAAAAATCATGGGCATATATCAGTCACATATAAGGAAACTTAAACATAAAAAAAAAATCTTTTATTTTTATTAGTTTGTAATAGTCTTGACTTTAACATCAAAACTGCCTTTGGCTCATGATCCTCCCAGAGGCTTCAGGTCTGCAGGACCACTGGAAGTCCTCAGAGACAAAACCCTTGTGATCAGCAAAAACACCCCACAAGATCCTCCAGGACCCCTTTCATGTTCTGTATCCTGAGCTTAAGAGGCAAACTTTGCTGTCAAGACTGCAGAACACAAAGAGGGAAGACAACCTTTGACCCTTTATATATATATAGGTATCATTTTTAAATGTGTGTATGTGATGTCAACTATATATAAGCTGCTGACTGTACCTTGAAAAAAAAATGGCGAGCAATATCGGAGCTATCCAGCCCTACAGTTTTGTTCCAGCTGTTAGCTCAGATGAGGAAAACAGAGACATACGTGGATCTAGTTGTATACAAGTGGATGCATCAGAACGAAGCAGCTGGCTTGTAGCTTGCTGTTGTAGGTTTTATGCCACACACATACATAGTGCACTTTGTTGTGCATTTGCCATTTTGTAGTGCTATTCCAATCTACAATTCCAAAATCAAGTGCCCTAGAAATTTCCCAGAATTATCTGCGAAAAACCAGTGTGCATCGATGCTCACTAGATCTGCGAATATAGACCACAATGCATTGCATCGGAACAATATTTGCCAGTAAAAAGTATTTAAATGTATTTTTTTTCTAAAATCATAAACGTTTTTTATCTTCAAAAGACAGAAGATTCATGAATAATCGTCGTAAAACACTCATATCAATTAGATTTTAACTGCGTGAAATCACTGACGTCATATCTGCTGTTTGAAAAAAACAGCAGTGAGCATGCCATCCGAATTGCTTTAAAAATTCAGGGCACTACATAGTGCTGCACTATATAGTAGTTAGGACTTAGGGTGGGAATTCGGACATAGCCCAGACCAATCCTTGAAATGGGAAAAATGAAGACCATATTCGTTGGCAGCATCTGAAGGAGTCGTTAAATTTGGACAGCACTTGTCGCGGCGCTATGATGTAAGCAGCCTTCAAATGTAGCCCAGGTAGAATGCAGCCCTTTGGACACAACATATAAGTGCGGGCCAGATGTTATTGATTTTATGACAGAGGTTGCGGGCCGAATGAAATTTGACCACGGGCTGGACTTTGGACATGTCTGTTCTAGGGCATCAGGCAGACTTTTTCCTTTAAGGTGCAGCTAAGACAGCCTTGGGAAGATCAACTGATTTCTTTTCAGGCGATTCCTTATGGGTGCTGACCATATCTGGTTACCACGGTGATGTGGGAGCAGCCCACTCTCTTCGACCATCTCAAAGACTGTTGTGAGCTCTCTGAAAAGCTTCTCTTTCTGACGTACATAGTGACATCTTCCGTGGACACTTGAGAAATCAGATTTGACTTTTGCACAGTTACTTCAAAGTTACTTCAAAACTTCAGTCATTAAAAAAAAATCTGTGACAATACAAGACCACAGTTTGCCTTTTTTTCTGGCTGGACTGAATGGCAGACTCAGCCATTTATCTTTTTGATGAACTATGGATCACTGAACTAAATTCCATAATATGAATTTCATTTTTGTGTACTAATAAAAATATGTTGTTATACAGACCCAATATTTGTCTTTATGTGAAAATTATTTAGCATTTTTTGTCAACTTACTTATCTCACTAGAATTGAATAAGGTGCCCTGGGGCACCTTCTAGTGGCTAAATCCCTCTAAAAGGTTTAATTAAACTGCCTTTGGTATTCCACCATCAACTACTGTGAAAGTCTGTGGTTATGTCAGAATAAATAAAGAATTATTTTGACATAAAATCTCAACATTTTTTTTCTCAGTTTTCTTTCGGAGCTTGTAACTTGTCCGGTCAGCGTGTAGGATGACCGATGGATCTCACTGACGTTATTTTAGACATGGATTTACCAATCATGACATTTTTACATTGTTTGGAAGAAACTTGAGAAGTAACGAGTTCCAGATTGTGGGAATAAAACTGCAGAAAACGTTTGGCCCTGATGAACAGGGCCAGATGAACAGCAACACCTGCAAAGGTTCTGCAGACAGCACGGCTACTGCAGGATGTAGCAGAAATGTTGGATAGCTGGAAGAGTGACTGAACCTGTGTTTGTGATGAGACTGATGGACTCAGCTGGAGTTTATTTGTGACTCCAGAACTGTTTGGTATGTAGATGGATATGACACAATAAAGCCTTAAGGAGTATATAAATGATTGCTTTTCAAAATGACATGGTTCAAATCAAACAAACAGTGTGCTGGTTATTTTTGTTCTGCAGAAGTCAGACAGGAATATACTGTACATCTGGCATTGATGACAAGGTGTCTACACAGCAGTGAAGATGAAGTAGTTCAGACAAGACGAACGACTGGCAGATGTCGCTCAGCTGTGGATCGACCACTTTGACAGATCATTAATCAGTTCTGCTTCCTGAATACCATACAGGTGAGTGAGCCATAACCTAAAATGCTAACACAGATTAATCTTGATCACATTTCTTTTCACTCTTTTCTATAGATGTCTGGAACTTTGTTGAGCTTGATGAGGACGGCTATGTTGCAGAGGTAGAGCATATCGAAGTGTTCTTGGGCGAAACACTAAACCACACATTGCTCCTGGTGGTTATAGATTGGTGCCATATAAGACTTTAGAGCCGCCATCAGTGTGTGAATGTTTGTTTGCGAGTGAAGGGGACTGTGACTGCAAAGCGCTTTGGGCCTTCTAAGAAAGCAGCAAAGCGCTATATAAGTATTCAATTCAATTCAATTCAATTTAATTTTATTTGTATAGCCCAAATTCACAACAACAGTCGTCTCGATGGGCTTTGTATCGGTAATTGAGAAAATGAAAACATAAAATCAAAAGGATCATGAATACACAGAATTCAATAGGAAAATACTAAATTGAACTAACACACTGACTAAGCCAAACTGGATATCCCTGCCCTTAGACCCCCTCTAGACATATAGAGTACATGTGGCACTGTGTGATTAAAACATTCATTAAAATAGTCCTTCCCCCCCATTAAATTTTATGGTAAGCTCTGAAACAATGTGTAAAATTACTGTTTTATTCTAAACTGTCAGTTTGTGTTAAAAAATGTTTTTTGGCAAATACCCAGTTTGGCCTGCAGGGCGCTCTTGGTTGCTCTGTGCATCAGTGGGTGACGCCAACAGTAGAAGCGTAGTCAGTACGTGATGAGCAAGTCAGCAGAGTATGTGACCAAGTGCACTTGTATGACTGTATTCTTGTATATTTTGCAGATTCTTCAAAAATTAAATATGTTGCACCCAGAGTGAGTTGACCCATTATTCTTCGTCGTGTAACATATACACCATTTATCATTTGGTTAAGCTCATCCAGGAATAAGTCTGAGCCTTGAAGACCTGAGCCTTTGCAGAACTTGAAGAACAATGACAGTAGCTGGACTTCAGGATTTATGAGAATTTTCTGTGGTTAAGTGTTTCTGAATGTCCTTCTGATGTGTATTGAATGTCTTTGGAAACCTTTCTTGCAGATGGTTGAAGGGTTTCCTAAACTGGTTGGGTATCCTGGAGTCTGTGTCGAGTAGTGTTTTTACCATAATTCTGATAAAGCACGGTCAGATTCAGACATGAGCTTCAGGAGATGTTCCACAATATCACTGTTTACTAAAATAACAGCTGCAGCCTTCACAGAGACAGTGTTTTGTTTTCCCGTCCAAAAGCAGCCACTCGGACGACACCTTCCTGCTGTTGTTCTGTCTCAGCAAAAGTACTTTGAAAGGGTTTCCAGTTGCAATTGATCATATTTCATTCCAAAATAGTAAGAGGCAATCTTCTATCATTGAATTGATCACAGAAGATCCGTCCAACAAGAAGGATTTTGAAATCTGTCTCTTCACTCCATCCTCACAAAAACGGGTAATAAGACAGGAAGCAGCTGTCCTGCTTTTCTCATTCTTCCCACATTTTTGGTGAAACAGTAAGTGTCATCTTAGTTTGTTGACTCACTTTTCAGGAAAATTCTCTGAAGAAAAGCTGTCATCCCTGGTGGATCTTCCTACAGTTATCAGGTCTGGACTAACTCCTTAAGGTACAGCAGAGGATGGAGCTGAGGCAGCATTCAGAGAGGACTAATTTGACGTTGGAGACAAACCTGTGTAGTAGCTGCTGTTATTTTACTATTTCTGCCACCGAAATTCCAGAAATGCTACTGTGTCACTAAACAATGTGAAACTCTTCATCTTTATCAGCTGGATCTTGCTGGCATCAATCTTTCTCTCTGAACCTTAAGAAAGATCTATTTTTAATAAATATTCAGATTTTTACCTACTCATGCTTCATGGTCTCTGTTGCTTCCTCAGGAACATTCCTCTGTTTCAAGAATTCCCTAAGGTAATCCATTCTTGATTATCCTAAAGGGAAGAAGACATTGAAGGTCACATTTTCTACAGTGAAATAAAAGTCAATGACAGAGTCAAGCAAATGCATCTTTATTAGTACAACACCGTTCATACTAGAGAAGCATAATAGAGAAGCTTTGGCAGCGATGAAACCTAGAAAAACAAATATAAGACATGTACAGTGGTGCAGTGGTTAACACTGTTGCCTGTCAAGAAGAAGGCCATGGAACATTTATTCTACTTTGATGATGTGCCGTCAGAGAGCAGGGGCGTATTCCAAAAAGCAGGTTATGTGAGTTACCATGGTAAGTTTGAGGCTAAGGAAGCAGATAACCTCAGCTTTTGGTTCCAAAAAACAGAGGTATGTTTCAGGGTATGTCAAGTTGCCATAGCAACCCATGCTCTGAACATAACCTGGTCATGTCATGATAATTAAATACATGGTATATATTGTAAATCCACACTGTATCATTTATTTTAATTTTATAAAAATGAGAAAATCTGCTGCCTCTAACTTAGACATATAAGAGTTCAAGAAGTGCAACAAATTAATATGGAAAAGCATTTAATTGAATTGGAGTAATATGACATTTAGATAGATAGATAGATGATGACTTTATTAATCCCACATGGGGAAATTTCATATATCTCTATAGTTAGATAAATATGTAATTTTGAGTTGTATAAAAAACTATTGAGTTGGATAGACATAAGAAATTAGGTTGAATAAATGTAACTCAATTACTTGTTACTAATTGAATCAATTCATTGAAGTTTTATAAGTTGTATATATATTCATTACAATGTAATTGGAAATAAGATCAGAAACTCGTGCGTTTACTCTGTCCGTTATTTTTCTCCAAGCAGAAACTCTTTTGCTGATGCAGCCGTATTACTTTTTTGATGGGCGTATAATCTTCATAGGCCGTCATTAAAATCTCAGACTCCGTCTCACTGAAGTATAGCGCTCTCTTTTTTTCTCTACGCGTTTCCATGGTGACTCGGAATATCGGCGATCCATTGCTAATGCCTTTATGTACTTGCCGTGCACGTGCATTAACCCAGGGTTACCAAGTCGAGCGTAATTACGCCACCTCATATCCGGTCTTTTGCAACTGACATACCCATAGTAAGCAAGTTCAGGCGGATTTCCGCCAGAGTTTAGGGTTAAAGTCAGGGTAGTTTAAACATGCTTTCTGGAATACACCCCAGACCACACCACAGCAAACCAAATAACTTATCAAGCCTTATAGCAACAACAAAACAAACACGAGCTCATGGTCGATTTAGTGATTTGATTATAAATACTAATAAAGTTATGTATTGTAAAAACTATCCCTTTATTGTTATTTTTTAAATCAACATCTCCACGGTTGCATGATGTCTCATTTCAGTTGGGCTTTGGGTTCTTCTTTGTGATGTCACAGATTGTTTCTATAGCAACACACTTAAAGATCAACACACTGCTAAGTGACTCTAAGGCGTCAACACGCAGAGAGCTTCGTTCGTTCAACGTGTTTCTCCCAAAACATATTTTTTTGTCGAAATCGTGAAACAAGAACAAAAGTGATGGAAAACTCAACTGAGCTCCAATCTCTGTGTGAAGGTAAATTTAAAAAGCAGACATTTTTTGATTTTAAGATCAGTTCAGGTTTATGATTTAATATATTCATATTTTATTAATATTTGACATGAAACAAATGATCTTAGTAGCTTTGTCAGGGAAGTGGTGACATTTTGAAAGGTCAGACGACAAACATGCAGGCTATATTGTTTAAACAGATGAGATATTAGTCTGTGGGGAACATTTATTCTACTTTGATGACGTGCTGTCAGAGAGCAGGGGGTATTCCAAAAAGCAGGTTATGTGAGTAACCACGGTAAGTTTGAGGCTAAGGAAGCAGATAATCTCAGCTTTTGGTTCCAAAAATGGAGGTATGTTTCAGGGTATGTCAAGTTGCCAAAGCAACTCATGCAACGTTAAACATAACCTGGTCTGGAGCAGGTTTGGTTGAAGGTTAGTTGGTTTCAGAGAGGTGAAGCAGCATGGCATGTCCATTTGTAGATGATTTAGTGGAGGAAGAAGCTCAGATAATACTTTTTACACCATGAGAAGGTGATAAGACCATGTATGGATGTTGGAAAGATAAACTTTTTTACATTGATCTAGCTTAATTATTTGCTGCTTAAGATAAATATATTTTTGAGTTCAGTCAATCTAAAAATGACTCATAGTTATCATATATAGTTATTTTACTGTCATTCAAATTAATTCAATTAAGTAGGTGTAACTTTGGTGCTGCTGTTAGATTGGCAGTGCAAGGAATTGTGGGATACCATTCCCTTTGCCTGTCTGAGCGGATTTGTTTAATTCTTTCTGCACCATGAGTGAGAGGGAAGGAGAGGGTGATGAGTTTATTTAGCACCACTAGTGCCATGTAATTTTTGCAGGAATTGACGATAAAATTACGGTTATGATTACTTAATGTGAGTTATATATTGCAAATCCACACTGTTTCCTTCATTTTAACGATATAAAAATGAGAATATCTTCAGCCTCAAACTTAGACACATGAGAGTTCAAGAAGTACAATAAATTAAAATGGAAAAACATATAATTGAATTGGAGTAAAATGACATTTAGTTAGATAAATATGTAATTTTGAGTTGTATAAACAATTATTAAGTTTGATAGACATGAGAAATTAGGTTGAATAAATTTAACTCAATTACTTGTTACCAATTGAATCAATTCATTTAAGTTTTATAAGTTGTATATATATGTACCTTTACTTGAGTATAAAAATTATAAAAATGACCAAAATCTAGAATATAAATTGCATTTTTAGCACAGATTAGATGACACATTTGTTATATTATTAGTATGCATTTATTGATGCTAGCTGAGGCACTGCCTTATATACAGCCACCTTTAATTGCATGTAAAGTGTTGTTTTGACCCAGTGTTGTGTTGTTCTTTTTGTAGAACATATCAGCGGTGTGGTCCAACAGTGTTCATCTTTTGCTGAAAAGGATGGGACCACATCAAGAAAAAGAAAATCTTCTGCTGAAGAGGTGCCTGCTGGGAAAAAGTTAAGACTCTCTCAGGCCAGCAGCAGCCAAGAACCAAAACAGTCTGACAGTGGTAAGATGATTGTAATACTATCTGTTGCCCCTCACTGTTAATAATTGGATTACTGTGAAACATATGTGACCTTAGCAGCTGATTTGGACTCAGTCTGACAGGAGGATCATTGAAACAGTGAAAAATAAAATCATTGTTTTAAAGGATTTCCCTCCCATCAGAAACAACATAAAAGAATGTAAACTAATGAAAGTTCCCTTTCTGACATTAAAATTCAGGCGTTTAAGCCTGTTAATCAGGAATGTTCAATCTTTTTTATCTGATGTATGAATTATGAAATGCTATGTGAGTTGTGTGATGTTCACTGACATATAGTTTGTAAATAGTAAAAAGGATTGGCGTGCACACACACACACTCACACACACACACACTGCTCTAACCTTTACTTGAGTATAAAAATGATAAAAATGATCAGAATCTAGCATACAAGTGACATTTTTAGCACAAATTAGATGACACATTTGCATTAATTGCATGTAAAGTGTTGTTTTGACCCAGTGTTGTGTTGCTCTTTTTGTAGAACATATCAGCGGTGTGGTCCAACAGCGTTCATCTTTTGCTGAAAAGGATGGGACCACATCAAGAAAAAGAAAATCCTCTGCTGAAGAAATGCCTGCTGGGAAAAAGATAAGACTTTCTCAGGCCAGCAGCAGCCAAGAACCAAAACAACTTGACTCTGAGTCTGACAGCGGTAAGAAGATTTTCACTGTTAACAAACGTGTTGCTTCACAAAATATTTGACCTTAGCAGCTGATTTGGACTAAATCTGACAGGAGGATTGTTTAAAAAGTAAAAAATAAATAATTTTGTATTATCAAAATATATTGGAGAACCATTTACAAAAAACTTTATTTGGTAAAATAAGTCAAAAGATAAATTTATTTAAGATAGAAATATACATTTCAATGCTCTTCTTCTGAAAATCTCTGTGTGTTGGTTATTGAAACAATTTTCACATGTAAAATTTCGAATTCTTGCTGATAAACTCTGGTGTTCAATAATTTCATATAAAAATTGTAGTTTGTTTTAATGCATATTTTAAAAAAGTCTACATATTGATATCTAATTTACACAGTAAAATAACACCAGCACTTCAGCTGATTATTCTGTGAGGAACAGATGTCATGTTGATCACTTAACTCCATTTAAGACCCAAGTTTTGTCAAAGGTTTGGCAGAAAACATTTGCATTTGTGTTTTTCCATAACTTTAAATAGTTATCTGTCACTTTTAAACAAAATGAAAAGATAGAAGTAGAACGAAATACTTAATTTAAATACTTAACAAAGCTTGAAGAAGAGATTAAGAAGTTAAAGCAATAGTTTAATGCAACCCTTCAACGTTTCTGTCATCAAACTGTTGAACTTTAACTAAACTGTTGATTCAGGATTTTTCCCTTTGAAAAACTGTCAACTCTGTATTTCAGTAGCCCAAGTTGATCCAGAACTGATCCGATCCAAAATCTGCTGCTGTAATCCACTTCACAAAATCAGCAAATGCCTCTGCATGTCTTTAAATCAATCCTGTTAAAGGAGATTTGAAAAGTTCTGTTTTCTTTTTACGCTTTTCCCTCAGAAAAAAAGGAATCCTTTTATTCTGGGTTAACTCTTCCTTTAGCAACAGTGTCTAAAACATGTGTCTGCTCTTCTTCTCATCTTCAGAAGGTGACAGTTCTTCAGAGGCCGGAAGTTCTTCTTCCCAGGAAAAAAGCTCTTGTCCTCTGAAAAGTTGGGAGAACCAGTCTTCATGCGATGCTCTGCTTGAAGGTGAAAATAATAGTCAGGTTTCTTAATCAGTGAAGGAGGACATTTAAATCCTCATGAATTACTTTGTCCTCACAGTCATAACTGAATGTATTTGGTGTGTCTCTGCAGGAAAGTACAAGAAAGAAGGCCTGCTGGGAGAAGGAGGCTATGGATCAGTTTATGCTGGCTACCGCATTTCTGATGGGTTACCAGTAAGTGTGACGTAGAGCAGCTCTTGATGGAGCAGATCAGGAGGGAAATGCTCACCAAAGCTCTGTTTGTGTCCTACAGGTAGCAATCAAGTACATCCCATCTGAGAACGTCACTAGAGAAGTGGTAAGTTCAGCTGCAGTCACTGCTGCTCTTCTGAAGTCTTCTGACCCTCATCGTACTCTTTTCTGGCATTTTGCAGGCTGATGATGGAAAGCAGCTCCCCACTGAGGTAGCCATCATGCTAAAAGCAGCTGATGGAAGAGAAGGACCTGTGGGAACCTCAGTCTCTGTCTCCCTGCTGGATTTCTACGACCTCAAAGACGGTTTAATCCTGGTTTTAGAGAGACCAAACCCTGTTAAGGACCTCTTTGAATACTCACTGGACAAAGACAGCTTAGAGGAGAAAGACATCAAGGTAGGCTGGTTCTGACATGACGGCCTGCTCGCAGCATGTCTTTGTTTTGTCTTTCTCCCTCTGAGGAGGTCTTCTTCCATGTCCCTCTTCTCAGAGTATTCTGTGTTTCCTGTCTTCCTCAGATCATTATAAAACAGATAGTCCAAGGTTTGAAAGAGCTTGAAGAAAAGAACATCTTCCACCGGGACATCAAGTTGGAGAACATATTGATAGAGACCGGCTCTGACGTCCCAAGAGCACGCCTGATTGACTTTGGAATGAGCTGTTTCACAGAGAGGGACACAGTTCATGAGATGGACTATGGTGAGTGATCAGCTCTCTGCTTCTGTTTTTAACTATTGGGGGGGGCAGATCGTACATATTTAAAGGAGCTTTCCTGTCCAGTTATTTCTGTAGCTCATATAATATCAGCACATGAAAATAAAAATGTGAATCTCAGAGAAAAATGAAGATGTACAGTGACACAGCGATCCAATAACTGAGCTGGGAACAGCTGACAGGAAGACACATGAATTGAGATTAAAACTAAAATGAGTTTAATTTTTGTGTGTTTTGCAGAACAAGCTGACCATGACCCCCCTGAGTTTAATTTTGGATCTTACTCAGCCGGGCCCACTACAGTGTGGCAACTAGGGGTTGTGTTGTATGAAGTTATGCACGGAGACCTATTCAACACAGATGATTTTCTGGAGAAGAAAAAGGAAATGAGCCAGGAGCTGTCCAGAGGTAAAAACACCTTCCCCACTTGGCTGAGTGGCTGGATCTTTGCATTTGTGGGCTTCATCCTTTTTCTCTTCTTCTTCACAGAATGCAAGGACTTCTTAGAACAGTGTTTAGCTCCACTTCCAGCGAACAGGCCCACGCTAGACGAGCTCCTTCTTCATCTGTGGCTTAAAAGATAAGACGATCAAGCCATGATGGAGGACTCATGATGCACCTAAGAAAGGAAGGAAAGATACAGGGAAGTAACATCTGCCTGTAAATATGTGGGTTCATTTGGCACTGCCCCCACTCTTCCTACAAAAATCCAATTCGGTTTGATTAGTCGGCCTTGCACCCCCCCCCCTCTCCCAGTAAAACATTCCCTAGCATTAAACTATATTATGACATTTGCATTAGATTCTAGTTTAATTTAAATTTATTGTTTTTTATTATTGAATGAAGGCACTAATGAACATGGGGGACTAATAAACAGAACTGCACACAACAGCAACGTCACAAGCTGTTTGTGTGGACCTACAGATATGGGGGAAACTGTAACGTTGTCATTAGGGCGGGTGGCGGAAGGCCAAAAGGGGGGTGAGGGTGGAGGGGGGGTATGCCACCTCTCTTAATCAGTGGTTGCTGGCCCCTCTTCAAAAAAAGCCCCCCACCAAAAAAAACATTATTTTGCCAAATTATATTCAAAAATAGGGAAAGATAGGGGGGGAACTGTGACGTTGCCATTAGGGCGGGTGGTGGAGGGCCCAAGGGGTGTGTGTGGGTGGAGGGTGGGCCATGCCTCCTATCTCAATCAGTGGTTGCTGGCCCCTCTTCAACCCCCCCCCCCCCCCCCCCAAAAAAAAAAAAACAGTCTTTAGCCTAATTGCATTAAAAAATGGGGAAAGATGGGGGAACCTGTGATGTTGCCATAGGGCGGGTGGTGGAGGGCCACAGGTGGGGGGCGGAGGGTGGGTCATGACTCCTTTTTAAATTAGTGCTTGCTGGCCACTCTTAACCCCCCCCCCCCCCAAAAAAAAAAACCCCCAAAAAAACAAAAACCATGCAATAGTCTAATTGCATTTAAAAATGGGGAAGATGGGGGGAAACTGTGATGTTGCCATTAGGGCGGGTGGCGGAGGGCCAAAGGGGGGGGATGGAGGGTGGGCCATGCCGCCTCTCTCAATCAGTGGTTGCTGGCCCCTCTTCAACCCCCCCCACCAAAAAAAAATAAAAAAAAAAAAAACAACAACATTATTCAGCCAAATTATATTAAAAAATACGGAAACATAAGGGGACAACTGTGACGTTGCCATTAGGGCGGGTGGTGGAGGGCCAAAGGGGGAGTGGAGGGTCGGCCATGCCTCCTTTTGAAATTTATGATTGCTGGCCACTCTTAAAAAAAAGCCCCCCCCCTCAAAAAAAAAAAAAACATGCATTAGCTTAATTGCATTAAAAATTAGGGAAAGATGGGGGGAAACTGTGATGTTACCATTAGGGCGGGTGGCGGAGGGCCAAAGGGGGGGCTGGAGGGTGGGCCATGCCGCCTCTCTCAATGAGTGGTTGCTGGCCCCTCTTCAACCCCCCCCCCCCCCCCAAAAAAAAAAAACAGTCTTTAGCTTAATTGCATTAAAAAATGGGGAAAGATGGGGGAACCTGTGATGTTGCCATTAGGGCGGGTGGTGGAGGGCCACAGGTGGGGGCGGAGGGTGGGCCATGCCTCCTATCTCAATCAGTGGTTGCTGGCCCCTCTCAACCCCCCCCCCCCCCCCCCAAAAAAAGAAAAAAAACAAAAAAACAGCCCCCCCTTCAACCCCCCCCGTTCATCATTCATCAGCCAACCTGCAGTCAAAAATAGGGAATAATATGAGGTACACTGTGACGTTGCCAGGGGGGGGGCATGCCTTCTCTCCAAATTAGTGGTTGCCTGCCACTCTTCAAAAAAAGTCCCCCCCCCCCCCAAAAAAAAATAAAATAAGAATAAACATGCATCAGCCTGTATGCGTTTAAAAATAGGGACAGAGTTGGGGAAACTGTGACGTTGCTGTTAGGGCTGGTGGTGGAGGGCCACAGGTGGGGGCGGAGGGTGGGTCATGACTCCTTTTTAAATTAGTGCTTGCTGGCCACTCTTAACCCCCCCCCCCCAAAAAAAAAACCCAAAAAAAACAAAAACCATGCAATAGTCTAATTGCATTTAAAAATGGGGAAGATGGGGGGAAACTGTGATGTTGCCATTAGGGCGGGTGGCGGAGGGCCAAAGGGGGGGGATGGAGGGTGGGCCATGCCGCCTCTCTCAATCAGTGGTTGCTGGCCCCTCTTCAACCCCCCCCCACCAAAAAAAAATAAAAAATAAAAAAAACAACAACATTATTCAGCCAAATTATATTAAAAAATACGGAAACATAAGGGGACAACTGTGACGTTGCCATTAGGGCGGGTGGTGGAGGGCCAAAGGGGGAGTGGAGGGTCGGCCATGCCTCCTTTTGAAATTTATGATCGCTGGCCACTCTTAAAAAAAAGCCCCCCCCCCTCAAAAAAAAAAAAAACATGCATTAGCTTAATTGCATTAAAAATTAGGGAAAGATGGGGGGAAACTGTGATGTTACCATTAGGGCGGGTGGCGAAGGGCCAAAGGGGGGGCTGGAGGGTGGGCCATGCCGCCTCTCTCAATGAGTGGTTGCTGGCCCCTCTTCAACCCCCCCCCCCCCCCCCCCAAAAAAAAAAACAGTCTTTAGCTTAATTGCATTAAAAAATGGGGAAAGATGGGGGAACCTGTGATGTTGCCATTAGGGCGGGTGGTGGAGGGCCACAGGTGGGGGCGGAGGGTGGGCCATGCCTCCTATCTCAATCAGTGGTTGCTGGCCCCTCTTCAACCCCCCCCCCCAAAAAAAAGAAAAAAAACAAAAAAACAGCCCCCCCTTCAACCCCCCCCCCCGTTCATCATTCATCAGCCAACCTGCAGTCAAAAATAGGGAATAATATGAGGTACACTGTGACGTTGCCAGGGGGGGGGCATGCCTTCTCTCCAAATTAGTGGTTGCCTGCCACTCTTCAAAAAAAGTCCCCCCCCCCCCCCCCAAAAAAAAATAAAATAAGAATAAACATGCATCAGCCTGTATGCGTTTAAAAATAGGGACAGAGTTGGGGAAACTGTGACGTTGCTGTTAGGGCTGGTGGTGGAGGGCCAAAGGGGGGGCTGGAGGGTGGGCCATGACTCCTTTTTAAATTAGTGCTTGCTGGCCCCTCTTTCTTTGTTTCTTGAACCCCCCCCCCTCCCCCCTCCCCCCCCCCAAAAAAAAACAGTCTTTAGCCTAATTACATTAAAAAATGGGGAAAGATGGGGGAAACTGTAACGTTGTCATTAGGGCGGGTGGCGGAGGGCCAAAAGGGGGGTGGGGGTGGAGGGGGGGTATGCCACCTCTCTTAATCAGTGGTTGCTGGCCCCTCTTCAAAAAAAGCCCCCCACCAAAAAAAACATTCTTTTGCCAAATTATATTCAAAAATAGGGAAAGATAGGGGGGGAACTGTGACGTTGCCATTAGGGCGGGTGGTGGAGGGCCCAAGGGGTGTGTGTGGGTGGAGGGTGGGCCATGCCTCCTATCTCAATCAGTGGTTGCTGGCCCCTCTTCAACCCCCCCCCCCCCCCCAGAAAAAAAACAGTCTTTAGCCTTATTGCATTAAAAAATGGGGAAAGATGGGGGAACCTGTGATGTTGCCATTAGGGCGGGTGGTGGAGGGCCACAGGTGGGGGCGGAGGGTGGGCCATGCCTCCTATCTCAATCAGTGGTTGCTGGCCCCTCTTCAACCCCCCCCCCAAAAAAAAGAAAAAAAACAAAAAAACAGCCCCCCCTTCAACCCCCCCCCCGTTCATCATTCATCAGCCAACCTGCAGTCAAAAATAGGGAATAATATGAGGTACACTGTGACGTTGCCAGGGGGGGGGCATGCCTTCTCTCCAAATTAGTGGTTGCCTGCCACTCTTCAAAAAAAGTCCCCCCCCCCCCCCCAAAAAAAAAAAAAATAAGAATAAACATGCATCAGCCTGTATGCGTTTAAAAATAGGGACAGAGTTGGGGAAACTGTGACGTTGCTGTTAGGGCTGGTGGTGGAGGGCCAAAGGGGGGGCTGGAGGGTGGGCCATGACTCCTTTTTAAATTAGTGCTTGCTGGCCCCTCTTTCTTTGTTTCTTGAGCCCACCCCCCCTCCCCCCCAAAAAAAAAAACAGTCTTTAGCCTAATTACATTAAAAAATGGGGAAAGATGGGGGAAACTGTAACGTTGTCATTAGGGCGGGTGGCGGAGGGCCAAAGGTGGGGGTGGAGGGTGGGCCATGACTCCTTTTTAAATTAGTGCTTGCTGGCCCCTCTTCAAAAAAATCCCCCCCCCCCTAAAAAAAGCATTCTTTTTTCAAAGTAAACTCAAAATTAGGGAAACATAGGGGGAAACTGTGACGTTGCCATTAGAGCGGGTGGTGGAGGGCCAAAGGGGGAGTGGAGGGGGGGCCATGACTCCTTTTTAAATTAGTGCTTGCTGGCCCCTCTTCAAAAAAAGCCCCCCTAAAAAAACATTCTTTTTCCAAAGTAAATTCAAAATTAGGGAAACATAGGGGGAAACTGTGACGTTGCCATTAGAGTGGGTGGTGGAGGGCCAAAGGGGGAGTGGAGGGGGGGTCATGACTCCTTTTTAAATTAGTGCTTGCTGGCCACTCTTAACCCCCCCCCCCCCCCCCCCCCCCCAAAAAATAAAAAAAAACCCAAAAAAACAAAAACCATGCAATAGTCTAATTGCATTTAAAAATGGGGAAGATGGGGGGAAACTGATGTTGCCATTAGGGCGGGTGGCGGAGGGCCAAAGGGGGGGGATGGAGGGTGGGCCATGCCGCCTCTCTCAATCAGTGGTTGCTGGCCCCTCTTCAACCCCCCCCACCAAAAAAAATAAAAAATAAAAAAACAACAACATTATTCAGCCAAATTATATTAAAAAATACGGAAACATAAGGGGACAACTGTGACGTTGCCATTAGGGTGGGTGGTGGAGGGCCAAAGGGGGAGTGGAGGGTCGGCCATGCCTCCTTTTGAAATTTATGATCGCTGGCCACTCTTAAAAAAAAGCCCCCCCCCCCAAAAAAAAAAAACATGCATTAGCTTTATTGCATTAAAAATTAGGGAAAGATGGGGGGAAACTGTGATGTTACCATTAGGGCGGGTGGCGGAGGGCCAAAGGGGGGGCTGGAGGGCTGGCCATGCCGCCTCTCTCAATGAGTGGTTGCTGGCCCCTCTTGAACCCGCCCCCCCCCAAGAAAAAAAAAAGAAAAAAAAACAGTCTTTAGCCTAATTACATTAAAAAATGGGGAAAGATGGGGGAAACTGTAACGTTGCCATTAGGGCGGGTGGCGGGGGGCCAAAGGTGGGGGTGGAGGGTGGGCCATGACTCCTTTTTAAATTAGTGGTTGCTGGCCCCTCTTCGAAAAAAAGCCCCCCCCCCAAAAAAAAAAAAAACAAACAAACATTTTTTTTCCAAAGTAAATTCAAAATTAGGGAAACATAGGGGGAAACTGTGACGTTGCCATTAGAGTGGGTGGTGGGGGGCCAAAGGGGGAGTGGAGGGGGGACCATGACTCCTTTTTAAATTAGTGCTTGCTGGCCCCTCTTCAAAAAAAGCCCCCCATCCCCCCCCTAAAAAAAACATTCTTTTTCCAAAGTAAATTCAAAATTAGGGAAACATAGGGGGAAACTGTGACGTTGCCATTAGAGCGGGTGGTGGAGGGCCAAAGGGGGAGTGGAGGGGGGGCCATGACTCCTTTTTAAATTAGTGCTTGCTGGCCACTCTTAACCCCCCCCCCCCCAAAAAAACAAACAAAAAAAAAACCATGCAATAGTCTAATTGCATTTAAAAATGGGGAAGATGGGGGGAAACTGATGTTGCCATTAGGGCGGGTGGCGGAGGGCCAAAGGGGGGGGATGGAGGGTGGGCCATGCCGCCTCTCTCAATCAGTGGTTGCTGGCCCCTCTTCAACCCCCCCCACCAAAAAAAATAAAAAATAAAAAAACAACAACATTATTCAGCCAAATTATATTAAAAAATACGGAAACATAAGGGGACAACTGTGACGTTGCCATTAGGGCGGGTGGTGGAGGGCCAAAGGGGGAGTGGAGGGTCGGCCATGACTCCTTTTGAAATTTATGATCGCTGGCCACTCTTAAAAAAAAGCCCCCCCCCCCCCCCCCCCCCCAAAAAAAAAAAAGACATGCATTAGCTTAATTGCATTAAAAATTAGGGAAAGATGGGGGGAAACTGTGATGTTACCATTAGGGCGGGTGGCGGAGGGCCAAAGGGGGGGCTGGAGGGTGGGCCATGCCGCCTCTCTCAATGAGTGGTTGCTGGCCCCTCTTGAACCCCCCCCCCCCCCCCCGAAAAAAAAAAAAAAAAAAACAGTCTTTAGCCTAATTACATTAAAAAATGGGGAAAGATGGGGGAAACTGTAACGTTGCCATTAGGGCGGGTGGCGGAGGGTCAAAGGTGGGGGTGGAGGGTGGGCCATGACTCCTTTTTAAATTATTGGTTGCTGGCCCCTCTTCAAAAAAAGCCCCCCCTAAAAAAAACATTTTTTTTCCAAAGTAAATTCAAAATTAGGGAAACATAGGGGGAAACTGTGACGTTGCCATTAGAGCGGGTGGTGGAGGGCCAAAGGGGGGGGATGGGGGGTGGGCCATGCCGCCTCTCTCAATCAGTGGTTGCTGCCCCCTCTTCAACCCCCCCCCACCAAAAAAAATAAAAAATAAAAAAACAACAACATTATTCAGCCAAATTATATTAAAAAATACGGAAACATAAGGGGACAACTGTGACATTGCCATTAGGGCGGGTGGTGGAGGGCCAAAGGGGGAGTGGAGGGTCGGCCATGCCTCCTTTTGAAATCAATGATCGCTGGCCACTCTTAAAAAAAAGCCCCCCCCCCAAAAAAAACAGTCTTTAGCCTAATTGCATTAAAAATTAGGGAAAGATGGGGGGAAACTGTGATGTTACCATTAGGGCGGGTGGCGGAGGGCCAAAGGGGGGGCTGGAGGGCTGGCCATGCCGCCTCTCTCAATGAGTGGTTGCTGGCCCCTCTTGAACCCGCCCCCCCCCCCCAAGAAAAAAAAAAGAAAAAAAAACAGTCTTTAGCCTAATTACATTAAAAAATGGGGAAAGATGGGGGAAACTGTAACGTTGCCATTAGGGCGGGTGGCGGGGGGCCAAAGGTGGGGGTGGAGGGTGGGCCATGACTCCTTTTTAAATTAGTGGTTGCTGGCCCCTCTTCGAAAAAAGCCCCCCCCCCCAAAAAAAAAAAAAACAACAAACATTTTTTTTCCAAAGTAAATTCAAAATTAGGGAAACATAGGGGGAAACTGTGACGTTGCCATTAGAGCGGGTGGTGGAGGGCCAAAGGGGGAGTGGAGGGGGGGCCATGACTCCTTTTTAAATTAGTGCTTGCTGGCCACTCTTAACCCCCCCCCCCAAAAAAAAAAAAACAAAAAAAAAAAAAACCATGCAATAGTCTAATTGCATTTAAAAATGGGGAAGATGGGGGGAAACTGATGTTGCCATTAGGGCGGGTGGCGGAGGGCCAAAGGGGGGGGATGGAGGGTGGGCCATGCCGCCTCTCTCAATCAGTGGTTGCTGGCCCCTCTTCAACCCCCCCCCACCAAAAAAAATAAAAAATAAAAAAACAACAACATTATTCAGCCAAATTATATTAAAAAATACGGAAACATAAGGGGACAACTGTGACGTTGCCATTAGGGCGGGTGGTGGAGGGCCAAAGGGGGAGTGGAGGGTCGGCCATGCCTCCTTTTGAAATCAATGATCGCTGGCCACTCTTAAAAAAAAGCCCCCCCCCCCCCCCCCCCCCAAAAAAAAAACAGTCTTTAGCCTAATTGCATTAAAATTTAGGGAAAGATGGGGGGAAACTATGATGTTACCATTAGGGCGGGTGGCGGAGGGCCAAAGGGGGGGGATGGAGGGTGGGCCATGACTCCTTTTATAAATTAGTGCTTGCTGGCACTTTCTTCAACCCCCCCTCCCCCCCTCCAAGAATAAATATTCTTTATCCTAACTGCATTCAAAATTAGGGACAGATATGAGGGAAACTGTGACGTTTCCATTAGGGCGGGCGGTGGAGGGCCAAAGGTGGGTGGGGGTGGAGTCGGGCCATGCCTCCTCTTTTAATTGCTGGTTGCTGCCCCTTCTCCAAAAAAAGCCTCCCCCCCCCAAAAAGAAATCTAAAATATTTGTTATTCTCATTGCATTAATGCATAAGTTGTAATTTTGGTAAAATTTTGTTATATCTGCAAAAACCACAAAATTTCTTGCTAAAAATGTTGATTATTCCTGCTTTTCAAAAACATTTCATCATGACTGAGGCAATTATGCTGTGGGGTTAGTGATAGAGAGACACTTTAAAAAAAAGTAGGGACAGATTTGGGGAAACTGTGACATTGTCATTGGGGCAGGTGATGAAGGGCCAAAGGGGGTGGGGGTGGAGGGTGGGCCATGCCACCTCTCAAATTTTAATCTATCTAAAAACACCAACTTTTTTGCCAAAAATCTAATCATTTCTGCATCCTAAATTGCACGTTCTCTCTAAAACCTTTGGGGAAAGCAGTGTGGATTTACAGCTAGAAGAATCTGGTGCACAGGGAAACAGGGCTTCAGAACGAAAATGTGAAGGAAAAAAGAGAAACCTTAAAAAGAGAAACCTTAAAAACGACTGTTCTGAGCTTTCATTTCGGGGACACGATGAAAGCCCTGGATCCAGCAACAGAGAAAACTACTTGGAGATCCTTTCTCTCATTGCTAAGAAGCAACACAGATTTGCATTACCACCTATCCACTAAAGTGACTTTAGGTAAAATAAAAAACAACCTGATCAGTGCAATTGCTGAAGTTATAGAAAAAGAAAATAAAAATGAAGTTGTGATGGTGGATGAGACAACAGATGTGAGTTACACTTTACAGCTGTGAGGGTGAGTGAAAATACCATGATAGATAATGTTCCAAATTCATGTGCCTATTTTAGCGGTTTCCTGGATGTACTTACATAGAGAGATTTGTTCACTGTTTGTTTTTTTCAGTTTATCTAGAGGCATTTGTCGTGGCTAAAGGAATTTTCAATGCAAAGCTCAGGTGGGTAATGCACAGCCCGCCACTGTTAATTGTATTGGGTAAAATAATCATGCATGCAAGTGTTTGTGTCTAAGTCTGTTTTGCAGGAAGCTGAAGGTGAAATCCATGAAAAGAGAAACCACTTCCCAACAACAGCATGAGAACTATGTGTTAACTGTGGTGCTCCTGACCCTCTACCAGTCTTTCCATTTAGAGCCTGCTCATATACTGCATAACAGTTTGGTTCAGCAGCTGCGCGGTCGCGGGTAAGGAGAGACTGCAGAAAGTGGTAGAGGCGGCTCAGATGATCATTAGGTGCCCTCTCCCCACCCTGACTGACATCTACTCCGCACACTGCATCACCAGGGCCCAGAACATCATCAAGGACAGTTCACACCCCAGCTCAGACCTGTTTGACCTGCTGCCCTCTGGCTACAGGGGCATCAGAACAAAACGAACAGACTCAAAAACTGCTTCTTTCCCAAGGCAATAACCACGCTCAATTCCAAAATGCACAGATAAAATCCGCAATAGCACGTTCATATGTACATGCTTATATATATGTGTATATGTATACAGTACATGTTGTACATACTGATTTATTTAATATTATATTTCATTGGACACTGACAATAAAGCCAATCTAATCTAATCTAATCTAACTGTGTCAGGACAGGAACCGAAGTCCGCTCTGTGTGCAAGATTTTGGAGTTCCGAGAGACAATGCACCTGACTCCACCAGCTGGGACCAATTCACCTCATCACCTGCTTCAGCTCTTAAGGAGACTCAGCCCCAGTAACCAACGCCAGTTCGTTGCCCCTTATGGTGACTAAACCTGGTTTCAGTTTAAGTTCATGTTTGTGTTCAAGTCTTGCCTTGACTCTAACTGATCTCTCCCTGCCTCAGGATTCCAGCCTTCAAGTGTCTCCAGTGTGGAAGTCAGTCCGAGCCCTTCAGAAGTTCTGTGAAACTTTAAGCTCAGTAAAGCCGTGCTACTACCTCCAGCCACGCCACAAGCCGCTGTCCTCACCAGCTTCTTACCAAGCCATCACCATCTTTCCTGGAAAGAAAATAAAAACTCTTACTTACCTCTCACCTACCTGCTTCCTAATTCTGGGTTTCAGCATCTGGGTCTGTCTATTCTACAAGTCATGACAATTTTGGTCCTTTGCCTTAATGATGTTGTTCTGATGTTGCAGGTTGTTTTAACCCAACATCATATCTGCCTAAAAACATCAACTTTCTTTGTGAAAAGTGTGATTATTGCTGCTTTTCAAAAACATTCAAATATGACTGAGACAATTGTGCTATGAGGCTAACGAACTGTTAATGATCTTGAGAAGAGTAATTTTTTAAAAAAGCAGGGACAGATATGGGGGGAAAATCCATCTTAGCTCCTCCCAGACGCGGCTGGGGCATCAAGCTTATGAACACATTTTTGGACAGGTGTTGAGCTACAGCAATGGAAAAGTATGATCAGTACATTTCCAGGAGAAGTGATGAAGAATGGTGTTTTGAATGGTGTTTGGCCATCAAAAATGCTGGGTTTTTGCTCAAACTGCAAATTTGTCGTTAGGTGAAGGACAGGCGGGTGACGCCGGGACCCCCATAGATTCTCAACAGCTCCTCTTAAATTAATTACTGTTTGTTTTCCGACCACACTTCAAGGTCTCTTTTTCCTTCTTCTGACTTTGACTGTTAAAATATTTTAAAAGTGCAATCTATTGACAAGACAATAAATCGTAATCGTATGAATATGCATTCCTGTTACGTTCCTAGTTGGAAATGTAACTTTACGTAAAAGTGAATTAGCAACTCCTTACAGTCACTTAGCAACCCCTAAGCTACTACAGAGAAAAAATCCTGGAGCCGCCCTTGTAAATAACTGCAGCTTCCTTAAAAATAAATATCTGGCCTTGTATTAATGATGGATCCTTGGTCTGTACAAACAGTAAAGAGAAATGAAATCCCAGCAGAACTCAAAGCTGAGTTCTGTTCTGATGCTGTTGTCTCTGCAGCTCTGCAAGATACAATGACACTCCAAGCTATCGTACGTGAAAACCCACAAAAGTGAAGATGAAAAACATACGGCAGCGGCCTCTTCATCGGAGTTTGATCTTCAAGTGATTTCCTTACTCTGAAAACTGAGTCATCCAAGAAAATGAAACCAAACATTGCGTTTCTGATCAAAGGGGAAATTGAATTTCCCTGAACGCTTGGGCGGCTGGACACGAGGGGAAGCAGCTGAGCTGGGAGTTCAGAAAACATTTCAGAGCTCATGATGGAAATGTCCCAAAAATGTGAGCCAGGTGTCAGAATTTTTGAGGAGCAACTCAAAGAAAATAGTCTGCTGTTGGTTTTCCTTGCATTTCTGCGACCACCTAACTGTGGTTTCCTCTGTCAGGCTAAGTTCCATTAAGATGCTGTTTAACTAATAAAACAACTAATTCAGCATCGTATTAGCACGCAAATCTTTCAAGTCAGGCTCAGCCAGGCTGAATGCAAACTTTGTATTCCTGACACACGCGGTAAACACTGAATTGGGCTTCTTTTTAACTGAGCCATCAATGCCCACACTGTTGACAGAAGAGGAACAAGCAGGGGGATGAGTCTGACTCCTGAAATGTGTACGGATACTGAGCAGATCCGCCAAACATCCAGTCTACCCTAGAGGAGATATGAAAAACTCAAAAAGATGAATCATTCATGGTAATAGCGCAACAACCTGCAGTCTCAGACAACAATGCAAATGTTCATCAGGTTTTCCGACAGTGTCCCTTGTCTTCAAACTGTTATGAAATATTTAGAAAAAAAACACTCTGAGTTGTCATTCATGCACAAAATATGAATTTTTCTTCTGAAAGACTTTATAAAATCCTCTGGAAATGTTTATTTGTCATCTTTCTGGGGTAAAAATGAGACCTCTTCAGGTTTGTTACATGAACTCACTCCAAAATTAACGTGTAGAGCTAAAAGAATCCATAAAAAGGATTTAGAGTTTTCATTTCTTTAAAACTTTAGCTACAAAAAGCATCGAAAAAGAAGGAGGTTGGCACTATTTGTCTTCTTTGATGCAGACTCTCATCATCTGTGCATCATCTGTGCCTGATGTTTGATCAGGCCCCTCACTATCTGTTTCTGCATTGATTACTGCAGTGATTTTTCCTCTACTCAGACTTGAGATGCATTTAGCTTACAGAAAACTCCGCACAGCATTGCTGGTGGCTGGATGGTCTCCCTGACACGAAAAGTTTTGTATGTTGTGCGGGTTATCAAAAGATCCCAAGTGGTCAGAAGAGAGAGAAAAAAAAAAGGCGAAAGGAAATGCTGAAAGATTCATAGGACCTTCGCTCAACAGGCGTTTCCATGGCAACACAACATTCTCTGGCTTAAAGGACCAAAGGCCTGAATGTAGACGGCGTTTCGCCGCTTCAAAGACACTTTGATTTCTGGGTACACAGAGAAACGCGAGTACACAAACACACACAGTTGTAGTGTTTCCCCCTGATTGTTTGTGTGTATTGTTACAAAATGTCTGAGCACTTTTATCTGCTGTAATCTCGTGTCTTCTTTGTAATAAGAGATGAGTCAGTTTCCAACAACTAAAGGCAATCTTTTTTCATGAGAAATCAGCAAAGAATTTAAACTGTTTTTTTTTTTTTTTTTACCAAAGCACTTCTGCATAAATGTAATTAGTTTGATATGAGCAACCCAGGGCAAATATGGGAATAAATCATCCTCAAATTTATCTTTAATTGCACACTTGAGCGATAACAGTGCTGGAGCTTTTCTAAAATATGATAATTATGTTTGGGTTTTTTTTTTTGTGAGCGGAAATATGGATTTGTTTCATTCAATTTCCCCTCCAAAGATTAAAACGAAACTATTTAATTTTCTATCAAATCTCCGCTTGCTATTCGAAACCTGAATTGCCCGCCCACGTAGTTAAGGTTCTCTCGATTCATAAATAAATCATCTTCCGAGATGAAATGATTTAATTCCCGGGCAGGATTATTTTTTTATTTTTGTTCTTTCTTTACTTGCAGCGTCTCATCACCTCCGGCTAAGATCTGGGTGAGGTCGCTTGCCTCTGTTTCTGACACAGACGAGAGAAGAGCAGCAGCTGCTACAATGTAGTACTTAATGTCTAATGAGATGATTGAAGATTATGACATCCAGATTGCATGACAGTCAAATGAGTTGCAAGCTCCTCACTCTTTATACTGATATTTTACATGTTTTTTTTTTCATATTTTTAATCTTTAAAAGTATCTGGTATTTATCTCTAAGACACACTGGTTAAATTTTTGGCTGAAGATGTCAATTTTAAGTCAGTGAATCCAATTGTTCAAAATATACCAATATCGACCATGAGTCGTATTTTCAAACCACAAATTATGATATGAATAGAATCTGAGTCCAAATGAATCGTTTCACCCTTACAAAGATGGGTAATGACATTGTGAGTTAGCCTCCTGATGGCTGAAATTCCTGCTTCTGCTCAAACATCTGTCAGGAGGTTGCTTCATGCAGATAGCAGTGGGCAAGGTCAGCATGCAGCGAGCCAACCTCACTGCAAGCACAGGAAGCAACTCTGTCATTTGTTCAATTCTTCACTTCACCATCACAGAAAAACACCACTCACGCTGCATCACACAGACTCAAATCTATTTTTTATTTTTTTTTTGCATCGCTGAGTTTTGTCTGAAGGTTTTTTTTTTTTTAATTTCTCAGCAAGGCGCAACAGACCACTGCTCTTATCAAAGCAACTCTTTGGTGTCTGATGAACGGCTCTGTTTTCCTCTCTGCACATCTACCTTTATTTCTCACTGGAGAGATTAAGAGATTACAGAACTATCTTTCTATCTGTGCGCGTGGGTGGATTTACTCATGGTCGACCTGCATGCAAGTGTGATATTTCGAATAACTTTAGACGTGGTTATATTTAAATCTGCAGACAAGGGAAGTGTTGCATTGCATACTCTTCAGACTGGTTGAAAAATAAAAGCATTGCATGTCTAATGTCATATTCTATATCTGATTTTGTGAGCCTTTTGACAAGACAGCTTGAATTTGTAAGACTGCAGTGTTCTATTTAAAACCCACTTTATCAGACTGTTGACTGTGTTGGTCCAACACGACTTCTTACAAAAAAATGCCCAAAAAAGTCTCAAGGACAGAATTCTTTTCAGACCTATTTGTATCTCTTGTGTGAGTGAGTTCATGTTTGATAGAAGGCAATTCTTAAAGGAATTTAAGAAAAATTTGGGCTCACACTGCCCCCTGCTGTTATCTTTAAATTATTGCAGCCTTTCACAAATCTTACACCTAAGGTTTTTACTATTTGAAAATCTAGGAAATCTGAACTGAATAATCTTTTGGTTATTTTAAGTCAAGGCTACTCTTTTATTTACTATACATGTAACTTTTCTTTTCTCATTTTTAATATCTAAGTGTTGTTTACGATCAATTTCACAACAACTTTATTAAAAAAAAGGATTAGAAAATGTTTCGTTTGTCAAGTCAGGTCATTGATTTTCCAAACATCCCACATGCAGTAAATCAAGTGATACAAAAGATGCTCACTGTGAACACACACTAAGCCTTGATACAACTTTAACTTAAAATTTAGAAGTCCAGTGCTTGCAGTTTCAGTTTTCTTCTCATTTTGACAGCAGCACATACAAGTTCCTTTCAAAATAAAATATGAATGTTCTGCTTCTGCACATTTGCTTGAATTAAAAATGCAAGACAGTCAAGTCAAATCTATGAACTTGACTTCAGAAACTCATTTTTACAGCAGCTGTTTCTAGGAATACAGAAATAAAATTGCATGCTCTACATACTATCACATGACTTTTCTAAGAATATAAAACCAGTGTAACAATGAAATGTGCAAAAAAATGTAGAAGTGCTGCAAGAGTTGAAGCCCTCAGTCCCAATAATCATTGTCAGTTGCTGCAGCAGCCTTGAAGTTCCTCAAGCAAACAAAGAAAACATCAATTTGTATTTTTTGCTTTGAACAGACATGAAACTTCAGGAATTTTACTGCACAAAGGATGTTTTCTTTTGAAAAGTTAATTAGCAGTTGTTAATTTAAAGTCTTGCATCCGATTTCAAAGCTGCTTCAAACCTGTTCACTTACAAACTTACACACATATTCATGGTTATCTGGTCAGCAACTATTATGATCTAAAGAAACACTTTCTTAATGTCATAGTTATTAAATAAAATTCTGTATTTAAAGGAAATGTGATCAATTTCACAATTGTTTTTGTCTTTATTATTTTTAATTTATAAAAAACAATGTGATCACTACCTTTGTTCTTTACCCTATTCCCCATCCCTCCACCCTCTATGATTCATCTTTTAGCGCCCCTCCACACAGCAGTTGCCTCCCTCCCCTGTCTTCTGATCGCTGCTCCAATTAATGCCCAGCATGTTTGCTCACTGGTGGAGCTGGTGTAAGTGCTGCAGACACTTTGTATTACAGTGGGTCCATCACATGCATGGCTAAGCTGGGTGACGGCGGCCTGCCTTTGCCAATAGCTTGTTGATGCAAAGGCCACAGAGCTTAAGCAGCCCACAACAGGAAGTCCTGTTGGTGCCAGTTAAAGGTGGTATTTAGAGCTGAAACTAACAGCTTGGCTGCACAGGGAAGTGGCTTTCTAGAAAGCACAAGATTCACACACACTTGTATGAATCCTATTTATTTTTGTGGTTTTTTTTTAAGGAAAAGGATAAGAAAAACGGTTAACAAGTTAACAAGTTGCATTATGGTGTAAAACATTGTAGACTCTCATAATCAAGCTCTGAAATTAACAGACTTTGTAAAAAAAAATGTGACTGTAAATCTCAAAAATATTTTTTTCACTTATTAAATTTAATTTCATCAATAAAATCACTTTGCTTATTTTCTCTAAATTTTGTTTGCTCATCTTTGGACTGAAATTGGATTAACCTATTTATTTTTGCAAGGTTACAACATGATTGTGGGAGGATGACGCTTCAGAACATTTTTAGGACTTAGCCTCATAGGATTTTTGGATGACTAACAAAGGAATCCATTTTTTTACATTTGGGCTGCACCAGGCAAAATGGAAAGAATGCAAAATTAAAGTTTTGTCATTTTCCTTTTTTTTTACAAGCTGTTTTCCAGTTTTCTGTTTATCCCAGTTTGTCTCCCGGAAACTTTCATAACAACAAGGCTGATTTGAGAACAAGATCACTGTGCAAATTTGCCATAAAGTTCAGAGAAAACAAAAAATTTAAGAGCAGCAAGGAAATGATTTGGTTTCAACTGTGTGGAGCTGTGCTTTTATTGCAGCGAGCCTCGTCTTTGAGGCTGTAAAACAAAGAATTGCACGCAGTTATGCTGAAAGGTTTATTGGATGGTACAGATCAAAGCAGGAAAATTAATTACAACTTAATTGGCAAAGCAAAACATAAACGTGAACCCAAACTAGATCTCCACTCAACATGGAGACAAAACTGAACTAAGAAAACCTATGATGAGGAGTGAAAGATAACACTAAGGAGTAAAATATATCATTTTCAATTTGAAGGACTGAACAGAGCACAAACTAGAAGAATCTAATAAGAACCAAACCCAAAGAATATCCTGGGAAAATGGAATGAGACTGTAGGAACGACTAGAAAAAAACATACTGAAACCATTTTCATCCTTTAGATCTCATGGTGGAAGTCGTGACTGTAGCAGAGACAGGAATTCAGCACCACGAAGTGTTAAAAAAAACTTTTTAGAAGCCTCTGAGTTGTAGGGAGGACTGTTGGCACAGAGTTAGCCCTCGCCCACTTCCTGACATCCTTCTGTTTAAGCGTTCTCCTGCTAGTCTACAGCCCCCCCCCCTCAACCCCAACATAAACATAGCTGTGTAACATAAATGGCGACCAACATCAGAGTTATTAAGCCTTGCAGGTTCGAGCCAGATACCAGCCCTGACGAGGAAAACAAGGATGTACGCAAATCTAGTCGTCTACAAGTCGATGCATCAGAATGGAGCGGAGCAGGGAGCCTGTGCCACTGCTTCAAGATTTTCCAATGGCATTTTTACGTCTGCTCCTGACTCACAATGTTTCAAATAAAGAAATACTCAAATGTAATTCTAAGCATAATTTTCTTTATAAATATCCTTATTTAAAAGGAAAATGGCAGAAGAGCAAGTGGGGGGCAAAGCTTTTTAGTGTGGGCGAGGCTACTCTCCTTACAGATTAAATAATATATTAAACCTTATGGATGGTTGAAACAAGAGAAATTCAATCAATCCATTATGAGAAATCAGTGCTCAACAGATGTGAAACATTAAGCACAGATTCTCCTGATGAGCTTTAATCCTGTGTTGCATCTCCAATGTTACTGGTTTGTTTGTTTCCATCTTTTGTGCTGCTCTACACAAGTGGTTTTTGAGATTCCATCAGCCTGGATTAGAGGCAAAGGTTAGCCGATCTGCATAATTTCCCATTACTTTACAAATGGAAAGTGATTGGATTCGGCAAGGAAAACGAGTGAAATGACACGATTTCATCTTTCCCATACTACTAACCAAATGATTCATCAAAAAGCAGCGGTGTGAATGTTATCAGGATGGAAATGCACACGTGTTTGTATTTTTCTCTGCGTGTGCACTGCATGTGAATAAGAGGGCAGCCCAAGCTCTGCAAAACCAGTTATCATTTTGTTCAAAACATGACACATCGCGCCATCGTTCTCCACAGCGCGCTGCATCTTTCAAGTATTTTTTGGATTATCTTAAGCAGCTTTTGTTCATATTTCCTAAAAAAATATGTAAGTGTACAGTGTGTACATCTAAAATATGGAGTTAAGAGACTTTTATTTCTCTGTGATTCAGAGCATAAAGCATTTCGGCTCAGTGATGATGAATGGGAATTTTCATGAAAAAAAATTGTTGATCTAAAATGCACAAATACCTGTTTGTTTGAGAAACTAAAGCCTTTATCTAAATTGGGCCCCTGAGAAGAATAGAAGGAGAAAAGTAACACTAAAAGAGGATTTTTAGTTTCTTATGCCAAATAAAAACAAACAAATAAACAAGAAACAAAACATCCTCAAAGTTTTCAACAGATAAAGTTTGTCTTATTTTGAAATTATGGGGCAAAGTCAGCAGCAGTGCAGGAGCAGGACCTCTGCAGGAGGTAAAACTCAAACACAGTGTACATATACACACACAAACCAAGTAGAAAGATCCAGGGGTCGTGACACTTTCATGTAGTTTTTATCTTAGTACTTTCTACACTTGGTAGAGATTCATTTGTCATGAAATTAATCATGTCCTGACTCATGAAAAAATGGATGGTGTGTGTTAATGGCTTCTTGATGCAAGGTAGCAATATTTCACCATGCAGTGCTAACTATGTGTGTTTTCTTGCACACATAGGCTTCAAAAACACTTAAAAACAGGCATGTCCAAAGTCCGGCTTGTGGACCAAATGCGACCGGCGTTTAAACTTTAACCGGCCTGCAGGCTCATGACATCAGATCAATAATATGTGAAGCCCAGCACTTTCTAACAACTGTAATTTCTTGACTATGATTGACTGAATTAAGTTATAAGTCATTGTTAACCTTTGGCAACAATCTGTGGCTACTTGACCTTCAGAGCTTTTGGGAAATGAGAAGAACAGATTTATGTGTTTCTTTGTTTAAATCCATAATAGTTTGTACTTCTGAAAATAACAACTTTTTGTGTTTAGAAGTTTACTGTGAGCATTAAATATCAATATTATACTATTCACAAAAGTTGACAAAAGTTTTTTTTTCAGACAGATTTTTCCTTTATTTTACTTCTGGTCTACAAATCACAAGTTCACATTAATTTTAGTAAAAACGTATCCAAATGTATTTCTGTTCTGTTGAATAAAAATAATCCCTTTACAAAAAATAAATAATAAGATGTGATGCTAAGATAAGATAAGATAAGATAAGATAAGATAAGATAAGATAAGATAAGATAAGATAAGATAAGATAAGAATTTTATTCATGCATCTTATTCTTAATCATTATGCAGTGCACAACAAAATCATTTTCCATAATAATAATAATAATAATAAAATAATAATAATAGTTCATTTGCATTTAATGTTTTTATAGGGGTTGAAAGAATGAATGGTTGGCCTTCACACAGTTTATCTCACCAAATCTGGCCCTCTGCAAAAAGTTTGGACACTCCTGCTCTAAAAGAACCTCAAGCAGTGACACTGACACTGAGTGTTTGAATCTGGTACTGCAGAGCGGAGTAGTGGACTGCCATTTATTGGGAATTGAACCTTCATCAGCCATAATTTACATTGATTTATCAATCTATGTAACATTAAACAGAGAAAAATGTCATAGTGTTTTAATCTGCAACAACATGGCTCTTGAGTTTTTCTTGTATATTCTTCTTCTGAAGAGGACAAAAATGGATATTTTTTGTGTTTTGCAATATCAGAATAAGAATTCTTTTATTGTCAGCTTTTACACTGACTTACGAAATTTGTTCCAGTACAAACCGAACAAGATCAGACATACAACAATACACACATAAAGTGCAGAGTTGACTGAGGCGCAGCAGTGAAACGCATGTGCTTTAAACCAAGTCGTGTCACTGCTGGCCTTGAGAAATTAGAATCTAGGCAATGGAATACCTTGAAGATAAACTGTTTTTACTATCAAATGAAATGTATAACTTTGTAGAACTGTGTGCACATAGTTTGTTGATGTAAAGTTTTATGTTAAATGTTTCATAAATGTTGCTGTCATGCAAATATATATATATATATATATATATATATATATATATATATATATATATATATATATATATATATATATATATATATATATATGTTTCTTTACACTTTTGGAAAGTCCTTTACAAAAAAATTACTTACAAAAAGCACTTTCATTCTAATTTCTTCACATTCCTTCAGCTCACACAACTAAACTAAATTAAGTGGTTTGAAACGCACAGCAAATGATGGAACACGTGGTCGATACTGTCCAAATGTGTCACGGCTAAAGGCAGGTGTCAAAAAGTATTATAGCTGGAGGAAATGATTCCCCTTCTCAATTCTACGTCAGGGTTTTAGTGATAATGGATTAACAGCATGACTTAATCAATACAGAAAAAAAAGTAAAAAAAAAATCACTTGCTTTTTATAAATATCCTACTATGGGAACACCATAAATGGAAACGGGAAAATAAATCAATTTAAAATAACGTACTTTAGCTTTATTATGAAGGAGACAAAACCAAATTATCAAGCAATTATGTATCAGCATCATGTTTTCCGCTTCCAGTCTTTATACTACTAGCTTTTATTGTTTGCACAAATCTATAACAAAAACTCAACCAAAAGTAAAGTTGAATATACTTTTACTGTGTTAACAATTGTTTAGAACCGCTGTTCTTTTCCAGATTGAAAGAATCTTTGGCAAACAGAAAGTGATGAATACAGGTTGTGTGGTGAATAAACTAACGCAATAAGGGCTTTTAGTAACGTTGCTACTACTGATGGTCACATTTGGTCCAGGAGCACCATGGAAAAAATCCTTTGTAAACACTGGGGGGCGCTCACACCTCTTTCCATAAGATAATAAGGAGGAGGATCTTTCAAAATTGTGGGTAGTAAGACAAAAAAATTCCCATCGACGGGCATCCAAGCACTAAATACTTCAAACTACGCAACCTTTTCAACGAGAGGCTTTTCTTTGAGGGTTAAACTGCTACTAATGAGGCCAGGCCTGATATGAATTTAGAGCTCCACACAGCTGTCATCTGACGCATCGCACAGCTCTCTTCTCTCTCCTGGCACAATAAAGCATGAGAGAACAGATTAACTGAATATGGATGGATGCGTCGCCCTGCAAATGGGCACAGCGCTGAGGCACATCCTGGGAGAACAGGTGGGGGAACTGGATAGGAAAAGGTAAAAGCAATAACTGCAAGCCAGATGCAGCATTCGCAGACCCCTGAGAAACTGGATCTCATCCAGGAAGTTGTGACGGAACACTGGGATAGGAGTTCTGGGAGTCACAGAGGACAGGACTTTGGTCTACCGCTTGTCTCAACAAAAGCTGTGTTGAGGTGAAGTGATGTGTAATGCTTTTTTGTAGCTGCAGCAGCTCCTACCTCCCAATCCTTCCTTCTACAAACTCTGCAGGTCTTTTTAGATATCTGGCACTTAATTTTTTCGCATAAGCAATCACTCTTATCGGCCATCACCTGCCATTTGCTTTCCCGAGGCTGACATTTGATTAATTGACTTAAAGATTTACCACTAAATGTCAAACACGGCAGAGTCGTGGGAACATGGAGCGGAAGTTATTGGCTTTTGTGTGAGTATAAATCTGTGTAATCATGGTGAACCATACCCTGTTTGGTTTGTAGATAGTGATTTTAGTGATTTTAATTTTGTATCGAAGTGCATAAAATCCCATCCAATTCGAACACATGTAATTGACACACATCTGTGTCAATGGTGATAACAGTATTAATCTGTTCTTTTAGGTTGGGGCTGGTTGTGTTATGCCAGCATCTGACAGACAGATATGTATGTTAATAGCTTCATGCCTATAAGGAATAATTACAGGCGGTCAAAGTGAGGTCAAGGTTTAACGAAGTGGGCTTAGTGATGAAGCTTGATTAACTAAGCATCAGTTAAAAGTCAGTTGTTGGTTAGTGAAATAGGAAAATTTGTTCAATAGTTCTGTTGATATCAAAACTAATTGTTTACGTGCTACAAATCCATTTAGTCAAAATCCTAGTTTGACTAAATTATTAGCATCAAAATTCAAGTTTGAAAGACTAAAACTGGTACCATGTTTCAGTTTAAGACAACCATCATGGTTTCTTTGTTCCCTGCCTGTAGAAAATAGACAAAATGCATTCATGAAAGGGGACATTTATTCAAAGAAAGGTTCAGTGCAGATGACGTACAACAGCAGATCTATTTCAGTTCTTTGAAAAAAGAAAATCTGGGATATAATATCCAACCTTATCAGCGTCCAAAGGGCTTTTGGGACACTGCCACCATAGAGTCAAACTTGGCAGCTCGACATTAGCAAGCACTGATATAAATGGCGTATACTTGTATAGCGCTTTTCTACCTTCCTTGAAGGCCCAAAGCACTTTACAGTCACAGTCTCATTTACACACACACACACACGCACACACACAGCTGCTGAATACTGGTGCCAACCTTTCACCAGAGACAAGGCGGGGTACAGTGTCTTCCCCAGGGACACTTCCACATATGGGCGGGCAAGGTGGGAATCGAGCTGCAATCTTCCGATCAGTGGTTCACTGCCCTACCACTGCACTACAACCGCCCGTGACATGGCCATTTGTATTATTGTAAAGCAGATGACAGTGTTTCCATGCCCAGTGGTCTCCCCTCACCTGTGCAGCAGCGTTGCACATTCTGAATGACTGGCATCGGTTCATGCAGGTTAGCATCATGCTGTCTCATGTACGACGTTCTAAATTGAGCTCAAGATACGTGATGCATGGCACAGTGCATTTGGGCAATCAGTGTATTCAATGCTTGAGTGATTTGACCTCCAGAGTTTGTTGGTGTTGCAGTGTGATCACGTTGATCCTTGCTCTGGCTTGCATGAGTAAACTGAGCTGCAGCCAGCTTGAAGAGCTGTACATCTACAGTTCTGTGGACTCTGGAGTGGTATGGATTTGGTCTGAACTCTAATCGAGACATGATCAACTTTCCAAATTATAATCCTCCACAAGACCACATTTTATTTCCTAATTTTTGGGAAATAGGAAAAAAATAGGTAGTGCTTCTTAGTTTTATGGACCGTGTAAAATCCACTAAGAACATTGTGGAGTGTAAAATAGTGGCATTCATCTCTAAGCCCAGATCTGCAATATAAATTGAGGCCAGCAGGGAGTCAGGAGGGGCAAGCAACAAAACAAGTAAGTAGGTTTATTTATTTATATAAAACAAAACAACCTAGAGCAAGTATTATGCTATCTTAACATTGGACTCTTTTTTGTTGCTTGATCAGGCAAGTAATCATTTCCAATAAAAAGGCTATATCAATGCATGTATTTGAACAGTTTGGACTTCCGTGTTCAAAACTCTAGCCTAAAGCAAGATTTGCGAGATTTGGTACTGAACGCATAGTGCTTATGGCTTTATCCACTTCTCCTTTCCATGTTCCGTTAACCTGAAAAATGTGTTTTTTTTTTTTCACAGTCACAGACCAATAAGTGTGTTATGCTAAGAAAACTTCAATATGTAGAGTCTTAAGAGACTGGGGATGAAATTACCTCGCAATTAGAAGATTACGAGCATTTTTGCACCTCATCCTGAATTGTCTCATTATGTAGACAGTATTCTATTAGGGATTATAGATGAAACACAATATAATGAATTAGAAGACACAACATTTTAATGAAGGATAATCTCTCTGACCTTAGGTAGCTATTTTCTGACAGAATGCACATCTTGCAAGCATTGCCAGTAGCCAAAAAGCAAAGAGCCTCAAAGCCTAGAGCTGGCTAAACATGACCATTTATATTGACTGGGTCGAAATGTGAGACACTGGCCTTGTGCCGCAGGGAAAGGATGGAGCAGTTTTACTTTTCAAAGCAGAGTGGAGAGCACTTTGTAAATAAATTACCTTAATGATTAAGCCAATGGAGCCGTAATTGCCAGCAGGCAGGCCGGAGAAAGTAACTTTTCTTTATTACAGAGAGCAGTTTCACATAGGATCTCCTGGAACTCTTATGAAATTACAGTAATTATGCTATCAAACTCATAAGAACGTACTTTACTGTATGATTACCTTTTCACTCTAGGGTTCAAAGGTCAATGAGTACTATCATTAAAGTAGTATGTTTTGAAAATAAATATGAGAAGTACAAAAAAAAATATTCTAAATCATCCAATTTCCACAATAGCCAAATCTTAAAGTAAGGGAAAGAAAAGCATGGAAATATGGAATTGAGAGGGCTGCATGGTGGTCTGGACTCATAGTGAGAAGTCCTTGGTTCAAATCCTGAGTGGGTCCTGTCTGTGTGTAGTTTGTCTGTTTTTCCTGTGCATGGGTGTTTGTTCTCCAGTGACTGATGCTTCTTCCTGTAGTCCAAAAACATGCATTACATGTTAATTTATGACTGGCATCGGTTCATGGGGTGGGGGTGGGAGGCTCCTTTACCCTAAAATAGTTAGGATAGGCTCCAGCAACCCCCATGTCAACCCTGTGTTTTCAATCCAAAATGCTACTGTTTGAGATCCAGTTCTTCTCAGTGTTGATGCAAATATCTAAATTATTTATTTATGTATTACTTGATTGCATGTTCTGTTCATTTACTGTTAATAACATGACATTTAATTTAAAGGTACAAAGCCATGGAAATGGAAAGCATGTTACTGCATGTTATTGATGTACACTGTTTTTTAAATTCATGTTTGCATAAAGTTAGTGACATAAACTATTAATTAAACTTCTGTCATTTCAGCTTTTACTTCATTGGTTATGGATCAATTTTACAGATCATTAGTCAACAGAGAAGTTGGAGTTATATGTGAAATGGCCTGTCTGATGCAGGACCACACAAGCCCACACTCACATGCACACCTAGGGACAATTTAGATTCACCAATTAACCTATGAAGCATGTTTCTGGACTGTGGGAGAAAGCTGGAGTACCCAGAGAAAACCCACACATGCACCAGGAGAACGTGCAAATTCTACAAGGAAAGGTCCCAGCTGGAATTTGAAAACCAAGCTAAAAGCGTTAAGCACTACACCCTCATGCATCCCTCCTTACATAATCAATTTCCATAAAATCTAAACAATTTGAAGCTTGGGCCAGACTATAAAAAATGCAAGACCAAATGCTCCAAAACAAGGCCTGTGCCACAGAAGCAAGTGGTGGAAACCATCTGCTATAAACAGAACTGTTGAACCATAATTGGGGTAGGACTTGTGGTCATTATTTTTTTTGGCAAAAGAAAGTAACATTCAAGTTATGTCCAAGGATATCAGGCCAGTTTGGAGAAAACAAATGCACAATCCTAAAAAATATGACTATTTACAGATTTTTGTCAATTCTGCCTTGTTTTGACTCTGTGATCATCAATGTATTCACTAAATCTCTGAATGTCGTACAGGAGTGCAGAGAATAGTTAAGGCTGGTAAAAACACATCCTCATGTTTACATCCAGGTAACTTTTCCCTGGCGTTGTAATGATGTAATCAATGCTACTCAGTTCACCTGTCTGAGGTGTAAATGCATTTTTTGTGAGGTGAGGAGAGCAAGAGTTTTTTTCTCTGATGGCTCATTCTTCCGCGCATGTCCTATTCTCCTAAATTGGTTTCCCAAATTGCCTCTCAATTTTAATTTGTGCCTTCCATTAGTTATACCTGCTCCCCTTCAGCTCTTTTTTGAATTGCTGGTAGCACTGTTACCATACAGATCAATAGTGGAGAGTCAGTAGCAGAGGAAGAGGAGCTAAATGAGGAGCTCATCCTGTCCATCCTATTCTTTAACTAATTCATGCAAATGAAACGTCTATTTTACTCTGTTTTACTAAAACAACAAACATTTTGGGAGGTACTTGTGCAATAGTATCTCACAAATTAGCATCCTGTTGCTCTACGGATATCCCAGGTTGTTTCAAGTACACAATTAGGGTGTTTGCTTTTTTGTAGGGCTGTCCAAATCAACAATTCCAAAATCGAATGCCCTAGAAGCTTTCTAGAAGTCCCTATAAAAAGTTAGTCTGCATTGATGGTCACTAGATTGGCGAATATAGACCACAAAGCATTGCGTTTGCGTTTAAGTGATTTTGCATGTGAAAAAATGTACTTAAATGTACTTTTTTATGAACCACCCAGTTTCTTATCATTAAAACACGGTGGATTCATAAATAGTCTTATAAAATATTCATACTTATAACGTTTTTATTTTAGAAAATCTGTGACATCATTTTTAGCTTTAAAAAAAGAAGTAGTGAGCAGGGTGTCCAAATTGCTTCTGTCATTAATATTTTGTAAGTCCCCCCCACACACACATTTTAAAACATTTTTATGGAACCTTGACTCTGCATCCTCAGCTATGAAGAGTGACAAACACTCGTGCAAAAATATCTTAGTAGGGACATTGACATTTATATAGAATGTTAATGCACAAGCACCTGTTGAAACCCTTTAAACTGTTTGTTGCTCATTTGCAACGTACCATTAAATCCAACATAATTTAGCATCACCTTAAATAAAGAACTCACTGAAGATATTTTTTTTACATAGTTGGAAAAAGGGGCTAAACATTAAATTTATATTTTATTTTACTTCATCATGTATTAATCTGTAAAATATAAATTCAAAACACTCTGTGAGACTACATTTTTGAATGAAGGAAAGGGAAAACGTTCAACAAGGTGACAGAAAATGAATCTGGCACGTAGAACTAATGTAGAACTAATGTTCATGTTTTAGTTTCACATACATTTTTTTTAATATGCCTGTTCCACCGGCTGGAATATTATCTCCAGCTTGGATCTACTCTCACACAAAAAGTCTTGCAATAAAGGCATTTTATGGAATAAATTTGATGTTAAAGTTAAAAGACATTTTTAACAAAGTCAAGAATTTCCCTATATTAACTGCTAAAATGTTGTCTTAACATGCTATAAAAAGCACTATGAGTTAAGTTAGGGTAGACTCTGTACATGATAATGATGACGTTGACTTATTAATGGCACTACTGAGTAACGTTGATGAAACACAAAATGTATTTTATCAAATTTAAAAGCATTGTTTTTGATCAATTACACGTGCAGTTTCTACTTCTTTCTCTTTTCTTTTGTTATGAGACATGAACTACTTAGTTTTTACTTGGGATGGGTTCCGAACCGAACTCTGTGCCATGTTGCTGGCAAAAACGGTGCTATTTCGGTGCTTTGTTTTGGCTCAGATAAAAACAAGTGAAGCACTGCTGCTACGCAGCGGAAAATGCATATAGCATTAGATCAGGCAAAATGTTATTGGCAAAGCGGACCAAAGTTCTGCAGAACCTCACAGCAATAGATTCTAGTTCAGCGACCTGATGGATCAGAGGGATGTGTACAAAAAGGCCAACATCGTGGCAAAGAGCGGTGAAATAGTTGTTTACTTCAACGTGTTAGAAAACTAAGCTGCAGTGTTGTCCCGTAAATAAAGCATCTTAGCCACATTAAAGTGCTCTACTTCACTCAGTCATGCTGCCTCATAAAACTCTAATGTTTCTGAAAAGAATTAGTGTTTCTTTTTTGTTTTTTTTTTGAAGCACCGTTCAGGCTCCTGAATCGTTTAAAAGCACTGGAGAAGCTACATTAAGCAATGTTGAAAACAAACAACACTATATTTCCTCAATCATACTTTTAGAAACGTATTACGGCACATTTGATTTTTTTCTTCTACTAAAAACTATTTGTAATAAAAATTAGACAATGTTGACTGTTCCCTTAAAGAACAAATATATTTCAAGTTACCAAAATAAAAGCAGTATGCAATATTTGCAACTTGTATATGAGATACAGTTGCAGTGCTCAACATTGTGATAATTAAATAAAATAAATTTTAACATTTTACTACCATAAAAGGCTTATTAACATTCAGGTAGAGTTTTTCCTAAGTCATACTCTTAAAAAAGAAACGAAAAAGTGTTCAATACCGTTTTATGTATCATATTGTGGGAGGAATGTCGGGATGCGGATCAGACTCTTCCCATTGCACACATCTAGTGAACACTGCCTTTTTTCTTTTCAAACAGAGATTAAATTGGTGAGAGAGGAGGCCTCAATCTTGAATAATCACAACTTCACATTAAGGGCTTCTGCACCACAGAGTGATTAACACCTGGAGCACAGAGACATGAATGAAAGGAAACAAGCCTGATTTAAGCACCTGTGATGGGCTGAACCGGACAGACTTTGGGTTACTTAAAACAGATGGAATGAATCCACACTAAAAAACAGCAGAACACAGAGTATAAAATTAATATTTAAAAAAGCTGTTCTGCCTGAAAAAACACAGAAGGAATTTATCAGTCAAGATGATCTTGAAATATAGCACCTTATGTGGTGCACACAGATATGTGCATTCACATTTTGTATCTATTTTTCTATTAAAAGCTATTATTTTATAATAATTAAGATAATTATTATTTTACGCATTTATAAAAGAAGCCTGTGAAAAAAAAGAGTAAAAGGGAACTGCATCATTAGTCTGCAGGTGGAACCTTCAGCACTCCACAGCGCCTCCAGGTGGCTGAAGATGGATCAACTTCCTGTTTCCATTAGGAAGTGAGTGATCCAGCACTGAGATTTGTTTTTCTTTTACTATTCTTTTTGTTATCGCAGCACCCGGGACCCGTTACATTATCACTAGGTTAAATGCTTTACCTACTTATCTAAATGTTTGGACAACAGGAACTGGTGGGGGGAGTAATGGGGGAAAAGGAGGTGCCCAACAAAAAGCTTTGCTCCTTCACATGCTCCCCAGTTTTTGGGTCAATATTGGTATCATTATTGAAAAAGAATAGGAAATCATCAATTTAAGCTTCTTTAAGCATTGCAAAAATAACCAAAGCAATACTTTCAGATTTAGAGAATTTGTACACGTTTTTATTTGCTACTGCTTTTAATTAAATCAAATCAAATCAAATTTATAACTGTTATAAATTTATAATAAATTTATAATAAAAATAATATTTATAATTTTATAACACTTTTCCAACTGTAACGTGAATAAAAAAACAAATAAAAATAAACCATATATATATATATATATATATATATATATATATATATATATATATATATATATATATATATAAACTTGCCCCTCTCACCCTCCGCGGGTGGTTTCTCCTCCAAGCTCGGGTCCTCTACCAGAGGCCTGGGAGCTTGAGGGTTCTGCGCAGTATCTTAGCTGTTCCTAGCACTGCACTTTTCTGGATTGAGATGTCAGACATAAAATTGATAAAAAGAGAACATAAAATAATTAGAAATATATAAAATAAACTTTGGTGTAGTTGGTTCCCACCCCCTGGTCCTTATCAGCATGCATGCAGCTGAATTCTGTGGCAGTTGAAGGCTTGATATCCTTCTTCTGGAAAACCAGAGAGCAGGGCATTACAAAAATATAATTTATTGGAAATAAAAGCATGCATAAGCACCTCTGTGCTGGTAAGAGAGAGAACTTGGCGGAGTCTGGCAATGTTTTTAAGAAAGCAAATTGTTGTATTTTTAATTTGTGGAATAAAATTAATCTCAGTCAAACATAACACCCAGGTTTAGACAAAATCTCTTGTTTTAAGAACTGATCACTAAAACATCTGTTTTGTCCCGGCTGAGCTGTAAGCATTCTCTGCCATCCATGACTTAATGTCTAATATGCTATTTAAAAGTATGTTGACCGACTCTTTGTCATCAGGAGACACAGCGATGTAGAGTTGAGTGTCATCAGCATAGCTGTGTCCAAAAAGCCTCCCAAGAGGCAGCATATATAGATTAAAAAGCAGTGGGCCTCAAATTGAACTTTAGTAATAGCATTGCTGTTTTAATATTAATGACAATAAAACTGTGTTAAATATGTATTTTATATATTAGAAAATGTAGAAATAATTCAAGCATTAGCATGTTGACGTTCTTTTGCTACTTTATAAAAAGATAAAAACTGGTGCTGTAAAAATATTGGTAAATACACGCAACGCCCCTGAAGGTCTATTGTAGTAGTATTTATTGTAAAAAAAAAAACAAACTACTGCCACACACTTTTTTTCAGCAGCAAGATCGTCGGGTCAAATCTGTGTAGTTGCGGTAAACCGTTAGATGTAAAGACAAATGAGTGTGTAAAGCATGTGTGTGTATTTAGTTAGCAAATTACACTTCCTTTAGGGTGTAGGGTTGAAATTAAAAATGTATTTTGCTTCTGATCTACCCCAACCTTCCTACAGTGACATCCACAGAGCAGAAGAAGCTTTTTGATCAACCCACACAGCAGTCATATCACACCACACTCTCTACTTGTTTTCATCTTAGGGGGCAAGACACATTTTTACAAGGCTACAGGGCCTTTAGCCCGCTGAAACGAATAGTTAATGTGAAGAAAGCAAGTTCAGCCACGCAGAGAGTTTGATGTGAACAGAGAGAGGTGGCTCTGTCTGTCCTTGGAGGCTGCAATGTATCCCCATCACAGAGAGGGCTGTGTTGAGAAAGGTGTGCAAATGATTTAAGACTGCAGCATGTATGGTCAGAGTGACTCATTTATCATATTCAGTGAGAAAAGAAAAAGCACAGAAGAAGGAGTGATACCAAAAGAGGACAAAAATAGAAAGAACTGGCAATTGTGAGGTGGTTTAGGCCTATCAGCTTATTTTCCCATCAGAAAAACCTCACCTGTCCATGCTCAGCCACACATTTACAGCACACTATAAAATGTGTTTACCTCCTGATGCTGGATAAATAAACCTAGAAAATTCTTCAGCAGTTAGTTTTATACGACCAAATGTACATGAAAGCTGTAAAGCATGTTAGACGGACAAGTGACTGAATGCCAGCGTCTCTGGCTTTCATTGGAAATTTGCAATGATTTTAGTCAGAAATATTCATGCGAGTCCACCTCACTTTTACAAGGCTTGCCAGATGGAAGTAATTTTGGACACCCTGAGAAAAATCAATACCAGTTTATGTACAAGGGAGAAAATCAATGTCTTAATTTGCCTCAAATTGAGAGGAGGAGCGTGAGAGGCATTTTCTGCACCGAACAAAAGTCACTAATGTAGTTCATGTGGGCAAAAGTCTTTGAGTTCTCTGGTTTTACATGAAAAGACATTAAAAATGTCCGATCTTTACTTTGTCTTTAAGTTACTTAGATTCTAAGCTTATATAAGAAAGATAAGATACTTGTTCTTTCATGTTTGTAGTAATGAAGCAAGTTATTTGCTCACTTCCCTTCTTAGAGGTCCTTGTACGTAATACTGTCTGTAATAGATATAAATGTGAGTTGGGGCTGACTTTTATTTTTTATTTTTTTAGAAGAACTTGTTGTTGCACAAAAAAGAATATCTGACTGCAGAGTGGTCTGGTTTATCGAAGATTTAATGGTTAACTCACTGAATTTAGGCTAGAATAAGCCAAAATTGCTATCTCTCCACTCCGGTGCTTGACAGTTGGCATTAGATGTGCTGTCAAATAGTCTTGGTTTGTATCATGCTGTCAAAAACATTATCAGAAATTCAAAACAAAAGACTGAAACGAAATGCTTTGTTTTTAGTGGAAAGAATTTTAAAAATCCCAAATTAATTAACATAAATGTGTGGCAACTCTAAAAACAAAATCAAATAAGCATAATTTAAATAACTGTTATTTCTTCCTGGAAAACTTGGATAGATGGCACTGGCTTAATTGCCAGATGCATATAAAGACTGTGCTTCCTGTATAGGTACTTTTGGTAACAAAGCACAGAAGCTGAAGTTCAGCACCTGTTACTAAAAACAGTTGGTATAACATTTAAAACAAACTGCGTGTGCACTAAAACCAATCACTAATGTACCGTGGAATCACAAAAAATAAAAAAATATGTGCATCTCATTAGATAATAGAGTGTCAGAGGTTTTAAATGTATTACACTGTGGAATAGAAAACAAGGTGTGCAGTGCGTCTAGGTCTACCAACATTTTCCTGTGGGTGTGGAAGTGTATCATCACCTTCATCGTTGTCTGTGTATTTGAGCAGTTAGGTGGTATCTTTTAAAAGACACAATCATTTTAATAAAGAAGGAAACAGCTTGTGAAAATAACCAATCCGGTCAATGTTGTTTTGAAGTTTTTACTGCTTTTTTTGTATTCCTTGATGTAATCGCTTTGAGATCTGTGGTACATCCTCTCACTCATGGGGCTTTGAAGAGGTTCATCATAAAATCTCTCGGGCCTGTGGCGGCTGGGTTCCCACGGCAACTGTTGGTAAAGCAGTCATCATCACACCCTTTTAATTGCCTTCTTTGTTGGGTGCTCAGGGGATAATGTTTGTGTATTGATACATTTTATCTTCAGTTTTTTGTCATTCTTGTCATGCAATATTACTACTATTGATCACAGCAGGTATATTGAGAACATTTATAACTTGAGTAAACATGAATAGTAATAAAAAATGTAAAAGACTATCATTTATTTGAGCAAATGTCTATAAAAACAATGGATAAAGTGGTGTTAACTGCATTTTATGCAAATTTGTGTTAGAAAGTTAATCAATTTAACATTTATTCACAAAAACAACATAGTAAGCATTAGTAGTGCAATAAGAAATGATTTTATCCATACATCACACATTTTCGAATCTTGTACAAGTTGTTTGGTAAACATATAAAAACACAAATTCTAATTAAGTTTATCTATGGGCCTTATTGACAGTGTTTTTCCTAAAACAAAGTCTTACCTTCTGCAGGTGTTCAAATATTGTATTTAAGCGCTATGATTTGATGAATTGTCGATCAACTCTCTATTAACTTTATTAAATCAGTGGATTAAACATTTTAATACCTTAAAATTAGGCCAAAAACATTTTTTTCCGATAGCTTTTAAAAATATATTTTTTTATTTTATTCATAAATATCCTCTTTTATTCAACCGAAACCATTTGTTACAGAAAAATAATGTGATGTGGATGGAAATCATTCATCATAGATTGATGCTGTGATTTAAAACCTGACAGATTTAGTGTTTTGGCAGCTATGATTCTGGGGTCAGCCCAGTGAAAAAATGAGCTTTTTTAGTATGTTGTGCCAATCACACATGTAATGTTGAACAATGAATGTTTTTTTTTCTGATGCCCATTTTTTCATTGTAAAGCCATTTTTGTTTACATTTTAATAAAACATGAGTGTTGTGTACTTAAAAGACTTTCCAGTTGCTGTTGCTTGAATGCAGTCATGCACTAAAAATCAATACGAAGAAATGAAGTTATTGATAGAAACAAGGTTTAAATACATCACGGTCACCTTAATGGACAACATCTGTTTTTTTATGTTGCTATTCAGTGATCACAATTCTCCCTCAAACTCATTATCATTCAGATGTATGCTTTAATTTGATTTTGATTTGAAATGGTTTATTTCAAGCAATCACAGAATAAAGCACAAAACAATACAATAAGCATTCGTACATTCATTCAAAGACGCATCAAATTTAGGATTAGATATTAAATCAAAGATTGCTTGAAAGGGAGTGGAAGGAAGCAAACTTATATAATCCCACCCCTGTTCTACCTTAAACAGTTTATTACATGATTGATCATTATCCGGTTTATAACTTTTCATCTCTTATCAATGTCTTACCAACACAGTTTCAGGTCATAACGTATGGTTAAGTATCAATAAATCACATGACAATGATGAATTACTTCATACCTATGTAAAGTAGTTATAACTATTTTGTATCATAACATACCACATACAGATCAGTTATCTAAAATATATTCAGATTAATTTCATTAGAAAAATCATGTTTATGATTAAGAAAAAATAACAGTATCAGAAAATAAACATAACAAATCATGACTTTTTGGATCAAGTGAATTAATATAATTAGGGTTCAATCATTGTAACCATGCTAGTTTAAGTGTGTTTGCAGTACATACAACACAACATTCTCAATGTTTTTGACAGCAGCACTTTCTTTAATGACTTTTCACTGATGAATAGTGTACTCCATCTGAATTTAAATGACTGATACCCCTTTAGAAACTCTTAAAATATACATCTAGCCCTATACATGTTGGTAAAAACACGAGAAGACGAGCCATGATAATTGTGCTATAACCCTCTAATAAGCTTTTAAAGGGCTTAGATATGAAATGATCTTAAGAACCCATCAGATACATCCTTGCAGTTAACTGAATACAGAATCGTCTCAACTCCAAAACAACTAAGTAATTGTTGTTCATGACTGATGTGCATCTAAATAAAAGTTGACTAGATAAAGGTTTTTTTGTTGACTAGAATTTCCCCGCTGATTTTTGTCTCAGACACACATCATACTTCTACCTATCAGTAGGTGGTTGCATTAATCAGATGCTAAAAGGGATTATTGGGGAGAAGACAGAGATTTAAGTGCTTAGGGACTTTCCTCTCTGTCCTTGAGCTGGATTTTAAATCAAATCATAGAATATATGAAGGCACACTTTGTTGCTGGCTTGTGGCAGCGCATCACTGCAGGCTTGTCATGGATCTATCCGACAGACAGACTGGAGATACTAAACAGCAATTAGAGAGCACAGCAGGGATATAGAACCACAAAAGGCAACGTGGAGGGCTATGTAATATTTGTTCGGCATGGCTAAAGTCCAGAAAATCATGTCTGATAACCTACACTTTATAACTCACAGGCTTTTTCTCTGACAGTCTAGTCTTTTTTTACTCGTCCTGTCCAACAGCTGAGCAACCAGATCAGACCTGAAGGCCTCTTGTGTTGGACAGATGTTACTGTTACAATAGGGGTTTATGGATCTTCAGACAAATAGAGTATATATGTATAAACCCATTTTGTATTTGAGGCTAAGCTTTATTTATGATAATTATTTTTGTATGCCTTACTCGTTGGACCGGATGGAAGAAAAGACTAGAGATAGAGATAGAGTGGGATGAGAGATGGGCGATAAGGGGTTAGAATGGGGAGATGGGGGGGGGCAGTCGATAATATAAAGTTAAAACATAAGAGTGTCAAGTAAACTACATGACAGTTCACACATCAAAGAAATAGTTTGCACACAACTATTTAAAGGGGGGAAGTATATTCGTACATTCATAATGGAAGATTTATCTCAAGAGACTTATGCACACAGACAGGTGTACAAAATTCGCAATACCAATATTCTTGAAGAGGGGTGTGAAAACAATGCCCATGCCCATATTTGTGCAAAAGTGAATAAGCAGGTGGGTTGAACGAACGTGTGCTTCTTACAGTGTGCCTTGATCACATTGAACGCTTGATCACCCCTCACCCCAGAGCTAGGAATAGGCAACGTAGGAACCCGGCCGATCCAGGCATCCAAGAGCCCCAACGTCAGACAAAGACCCGGGAGCAACCACCCTCTCGCGCACTAGACCCCCACCATGGAGACTGAGACAGAGACAGAGGCGAAGGCCAAGACCCGGCAGTCCCCGGCCGAGGGGGACTGCCCCAGAGGCAGGCCAGGACAACCCATGGTCAGCCCTCACTGCACACCCATGCAACCTGCCCGCTAGCCCTACCAAAGACAAAATGGGAGAAGCGGCAAAAACCGACCGCCCAACTGGGAAGGCAGACACAGGCGACCAGCAGAGGCCTCAGATAGGGCCAGGGGATGGTGCGTCTTTTTATTTGCTGGCCTTTTTAAAAATATAAGAGAAAAAATGTTAAAGTTACTCACATTCCAAAAGTTTTCCAGTTATTGTTGAACTGTTGTTAAATGTTTGATGGGTTACCACTTCTTAGTATGAAAGCATATTTGTTGGTTCTCTAAGTTGGCGTTTAGACGGCGTCAGCCATCTGTCTCTGTACAGGATGTGACTGCTTATGTTAACAGATGGGCCCTGGCTCTCCATCTTTGCTTTTCTTTGACATTTGTGTTTGTGACTGTCAGTCCTCCACACCTCCAGCTGCTCCATGCAAGGTGAAGACCAGACTATGCTAGGTGGTAGCAGAGCTTTCACTGATTCTTGGAAACTCTAACAGGATCGAATCGAAAATCTGCGATCGGCTTAAAAATTGTGCACTTTTAAAATGCTCCTACCCACATCCCCAAAATAATTAAGTAAACATATTTTTTTCTAATCATATAATTGCTTTAACTACTTCTTTTAAAATAAAATAAAAACATGCTGATCTGTGGGTGTGTGGACTGTTGCTGCTTCACAGCAACACTGAGGTTTCTTAGAATTACATGACAGGAAATGATTTTCCAGCTAACCTGAAGTGATCAAACCATACAGACTGTGTGCCAAGACAGTGGAAAGTCAGTAAAAACAAACGCAAATTTTGTGATGCATCACAGGCACACTGTTTTTATTCCCTGTCTTTTCTCTAACCTGCTGACAGTGACATAAAAAAGGAACAACTTCAGTCTTTAGGCAGCAAGGATCAACGTAGGAGGCTAAACGAGGCAACATGTAGCACTAAGCAGGTTTTAGAATCTTAGAATCTGCTCCTTAAAATGGTCAAAGTTTTAAGTATACATATACATACAGACCAAAGTGTGAAACAAATGAAAATGTCATAATGTAGGTTCTTCAAAGTAGCCACCTTTTGCTTTGATTACTGCTTTGCACACTCTTGGCATTTTCTTGATGAGCTAAAATGTTTTTCACTTCACAGGTGTGCCCTGGCAGGTTTTATAAGTGTGATTTCTTGCCTCATAAATGGGGTTGGGACCATCAGTTGTGTTGTGCAGAAGTCAGGTGGAGACACAGTTGACCCTGCAAAGACAATTTGAAAAGAAATTAAATATGTCTTCAGCCAAGAAAAAATAAAGTTCTATACAAAGATGTAGAAAATGTTATGTTTTACAGACAAATATGACCACCCAGACCTTTTGCCTATTTGATCCCTCCTTTTTTTTAAATCCCGCCGAGATCCTTGTTCTATACTATTTATTTACTATAGGAAAAATAAAAATGATGCAACACACTCACTCTTATCTCTCTGAGGGCATACCAAGCAGCTGGTTTTTCCTTCACGTTTGTATTGTTATTTATTATTAGTATTAGTTTCCATGTTTTCCTCTCTGTCCATTTATCTTTGATTTAGCCTTTGCTTCTTTTTAGCTTTTTTCACACAACAAACCGTAACACAACTCTGAGATTGCACTCCACACACTTTTCTACTTCTTGAGCTGGAAGTCGATTTTGCACAAGTGTGCCATCTGAAAGTGTCCATTAAGCTTTCCTTAGAGGAGGCACATGAGAAAGCAACAATTAGAAACTTTCTTTTGGGTAGCAGAATATCAAGACGTTCATCATGTGAGCCTTTTTTTCCCTTACTTTATTCATTGTGACTTTGCTTGTCTGTATTATTAACTTGTACAATGGTTATATGTCCAGCCATCCATTCTTCTTTAGCTCATCCAGAGCTGGGTCACGAGGCAGTCTCAGAACAAATGAGCGATTTGGTTCTTCCTGCATGTCTGGGTCTCCCAGTGGGCCATACCCACAGTACCCAACAAAGAATGTGTCTGAAAGAGTGCTCAGGCCATCTTAACCGGCTTCTCTCAGAGTGGAGGAGCAGCTTCTCCTGGGGTGCCTATATCTGACAAAGTCTCTAGCCACCCTGCAGAGGAAACTCATTTCAGCTGCTTGTATCCGGGATCTTATCCTTTCAGTCATAAAGCAAAGCTGTAGTGAGGGCAGAAACAGAGATTGACCAGTAAATTGAAAGATTTGCCTTTCGGCTCAGCTCCTTCTTCACTACAGCAGATCCATACAGTAACCGGATCACTGCAGCTACACAGCAACTATCCACCTGTCAATCCCATGCTCCATCTATTCCTTACTCATGAACTAAACCCCCAGTTATGTCATCCTTGGGCAGTGCCTCTTCAACCAACCCAGAGAAGGGAAATATGTTTTTCCAGTTAAGAAACAAGATTTATTCTGTCTCTTCATATTCAATTAAGAACTGCTGCAGTGCACACAAAAGGTCCTGGGTTGATGAAGCCAACGCATCATCTGCAAAAAAGCAGAGATGAAATTCCCAAACCAGACTCCCTGCGGGACCTAGCTGTACCTAGAAATTCTTTCCATAAAAATTCTAAACTGAGAAATTCCTCCCTGTAGGAGTCCAGCATGGACTTGGAACAGGTTTTACTTACTGCCAAATCAATGTCCTGCACTCCGAATGGCCCTTAGCAGGAGGTCTCAGATCACATATTTCCAGATTATCTCTCACAGAACATCATTGGGGACAAGATCGAGTGTTTTCTCCACATCCTCAAAATATCTGAAGGTGGATGAATATTAGTACGAATGACATCACATTGTCGATTCATGACTACATGTAGATTTAAAAAACAAAAAAGTTTAGTCTTCACAAAACACACCACTCACTACCTAAATCCAAATGTGTATGACGCCAAAAATGTTTTTAAAGCACTGATTGACTATTAATACATTGAACTCCTTTTAGATTTAAACTTCACCATAAAAAATCAAGATTAGAAAACTACCAAATGTAAAAAAAACAAAAAAAAAACAGCAGGCTTTAGTTAAAATGGAAATAAAAAAATGTTCAGTTATCTAAGCAAGATTGTGTTAAATTTCATGATGCAAACCTGATTTTTTACATTTAACGCTTTCCCCCCTTTCCCCAATTTTTATAATCTACTATAAGTCTCGCGTATATGTGTTTCTGCTAAATACCTTCCGTCAACCTTCACAGTTGAGGAACACCTTACCATCTATTATATATAACTCTAAGACATACAGAACTATCAAAACCGCGCCAAAATCATGTTTATATCAACATTATGTCATAGTTTGTAGTAAGCTGTCTATTTTTATCATTTCCTGTTTTGCTCTGCCCATGTACCATCTGCTAGTGTCTTATGTTTTATGTCATGTTGTGCGTGATACTGTTGCTACATGCTGCGAGTCTGTCTTGTTTTGCTGTTTGCCACATTTTGTTCAGCTTTTAGGCAGACATGGTAAATTATTTTTTTGAAATGTTGTTAGCTAATCGGTATCGGTGGTGTTGAGTTTTCCAGATAATACGGTTGAAAGAAAACTCTGTAGCTAACACTTGGCACAATACACTACATCTTTATGTCCATTGTTCCTGTTTAAATAAAGATAAAAAAATAAGACAGCAATACAAAGCTGAAAAACCAAACCTTACACTTGAAATTGACATTTACACCTTCCCTGTGCAAGCCGTTTGTCCACAGTTGCCAGGTGGATTTTGTCTGATTTGCTTCTGGCTTTGAGCCGATCCCCCACCAGCCTGGGTCAAAAGTTTGTTGACCTTTGGCACACAACAAGGGCACTATGGGATTCCGGTCTCTTCGGGAAGTCTCCGGTGGGCTGCTATCTTACAGAAGGCTTGGCGCGTTCAAGGCCGTGACCTGCCCCTCCAGCATCCCAGAAGACACCTTATGCTGTCATGAATCTGGTCATGAATATGCAAACGCCTCTTTCTCTTCCTCATGATGGAGAGAAGAGAGGTGAGCGTTCCACCAGCTGTTGTGCACGGCACTCTTAAGGAGGCACCAGATGCTTGGAAATATCAGCTTTAATGATAACACCTTTTGAAGACCATCACCCTAATCATACTTTATTCCCTAACATCTGCGCATATGACAGATGAATATCTTATTAACCATAGATGGCAAGTATGTCTATGTGGCCTTTAAGCCTTAAATGTGTCAACAAAAAAAAGACTTAAAAGATGGTTTTTGATGTAGACTAAATGCTCACCGTAGTTTGTATAAAACAAAAAGTCTGGAAAACGAGACTGCATGTTTGCTCTCATCTTGCAGATTCTTTTTTGTCTGTTGCTGCCGCATAAAAAAATGTTTCTCATATTCAAGCACTAATGCTCAGTCTGAGCACAAAAGCAAGCAAGGCTTTGTTTTCTGCCTGTAATTGTTAATTATGTTGCATTTATACTGAGGGGGGCAATTTGTCTTTCCTAGAAAAGGGGTCTAGACCCTCCAGCAGTTTCTGTTTGTTTGCCATGCGTAATTTACATATAAATAATCCTAAATGGCAAAGAATTTGTTTTTGTTCATTTTTTCCCCTTCGCTTATTTATTATGTGATGCCTCACTCTGAATATTCAATAATTAAAACAACAATTAGTTTAAACAGTTTTATTTGTTTATATATTACATTAATCAAGGCCATTTTACCTCCACCTTCATTCTGTTTGTTCAATAACCAAACAGTGTCTCTTGTAGAATAGGCTCCATCTTCTGCCCTTTTGTTGTTTCTGTCCTTTATTTTTTATTTTTTTGTTGTTGCTAGGATACGCCTGCTATATTTGGAGAAAAAGGATCTGAAGGATGAATATGCAATTCAAAAGGTCAAGTAGAGAATTCTGAGTAGATACTTTACAGACGCAGCTAAGACGTAAAACCCTCGACTTCATTCAGGTGTGTGTTGCTACTCAGTCCCTGTGGCCATTATTTTCACTCATCACAACAAGCTCTGACACAGGACACGCTTGTAGTCTGTCACCCACCAAACTCCTGCAGGCCAGGTTAGACATCAGCCAGCACAGTGCGCAGAAAAGAAACGAGAACAAAGTGGAGAGAGCCGTCAGACCCCCAGCAGGTCTTGATGTATAGGCTAAACCTCCACGGCAAGATTCTGCGCTTTGTTTTCGCTGCTGCGCTCTTATAAGGGGCGCCGACTTTTCCGGATTTCAAGGAAAATGGACCCTCTAATCTATGAATAAGGTTGTAGTGACTACAGATGATTGCGATCCGTGCAGGAAGCCGTATCAAAACAAGTGTTTTCTCTTTTCCTGTCCTTGTAGCATTCACTTTTTTTTACTGCAGTCTATTTTTGACCTACAATGCCAACAAATCACTACAATATTATGGCTTATCTCATAAGTTTAAGGTCACTTCAGCTTGCTTCTTTTTTTATTTCTGTTGTTTATTGATCCTAAGTTTTTCCAGAATATCTCAATCCTTTATTGACGTCTAAGGATAAAAGTACACATCTCTTTCAATGTTTCTTCCTGGAGTACAAGGTACAAACACTTCAGTGACTTTTGTCATGCATTTGTTGACAAATCCCAAAGTCCCTGCTTAATATGGCCTATGTCCACACTTTATTTTGATCAATACGCTGCCCTAAGTGATGTGTGGATTTGGGTTGAGTTGTCTAAACTTACACAGAGTTCCAAGCGGGTGTTTCCTTGGGCTTTGTCAAAATCTAAAGATTTTTACCCATTTTGTTTGGTTTGTTAAAGTTTGTTTTCTCAGATGAAATCTATCCTTTATTTTGTGCTCTGGTTGTTTCCCGTTGTTTGATTTTGTTCCTGCAGTTAAAGTCCCACCAGGTCTTGGTTTCAACAATCCACAGCTGTTTCTGTTTCAGGTAATTGCTCCTCAATCTATTTAGGTCCACAATTTTCAGTTTCTCCTGCCAGCTCTTGTCACCTTTTTTATGTTGTAGTCTTGATTCTGTTCTTTGATTTTTGTCGTTTTTATAAACATAGGATTTTCCCTGCGTTTTGGTTGTCCAATGACCACCATTTGCCAAAAATTCTGCTTATTACATTTTCCTATAAGTGGAGACAAATATGAATATCAGAAAATTAAGAGAAAAGAGCAAAAAAATACTTTACATTTTATCTGCTCAAAAAAAGGCATTGTAAATGACAGAATCAAAATTTTAATTTACAAAAAAGCCAAAACGTCAATGAAAAATAAAAAGCCTCTGATCCAAGCAGCCTCACTGAAGACAGAATGTTAAACAAAAGTGAGTGTTTTCTGAAGGGGATAATTTGTTTATTTGCGCATAATTCCTTGACGTCAGTTCATTCTGAAGAGTAAAAATAGAGGAATTGATGTCACATCTTTCATTTTTGTCATTGTAATTTTTACTCCAAACCAAAAGCCAGCTGCAAAGTTTTGCTATTTTCTTAAACTCCAACTCCAATCATCTTTTGATCTATTGTAAATGTGTTCCCAGTGGTCTTTTGATTATGGTTAAACCATCTTTAGGCTAAATCAGAAAGCCTTTGTTTTCTAGGACATAGTGGGAGCTTGCAGTTTGCAAATTTTGGCTTCTATGTAACACTTAACATCGTTCTCAAACTGCCTTTTTTTATTGTCAACAATTAGAATAAAGAAAAACTCAAACGCAGTTTTGATCCTAATTTTCTTTATATGTCCTCCATCATGAAAAAATTAATAAGAATATGTTAAAACAAACTAGTTGTGTGGGCCTTTAAAGAGTAAATCCATTTAATAAAGCATGGGTGATTTTTCCCCCCCTGCTTGATAAACAGAGTTACTCTGAATAAATCTGTTTGAAGTGGAAAAAACATCTTCAAATAGGTTTGTTTTTGTATCATCTCCATGTCTTCTATTTCTCATCTTGAGAGCAAAGATCAATACTCGCTAAAGCAGAAATGCAACATTTCCGGCATTTATTAATCCCTCCTGAAATCAACACTTTTATTTTAAATACAGGCACACTTTAGATAAGAAAAAAGAATATTTAATCTTTATATATTTGGACACGAATATATAATCGTTATCAGAAAGACAAACTCCTAGATTGCTTTGTTTGTTTGTGCCAGCCACATTTTTTTTTAGTTAAGAGCAATTGCGTGTCCCTGCTCTGCTGGTTAAAAACAGCATAATGATCTGCTTTGTTCTCAGCTTCTCAAACAAGTCTTTGTTCTCTACACCACATAGTAACTTGAATTTTGAGAGATCAGAAGGTCACACAATTGCACAATGAAGCTACACACGTCATTATGCAAAAAAAAAAAAAAAAAGTTTTAAAAGCAAACCTGAAAGCACAATATGTTTTTGAAGTTTCTCCCATTTGATTTGTAACCTGAAACACTTCTGCAATAAAGTTTGCTTTTGTTGAACTTTTGTCACGATTTCTGATTTTCCTCCATGTGTTGTTTTCGTCTTCTGTTGAACTTTAAGCTGTGTTTCTGGGTTTTGTTTTGTTGTTTACAAGGATTTTTTTTATTTTCTTTTGCTATTCCTTATCAGTACTTTGATAGTAGTTTAGGTTTGAGTGATGTCCACACAATTTAATACTCCAGAGGTAAAAAAAAAGAAAAAATACTACCTTAATACTTAAAAAAATCTAATTTCAAATGATCCTATATATGATCGCACTTGGTATTATACCCTGAATACCCTTTAATAAACTCATATATTAATGGTAGAAAAATCCTTCTAGTTTAACCTAAAGTGTGAAACATAAAATATGTACTTTAGTTAATCCGATTGTCTTTAATTAAAAATTTTTTTATTTTGTGTTTGGTTTACCTTCCATTGCCTTAGTTTTTTGGATCACTTTAATTATTATTATTAATGACCACATTAAGACATTTCTTTTCCCCCTTTTTTATTTTCTTTTGTTTCTGACTCATTCAACAGCGCTCATTAAATCAAACAGATATTTGAATTTTACCGTCTGACCTTTCAGTCACGTCGTGGTGGTGACTTGAATAATTTTCCTTTGAGGCGTAATCTAAATAATCTAAATTAGTTGGCGTTTGGGTTTCCTGATCTGGGCCTCAAGGCTCCCATCAGTGAATTGACTGCTTCAACACAACAGATTTAAAAAGCTATAATCAGACTTCTGCAGGGTTTGATAAAAAGCTCCCAAACAGAAAATCAGGTGTGTTGTAACAAAGATCTAGGCAGGTCCAAGGAAGCAGGCTCCCACTTTAGTTATTAAACATCTTATGCTTGAATTATTAATGCCTTATGTTCATTTTTGAATAAGCAAAGCACCGACCATGCATTTCTGCAGAAGAAGTTTCATTTTTCATGCTTCCATTGATGCACGCGACTTGTTATTGATGTTTGAGTCAATATACTGTGCAGTTTAGTGAGTTCAGCTGTGGTTTGATCTCATGTTAAACTCATATGAAAAACCCAGCAACTGTATTTCATGTTGTGGTATAAAAATGACCCTGTCGCCCCTGGGGACCTAAAACTTTACATCTGCCAATACAGAGAGCTTTCTGCCATCTGGTTTAACAAAGTTACACTGGCTTTAAATGCTGTGAATAAATTAAATTCAAAGTGTGGACCAGCCGCTTCCATTTGCCCTGAAAGTACATGTTCATGGCAGGGTTATTGAAATGTGTGTGCCAGAAAAGCAGGGAACATTAACATGTATTTCCAAAGCAGAGGGTACAGAGCATTCCGAGCAGGAAATCGCACTGAGGGTGATTCATGATTAAATTTGCCCTTCTGGTCTTGTAATGCCTTTCTTCTTTCTGCATTTAAAGCATTTTTTAATATCTACAAATGATTCGGGGAACTTTAATGGCCGCCTATTCTGGGGGTTTTTACACAGAAAAGAGTGCAACTAACTGCAGTTGTGTGTATTTTTGTTTTGTGGTGTGTGTGTGCATTTTTTTCTTTTTTTGTTTGAGATGATAAACTACAGAGACTGCAATTAAGTCCTTTAAATAAAAAAAAACCCAAAGCAGAATCATTTTAAATTTAGAAAAGCCAAGGTTGCTGCATGGCGGTTTGTCTTTGTGAGCAGGTGAACACACCCGTGGGAATCTGCAGATCCGTGACAAGCTTGACTATGAGCCAGTGTTGACCACATGGAGGGGGGGTGGGCGACCTGGATTGGGGTTTAGAAGGCGTCAGGCTGTTACAAGGGTGAACAGGACATCCAAGTGTCAGCAAGAGAGCTGAACTCCTTTCTTTGTCATCCTGTTTAAGGGTTCTGCTGCATTTTTTGTCTTGCAGATTTGGATCATTTCTGGGTTTTTTGTGCTAAATTTCATGATCTAATATGCAATCTCTATGCTTAAAGCTCTCTCGTGAGCTTTTTCCGCTGCAAGCCGAGAAAACCGAGAAAAAGAAACAGCTCTGTCATCACTTCTCTTCTTCCTCCTTTTGTTTCCATGCACTTGCATTTTCAAAGTTGTGCGTTTTTGCTATCTTTGCATCCAGGATCCGATCTGTTTCCAGCTTGAAACACAAAAAGGAGTGTCTCTTGTAAACCGCAGTATAAGTGATTGGGAAAAAAAGACATAGGTGGTACACTGTGGAGCAGCTGCCAACCTCCCAAAAAGAAAAAAAAAAACTGTAATTACTTTTCCCTTCATCTTTATCCCCCCTCTCCCCCTCGCAGAGTCTGATTACTTACCTACAAGAAAATCTAATTGACAGAGCAAATCGGCAAACACACTCTGAGAACTTGCACCAAGCCAGTCGATCTTAACAAGATAATTGGGAGAAAGGTAGCTTTGCACATTCCCAGGTCTTTGTGGGAAAGTTTTGAAGGGGTGCAGTATCTGCCTTTCCAGGCTTGTGATTAAAATCAAACAGAGGGCGTAATTACAGATTTGAACACCAGTGGAGAAGCTAAAGCTTGAGAAAGGAACAGAGTTGGGAATTCTTTGTGGAGACTTCCCTTTGCCAGTTAAGGTGCACGGAAGGTGAGAGCCACAAAGCTTTATTTTTCTCTTTTTTTTTTTTGCCTTTGTGTGCCGGCGTGTTCTCATTAGACTTTCTTTCTTATCCTGGCATTGCTGCAGGTGGCTGTAGGAAATGAGTAAGGGGGGTGTTGGTGGTGGGAGGCTTTCTCTTGGTTCAAGATAAGGTTAGTCAATTTAACTTCAAGGTTTTCAGGTGGTGGAGGTTTGAGGACGGCGTTTGCTTGTTTTTTGGAGCCCGCTTTTTTATTCATTGGTGGAACTTTTGCAGAAATTAACTCTCTGGAGAATTAAAAGTGAATTTGGTTTTCTACTATGCAACACGGAAAAGGTAGCCTTTATTTTTTGTCCTCCATGCAACAACCTTTTGTCTTTTTGTTTTACTGTTCGTCACTTGCACACTGCAGCCCCCTAAAACTTGCCAGTGTGTTTTGGCACGAAACCAATCAGGAGGTGTTTGAGGATTTGGGCTGGACTCCTCATTGAGCATGCATCCCCTGCAATGTGTGAAGCTCTCCTAAAGTGCAGTTTAATGTAAAAAAAAAAAAAAAAAAAAAAAGCAGGAGGCAGAGGCAAATGATACAAATTCCATGTATATTCCTTGTATTTTCCAGAGTACAGAATTTTTTCAATTTGTAGCGAAAGAAAGGAAAATATACATTGTCAGATTCTGTGTACAACTAAGCTAAGAGACTTCTAAAATGATGTTTTACCCCAAAAAACACCTTTTCACTGGCGTGGGTCCTTAAGGTTTTTTAAAAAATCATGGTTTTTAAAAAATGGCAATCCTGCTGTTTGCAACTTAGCTACTGTAGAAACCAATTTTAGCTTAGTTTAAAGCATTAATGCTTTAAAGTTGTTGGAGTTGTTTTTTGTCAGCGTCTTGCCAGAATATGATGCTTTTAACGTTTTTCCTTGAACTTTTATAAATGTTGGACTATGCACTGTGAATCAAATTCGTATCCGCCTTCTCTTATGTGCGTCCATTTTTCTGTAAGACAACCTACAGGTTGTGGCTCACAGATGTGATTCAGGTGAACCACCTGACTCGGAGCTGTTTACATTGCCAGCCCCTGTTGTGAGACACTTGTCCAAAGTGTGTTCATAAACCTGACGGGAATATGCGTTTTTGACAGCCTTTTATTGCTACATTGTGGAATACATGAGAGAGTAAATTATGGAGAATTCTACAAAAGCATTGGCAAGCAGATCTCCATGTGCTCATGAGATCATTCAGATGCATCCTCCACTGTTGGAGCTTTCAGCGGTACTTCCGTCTCTGGGGCCAAGTTTGGCAACTTGCTGTTTCACATTAGTCCAATAAACTGAAAAATAGAAATGCTGTTATTGTTTTTAAACAAATTTTAAAAAAATCATAAAGTTCAAGATCAGCTTGCCCTCCCTGTTGGTTTTAGTACACTACCAGCTGCTCACATCATCAACCCGCCACTACCAAATCCAAGTCCTGGACTGGTTGACCCAATGCTTATATACGCCTTGGTTCAGCTAATGGAAATCTAAAAACAGCACATTGTATATCAAAATATTTGCAGCACATCAGAATATTCTAGGCTCCGGTCTACCTTAAAGCACATCACTGTTAGAGAAATGCATTGTGACTGGGAGTTTTAATGCACCACAGGACCTTTTCCCACAAATATACCTTGACCTAACATTGACGCCTCTTATGCGAAAATTCCATTTGGTGTGAAAGTAGCATTAGAAATGATGGGGCTTACTTTGTCTAGCCTGAAGCCGCTAGTGGTTAATTGATAAACTGCACCTGCACTCAGATATATTTTTTTACAAGTTTCCTAAGCCACAATTGACTGCTGCTTAGACAAATTTTATTAAGACTGAAGACGCGTGGACTGAAAACTTCTAGATAAAATATCACAGCTTCTGATTTTGTTAGAACAAGTTTTTCCAAGGGTTGACCTTGTGGGGCTGCAGAATCATGACCTTAGTCAGAAAAATTTCAGTCAGCACTAAAATCAGATTAAAAATACATGAACATTGGCCCGCTTTAGATATGACCTTGCCCTGTGCTCATATAATAAGTCCTCCTGGAGTCTTTGGCCTGTAGTTGTTTCCCCTTTTGAACTTTCTGCCCGGTTAATGTGGAGGTCCCCTGCCTGCCCTTTACTCTTTTCAACATCTTGGTGTCATGGCAGCTAGCTCCTTAGCGAGGCTTTCCCAGCAACGACCTCGTTCACAGAGGAAAGCAGACAGCAGATGAAAGATGAACTAATAAGATTGTCATGTCTGGGTTAACTGTGAAGGGAAGAAAAAGAAGAAGAATGTTAGACATGGGAAGGAATCGAGACAGAAGAGACATAAAGTGAAAATGAGATTAAGATGCAACAAGAAGAGTATAAAAACTAGGGAGGAGTAAGAAGTGTGACATCCTCAGATTAAATCCGGAGAGACAAAAGACCAGAGAAGTTTGTTTCAACCCAGACTGAAGACCACAAGAGATGGACAGCAGCTGCGACTGCTGTTGCACGTTGCAGCCCCATGGGCCTTCACAGACCAATCCTCCAAATGTCAGCCCTGTCTGGGCCACCCTGGGAAGCCAGCGCAACTGCCTTGGGACCTCCAGGAACGCAGATAACATCTGACACAGGAGAGCCGACCTGCCACTTGCCCACACTGTGATCATTTTTCACTCCATTTTCCAGGAAGTAAACATTTCTGTGCCACTTAAATTTTCTCTGCTTGATTTTCTCCCCCTCATCCGCAAATGTCACTAGAACCTTTTTCTTCTGTTGTATTTTCACAGATTGAAAAAAAGAATGGCAAGGCAGATGATGCTGAAATGGCCTATTTCTTTTCCTACTAATGCTGAGCTGAAGAGGACATGAAAACCCTCTAGTCCTGGGAGCTGCCAGGAGGTTAGGAGATATAAAGTAGACATGCAGGGATGGGCAGAAAAAGTAGCAGAAAACAAAACAAAAACAAAAGAATGGGACCAAAGCACCATCTTCCTGCTCAGGTGACTGAGAAAAAGAGAAATTAGAGCCAAGGGCAGAGAAGGAGGAGGAAAAAAAGTGGACGAGCAGGAAAGAGCAGTCTGATTAATGGAGACGGAGTCAACTGACCGCAAGTCATTAAGCTGCCACTAGGCTGAGTGCTAGTCACTGTTCATTCCTCTCTTTGCTCTTCTGCTCTGAGCACTGGATCATCGTTGCGTCACCTCCTAGCGACTCTCATACACTCACCGGCGCAGGCCGTAATTCTTTTTCCCGACAGGAGACCGCACTCAAATGGAGTTTTTGTCTTCATTAGGACTCCACTTCAAGGGATGCTATTTGGGATGGCTGCCTTTTAGAGTGGCATGAACGATGATGATTGTTCAACTGCACCAAACCAAAAACAAAACAAAAAAAAACATTTTAAGGTCTTTAGGAGGTGGACAAGAACTTCTGGTCTTTACTCACGCATCTAATGGCGTCTGACATTTCTGCAAGAGAGGTGGATTTTTAGAAAAGACGAGCAGAAAAGTCAAATGCCTTCTGCATAAGTTCACGTTTCTTGTGGACTTCACATCTAATTCATGAGAAGACCACTGGATTCAATGGTTTGTCTAGTATTGGGACATTTTTCTAGTGATAAGCTCCTCCATTTTTACATTTTGCTTTCTTAATCATCTGGTTCAAACCAAATTTGTCACTTTCATAGACTATCTTTTTTTTGTGGAAAGCCACATATAAAACTTCTTAGATATTTTACTCTCCAGTGTTTTGTTTTGTAAAGTCATAATCCATCACTTTGTGGTTTCTTTTTTTTTCTTTCTTATTTGTCCTGTTTAGCAGCTGAGGAAAGAGACATGAGCTCATTTGGAAACTGGGTGTATATTTGTATGAACCCCTCTCAGAGGAAGTTTTATTTTTAAATATCAGAGGGACCCTCTGGTATTTGTAATAAAGCTTTCTTATTTTTCTTAGCTTTTGTTTTTATTTCCTTGTTTTTTTGCCAATAACTTTTCTTTTCTTTTTTTTTTTTTTTTTTTACTAAAGAACATTTATTCTAGAACAACCACCAGACCTGCAGCTCACCACTACTCATACTTAGAAGCAAGAGCTTTGAGTCTAATCCTGCAGTGACGGTATATCAGATGAAGCCGACTATCACAAAGTAACGAGACATTAGCAACCATCCTTAGAAGCACTGGATCATTGACACCTGAACAAATAACATATTAAACCTTATGCTACACGTGCACAGAAAGCAAGAATGGAAGAAACTGTTATGATGAATAGTGAAGCATCTTCAAGATTTACCTTTAAGGTGCTGAAGGTCAGAATCCTGCAATAACATGACCTGGATGAATAACGATCTCAACAATCTTGTAACTGGGAAATTTATATGTATGATTAGGCAAAACATTCATTAAATATTGTTTCTAATAGAGAAACTTTTACATGTTTTCATGTAGAAACTGCAGCAAAATGCTGCTTGAGACCATCTAACACTTCCTGGCAGCTCCTTTAAGAGAGTCAGGACAGAAGATTTTATCAAGCAAAAAACAAACAAAACTCCCTTTATTGAATCCAGCTGCTTTTAAGACCACAAAACACCAAAAAACATTTGCAAGTGTTCAGCGTTGTGCTGGGACCTTTGCACAACAACATGTCAAGGAGACTTTCCATTTCCTGTCATGCATAATTTGGTTCTGTTATCGTTTTATTCATATGCTGAAACAAGAGCGGCTCTGCAGAGCAGTTTGAGCTCCGATGGCCTTAGTGAGTAAACAGTTTTTCATCTTGGGTCTCTCAAAAGCTTTGATGGTCATTTTTAACTCTATAAGCAGAAATCCCTGCGGTGTAAGTGCAGCTAATGGACCACTAGGTTGGTTTCTCAACAAAGCTCTGATAGGATCATTCATGGCAGCTGGATATAAGGCCGACATGAAAAAAAGAAAGAACAAGGGAAGAGTGTGAGGAGAGTGTCTGCAAGTTCAGCATGAGAATGATTCAAACTTAGACAGAGGAATGGTTTATGACATTTGGAAGGTTGCTGGAATCCACTTTCACAGCTCAGCTATTTGTAAAGCATGTACTTTCAGAATTGAAATAAAACTGTCATTCCTAATATGCTGACAGCCGTCTTGGTTTAACAGCACTGCAATGGCTACAGTGCAAAGCGGGGCATTTTGTTCAAGATTTCTCTTTCGTTTTGCTTGTACAGTTCTAATGGTTTGATGAATACCCAGACTAAAAAACTATTTTAATATATAAGTTATGTACACAAACATTAAAAGACCTTTTTTTTGGCAATCAAAATAGTCTCAAAACATTTGTGTGTATGTGGTACTTGATTTGCAACTCGTACAATTCGTTTTGTGTGTAACTGTGTATTCACACGTACACTCAAATATGAAAATCTTAAAAATACAACTTACGCACACAAAACTGGAAATTACACAAACTTAAAACCAACTACGAGTTCAAAGTAGCTGCTACGCATTCAAACCTTTAAATGGTACGCAGCAGTGGCCTGATACAGACAAAACCACATTTACATACAGATCAGAGTTACAAGAGCATGAAGGATTTTGAAACTGTTCACTTTTTTTTTTAAACAAACCAGTCCACTACATAGCAAAAGTTTTTGTTACCCATGTTCTGACATTTCTACGTCTTAGAGAAGCATGCCTATTTAATAATTTTTAGCTTTTACAGTTTTTGTCATCAGTTAGGCAGCAAGCACAAAATTCTTAATTTAATAAACAAAGAGTGAAAAGAAAACTTATTTTACAGACAGGTTTCCAGTGTTAATATTTCAAACTAACCTGACAGGATGCTTTTAAATGCTTATCCTTAGTTATAATCAGCTCAGTCTTGCATTTCACACTAACGTCTGTGAACTTAAACTCATACAAAATGTGAAATGGAGCCTGAAAGATTCCGATATCTAACCCAGAAATATGAGAAGGTGGGAAAAAAGAATACTTTGCTGTAAAGTTTGACATCCTTTGTTGCATTCTGTGTTCAGCCAAAACTTTATTCTGTCATATTTGGCGTGTTTGTACCTCACAGGGTGAAATGGTGCAGCAGCAGCAGGTGTGCTCTTACCTGTCTATTTCTATGTCAAGTTCTGGATGCAAGAGTCTCATTATGCGGTTAGAGGCTTGATTCTTGTCTTCCCGATCCGGCGGCAGAGGTGTGGATTTAGCTAATGCTGATGGCACTCACCCACTCTCTGCTAGGGACAGTATGACCCAGCTCCACAGTCTGCACATCACACACATGCATTCTGTTTAGACTCAAGGTGTCTGCAGAGAACAAGAAAGAAGTCTGGGTTGTGTTCAAATTTCTTTTTGTTTTTCTTTGGGAGTGTTATTTCAAAAATGCAGATAAAATATGAGTTTACAATAATGTTATAGTTAGTTAAATATGAATCTGTTTTAGTTCTCACTCTTGGTGGCCAAATAATATGTGACCCTTAAGTATAAGTCTATAGATAGCTATTTTTTATGTCACTTAGTGTAAATGTAAATGTCACTTAGCTAAATGTCTGCGCTTAATGCAGAGAACTTTTTCCAGGATGTGTATTTCAGCTTTTCTTCAGTGGATTGTTGCACTGTCTGTAATTTACTATGCAAAACATGTGTAAGAACATGCAGTGCTTGCTTATATTCTGCTCATTAAAACCGTCCTTCACATTAAAAAGTGAGCTGTGTTCAAACCTCCATTTCCTGTTTCTTACGCCGGCACAGCAGTCCAGTTTTTTTTTTACCACAGAAAAGACACGAGACTCCCTTCTCCACCTGTCAGAATCTTTTTTTTCTATTTAGCCAGGTTTCACACCTACACAAAAAAGGCAAATCACACGCATGAAGATGAGGACTGAATCCATGCTCTACAAAAATACATTTTTCATTGTAAAAGAAAAGTTTGTTTTATTCAATTTTTTGTCAGTTGACAAATATTGCTATAAAATGACATCTTTGAGTTTCTTAAAGACGCCTGCTTCACCTGCAAAAAATAAATGCAATTCAGTGGACTGGTTTAGTGACATGAATATGCAAAGCATTTCATACGATGGTAACAAAAATAAAGATATGAAACTTTACCCCAAAGATGATAGAAGTTGATTTCCTGCCAAAAAAGTAGAAACTGCAAAAAATTATTTAAAAAAATAATCACTTAAAAATGGAGCTCGGGAGACTTTGGCAACAAGTTTATAAGTTCAAAGGTTTGCAATGCTCCATGTCTTAGTTTCGGCTTTATTTTTTTCTTATTAAAGCCGGTTTGTATTTTTAAAATGTGTTGACATTTTTTAAGAATTTCATGTCAAATTTTCTTTTTGACAGAGATACCGTGTCAAAGGAAAACTTTTAATCTGTCTGAAAAAGATTAAATTAACATTTAAGGTGATAGCTGGCAAGAAAACTTGATGCTTGACTAAGAAAAACACATTTAAAAAAAACACATAAAAAATATCATATTTGAATCTTAAATTATATTCTTGACCTGGGTTTGGGGTATTTCCTCAGGAGTTTTTCTGACCTGTGCCAGTCCTGCAAAAAAAAAGAAAAAAAAGGAATTCACAGCAAGCAGGCAAAACCCCATTAATTGTCAAAACTGATAGAAACATATACTGAAAAATAAAATAAAATAATTGCTGGCAAGTCCCTCTGGAGAACATTCAGAATGGCAAAAGACTTGCGATCACCAGTGACTGAAGCGCTGCAAAAAACTAAGAGACTCTACTGAGGTGTGAATAGAAAGCTGAGAATGAAACCAACATGTTAGAGGACAGAGGAAGCAGAGAAACGCTACGTCACTGATCAAAGGGAAAAAATATATCAGACTTCACAATAAAAGATGATCGAGCTGTTAGCCATATAGGTTTTTAGGAGAGGTCTGCCCAAGGCAATGTTTAGGGTTCTTGTCTCCAGCTCATAGTCACACAAATCTCACAGCGCTCCCTGTTACACCTATGCTGTCTCACCTTACACCTAATTCTACGACTTCAATAGAATCCTGCCAACTTGCTTTTCTACATCCATGGACGCTAAGACAGACTTCTTCTCCAGTGAAGGTGGAGTCTGTCACAACACAAAAACAACAAAAGCAAAAAAACTGAGGATCAACTTTTTGGCAAACCCAATAAAAACACTATCAAACGCTGGATTTGTGTTCTTGCGGATACACATAAAAATATACATATACCACATTTTTTAGATTATAAAAGTTGCAGGGATTCAACTGACCTCTCAGAGCTCTGTCCGAACTTTCCTTTTTTTTTTTTTCTTTTTTTTCACTGACACTGTAATCTTTTGTTTTTTAAGTTCACTCTCATTAGAACAAAGCTTGTGGCACTGAGGGAATCCGGTTCTTTAAACCTGATACAGTCTCTACTGTTATATGAGAAGCTTCAGGAGAAAAAGAAGAAAAAGCAGCACAGAAGCAACAGAAGGGACTGTATTATATCCCTTTATCTTCACTCTAAAAACCACCAACACAACGACTTGGAGGTCTGTCATCTCCAGATAAACCTACACTTGTCAGTTGTGGGCAGCAGAGTGAGGGCGCAGCTTTGTAGCATGTTCCTTAAGCAATCAGCTCTTGAATCTGAGAAATAAGACCAGAGTGGACTTCCAGAGACGAGACCAATACTGGTTTCATCACAGTAGGAAAAAATGTGGAGTTGGGAGAGGATGATGGTTGTCCTCAGGTAGACACTTGAATGTATTTTATTAGACAGGAAATGCAACCTAAATCTGTCAACAAGAAGTAACAGAGATGTGTCACCTCCCAGAGACAGCAGGAGATGTCTAATGTTTGCTGTGTGATGTCTTTCTTTAATAAAATGCATAAAAATGTAGCTGCTGGGGCCGTAGCGTCATATCCGACATCTGACTATAGGTAAACTGATGAAAAAGGATCCCTCTGTAACATGAGCGCTAAAGAAATGTGTACAAAATGGCAAATATATGACCAGAAGCAAACCTTTGAGACAATTTTGACAGAGTTTTATCCTGATTTCACATTTTGATGTTCATTTTTTTCACGTCATTATCCTTTTTTATAATCAAATGGTGATGATGCTCTTCCGTGCTGTGGGGGCAGCTGTGGCACTGAGGTGGAGCTCTAATCAGAGGGTCACAGGTTTGTTTCCCGCCTTGCCTGCTGACGTGTTGAAGTGTGTCCAAAAACACAGCGTTGCTCCTGGTGGTCTGCCATCAGCAGTGTGTGAATGTGTGTGCATGGGTGACTGTTTAGCAGTTTGGGCCTTAATCAAGGTAGAACACTGACATTTACTGTAACACCCTCTAAATGTCTCCCTCTTTAAATCTGTAACTCTTTATGTTATTACCTATGTTAATTACTTGGCTCTCTTTTGTATTGTAACAAAAATTGTAGTCTTTTTTCTCGATCTTTATGATGTTAAGGTGTCACAGTTTATTCATCTACTATGTCAGTGTGTACATTTGCTTTGTTTCGTGCAATTTCATTATTTGTTTTGGCATTATTTTTGAAGCTCTTTGAACTGACCTCAGTTGTAAATATAAGCTTTATGGATAAAATATAAAGTTAAAAAAATAGAACTTGTACTTTTTTAATTTATTCCATTTTTGTTAGGTTACATTTTACAGAATAATCTAAAAATATATACAAATTGACCTTTCTAGTTCACTTGCTAAATATCTTTATTGCACTGGACCTTTGTTGTTTTCCCAACCTAACACTTGCAGGTGACAGAACATCAAAAACTGATCAGAATGTATTCTAAGTAGAAAGCTGACCTTTTACTGATGTGCATTCACATGTTAGCTTCTTTATTTGACCAGAATCTATAAATAAAGATGTAAGACTTTGAGTGTAATGCTTTAAAGAGTAATTAACACCCTTGGGTAGGACTTTAAGTCAGCTGTATTCGTGTTGTAAAGCTCCATAAATGAAGAGAATTCCCCAAAACAGTCAGAAAAGACAGCTAACACAGACGGAGGAGGATGGAAAAAGAAGTTGCAAGTTGCCATCTTAATGTTTGTTACATTGTTTTGGCATGTACGGCATAAATCTTTAGTGCTTTTTATCAACCGAGCAGGTACCAGCGTCACCCAGAGCGATTTGCTGACTAAGCATTTTCTTACAGAAATGTGGGTCATCAGCATTAAGAACAGCTGACTAATGTTTGTCTGACTTTGAAAAAATTCCTTTAGTCCACAAAGGTCCACAGAACTCTCCGGAAGAGGGCGTGGAAAGTCTAATAAATGCAATCCCTTTAGTTGAAGAGCAAAACAAAACAATGAAAATCTGGTAGATCCAGTTGCTTGTTTTATTACCACATAATGACAAGCTAATCAAATTAAAAATGTATGACACGAACATCCCTTACTCATCTGTTCACTCTTTGGTCTGCTGGACCGTCTCTTTGCATTGATGCTGTATTCAGACACACTAAGGTTCCTTTGAATGGGAATCAAGACCATTTGACCACTGATAGTGAACAAGATTTTCGATAGAAATTGCCAATTATTGTTTTTTTTTTTTTACTCCTATCCCTAATATTTAATTCAATAACCACAATAAATAAGATTACTGACCGTTTTTTTGTCCTTATGGCACAACTTTTTTCACAAAATTTGAACATCGTGGCTGTCCAGGTGAGTCAGATCAGGTATGTCTTCTGTCTCTTGGACCAAGGTTTGGGACCTTTTGGACTGAAAAGACATTTGTAATCCTTATAGATCTGCATCCTAGCAGATTTTTGTGTGTTGGACAAAAAAGATGGAGATGAAGGATTTTTCAAGGTTTATTGAAAACACAAGAACAAGAAGTTCTTTTGCTTCCCTGCCCTAATGAAAAATTACCACCTACTGAGGCTGGAAAGCTGCAGTATCACGGTCCACCACTTTAAAGAATCCGGTTAGGTCTGATGTTCCGTTTAAAACCAAAAACATGGAAGATCTAACATTCAGTTTCATTATTAAGTCATACATTCTTTTTTTTTACTTTCCTGTACCTGCAGCAGTATGGGCTCAGTTATTGAAACAGTTTCTTCCAGGAAACAAAAGTTGTCTGAGTCTTTGCCAACGTTGTTCAGCGTGTTTCAGATCTCATATATATTCATTTCTACTTGCTGTGTATTTTTCCGCAGCACATTCATCCTCTGATAAATCCAGCATTTCTGAGTCTGTGATCCTTTGGGATGTCCTACTAAACCTCACACTATATTCAACCAAAGCTGTCTCTGATCTTTCTCTATAATTATCTGACACACATAACTAAAAGAAACTGATGGGCAAATATGAGTGTAACGTGTCAAATTAGGAAAAACGTTTCCTTAACTACATTTTTAGTCCGTCACTAAGGAATTGATGCTGATGAACGGGAGAGTGAAATGGAAGGCCTATTAGCTCCATTTTTATCATATCGAAAGGGATTTCTTTGCTGTTTTCTGTTAAAAATTTGAATATTATTGTATTCTTTATTTGTGACTTGATTGGTTTCCCCTTAAAACGTGTTTTCAATGTCAAGATTGCATCTTATTTTAAGAGTCAGTCATTAGCCAATCTAAATCTTGTGAGTTTTTTTTCCAGGCATTTAGTAAAAAAAGGTCTGTTCTTTCATTTATTTCCTGTGCTTACTTATTAGGTAGCTGTTCCCTGTTTTCCACACCACTCACTGACCAGCTCTGGCTCATTGCTGGCGTTATCTGTAGCTGCCTAGGGCAAGGACACGCAGGTTTTCCTTGTCTCTCTTTTACTGTGTCATGGCGGTAGGACAGACGGATCGGCTGCCTGGAGAACTGACTCATTTATTGTGGTTTTTATGGAGTTCTGGGGGCAGAAGCGTCAATAAAGGGACCCTCAAATTTATGAACTTTAAAAAAGACAAATGGCGTTAATGATTATTACAGTTGAGAGGTTAGATTGAATAAAACCATGCTGGGATGGTGTGAACTACTTGAAGCTGACTGTTCAGGAGCATGGCACTTGAAAGAAGTGTAAGTTAATGTGAAAATAGTATGGGCGAGTACCCTGCTCTTCCTCTTCTCATGTATGACTCTTGAAAATGCTTTTGCCTGCCAACACATCTGAATCAAATAACACCAGCTTCAACTGAGTTTGAAGAATCGATGAGCTTGATCAAATGTGTCAGAGTAGAGAAACATGGAAAAATAGTGCATAACTCAGATTGCAAGTAGTTATAGAGTGGCTTTATGTTTTGAATTATTCTGTGGCTCTGTCGGTTTTAGCAAATACAACGACAAAGCTATTTATGTAGATCAGCCACCGTCTGATAACCCCTGGTGTTTTCAGAGGAAAGGAGTTATTCTTCATTTCTGTGATGCTGAAAAACTCATCCATGCATTTGTCACGCCAGCCTAGGCTGGATTACAGTAACTCTTTGTTAGCAGCATGTCCAAAAGCTTCCTTAAACACTTGTTCAGAATGCAGGAACTAGCAGGAGAACACATCACTCCTGTGTTAGTTTCACTTCACTGGCTCCCAGTTGATTCTAGAATTAAGTTCAAAATCTTCCTGCTTACCTTTAAGGCCTTGCATGACCCCATCCTATATCAAAGATCTCATAGTGCCTAACCGACCAAACAGAACACTTCGCTCACAAAATGCAGGACTGTTTGTGGTTGCTAGAATTTGTCAAAGTACAGTTGGAGGTAGAGCACTTAGCCACCAAGCCCCTGTTTTATGGAATAAGCTCCTTGCTATTAATATGTTTGAATTAATAACAATAACAATAAGTTGCTAGTAGGCTGCTACAAGTTTGAAGCTGGGGAAAGTAAGGTGCACTGGGCTTTGTATCCTCTATTCCCATCTACTTCTCCTCTCCACTATTCTTGATCATTTATTTATCATTTAGTTCTCCATGCCTGTTTGGTGCAGTGCGATTCACATATTGTCCCTCTTTTTCACTCCCCCGGAGGGAAGTGATTCCAGATTCCAGTTGGCTCATCTGTGCTCCTGGACTTGGCTGGGGTCCTCACCTCTGGCTCGTCTCTGATCCTGTACTTGGCGTAAATGGCATATACTTATATAGCGCTTTTCTACCTACAAGGCCCAAAGAGCTTTACAGTCACAGAGCCATTCACCCAGTCACACACTCATTCACACACTGGTGGCAGCGTCGCTGCCGAACACAGGCGCCCGATCATGGGTCGACCGCCCTACCGCTGCACCACAGCCGCCCCTGTGCTTGGCTGTGGACCTCGCCTCTGGCTCATCTCGCGCCCCCAGCCATCCCCCAACTCTATCTGGATGAAGTCGAAAATTAATTCTTCTCTAAGAGTTCTGGTACATTGCCTGTCCATCCTGGGGGAGAGTCCCTCCTTCATGTGGGCACCCCTGAGGTTTCTTCTTTTTTTCGGAATCCGTTTTTTGTTTCGTTTTTCCTTACCGGGAAGGAGGGTTTGAGGTTAGGGATCCCCAGTTTAGTTTAGTCTGTTTAGTTCGTTCAGTTTAGAATTTTCCTGTTGAATTCAATGTATTCATGATCCTTATGATTTTATGTTTACTTTACAAATGCCAGTTGTAATATTGGGCTATATAAATAAAATTGAACTGAATTGAATTCTTCATTTCTATCTTTTTTCAGAAAGGCCACAAACTGTTCAGCAGAGATAGCGCTACAATGAAACATATTTTTCATGGCGCTGCGTGGTTTCTGGCTTGGCGTGGGGGTGCTGTGGGGGGGTTGGTGTGGTCTGCTGCTTGGGGGGTGGTCTCTTTGTCCGCTGGGGGGGGTCGGGGGGGGTCCTGCTAGGGGGGGTAGGTCCACGCACTGGATGGGCTCCCGTCTACAGGGCTGGATCATTCCCTGGCTCTCGAGCAGGCACCTCTTGGGCCCCGTCCTCTGGGCGTCACCCGCTGCGGGTCTTGGGGGGTGGGGGGGGGGGTCTGTCGGCCCTGTCGTGGGGGGGCTCCGGGGGGGGGGGGGGCTGGGATACGGACCTTGGGGGTTGACGGTCGGGTCTCGCTGTGGAATCGCGGTTGCCCCGGCCGTATGGCTGCCTTGGTCCCATCGAGGCCTGACCAGAGCTTCCTCGGGGCCGGCGCCTGGGGGTGGGGGCCTGGGCTTGCTCCGGGGGGGGCGGCGCTTTCTGGCTCCTCTCTCTCTGTGTGGGGTGGGTCGTGCTGGGCCTGGGGCGTCGGTGCCTCGGGGGATGGGGCCCCGATGCTGGGGGACCTGGGCCCTATGCTGGGGGGGGGCTGGGGGACGGATGTTTGACCACCGGGAGACAGTCTGCCAGCTGTCCCCAACTCACCCCCTTCCTCATATAATCTCATATTAGGGTGAGGGGGTGGGGGGTTTAGCCTGCGATGCACTTTGGGGGGGGGCTACTTGGCAGTGGTCTCCCTCCCATGGTTGCCGTATGGAATGGGCCCCCCCTCTCTCGGTTTTATTTGCACCTTAGACATGTAGGGCCCTTGGTAGGGGGGGTGCTTGGACATCACTGCCAGCAAGCAGCTGGCAGTGATGCTGGCAGCAGCAGCCTCCTAGCACCCTACCCGCCAATTTTAACCGCACCTTAGACATTTAGGGACCCTTGGTGGGGAGGGTGAGGGGACATTACTGTGAGTAATCAGGGAATGTCCTCTCTGTGCCCTACCCACCAATTTTAACTACACCCCCCTAGTACACACACCTTTTTACTTCTCATAATATACATTCAAACACAAACACACACACATGCACACATACACCCTTACGAACACAAGCACACACATTATACAAGGAAGGTGGGTCCAAGGTCCATCTGTCCCCTACCCCATCCCTGGTGGGGGGTACTGGGCCCTTGGCAGCGGCGGCCGTGTCCCCTGGGTGCTGGTTTCCTGGGCCCGGCGGGGCTCTCTCCGCGCAGGGAGGGAGTTCACATTACACCTGAGCCGGGGGTGTCCGTTTCCTTGTGGGGTGGGTTCGGGTTTTTGCCCCTGGGCGCTGGCCCCCCGCCCACATTCCAACTGTGGCCGAGCCTGGTCGGGCCACGTTACCAACACCCCTTGTGGGCCCCTCTTCTCTCCGGGGTGCCCCCCTCCTGGGCGGGGCCGGCTGTCCCCTGCCTTGCTCCTTCCTGGACCAACCGTAGGCCGGGTGGGTGGCTGCCTGGAGTGCAGAGCGGGTCTCCCTTGGGGGGGGTCCTGGCTCGTACCTGGGGTTGGGGCGGGGGGATACCCAGAACTCCTGGGTGGTGACGAGGTGCTCGTCTGGGGCTGTGGGCGCTCTTCTCGGGTGGGGACCTGCGTTGGGCCCTCCCGGCGCGGCGGGGGGGCTGCTCCCCTGGTTGGGCTGGGGCGGCGCTCTCTTCCCCTCATGCCTCCCTGCTCTCTGGCTCTGGGGGCCTCGTGGTGATCCTGCTGGCCCTGGCCGGGGTGGCGGATGTGGTCACCCGGGGGGTGGTTGTTCTCTGCCTGCTGTCGGGTGGCGTTGGGAGTTCCGGCTGCCGCTGCTGCTGCGGCGGGGGTCTTGGTGTGGGGATGGCTGGTCGCCCCTCCCTCCTTCTTTTCACATTCCACCATTCATTTAGAAGAACTTAAACACTTATCTGAGCACAGGTGTTAGCTCACCTTTACACTAATAATTTGCAGGATTGAATGAATGAAATATTTCACACTAGTTGGTTTAAAGGCACAAGTATGCGTGTGTGAACAATATCTGTATTGTGTGCATGTTTTGTGTACATGTTGACATGTAGACATCTTTACAGTTAACAGGTGTGTTTATAACATCTGAATGTGTGTGTGGACAGGCCCCGCCCTTTGAGATGTGTATTACACTTGAACCTTACCGTAATGATAAACATCCAGTAAAGTTGTTGCCTTAGGCTGCTTCATGGTTCTACCCCCCCCCCCCCCCCCTCCTATTATTACCCTCCTCTCCCCCCTCCTCTCTAACATCCCTCTCTCTTCTTCCCTCCTTTCCTTTTCCGTCCAGTCCAGCACCAAAGATTTTCTAATATGATGGAATTTAATAAAGTTTGGCCTCAACTACAAAAGGGGTTTATTCAGACATACCTCTGGTTTGTCTGAAGATTAATAACCCCTGTTGTTAAAGCAAAATATGTCCAAAAACAAGAGGCCTTCAGCTCTCATCTGTTTGCCCAGCTGTTGGACAGGACAAGTTAAAAAAAAAAAAAAAAAAAAAAAAAACATATTTTTCATAAAACCTATATTAATGTATTCAAATTTAGTTTTTTTAGGAGGGGGGGGGGGCTTAAATTCCTTTTCATTGTCACCAGCTGAAAAGCTTGAATATGTAATCCCACAAAAGCACCACTTTCTAATTTTGAAGAAAAGTTAAATAAAACATCCAGAGAAAAGCTTTTTATAATATGCTAAAGCATATAATTTTGTATGTGGCCTTGTGGTACAGTGTGTGCCGTGTGACTGGAAGGTCGTGAGTTCAAATCCAGGCCAAAGGCTCTAAAAATGGGACCTAATGCCTCCCTGCTTGACACTTAGCATTAAGGGGTTGGATTGGAGGGTTAAATCACCAAATGGTTCCCGAGTGCAGCTGTGTCTGCAGCTCACTGCTTCCCCAGGGGATGGGTCAAATGCGGAGAACAACTTTCATACACCTAGGTGTTAATTAATTTAAAATAATGCGATGGGACACATGCATAGCAGTGTTGCCTTGATCCCTGAGCTCGGCTCATGCAGGCAGCATGTCTGCTCTCTGGGGCATTGACATGAACAACGTGGGAGATACGTAATCCATGTCAGCAACTGAGAGGAACATTATCCCTTTTTTTAATCTAGGGAGCAGTGTCCTACTTTACCGCCTGTGAGTATGTGTCCTCTTGAATGAGGTCTAGACAAAGATGATCACATGGATGAACTTGACAGAACATGGATCCAAAATGAGTTTTTTGTCTTTGCTTTTACATTTGTTGAGGTTATAGTCACAGTATTCCTCAGTAACCAGTGAGATACAGGACGTCATTGAATGTCTTCACTGATTAAAAATGCTGCATGGATGTAAACACAGCTGTGTTCTCTGTGTTTTTCTGTCTGTAATCCTGTGTCATGGCGATCTAAAAAAAAACCTTCAGCTGGTCAGAAGTGAATAGGAACTGAGAGACTGTACATTTACACAGAAAGTGTTGAGCAAAGCACTGAAGATCAAAGCAAAAAGGGGCATATCTTCATCAAAACAAATTCAAATTCAATGTAATTCAAGAGAAGTATAGGAAACAAATATGGGAATAAAAACTGATGAATGTGTTAAACATTTACATAAACGCACTTTAGTTTTCCTGTTATACATTACACTATACTTACATATATCGGGGTAAAAAAGGACAGATTTTATTGCAGTTATTTTTTTTTCTATTGCTTTACAGAAAACAGCATGCTTTTTTTGTGCAATTTTTAAACGTTGGATAAATATGGTTCTGGAGCACAAGGAAGAACAGCCCAAGAAAGACAAATCGATCAATAAAAAACACAAATGTACTTTACATTTTGTTTCCACATCATCCATGTTCTGAACATGGCTCTAAACATCTCTTCCCATGGTTGCTGGAGCCTATCCCGTCTACTGTTGGGCAAAGGCAAGGTACACCTGGACAGGTTGCCAGTCTGTCATAGGCTACACAACCACACATACTCACACTCACTGGCAAATTAGAGGAACCAGTTAACCTACGAAGCATGTTTTTGACTGTGGGAAGAAGTTGGTGTGACCGGAGAGAACCACAGGGAGAACCTACAAACTCCACATGGAAAGATCCCAGCCAGGATTTGAACCATGGTTTTCTTACTGTGAGGAAAGAGTGCTCCCACTACTCTACTGTGAAGCCCTTTCCACAGTCAATTGGCTTAGTTTTGCTTATATTTCTACTACACCCAAGTAGATTCCTAATGTGGACAGGCTCCTAGTTGCAAAGCGTGTTAAAGAAATGCTCTTTTCACTATTCAGAACAGACAGAGTCCAGGTCACCGGCTCTCCTGTCGGTGTCTTTTGCATCCACTTCGACTCAGTTTGGTTGAAATTGTGGGCAAGGGAGGGGGTACCAAACTTCCAACAGTAACAATTTGGTACGCCACCTTGTGGAAGCATCTTAAATTTAAGTGTAGCTAAACCGAGCCCCACTGAGCTGACATAATGGAAATGAACCAATTGTTTACCATTACAGACTCCATATTACCTAGAACCTAACAAAAGGTGATGTAAATACTTTTGAAATCTTTTGTCATTTTTGGCATTCTGATGTGCTTGTGTAACAGAGAAATCAACTTTTAAGCTAATGAATTTAAACATAGTTTAGTTTTGCAAATATTTATAGTAAAGAGTTTCAATGTACAGTGTAAATGTTGTTCTAAGATTCCAACTGTCCTGTTAGATAGCTGGTTTTTGGAAAGATTTCAAAAGAAAATCAAACAACAGAAAACACCTTTCCATGACTAGAAGCTGTTAGTGAGTGCGTGTTCTTGACTGTGGACAAGAAAGGAGGGGCTTCTTCTTCTTTTACTGTTTTTTAAGCACTTGTCCACCACCTACAGTTGGAAGAGGCTTGGTGCAAAATGTCAAAATTGTGCAAATCTGGCGAATCTTGCTCCATGTTTTTTTCACAGCTCTATTCCAATATATGAAAGACTTGCTGTCATATAATTTCGTCCTAGTGCAAATGATCAATTGTTGACTATTGTTTCTCTTGATTATCACATTTGAAATGGTTGGCACTCCCGTGAATTAAAAGGGACACTGTCCTTATGCCACTACCTAATCCGAGTCCTGATTGGTTAAAGTTCAACTGCTTTACCTGCAACACACATTTGGTGCCATTTTGAAGACTTACTTCAAAAGTCTTCTCCCAGCAGTTTACTGTGATTAAAAAATGTTTCTGTTTCTCACAGCTGCACTTGTTTACTTGTGTTCAAAATGACAGAAACGGTTTAACCCATAAGACCCATTTTTTTCTTTAAAATAAAATTACCGGTAAGTGTATTTTACCACAAACCAAGTTGACCACAGAACCTATTTCTGATATTTTTCTGTTACACTAATGTCTTAATGGGTAAAGAAAACAAAACAGTCAACTCTGCTGAAAAGTAAACTTGCTGCGAAGATTTTTTTGAAAGCACTTTAGTTGGTAAGAAAGCACAACCTTCGATCATGGACATGTGAATCCATAGCTTACTAATGTATGTGGAGAACAAAGGGGGGTCAGTGTGATCTGATCTCACTTGAGGCCTACTCTACAACAGCTTATGTTGCAGGAAGGCCCCTAAATCTGTGCTTTTGACTGCTAAACATGTCTGCAGGGAGCTTTGGTGTCAGATGTGCAACATGGTAGAGTGAAAGGAAAAGTCTCACTTGGGTCTTTTATGCCTTGCTAGTTTAAGTTTTATTAATTTGTGTGAGGTCATAACTCTTCAATATCCTCCAACGTTTCCACACACCTTACACTGCTGTTAAAAATCCGACATAAGACGCTCACAGATTCTGTGTTCAAGTTCATGCCTCACGAGTTCTGCACTGTTTTTAGTTGCACAGATAAAATGTTATTCCTGGAAAGGTGTAGTGTTGCCATCATTTCTATGTTAAGGAAACATTTTTTCTAGGAAATTAAGGAAACTTCAATCCACTGCAATGACTTATTGAGGAGTACTTTCAAATGTCGTTCAAGTTTGAACTGCACTTTAGAGAATGTCAGGAGGAAAAGTTTAGGAGTTTCAGCTCTTTGACAGGAAACTGAAAAAGAAAGACCAATTGTGATTAACTCAAAAAGCTGGATATTTACAATTTTTTAACTTCCAGTTCAGGCAAGAACATCCAGCTGTCTTTAACTAAGAGTCATTTTAGCCATCTTTTATGAAAGTTTGAACTTAGCTCCAATGTTATCACGGATTATATATGTGGAGTTGAATGGCTCTTTTTACAATATTAAAAGCCATCATTTTGAGAAAAGTACAATTCCTTTGTTTTTTTTTAAAAAAAGCGGGCAAATCCAGGGCTATTCTGACTTAAAGCTCCTCAAAGATGTTTCATCAGGAAAGGTTTAAAGCTAAAGGGGGGAAATAGAGCCAAGCATTTTCAAGGGTTTAAACATAATAATTTGTGCGCACCTTCTGTTTTTTTTTTTATATTTGTGCGTGCTGCTAGAACAGCAGCTCCACCTAAATCACACTGCGTCTAATGAGAACAATAGTGTGTAATCTGATCCAGACAAATTCTCCAGCTTCCTATTTTTGCACTTTCTAAACGGCTTTAAAAATACACATTTCTGAATAATAATCAACATTTTTAGCTTCCTGAAAACTGTTGTAGCTAAACAAATATTTGTAAAATCTGTTTCAGTTTTCCTGAGAGAAAAATCACAGCTGTCTCAAAAATAAAACCCCCCAAAAATATAATTTTGAGGGTTTGCTGGCTTTAAATAGAAAAAAAGAGTAAAATGTCTGTTGGCCTTTTACCTGAGATCAATACTGTGTCATGGCTGATCAGTTCACATGGAAATGCTGTTTACTTTGCATGTTTGTTGTCAGGTCTGGTTTGGTTTGTTATAGAGCAAGAAACCGTGAGGCTCGCCAACAACATGGGTCTCCTGAGAGTCCTGTCATGGCTGAATGTCAGGGGGGTGTCGCTGGGGTTTCAGATTAACCTTGCGCTGGAGATTTTTCATCTTTGTGAAGCAGAGAACACATATATACTTTGTGGTTTGACCTCGGGAAGGTTGTTTGCCCTCCCTGGGGGGGTCTAAGAAAGCGATTTCAAAGCTGTGGTCACTGGATCCGTGTCCAAGGTGAAAGCTGAGGAAATGACTCGGGAAGTGAGATAAATTCTTTTTCTTTAACCATTTCAAACTTCAAAAAATTACTTTCCCGAAGCTTAAAGCACATGTTTTCTGACTGAACACCTCACATCAATCTATTGATTGCTTTGTTTGAAAAATATGAGCTGGGAATTGAAACGGCTCATTCTTTGTTCTGAGACGGGATGTCAGAGAGCAATATAGAAGAGACAAACAGTGTGACTCACCCGTTGTTCTAGCGGAGATTAATTGTTCATAAAGGATTGACTGTTTGCTAAACTTAAAAGAGTTTGATGAATAACATTTCCACAGAGGCGCTATGACTTTCCCTCTTATGTGGTGTAGTTAATAGAAAACTAAAAATACAGAGATTTAAAAAGTTCAATATGGATTTCAGGGAAGATTTCTGCATCGAAGTGTGTCTTGATGTTTTAAATCCATCATTTTTCTTTTATCAGCTTCAAAGAAAAACGTCGCTTTTTATCTGGGAAGAAAAAACGTCTGCATGCAACAGTTACAAATTTGAAATACAGAAAAAACTAAATTCACCAAAAAAATACAGGCCTCACATGTGATTAGTTAGTACTCTGAATAAAACCCTTTTTTATTATTCCAAAAATAAATATTGTAAAAGTCTGAGTAATTGGTCCTTTGCTGTTTTAAGACCAATCTAAATTCTCCCCTTCTGCAATGTGACTCATTGGAGTATAAAAAACTGAGCAGTTTGAATGTTTTTCAGCAATTTGTTGTTGTTAACTAGCAGAAAGAAATCTCTAAATCATGTTTTTTTTGTGAAGGTGTAGACATGCTGGTGGTCAGGGGCTCCTGGAAACAGCTTTAGGGCTGTCTGTATCGCCTCACCAAGGTCAAATCAGTCATCTTTTCCACACCTCCATTATCACGGTGTTCCCAGCCGGAATGCAAAAAGAAAAAGATGGGGAGGTCATTAAATACGATGTGCGACTAACCTGTATCACATGATGGAAATCAGATACTTTATCTTCTTGTAAAGATGCCACATTGTTTAGAGTTGGATACAGGAAGGCGTGCGTTATTGACGTTGTCGGGTAACAGAATAGGCGGCCCTCCTTCAGTATTTTGTTATCTGGGTGATATGTGAGGCAGCAGATGAAGGCCCGCGGGTGGTTTGGTGAAGACGCAGGGATGGGATGTGACACTGGTTTGTGTGGGTGCATGTGACTCATACAACCATTTGTGTGTCAGGAAAACTGGTCATTGGAAACTGCAATCAGATTCCATACTTTACAGATTGGTTGTGATGAGTGTCAGCCTAATGTTTGCGTTTGACAACAAAAAACATAAAGTTAACATTTTTTTATGTGATAACACAAAGATCAGCCATACTCCTGTAGATCTGGGTACAGGACAAATTCTGGCATAGTGATTTTCAGTTTCTGATGATGTTAGCAATTTTTGTTTCACCATTGATGCAATAGGCTATGGGACTAGCAAGTCATTGTTATAAACATCTAAGTATCATATTCTCTGCACTATAAGGCACACTGAACCATACGGCACAGCAAGTGAAACAAAAGAGTCAGAGACACGTCTGTCAGTTGGTCTAGTAAATCTATTTCTTGCTTGTAACACGCTACACGCCAGCCACATTTGGGTATTCACAATACATGTAACTCCCAACATTGTTTGCGACACGAAACTGATTAAATAAATTAGCTTTATAGTCACTATTCTAACTCCCAATCTTGTTAGTAGACACAGCTACACGTTAGCTGTTTTAGCGTATTTACCCAACCTTATTTGCAACTTCTAAATAAAAAAAATTAAAAAAGGACATTTTAATAGAGTGCCGTGTACCTCTAAAAATGGCTTAGGCATCATTAAACAAAGCCATAATTAATCCATATAAGGCGCACTGTTTTTTTCTTTCTTTTTTTTTTTTTGTTAGAAAAATTAAGGCTTTTAAGTGCGCCTTCTTCTAAATAGGGTATTTGATATCCAAATACTAACTAAGATTTTTCCTTTCACTGTGGTTCATGCACATGTTTACAACTTTGGCAAGGTATTTATGGTTTTTCTCTTTGAGTCATGTCTGCTCTCCTTCTGGATTAAATATTAAATGTGCGACATATGGTATAAATTAAAGAAATAGCGACTCGTCGCATTTCGGGCGACACTCTTGCAGAAGTACAGGTACGCCCCTAGGGCGGGTCAGTCAATTAACTCACCTGCTTAGCGTCCTATTTAAGTCAGGTGTACAATTGTTCATTCTCTCTTACCTTCAGCGCTCATTCTTTGCCGTTCCCCGTGCTCGCGGCTCCTGGCGGTTCTCCTTTTCTTCGACGTCTTGCTGTATTCCCCCCGTCCTTTGGATGGATAATCCCCATTTCTGATGTGGGCTTTCCGTTTTCGCCGCGTCTGCTCCTTTTTGCGGCTCTCGCCGGGCAGCTAGCGGCGCTCGCCGGGCAGCTAGCGGCGCTCGCCGGGCAGCTAGCGGCGCTCGCCGGGCGGCTAACGGCGCCCAGCGCGTTCGTTTCGCCGCGGTCGCGTGCATCTGCAGGGGGTGCGCTTTCCGCGGTGTTCGGGTTGTCCGTGGGCCCGGATCTGGAGCTGTCCGGTTCTGTCATCTGCCGTGGTCAGCCGGACTTCTACGGTGAGCGGCGTGCGGGGTTTCCTGTGTCGTATTTTTCTAGGCTGGGTCTTGTTTTGTTTACTTCCGTGTATGGTGACGTCGCGCCCCTAAGGACCCTGGGAATTGTAGCTTTTGGGACTCGTTTCGCGATACACTTCTGCTTCATTTTCTGCTGTTATTCTGCGTCGTCCGCTTATTGTTTCAGGAGTTGTGGGGTCTTTTCTGTGGTTGTGCCGGCTGGCGGTCCTCGTCTGGCCTGTTTTCTCATGCTGGCTGAATTATTTGTGGTTTTTTGCATTTTCTTTGTTGCTGTTTAGTTCTTTTGGTGCTGAAGGTGTTCTTGACTATTTTTCATTAGATGCTGGTTTTGTTATTATGGCGGTTCTTCTGTTTATTTTCTTCGTTGTTGTAGCTGTTGGTTAGTCTGAGTATGAATTGGTCTCTCTTGGACCTGTCTCTCCTCTGTGGACAAATTCCTTATGCTTGGTCTCTTTTATGCAGCGTCTTTGGCTCATTTTAATCACTCGTTCGTTGCCCCCGCACGTTCTGCATCTGGTTTTGCTTCGCCTGTTTTTTCCCCGCTCTGTGTACCCCAGTGGGTCCTGCCCTGGCTCGGGGACTTGCGTCGGCCGCATTAGTGAGTGTGTCAGTCTCGTCGCTACCTTTTTTCTCGGCTGATTTGTTATTCTCTCTGGTTGGTCTGGAGGTTTGTGGGGGCTGTGTGATGGATTTTTCCGGGGCATCGTTTTCAAAGCCGCCACTGAGGGTGGCCCCTTCGAAGTGTTCAGGTTCTTGTGACGTGATCTGGACCCGTTGGCGCCTCACAGTTCATCTTTCTGGGCATCAGTGGCCTAGTTCCTCATGCGCCTTCAGGATTAGTATATATTTTCTTCAACTGCCCATGCTGTCTCCGCGATTTTTCCTCCGAGCACGATATACGGCTGAGGATGTCTTCTCGCTGTGGTTCTCCCTGTTCTGCCTCTATGCCTCTCGGCGTCTCTTGGTATTCAGTTGGCGCTCGACACGTTTGTCGGTTTACCTTTCAGCTGCTGTGGCAGTCCTCATACTTTCCACTTTCTTAGCAGAAGCTCTGTCCTGGATATTTGTAGGCGATGGTTCCCCCTCACTTTGCGAGTTATTGATGGTTTCTCAGTGGCCGAATTTCCTCTGTATCCCTGGTCTTCTGGATCTCTGTGGGGGGGGGGGGGGGGATTATTTTCAAATCTGGGTTCCACGTTGTCTATACTGTATGGTCCTCCACCCATCCGGATTTATTTTCCTTCTATGGATCTGGCTGGTTCATTGATGCTTGCCGCTCCCCATTATGTCATCTCTAGCTTCGTGCAGTGTATTATTTATTCTTTCTTTGGTTGGCTATGATTTGTCAATGATTGGGCCACCTGACATTTGCAGTGGCTTTGGTCCCACGGTAATCTGTGCATCTTGTGTTCTTGTTCTGGGTGGCTTGATCCTGGGCCACATGTTCCAGTTCTGGATTTTCCTGTTTTGCGTTTGATCTTTCCCTCTCTATGCTTGGAGTGGTTTTGTTGTGGTAATGGCTGCCGTGTCTTCCGGCTCCCCCCCCACTTGTTCTTCTGAGGCGGTGCCTTATGGTTTTGGGGGGAAAGATTTATGAAGAGTGGTTGTGTTTGTCCGGCTGCCTGAATTCACAGCTCTAATGGGATCGTGTGGTTAGAGAATTCAGCCATGTGATTATATTGAGGCTGTTTCTATGTGAAATGATAATCTTATGTGTCATCGGTTGACTGGGTAGTGTTTAATAATACCATGAGCAATTTTAACCCTGACCGGAGAATTACCACTTACACTCTCTCAAGCTTAGGTCAAGAGTTAAATCTTGGGTCCATTAGTCTCCTATCTGCCCTGCTTAAGCAGATGTCACTCGGCTAGAGGCATCTCCTTTAGATGCTTGTTATTCTCCGCCTCTAAATGCTAAGGATCAGTCTAGATAAAATACTTAAACCTACGATCCCTCGTGGATCTGAAATTCTTCTTTTGCAGTATCCAGGCGCTCTTGGCTAATTTAAAACTTCAATAGTCTGTGTTTTGTGGTCCACCTATTTGAGGACCACTGATATCATAGCCGGCCGAGCCGCGATCCATTGCTACGTGGGATGTTGACCTGCCTCATCTACAAATATTCTTCGTCTTTGGTTACCCTTTCATCGCCTGCTCCTCGATGAACTTCTGAAGGTGCGTCCCTCTGGAATTGTCAAAGGTTACTTTTCTTACATTGGTGTACATAAAAAATTGATGTTAAGATTTCTTGCAGATTCTATATTTCTCTATCAATTATTTGTTGGAAATTGTGATTCTGGCAGTTTTATGGTGCAATGAATCCATAAAGGGATTTTACCTAATTACCTACTAAATTTCACTTCTCAGAATTGTTCTTTAAAAGCACTGTTATTCCATTTATTTCAAGAATTTAAAACTGAGCGGTTTCTAGGTTATTTCTATATTCTTTGCCGAGACTAATCATGCTTTCTTTATCTGTGCATTGCATCCTGAGCCGGCGAACCCCTACTTCCCTGTCTGCTCTCCGTTTCCGGCGAATGATGTCACCCCTGCATTCCTTGATCTGGTGCTGCAAAGACGTCTACTAGTCCTGCGGTCTTCCGTCAGACCTCTACACCCTGCACTCCCTGAGAATAGGCGCTACTACGACTGCTGCTCTTCATGTGCCATCATCTCCGCTAAAAGCAATGGGAAGGTGGTCCTCCTCCGCTTTTCATAGATATGTTAGATTAAATTCTGATAAAATATTAGAAGCTCAAAGAAAAATAAGTCTGGTTTAAATGATGACTATGTTAAGCCAGGTGGAAGCCGCTAATGATGAGTATTGTCTGCATTGGTGTTAAAAAATTGAATCAGGTTGTGTAATCTGTTGGCTCCCCTTCATTCTTCCCTCTCTCTTCAGATAGTATGCTCCCCTGGTGAACGGGAGCGGCCCAACGGTCAATGGTACCGGGTAAACACATAGCAGATACACTAGATAGTATGTTCCCTTCGTAGAGTGGTTCTCGAAGGGAGCGGCCAAACGGTCAATGGTACCGGGTAAACACATAGCAGATACACTAGATAGTATGTTCCCTTCGTAGAGTGGTTCTCGAAGGGAGCGGCCAAACGGTCAATGGTGCCGGGTAAACACATAGCAGATACACTAGATAGTATGTTCCCTTCGTAGAGTGGTTCTCGAAGGGAGCGGCCAAAACGGTCAATGGTGCCGGGTAAACACATAGCAGATACACTAGATAGTATGTTCCCTTCGTAGAGTGGTTCTCGAAGGGAGCGGCCCAACGGTCAATGGTGCCGGGTAAACACATAGCAGATACACTAGATAGTATGTTCCCTTCGTAGAGTGGTTCTCGAAGGGAGCGGCCAAAACGGTCAATGGTGCCGGGTAAACACATAGCAGATACACTAGATAGTATGTTCCCTTCGTAGAGTGGTTCTCGAAGGGAGCGGCCCAACGGTCAATGGTACCGGGTAAACACATAGCAGTCATACTGGAAAATGAAATGAAATGAAGTGAAAATGGAATGCCGCCGAAAACACACCTCATCTTATTTACACACTGATTATGCATTCACATTCACATTTTCTTCTTCTTCTTCTGGATGATCTTGGTGTTGGGGGTTTTGTTACCCAAAAGTGTATGAAAAAAATAATTGTCTCAAGGAATTGAACGGAGCCTTATGCCAAAACGAGTTGTGAATCAAATTGTGATTGCCAACCTAAAGATGTTGTGAAAACCTAAAGATGTTGTGAAATAAATATTCTTCTGCAAGAGTTGTCTCACTGAAATAGCGACTCGTCGCATTTCGGGCGACACTCTTGCAGAAGTACAGGTACCCCCCTGGGGCGGGTCAGTCAATTAACTCACCTGCTTAGCGTCCTATTTAAGTCAGGTGTACAATTGTTCATTCTCTCTTACCTTCAGCGCTAATTCTTTGCCCCTCCCTCCTCCCCGGCTTCCACCTGTGGGCTCCGTTACGGGGGGTTTTGTTACCCAAAAGTGTATGAAAAAAATAATTGTCTCAAGGAATTGAACGGAGCCTTATGCCAAAACGAGTTGTGAATCAAATTGTGATTGCCAACCTAAAGATGTTGTGAAAACCTAAAGATGTTGTGAAATAAATATTCTTCTGCAAGAGTTGTCTGACTGAAATATATACTTTTCTAAATTTAAATCCAGTTTAGAGAGTGGCAAACACAGAGTAAAAAAGCAAAAGTGTAGGACAAGAACACAAATTAAGTAATCAATATTCAAACCATGTTTCTGCTTAATGTCTGGCTTCTATGCTGCAGATGTCCTGCAACTTTCTCAAAGAATCCCAGTTTTTTTTTTTTTTCTAACTTTTGGCATCATGGAGCATGTTATTGTTTCAGATGAAAGCTTATGATTTCCCTGTCCTGATGTCAAATTATTCAAAGTGCTGAGGTGGAATCAACATATTTGTTTATGGTCTTTAATGGAAATTCAAACCACATAGCTGACCTTCACAGATGCTTGAAGAACTACAACAGTTTTCTTTTTTAATTTCATAAATTGTTGTTTTTCTAACGACAACTCTCCCAATGAGATGGGAAAAGGATGCCTCATTCCTGTCTGATCATGTCTGGACTCAACAACCTGTTGACATGTTTTGCATGCAGTCTCTGACTCCTCAGACCCGGCTGATCACATGCCCCACATGTGTCAGGAGGCACATGAAACATGTTTATTTTCAGGTTTCATCCCACTTCTCTTCCGTCTTTTATGGTTGCCAAGTGCATTTCTTGACACAACACATTGCAGAGAGCAGCAAACATAATTCAGGGGAATAATACTTGGTGTAACCAACAGCACTTACTGATCTGTTCTCTAAGGAAATCTGTTAACTGCAGCAAATCTGGGTTTCATGTTAATAAATCAATGTTGAAGTCATTGCCATAATTTTACACTTGACTCTTGCCCTTGTTTAAAAATCTAAGGATGTTTTGTAACCTGGTAGGAATAATTAAAAAAAGAAAACACAAATAGTTCATAGAATTTTTTTCTTTAAAGGGCCATATTTACTGGTTAATGTGACTTTACTGTTTGTCTTACTGATGGTGAAGGAGGATGCCCATTGAAAGATAAAGGTTACAGATCTCCTGCTGTCCCGGAGATGTGTGGGCGGTTAAATGCTGATTTACAGCAGATTATAACTGTCATCCAATGCAAAGTGGTGTGAGGGCTTATGGCATTAGACAAGAAAATGGATCTGCACTTTTGCTGAATGGGCTAAATAAGCGGAAATGTGTTTTAAAGGCAGCGACTACTTTGATCTTGTTTTTCTTGGGAGTTGATGCCAGAGAAAGGACCGTATCCTCTATCACAAACACTTGGGACAATGCAGGAGTCCAGGAGGTTTTTTAATTGTGTGTTTGCAAAAAGGGTCAGCAAAATCTTCTGTTGTTTTGACAAAATCCGGTTGAAACGTTTTATATATTTATTTATTTTCCCAAAAAACCCACATCAGTTATCTGTGTTTGTGAATGTGGGGTAAGGTTTACAGAAATCCTGGCAAATATGTGGTTAAAAGTGGTTAAAAAATGCCCACATAGGCTCGAAATGAATTAGAAATGGAGCTCCACCTTGAACCAGCCCCTGTGGTAACATTAATAATCTCTAGATCTGCTTTAACATTAATAATCCCTGGATGGTTTCGTGGTAAAGTTCAAAATTTCATCACCCACTTCTCTATCCTATATTCTACCCCAGCAGAGCACCAGTTCATCACTATTCAATAAGCTGAGCAGCACCACGGCTAACAGCGGTTCATCAGCACTTTGTTGAAGTCTTGAATCACATTAAGATTCCTCAGAAATTGCAGGAGGAGGTTAAAAATGAAAGACTCACCGTTCAGCGAAAGTTCAGGCTTCTGTAAAGTTCCTCTGTAAATTGACGAAAAAGCTTCTGGTTTGACAAAAGTTACCATGGAGAACATGAAACAAGAGCCAGCATCTGTTCTCATCAATTATTTCAAACATTTCATTCCTGTTTTTTTTCTTTGGATTCGTTTTGGTTTCAGACTGTTCTTTGGTTTGCAAAAGTTCTGGTTTGGGATGACTGGAAATTTTCTCTGTTTCTGTTTGATTTTAGGAGATGAAGGTCAAAGGTGTTCTGATTTCCATCAGTGCAAATGACAATCCAGATGATGTAAACTTACACAATGCTTTAAAGAGAAACAGAAATTGTATTTTGACCATATTTATCTTGTTTTTATAAAAATGTGATGCTCAGAAAAACAGAAGTTCTGCCATTTCACTTAAATTCCTGTTCTTTTATTGAAGCATTGCTCTCATTTTAACTAAAATGCAACATATTTAATACTAAATACTCTCACGGAAAAATTCTCTAATCACTGAAAATGGCATGGAGAGATCGTGTTTTATAATTAAAGTTGACAAAAAAGAAAAATTTCAGTTCAAAATGATCTAAAGTTGATCATTTATTGTGTAACTGTGGATTCATAGCATTCATAACATTACCATATCAAATGTAATGTATAACTATTGCTCCTATTTATATCCTTTATTTCTCCCTATACTCCCACTTCTCTGTGCTCATGTTGTTCTCCTCCTCCAAGGCTGCTCCCCTCTGTCTCCCCCCTCTTCATCCCGCAGCCTTTATGGTTGCTCACGCTCCATTGCCCTTTATGACCTGTAATCCATGCTTATTAAACAAGGTGCCTGTGCCATTAAGAGAGGAAAATGAGCCTAAATAACAAACCCAATGCTAACGCTTGCTACCTCAAAGCCATTTTGCACTTATGGGCAATGCTACATTAGCACCCTAATTTGAGTGGCCCTGCACCACTGCCTCTGAAAATATTTTGGTCATTTGCCCCCTCCTCCTTGTCCCTGTTCCAGCCCTCCTCTTTTCTCTGGATTGGTGGAGATGAATAGGATGGAATGCTGGGTATTTAGATCTTGATGGAGGCTTGAGGGCAGAAGGAGGTTAAATGGTAAAATTACTTTTGGAAGATGGACTTTTTTCAAAGTAATCCACTACATCTTGTCGATATGTTGCGTACTGCTCCATGAGAGGAGTCACTGTGAGGGATGACGGTGACAGTGAAGGAAAGATGAGGGCTTGAAGTGCATCTAGAGTTGAAGGTTTCATATGAAACTTGAATTCATTTATCTTACAGACAGTCGTGATTGTGTGCAGCAGCTCAGTGAGGACAGTGGAGAAGGAACCAACATCACTCTCTACGTGTTTGCTGGTCTTAAATGTATTATAGCAAACACACTCTAGCTATTTGGCATAATGCTAAAATTATTGAATTAATAAACAAGATGCTGACAGGCTTCAAGAGGAAGTTGTTGTTTTTTTCTGATTGAATCGTTTTTACAAATTGGAACATTAATACTTTTTACCTTATGGGTATTTTGAAGTCCCTCCCCAACTATATTTCTATGTATTGTAAAATCATTCCCAGTGCTATTTGAATCACGATTAGCCAAAATCCAAACCCTGTGTCATTCTTTTGAGGCACATTTTGTAATGAGTGGCAGTTCATCAGACATTCATCTCTGAGTTGTGGGTAGGACTGTTGACAGTTTACACTCTCTCCAGCCAGCTTACAGCCCCTCACAACAGAAATGGTGAGCAATATCAGAGCTATCCACCCGTACAGTTTTGAGTCAGATGTCAGCTCAGACAATGAAAATGAAGACATGGATCCATTGGTCTGCGAGTGGCCTGCTGAGCAGCGGGACCTAGGCCCACCCATTTCAGTTGCTGCAACTTGGAGGTTTTTCAAACATTTTCAATGTGTATAATTATCTGATTAATCACAATTAATAATGTAAAGACAATTTAGCGAGTAATTGTTTTGTTTTCTAAACTATTATCTATCATTTCAAGGGATAATTCCTGACAAGGCGTTCGTTATCAGAAATAAATGGACGACAGAGGCCTGATCGTCTGACATTTTTTTCTGCAAACTCCATTTATTTCTGATAGTGCAGGTTCTGACGGTCACTAAGAAAAAAATTTAAAACAATTATTAGTACTTAAATCTTGTTATGTGTTTAAGTTCAAAACATTTTTCACATTGACGTACGTGTTGTCATGAAAACGTCGATAGCAACTGCAGCAATCTCCCTCTGCCACTGTTCTAAACATAATGAAAAGCTCACATTTCAGAGAGAAATGTTACCACTTAACCACTTGTTTTAGTCAAGACGATGAAGCAAAAGTTTTAGATTGTTTAATTCCTCCTCGTGTCTCATCTCCTTCTCTTCTTCTCTCTCGTCCTCTCTTGTTGGAAGGCTGTCATGATACCAAACCTTTTAAATTGTATTTTGATCTTTTACCGAGCAACAATGTCAGGAATGTAACTGAAAAGACCTCAGTGAGGCTTTCCACTGTAACTGTTAGGTTCAATTAAATATAGATTAGCTAGATGAATTAATTACAGGTCATAATTGAAAAAATAATTGCATTAAAAGTTGATTATTTCTAGAATGGATAATTGTTTTACCTCCCTTGTAGTGCTTTGTGACATTTTAGGCAAGCCGTCATGAATAGTTTCCATTCTTTGTAGCTTCATTTTTATTTTCAAGAAGTGAAACTGAAACGTCTTGAATCTACACCTTTTCAATAATTTTGATGTTTTTAGATTTGCTGTGAAATACCTAAATGAAATTGCTGATGAACTTCCAGGTGGGAACTTCCATTTCATTTTAGAGGACATAAAAATAAAAGCCTCGCCTTGGAGTAATAATAAATCTAAGTCAGAAAATGAATCTGTGCTGCTCAGTTTAGATTTTCTACCTACACAACTGAAGTAAACTCATAAAAAATTGGTTATTTCATCTAATTAATCTGTCTACCTATCTAATAATTCTAAATAATAGGAGTTGCCAATATGCTGCAGATCATGTGAGATCAACAACTTCCCATTCATTTATTTGTCTTTCAAAGCTTTTTCTGAGCTGAGCCTTCCAATATTTTGAAAAGTTATTCAAATTTCTTGACAAGAACCTCAATGAAACTAAAAGTATGTGAAATCAATCGTTGTTTGTTTGTTTTAAGCATCAATTCTTACTAAACTTTTAAAAAGAGACATTTTCTAATGTTTTTCTCCAGGCTAAAATCCAGTGAAGATCCACTCTTACAGCTTAATGAAATTGTGTTCTCTAATTATGTTTACAAACATATTAGACCGGTGTATTGCTGTGAGGAGGTAAAGTAGTGTGGCTCATTAATTAAATATAATTGGCAGCTAAGACTAAAGGATACAGAGGCTCGTCTTAATCAAGCGTGTGTGAAAATCTTAGGAGAAAGTCATCACCAGTCACTTCTATTTTCCCTATAAATAAACACAAACTGACCCAGAGTTGCAGGATGATGTTAGTTGAAGCTGAATATAGTCAATGTAACTTACTGTGGGAATTTTAGTGGGCACTTTGGACAAAAAAGTGTAAACAATATGTCTACTTTTTGCCAAATTTTTCACATTTTCATCAGGAAATCGGACATTGTATATGATCAAATTCCTTTTTTATACTTCAGAAACTTTAACAGCAGTAACGAGTAATAACCAGTCATTGGTCAAAGATACAATAAAATATTGAAAATATAAAGTACATTTAATTAAAAGATTGTTCTAATTTTGCACGCAACTGTTTGAATTTTTTTTTTGCCTTTTTCTACAGAACTACCAACTTCTTCCATCCACAATTATTTTGTGTCAATCGTTATGTAAACAACCCATGTTGACAGAAGACTGTTAGCCCCTCAAAAGAAATAATAAACCACTGATGTGCATACATGTTTCAGACTGACACTAACAAACCTATTAGAATGGAGCCGCTGGGAGCAGTAATGCAAAATTCATACAGCTGTGTTTGAACAGCTGAATGTTGTTTTGAAAAGAATAACAAACCCATTACTGCTGCATGATATGTTTTAAATCACATATTCAGTCCTTCTATAGGAGCCTGTTCAAGGCTCCTTCAGAGTTGGAGTGGCAGCTCTGGGTGAGTTTTTGCAGCTTAAAGCTCATGCTGGTTTATCTGCTAAACCAGTCATGTAACATGTGCATTTTTTCTATACAGTCTGCAAACCTTCCAAACATTCCTCTGTCCGGTTGGAATGTAAAGCATCACACTGTGGTGCAACAAACCCATGCTACGCTTTTATCCTTTAGCCTTTCGCACCTCTACGGAAAATGCATGAATGTGTTTGCCGCCACAAACACGGGATGCTATGAAATATTCATAAACATCAGCGTGCTGTGTTCAGTGTTTGGACTCATAATTATTGACTGGGTCACTGGAAAGACTAGTATTGCCACAGTTGAGAGTCATTTTCATCTTTGTGTAAACATACTGCTAAAAGTAATAACTCCAAATACACTGTTTGATATTTCTGTGGAGGTGATAGAAGAAGGGGTCAACTTGTTAGGCCCCCTAAAGACCAACAGCAAGAAACTGCAGAAATCTTCCCGAAATATACTGGATTTAGTTTTTTTTTTTTTCTTTAAGAATTTTATGACTAATTTATTTAGGGTTATTGACATAAATTTCCAAATTCTAAGTTTCTGCAATGTACAGAACTGACTTTATATTCCTGCATCCATACTGGATACCTTTCCATGCACTCAAATTGTTTAGTAAATTAAAAGTTTTTGTTTGTTTTACATAAAGAATTTATTTGATTTACCACACTCGTGCAGATCTCTGGCATGCTGTGATGTGCTTTCTCCCTTGACTGCCTTAATCAATCCATTATTATCCTGACCAATTAAGGTGCCTCCCAATGATCAATGTTTCCAATAAGCCTCTAATATGGGGGGTTTTGGGCAAAGACTTATTCGAACTGCATCTTTTCCACTTCTTGACATTTATGAGGTTTACCTACAAATTTTTCATTTGATCGCAAATGGCCTGAAGCTTTTCTGGTGTTGTGAAAATATCATGGCAAAGTAATGAAAGTAACCCGTATATTTTAAGACCTTAAGACAAGCTGCTGCTGGCTGTCAATCATCAGCTCAAGCTTTGACACCAATGTCTTGGTGTTCTTCATGCTACTCTGCCTCCAAGGTGCTGTAAACTCTTTAGAAAGAGCAAACTTTGATTTGGAAAAAGCCTGCAGAATCCTTAGACTGTTGCTCATCTACACGTCTGTTTCTGAAAGGATGATGTGTTTATTTCATGAGTTAACTTCATTATGCTCCAATCAGAGAATTGTGTTTGCTAGTAAAAAACGTAATAATTGCAAATGGTTTGGATAATTCAGAAAGATATAGTGCATCCATGAACAGGAAATGGGAAAACCTGTACAGAAAACATACAACACAATATGGTGACATTTGCGATAACTTTATAACAAAATATGTAAATATATACTGTACATATTTTTTCTTTCAAACTAGAATCTACACTAATAAACACTAAATTGCAACATTTTTTATAAAGAATACAGCAGTAAACAGGTAATGAATGAGGACAGATAGATGGGAAGTTTCAGGTTTAGCAGTAGTTTGACAAAAGAACTAAAACAGTTATTTGAAAAAAATATGTTTTCATGCTTTTATCTATCTATATATATATATATATATATATATATATATATATATATATACAAAAAATAAAATCCAGACTGTGAGTTTTTAACTCTTTACTTCCAAATAAATCAATAATTAAATAAATAAAAGGAATGTGTCAACCAGACAAACTTTAGGCAAAAGAAAATAAATAAATAAAGTTTGGAAAAGGCTTGTTAGTTGAGTTAGGCATGAAGACAGGTGAGTTCTTAATCCCACTTTACTGTTTCTCCTTTATTCCTCATCTTGAAGGCAGTGGATTTCAGCGTTTCTCATCCCCGCCGTTGCTCTTTGAAGGCTCAGTTGTTCCTTCCCTTCGAGATGTCTTTGATCATTCAAGAGAAGTCTTCTTGATTACAGGATGAGCAATCGGCAAGAGTTTCTTTTTTTCTCTTTCACCGTTTTCTTTTTTCCAGTCCTCCCCATGGACATGTGGATAATCTTTGGGCATTACCATAATAAGTGAAATCAGGCTGCTAAAGGTTGCACCGCTTCACCGGGCGCTCAGAAGAAGAACTGCTGACAGCATCACAACTTGTTGGCAGATCTTCAGGGGTAAGAGCCCTTGTGTTAGCACAAGTCACTTCACACCTTCATCCTGTAAAATATACATTACCCATAAGTTCTGGTGGTTGAATGGACCTGAAAAGCTTTTTTTATTTTACTTGATAAAATACTAATTTGCTGAATGTGTTGTCTTTTTACTAAAATATAGTAAGTCTAGTGCACATAACTTTGGCTGAATCCATTTTCATGAATCGTTTTATTGGATTATAGTGACCTTTATTCTAGAAAGATAGAATAGAATAGCAGTTAATAGATATAATTTAGTAAACACATTTCACAGGTCTGTGCCCTCGGATGAGGTTGTGGGAAGTGGGACACTGCTGAGCACAACCTGGCTGCAGCAGAGAAATACAAGCTGACAGCAGCGATTGGATTACCCAGAGTCTGCCGTCACACAGGTAGACAATCTGAGGTGCCATGATTGCTGTTGTCTAGTTATGGTTACAACATGTTCAGTGTTTTACTAGAAGAGATGATGATCACTCAAGACAGATTTATGACTGTGTCTTTCTCCTTCCAGACGGTAAATATGAGCTGCAACTCAAACACTGTCAGAACTAAGCTCACTGTGTTTTATAACTCTCTGACTCAAAGCAATATATTGTTCTTTAGAAGTGGTTGAAAGAAAAAATAAAAGCACTTTCAGACATTTTGTTGACAACTCATGACTCAAAAAAAGAAAAAAAAATGGTAATTTTATTTTTTGCTGGTTATTGACAAGCTCATTTGTGGAAAATAGTTTGGAATTTACATGAAGGTCGGGCTCTCAGACCTCCATAGATCAACCTTTGCTGAAGCTTGGTGAGAGGCATGGGAAAGAAAGAGACTAATCAGATTTATCGCAGGCCAGCTTTATAATTATTTACTCCATTAGCCATTAGTGGTCGACACGAAGTGCACTGGCTCGCAAAATTAGAATCCTTATCTGTATGCTCCAGAACCTTCACTGTATTCTGAAGGAAGGAGTAAATGTGATGTGCCCTAAGAGACGCAGCAGGTATACAAGGACGTTTTGAGGGCACGGTAAGAAGGAGTTATGGAGAAACCCATCCTATTGTCATAAAGTAAAACGTTTTCTCTGAGAAACCCATTAGATTTGTGGATTTTATTCATGTGGAATGTAGCTTTAAATAAAAAAAAAAATAAAAAATCAAAGAAGGATATGGGTTTTCAACTTTACCTAGGGCTGGGCGATCAAAATAAAATCTCCGATTTTGTTTTTTTTAATTCGATTTCCGATCCCCCCCCCTAGTTAAGGAAAGTAATAAGTACAAATGGCAGACAACTTGAAGCAAATTTTGCTCTGATTTAATCAAACGCAAGTCAAGTGTAACCCCCATTTCTGGGATGAATAATAAATAAATGAACACACTCTTGGAATCAAAGTCCCAGCTGTGTTTTAAGTCACACTTTGTAGTCTAGACTCAAAGGAGACAAACATTCACCTTTAGAGTAGCACCATTTTCTAAAGGATTAACAATACAGCTCATATCTGGGGTCTAAGGTTTTAATTAAATGAATAAACCCCTGTCTTCTCCCCGGTATATATGGGTACCATGTCTTTGGCTATATGCAAATGAGTCCCACAAGATATAAACTACAGCTGTGACGGTGTGGGACTTTTGATCACCGTGCCGATGAAGCAGCAGGAGTCGCTGTCAACCCCAAACCCCGCCGCCGCCACCAAACACAAAATCCTCGGCCACGTCGCAAATGACTACCGGTGCAAGTAATAATAACAACGCAGTATTCTTTATTAACAAATAACAGTAACAACTAACTATTTAACTAATGAACTAACTAGGTTTTGTTGAATGAGTATGTGTGTTTGTCGGGGCGCTGCGTGTGTAAGAGGAATGAGCGCGTGCCGCACCAGAGCGCATGAGAGCCTTTGTCTGCGATGGGTTTTAGGCAAATGTTGCAGTGTGGGGTCACTTACTCCACGTCTGTGGCAGTAGACCCATACCAGTTCCACACAAGAGAGGATTTTATCCCTTTCTTGGGAACAAACTTCCCACTCTCACCAGTAGCCATGCTGTCGCTTGCCGTTTCATGTGTGCTATGATGTTGTTGTTTGTCACTTGCCATACCGCCGTGTGAAACTAATGCAACGGAAGCTCTGGGAAGCCAAAAATGCGCCTTTACACAAAAATTCGATTTAGTTATTTATTATAATCGCCCGCAACAAAAAATTGAAATTATACCATGGTCCGGTTGAATAGTCGATTCTGATTGGCTGCTGGGTATGCGTTAAAACCTGATAACCGCACGGTGATAAAAGAAGTTACGGTCAGCTAGCTTAAATGTTTTGTATCACTTGCTTCATTATTTGGTCAAAAACAAGCGGTAAGAGGAGAACTTTCTCTCTAAACTGATGCTTTATTCAACACATTGGGACGATCAGCATATATATATCGCAAAATCTTGACTGCAGCGATGGTGCGGCGTGACACGGACTATATGTTATGTGATGCAGCGCGATGCACCGCATCACGTAACATATAGTCCGCTTTTTGTGAGAAAAGCGATCCAAATCGAAAAAGAAAACAAGGATTAAGGACTAAAACCTGGTTAATATGTATCGCTTTTGTAACTGACCATGGTATAAGCGGATTAATGGCCTTCGAAGTGTGCGTTTATTACTTTTTAACGCACTTCACGGAAGCAACCGTCCTCCACGGTTCTGGCTTCCACGGCGTGCGTTAGAAAGCAATAACCGCACACTTGGAAGGCCATTAACCCTTACTTAATTCATTTAATCGATTTGTCGCCCAGGCCTAACTTTACCTAACATGTGATAACATTACAGTGATCAAAAAAGCCAACAAGCCAACAAGGAACAAAAGATGAATTCCAGTGTAGACTAGAAATAGATATGGTATTTTCCAGAGAATAAGTCGCACCAGAATATAAGGCAAAGTACCCAAAAAGTGCACATTGAAAAAGAAAAAAGTTGCTTCAGAGTAGAAGTAAGGAGTAAATTGCACTTTTGGGAGAAGAGTGTAACATTTCTGAACAAATCCACCAAGCCTGGCGTACTGCTGCGTTCACCCGTCAAATTTGAGATTTTTTGGGTCAAATCTGCATCCACTGCTTCTTTTGATGCACATCAAATTCGATGCTCAGTCTTAAACTAGCCCTATTCATAAACTAGACGCTCCCATTGAATGTGGGAAAAGTTGCTGTCAAGTGTTTCACCTCACTGCTACATGGAAACCTGACTTTATATCTCTGTTCACAATGCATGATAAGAGGGTAATGGGTTCTTTATGTTGAGGAGCTCTGGCAGACTCTGTGAACACGTCTTCATTTCAGGATTCATGAGATTATTCAGTCTTTTTCTGTTTGTTTTTTTTTTCGGTGAGGTTTACAATCTGACACTATGGCCCTTTCAGCTGCACTTTTTTCTCTGACCCAGTTTGATGATGTGCTGTCCCGCATAATTCCAAAGAATAAAGGGAAAAAATAAGAACAAGAATAATGATGTATTTATGCAAATAAGAAAAATATCATAAAGTTCAAGAGGAGAATGATCAGATTCTCCCCTGATACAATGATGCACACACCTACAGTGGCCTTTAGCGGTTGTTAAACAACTGCTAAAGCGCAAACAGTTCTTACTGGAAAAACAGCAAATAGGCTATATGTTAAACAAGAAAAAAAACGTTTCTTTTTTTTTTATCTGCTTTTCTCTTCAGGGGTCGCCCCAATGAATCTGCTCATTACAGGTCTGATTCCCATATTTGATTTGGCACAGATTTTACACAAAGCCCTTCCTGTCACAATCTTCTGTAATTGAGATCTTAAGAATCTTGTGCTCATATTTAGCATCACTACATGAAAACGGCACAATTCAAAAGAGCTGCAACAATTTCTCGGAAGAACAATGTTCTGTACTACAGATGGCTTACATAGCTATAGGATTTGGCTCCTACATGTTATTTTATCCATTCTGTGCTTTATCATGACAAATTTCCTGAAGACCGCATAAAATTAATCAAGCTAATTGCTATTTTTTCCTCTTTTGTCAAACTATCTCCTGTCATTTTGATGAATGACTCACTTAGAGTTAATGAAGATAGCAACAATTACTTGAAGTCATGCTTCATTTACCTGAAGCAGTTGCTTTGGAGTTGGAAATCTCTGTCACTCCTTCTGGTTCCCACACTTCACTAAGAAGCTGCTAAAAATATAGATAGAAATGGGAAATATCAATGTTATTCTTGATCTGTGGGACAAATTTAGCTTCACTGAGATTGATGCAAAATCAAAAAGATTCACAATGAACATCATGATGTTTTTATACGTAGTTAAATTTTGCCTGAAAGTACATATGCTGAGGTTGGCATGGCTGTTGTTCATGCTCTTTTAGAAAATCCTGCCCTGGCTGCTCTATTACACTCATGAGGGTTCCATGAGGAATTATTCTGGTGAGGTAGTTGATCATTGCCTCCATAAGAACAATCATCACATTAAAGAAACTGTCTGAATAATTCAATGGTTCTCCACCATTTCAATCTCTTCTGTTCAAATATCTCATTTTCTTTCAGCTGTCATTGCAGCTGAAAGAGTTCAGTATCTCCTCTCCTATCTTTCCTTTAGAAACCTGCTTTGTGACCGACGATGGCTTTCTGTCTGCCTCTTGAGGCAGGAGGGAGAGGCAGGCAGAGGGCAGCTCAAGTAAAAGGAAAGTGTGTTGACCCCATTGCACGGCAGCCACAGGGGAGCTTGAAGACTCCAGCTAAACGAGCGCCCGTGTCAGATAGGCACTAAATGGGAACACTCTGAGCTCTTTCTCATCTCAGTATCCCCCAGAGTCCCCGTTCAATCACTGAGCGTTCCTGAGTTAACGCTGCATACACACCGATGCAGTTCGTCACGCTGATGGGGCGTGTTGTACTGTACTGTAAACATTTTTGGATGTTCAGCAATATTTTTGCCATTAGCAAACAATTGGTGGGAGCTTTTAATCTAATCTTTTTTTTGATAATATATATTAGAAAAATGTTACAAGTAGTGATGGGCAAATGATGCAGAGGCTACAGAACTTGAATGTTGCTTTTCCTGAGGCAGAGTGATTCGAAGCAGTATGAACTTGTATGAGCATCATGTGACCAATGACTTTCAAAGCTTTGAAACATCATCACTGTTTGTTGTTTCATGGTCTGTTGATGTGTGTGATGGGCTCATGGCATTTCAGTTCATTCTGAGCCAATGACAGCTTGACAGATAACTGATGTGGGTGGTTTGGTGCTATACCAGCTATATAAGATGCATCATTATGCAGCTTGTGACGAGATTTTGAAAGTGAGTAAAATAATTTTTCATTTAAAATAAAATATAGAAAGTAGAACCGTACAATTCTCCAAATCACAAACTACGTTTTAAAGGTTTTCTTTAAAAACACTTCATGCAAAAATAAACAATGTTCCGTAATTCAAACACCATAATCAATTGTAAAGTAGGAATGATCGTTGATCTTTTTTGGAGCTTTTAATAGTTTTTAAATAAAGATCAAAGGTTTAAATACACCCTTAACCAACATTTAACCCTTCATATAATCTGATATGCATTTAATCTTTGCGTCAGGGTCTGGTGGTGTAGGACACAAATTGCAGGAGACAAGGCATGGTGGTAGAAACTGAAACATTTAATAAAATAACTGAAACATGACGAAAACCATGAAGAAAGTAGTAGTAATTTCAAGAGAATAAATTGTTAAGCTATGAGAAAAAAATCTCAAATATTAAAGATAAAGTTACAATTTCATTGATTATAGTTGAGAATTTGATTAGATAAAAGTATAAATTTATGATACAAAAGGCTGTTTACTAAGAAAAATACAAACAACAACAAATAATAACCTATATTTTGTTTCATTTGGCAATGAGAAATGTAAAGAAATGTAGGCGGGAATAAAATAATGCCAGCTTATTTATTTATTTTTTCTCTTGAATCTTTTCCTCTGGGACTGCATGACATTTGGGAGGCAGCACCTGCACCTATCCAATGTCCAGTTGCAGTAACCGGTCCTTTCCACAAACCTTCACTAAAGCCTGATGGAGCCTCGAAGCAGAAACCAAAACAGGGACAAAGGAACGCTTCCACCAACCTCTGAAGATGATCAAACAGAGCAGGCAAATCAAAAGATGCCCAACAGGCAACTTTGATTCTGTTTCATAAGGAAGTAGGGGGCAATAAAGCAATTTTCTCTGACAAGCACATTTTATAACATGTGCAGGCCTCTCTAGGATAGACAGTTCTTGAAGTTAGTTTACTTTTTGCCTAACTCAAGAATTTCTGTGTTTGAAAATTCTCCCTTATGGCAGTCTTCTATTATCTGATTTTCATTAAAAGCTGACTGCAGTTAGAAACCTCTTTTTAAGAAAGTGTGTTTCAGCATTAAGAATTAATAAAAAATGATTTTAAACCTCTTTTGTTAACATATTCTCTTTAGAGACATTTATTATTTAGTAAAAAGTACTTGTTTCAGGTACTCTTGCTACCTAATTCTGATCTGTGCACTTTGTAAGTTAGTTTTGCAACTTGTTAAGTAAAATGCTTCATTATTTATTGACAATCTTTGCATTTTGAGCCGAAGAACATTAAAAAGCACAATTTATTTCTAATAACAAGCTGCAGTTGTCAAAACAAAATCCTGATGAACTTTAAAAAGATTTTTCTTTTGTTAAGGGGCTCTTCTATGTTAGAAAAATGAAGTTTGCATTGCTTTTACAGTTCAAATATCAGTGCTATCTTCTTCTTCCTCTTCCTCAGGCAATGACAGTGTCTCTGCTGTACATATAAATAGAAAAGAAAATGAAAAACATGAGCAATCCCTCAATTAGATATCTGACATTCAATACTCTCATATCTCCCATCATCCCACACATCCAAACAACACCACCCCTGCCCCCCCCTCGCACATCAAAGTCTCAATATTTGTACACCACCTGTCTAGAACAGAATATTGGTGATGGGAGCAAATAAGCCACATGGGGTGTGTCTACTGGCAGCACATACAAATTACGAAAAATGCTTTTGCTGATCACAGCTGCCAAAAGAGCAAACATTCATAAAGGCAAGCATGTGATACTTTGAGTTTTACACAGACAAACAAAAAAGTATGCTTTCTCTATTGCATTTTGAATTTATTTTTTCTGATTTTGCTCATAAACTGCAAACCTGCCAGCATAGATACAAATGGATTCAGATATTGGGGATTGTATAACAGGCTCTTAAATATTTAATACAGTGGTAACCCCTAACATTTGAAAGAAGCCTTTCTCTTAAATGACACTCAATGTTGAATTCAGAGGAGCTCTTTGAACGGCACAGCATCCGTAAGAAGCTGCAAATTGGAGAAATCTCATTTACACCGTTTTAATTGTGCAAGCTTCCTCTGTGGTGACAAGGTCACTGTTGAAATACTGATGTATATCTGTTTTATTCAGGGTGGTAGAATTAATACTAAGTTAACTTGTATGTTTAATGGTAATATAATTCAAACTTTTAGAAAAGGAAAACAAGAAAAGTGCAAGAATGGTGGGAAAAAAAAGCACATTTAAGTTGTAAAAAATTTCCATGATTTCAGTTTTAGTTTTTCAAACTAGATTTGTTTCAAGATAAAATGTAGTTTTCTACATTTTCACAGTTTAAATCAGTCACTTTGAAAATAAAACTCTTCTATTTTGACAAGCTTTACACACTTGCTTGGGCTTGTGATACAAAAATATATTGATTGCAACTAAAGTTTTAAACTCTATCAACTGTTTCAGATGTGCTTTGGGATTGGACAGGTGTTTCACCTGTGCTTCAAGCTTCAGCTCTTTTCATCCAGTCTAGATCAAAAACTGGAAATATTTTATGGTTCTTCTCATTAACATACTTCCCCATAAGGAGGATAAATAATTACCACAAAATGAGGACTGTAATATTATTTTCATTCCACAAAATGTAAAAATGTAGAGTTAAGTACTTTTAATGCATTAGAAAAAGCCCAAATACAAGAGGAAAACAAAAAGCAAGAAACTACATTTCAAAAACTGTCTTGTCTCTGAGGATGCAAATGAAGTCTCTATTTGTGGCTTTAATTATATTTAAAAAGCATCTTTACTGTGTTTTAAAAGATTTGGATTGTTCCTCATTAGTGCATCTGTCAGAAAATATTGCCAAATTTTCAGGAAGTCCAAAGTGAGTTGAAACAGGCATGGCGCAACATGAAGCTTGCTTTTTTGTTGTTTTTCTTTAGATCCAAAGATGTTTTGCTGCCTGCTTGGTGATTTCATGAGCATTACATTTATGTGCATGGTTTTGTTTTAAACTGACCCATACACCAAGCCACTCCCCAAGGACACAACTCAGAGAAGCCTTGCAAACTTTACTTTAGGGTTTTTGTTTTTTCTTTAACCATCAAATGGAATGAGTCGTTTTATTTTAAAATGCTGCTCAAATTTTCCCGGGTTGGATGAGAGGAGCTGAAGAGTTCTGGGTGGAGATGGGCCCCTTGTCTATGACTAGGGGGCACTCCTAGTGGGGTGGGGACAACTGATTGAACAAATGGCCCCTTCCCCCCCATTATCCAAACAGGAAGTACCTTCTGGTCCCAAAAAGCCAAAATCTCATAGACTTAAATTGAGAAATAAACGTCTATTTCAGCCATTATTTTTATCAGAATAAATAATCTTGCTCTGATACCTTTTTTAACATGTTCCTGCTCATCCTATTTTTTTCATGATATATTTTCTGAAGTTCAAACTATTCAAGTTATAAACTGACCAATCAGATGCCTCATTGAAAGTATGTGGTCTCACATCAAAAGTCAGAAATGTGGGTCATTTTCCATAGATGGTGTCATGCTCACTCTCTCCAGTCATATACAGTCAATATCACGCTGGTGGGACTGGTCTCTAATTGGGGCTTGCGATCTCCCATGGTCTGGGGGTCTGGGGGTCTCATGTTGGGTTGCCTGGTGGGCGTTTATCCTCAGTCTGTTTCTCCACCAATCCCTGGCAGCCATCTTTTGCTTTCCACCAGGGGGTCGGTGGGGGGGTGACTGGGTTCCCCCCTTACTATTGTTTTACTTCGTCTTGGAAAGGGCGGGAGTGACTCAGGCGGTTGAGCAGGTCATCCAGTGATCGAAGGGTCGGCGGTTCGATCCCCGCTCCTCCCAGCCAACAGTCGTTGTGTCCTTGAGCAAGACACTTCACCTCATTGCCTCCAGTGTGGCTCCACTGGTGTGTGAATGTGCATGGATATCCCGGTGATGGTCAGAGGGGTCGTAGGGGCGAACTGGCAGCCATGCCTCTGTCAGTCTGCCCCAGGGCAGCTGTGGCTACATCAGTAGCTGCCATTACCAAGTATGAATGAGGAGTGAATGAATAATGGACACACTGTAAGCGCTTTGAGTGTCCAGAAAAGTGCAGATAAATCCAATCCATGATTATTATTATCATACTATCCTCTAACATCATTCTCCAGTATACTAAACAAACTCACCTGAGCACAGGTGCCTTCATACAAACAGGACATTTGCATGCATGGAGAATTGTGCTTGAAAGTTCAATGAAAATGCATTTCCAGCCAAAATAACAACAAAATGCAGTTTTTTAGAGTGTATGTTCACACATTAGAGCATAAAAGGCTGGAACTATTGCAACTCTAAACATGATAATGAAGGTTCAAGAAAACCTCAGTTGTTCTAGTATTTAAATAGATTATTTTTTTAACTATTAATTGCTTGTTTTATCTGTTGTCATAGTAATATGTCAAAGAGTTTTCAACACTTATAATAATACATTTATTGCACATGTAGTCTGTTGGATATTTTTGTCTGAAAAGTTTTAATTTTCATCTACTGTCTTAAAGAAGAACTTCAATCTAACCTCTCCATTTTACTAACTATACTTCGAATTTTGAATTGTGTGATTAAAAAACCGAATCAGAACTTTTTAATGTCTCAATTACTCATAAAAGATGAATCACTATTGTACCATTTAACACATGAATGAGTCCCTGCTTGCTTTTTGCAGTATGAATATCTCCAAATGCTCGTGTTTCCAAGCATGCCGTCAAGTATCTGTGCATTTACTATTTAAAATCAGCCCATCCACAGTCGAGTGGATCTCCTTCAAGTTTTGCAAATATAATAAGCATTCAAACAGACACTTTTCCAGCCTAGTTGCTACGACACCGATGAAGGGTTCACAGGCTCTGTCACGTCTATGATCACAGCCTCAGATCTAAATCAGCCGAACGCAAAGCTCCAGCGCTAACCAGTCAGTCTGCAGCACATCCTGGCAATTAGGGCCACAGCTTGGGGGGGAAGCATGACAGTTATGAAGATCAGTACTGCCAACAGACACCAGCTCTTTACATATATATATTTTCATCTAAGTCTATGTAAATACATGATAAAACAGCATACATTTGAAGGTTTATGTGCAATTGTTTGGTGCAAAAGTATGACGAATGGCCGGCCTTTTCCGGAGTGGGTTATTCTGGGTGAATCCTGTGAGTAAATGAATCAAAATGTGACAAAAAAGCAAGTCAAGAGGGCTCTTCGGTTTCTCTCTGTGAAGCCTTTTATCACAGCTTCTTCCATTTTCCCTTCATCACTCAGATCCATCCTGCCCCACATGCTGTACATCCATAATAAGAGGCTGAGTCAGGGTAATAAGAACTCAAAATGATATTGAAACTATCATACAATTAGAGGCAAAAATTTGCGAAAAACACCCAGTCCCTGAAGGCATGTGTAATTCTTAATAGCACTGCAGCACTTCGTGCAGTGCAGCAAGGCTCTGAATCCAGCTGTGCTGTGTCCAGCTGTTAAATCTTTAATACTACCCCTACCTGACACCAATCCACCCTTTACCCACCTCCACTTTGACTACATTGCTCTAACTTGTCTCATTTTTCAGTGTTTCAATTTGAAATTTGAAATTAAAAAAAAATAAAGAAACACCTTTGCAATCTTCCTTCATATACTGTTTTTTTGTGGTGAATTTATGAATAATTTGTTTTAAAGCTCAAATGTTTCAAAGTAATTGCTTTGTGAATATTATATCAAAAATCCTTGAAAGGAAGGAAAATCGTGTTCATAAAAAAGAGACCAGTTTTTTAAAAAACCACAGACTAAAATTAAAACATACCCCCTATATTTTCTATACCTACTTTTTCCTGTTCGCGGTCAAAAGGCACTGCTAAAAGGCCATGCCGTATCTTCACTAGAGAAAAGGCCTCAGGCAGTCTATTGGAGTGTGATGAACGCAAACAACCTTATAAACACTCACTTCTAGATTCCAATTACAGCAGGGTGCCTAAACATCCGGCAGAGGGGCATATTTTGATGTTTAAGGGGAAACTATCCAGTCAGACATTTTTTTCAACATTGATTTTAATTTAAATTTGTTATGGCGGGGGATGAGGGAGTATCCCGGCACAGAGAGGACGAGGCAGGAGGTTCCAGGCAAAAGGTCTTTAATAACTAAAAGTCCAAAAAACTAAACAAAACACCACTGCAGCAGGCAGGCAAACTCGAAACTACAAGGCACAGGAACTGGGGAACCATCAAACTACACAAGAACAGCATCATATGGACCAGTACAGGATGAAGGGAAAGACAGGACTTAAATACATACAGACAAACGAGACACAGGTGACAACAACAAGGGCAGATGGGGACCAAACTTGATACAACACAGGAACCTTTCGAAATAAAGCAGGAAATGGACTTAAAACATGACAGAAACAAAAGATAACCAGAACACAAAGCAAAGAAACTAAAACCGTAACAAAATTATAGACTGGAAATATGTACAGTATAATGAAAAGAATTTAAATTTCACATAAAAAAATCATAATCAGTAAAACTGCACACACACCAGGCTGTGGACTGTCTAGGGACTAAAAAATATTTTAAAGACTACCTAGAAAAACTACCAACTTCCATAAATTAAATAATTTAATAAACAAAAAAGTCCAAATGTACTTTGTGCATGCACTTATTCTATGTCATTTCAACTAAAGAAGGACCTTGCACTTCAGTTCTGACCTCCTTCTCCCACTAAAGCATTTCTGCCAGCGTTGTTGATCCTAACTCTTGACAAGTACTTGTCAGCGGTCAGTTCTCTCTTTGGTGTACCTCAGAGTTCTGCATTAGGTCCTCTGTTTTTTCCTTTTTTTAATTTTCTTTTTTTTGTAACATGTTGTCTCATGCCATTGTGTACATCCCAAATGACTCTCTCCGTCTCATCCCATCAGGGGTCGCCACATGGTATGGTAAGCTTGGCAATGTTTTTACGCCGGATGCCCTTCCTGACGCAATCCTCTCAAGGCAACCAGGCTTGGGACCGGTACAGAAGTAGAGAGGGGAACAGCCTGGATTTGAACCCTGGTTTCACAGACGGAAGGTGCCGCAAACCAGCACGAGCTAAACCAGCTCCCATTTAAGGCCGTACATCCCAAATGACTAAAAAGACTTAAAATTGCTACCTGTGTCATTTATCAGATGTTTTGTGTTTGGGGTCAAACTTTGAACTGTAAATATATACTGACCCTGATAAATACACCATTGCAGTTCTTGGATCAAGCTTTAAAGAAAATAAATATAGTATTACGTTTAATGGCTGCAAACAACTCTTGCCATACTTTGTGATAAGCTGCGATTACTTTAAAACCCTTGGACTGCCAGACACGAAGATAGAAAGCCCTTTATAGAGAGATAAGGCATCTTGACAGTAAAATACTTTATATTAGGGATCAGAAGCACATCTTTATGTTGTGTCTGGTATTAAAGATGTTTAGTGCGGGAGGGAAAAATGCTATAAAGTACTTCATACATTCATTCTTTTAGTAGAGCTTAGGGTTCAAATAAAGGTAAAGATTTTGTTTCCGAATGTTTAGATATGTGTCCTACATTTTAAGACAATTGTGCCATGTTTCAGAGCAATTTTCTCTGTTACAAACATGTTTACATCGTTACACAAGCAGGTGATAACGGTCAGAACTCCAGCAGGACCAAGCGGGAGGAGAACTTTCAAGCAGCAGGAGGCATTGGTAATTGTCGGGAAACCAGCAGGTAGGACTTGGATTAAGGAAACAGTTCCACACAGAGCTTTGTTCTGAGTTCATGAATTTTGGATGAAGGCGCAGAATTCCATTTCAGAAGGTAAAACCAAACTTTTCTTGTAGTAATTAAGCTTTTTTGATAACTAAATAAATACCATTAACCGCCATTTCCTTTGCTAAGTTTTATTGAGCCTGGTCAATTATTGTGATCAGTTTTGTTAAATTTTCTATTGTATTTTTCAATGTTTTGGTCTTAATGTTCAGTTGTGAGTTGCTGTAAAAACAAATCTAGAGAACAACTGAGGCAATAGAATATTTACTGAGCAGGAAATGGTGCACTCCATGGTTGATCTGCTGGACGCTGACATGTCTTGACAGCCTCTTAATAAAGCAGCTCTCTGACATCACGGAATGGACTGACCACACACCGGCAGGACGGTCCGTTCAGCACAAAGTCCCGCTTTTTTCTGCCCTCCATCCTCTTTCATTCGAATGCATCTTATTTCAGGCTTTCGTTTGATATGTTATTGAGTGTGTATGCAAATCTATGGGTGTGCTTTTTATTTGGGGGGAATTTGAGGGAACATTGAACATTTTCAAGGTTTGGTGAAACAGATCAATTTCACATGTAAAACAATACATCATTTCACTTTTTCCCCCAGAGTAATTAGCTATGATATTATTTTGATTCATGAATAGTTAATCACTGAGAACAGTTAGAAATGTTTTCAAACTAATTTTGAGGCAATGTGATGACATTTATAGATGAGGCATGCCACTGGGAATTCAATGCAAAACATTCTTATTTTATGTTTCAAAATGCTTTCACGAGATTCGTGAAAGTTTCAAACTTAAAAAAAAAAACTTCTTATTTATACATTTCTACTAAGAAACTGATGTTTCCCATTTTTTTTAAGGGGATCATTTCTTTCAATATGTCAAGTCAAGCATGTTGCTACTTACTATCAGATTTTTACACAAAAAACTCCATGACAGGGACACCAAAAGAAAGAAACTAGCAACATAAAAAAATCAGTAAACAATTATGTATTTAAAACTTCAACAATATGAATAGAATAGTTGGAGATAAAATGTAAAAGAGCCAAAAACCCTTTAATTGAAAACAATATTGTGCTGAATGTTTTATAGTTAGGATAAAGAACAAGAAAATAAAAAGGAATTGTCCTGTTGGGAAATAAAATCTCTGAACTTTTGCATGAACTCAAGTAAATTATTTTCAATGAATGAATGCATGAAAGAATAAATGTATGAATGAATGAAACTACATTTTTATAGTACTTCACAACGCCAACAGAGTACCAATGTGCTTTACAATAAAGAGATATAGAAATATATTTTAAAACTGAGCAGATTAAAAACAAAATATTCAAGAACAACAGCAGAAGATTAAAAAAAACAATAAAAGACAGATAAGAATTCAATAAATTGAGTAAAAGAAGGCAATATGCCACCAACTATTAAGTATTAAAAACCATTCTAAAAAGGTGTAGTTGACATTTAAACCTACTCACTGCTTCTCACGGTGGATGTAAAACCAAAGATCAGAGAACTGATTTCCGTGTGGTGACGGTCAGAGAACTGTGTAGCAGGTGGGGTTGATCTATGCAGCTTTAAAAAGAAAGCTACAGTGTAATTGTTGGTCATTTTTGATTAAAAGTGACATTTAATTTAATAACATTACTTTAAACATTGTAAAGAGTAATATAGTTTTTTTTTTGGACTAATAAGTTCAACACTGCATGAATGTATCCCAAAAGAAATCTAACTGATCTAACATCCAGGTTTGGCTTAGACTGCAACATTGTGAGCTGCTGCTGTTTAGTTTGGAGCACCAACTCCACTCATGGAAGTTGTCAGTTTGCAGCCCTGCAGTGTGTTAAAATGAAATGTCAAAGTCGCACTTCAGTTTCCAACCTTTATCTCTGGAGGGAAAGCCTCACCTTGTCTTTCAAGGCGACACCAGATATGATTGGCGTGTCAACACCATGGCCCTGTCCCTATAGACAACAAATGACACATTGAGTGCAGGGAGGCATCCATAAATAAAACCTGGACCATCTTCCCTCACAACAGTAAACTTGTGCTTGTGCACACCGCAGCAGCTCATATTTTAATAAAGACACCAGAGTTATGATGCACACAAGAGAAAAAGTATATAAGCTAATGAAATTATAGCTTTATTTGATCAAATCATGACAACTTTTTGATTTGATTTGCCTTTTTTGAAACTGTATTCTTCTCAGGCTTGCTGTAGCCTACACAAGCTGTCATCAAATGAGAGACTGGATATCTAAACATCTCCATTGCTGTTTTTGTAACAGTGTTTGCTCCTTGTGTGAATCTCCTCATTTCCTTGCTGCTTCAGCACGGCTCAGATGAGCTGTCACCTTCAATACTATCAGAAAAAAAGACAAATTTCACAGGGAGTGGTGCACTGAACAAAGGCCAACTCAAATCCAATTTTGCATGAAACGACATTAATTGCTACATCTGAATGGGAGAGATGTGAAAATAGAGTCACATTTCAACCATTCTGCTTTTCCGTCATTCGCCGTCCTACCTTTATGCTCGTGTGTTGCTCGCTTTCAGCGTCTTTTATGTATGAGCGGATATCTATAACAATGCCTTTAACTTTCTATTTTCAGATGAAATTCAAAATCGAATTGATTTTCCAGCTTCTTGAAGTGTTGACAGCTCTCACAGAGCACGTTAATGTACAACTGTGTGGAACTGTATGATGGCTTATTAAAAACTCTCAGACTCATAGTAGTTTTGAAGTGACAAGTTAAGCTATAACGTTATTACAGCACTCTGTTGGGAAATGATACACAAAAGCTAGAGCAAGTTAGGTGTTAATAAAGGAAAAGGCCCATTAGTCCAGATATGTGCATCTTCTTAACTCTACCAGATATTTTTCAGTCTGGACTGAGTCCTCTTCATGCATTTCAGTCAATTGCAAAAAAAAAATCAGCTTTCATGGACCTAAACAAAGAAAATCAAATGTTGTACAGTCAGCTTTTAATTCTCATCACTGCCTTAAGTGGGTGACTGGCTGAGCACTGCAGCAGAAAGCTGCTGGAGTCAAAGGTCATGTTAGTATGCATTGAATCCATTACGTTTTCCGTTGATGCTGGGCTAAGCTATTGGTGGCCCATGAAATGAGATTTAGCATTCTGACAGTGATGAGCTCATGTGTTTAGCTTCTCAATAAGATCCAAGGATTTGGTTGATCACATGTATTTGTTAGGTTCAAATCTGTTGCAGCACAGGCTGCAAGTCATTTACTGTTGCTAGGATTTGAAGTGTGAAAAGTTTGTTGCCTGGCTGCAATTTTACAGACAAAAAATAGAAAAAGGGCAGCAATGTGGTGGGAAACTATTCTTTTAATTATATATTTTTGTGTGTCCACCTGGATTCCTACCATTTTATTTTTATTTTCAAAGTGAAATCAGTTTTGCAGTGCACATTAATAGTAATTTGGTGACTAATTTATTAATGGGTCATGTTTAGAAACAAATTTTATATTTCTACTTTCAATTACTTGTGTATTTTTAATACCCACTTGATCTTAAGGTTGCATTTACTAGTAAAGTTTTTAGTTTTTAAGCTGATAATGCTTAAAAACTGAAGCCCACTGGCAATTTCAGTGAAACGTTGCAGAACTTTTCTTCCCCGCCCTTTCCAGGAGCTCCTGTCAGAGCCAATGCTGAGAGACTGAGAAATAAAAAAATGTTATTAACTTTAAGTAGATCCTGCTTAGTCTGAGCAGATCAATACTTGGCAAACTTGTAAGCCTCCTAAGTGGTGAAAAATAGCTTTCAGGTAGAACGATGATGTAAAATCCATAAACCTTCTCCGTGTTGATAATTTCTCCTCAAATTTCTTTTAATTGATTTAATTTTATTTTTAAATACCACATTCTTTTCATGGTCCTCTGTTTTGTTGAGCATCATTAGCCTTTCAGTTGTTAGAAGAGGACACCCAGGCTTATTTACTTCATCTTGTCTGTGGCTGAGCGTCCATGCTTGAAAAACACACTGCTGCTTCACTTTAGCCGTGTGGGACTCCTGCATGGCCACAGTTGCACTTAATGTTCATCCAAATGTCCACGTCGGTCCACATCTCACAGGAAAGAAGCTGGGCAAAAATATATCTCGGTCACATCTCTCTGCTTTGTCTTAACCAAACAGACCATTTATATACATGTGTGTGTAAAAAGCCATTCTCAGTCCACCTAGTTTGCTGGATTATCTATCACCTGCCTGCAGGCAAACCTATGCCCTCAAATTTGTCCCCCCAACCCCTTCTCTGCCTCACGACCACCCCACCCTCACATACTAAATAACTGACACAGTTTGCATGGAGCCAGATGTAGTGTTCTTCTTGTCCATAGTTTCAGGAGATTTTTGCCTGCAGTGCCACAATAACACGTCAGTTTCAGCTGAAGGCAAAGAAACTCATTTATTTCCTCCTTTTTTTTTTGCCCCCAGCCAGTTTTAAGATGATTGCCTAGAGGGAATACATTTTGAATAGTTTCCTAACAAGCACTCCAAGGAGGCAAAAAAACAATGCAGAATTTTTTTTCTTAATCAAATTCTAAACAAAAAACTGGCTGAATTGAAGAATTCGAGTTATATTGTTCTTAAAGGCAGCATGTTGAATTAAATGTTGTGTTCCGTTACCCCTAGCATCCAATACTTGAAAAGCAACTTTAATCAGTAACTGAAGTTGTGAGTTAAAGTAAAAGCCCTTATTGAACTGAGAATCAAAGGTTTCATGGTCTAACTTTCGCGTCACGGGTCAGTGGTGGGTTTGATCTGTATTTCGAGCTCCTGTGATCATGACCTTTGACTTCCTTCGCCCTTGACTGAGCCCAAAATTGCCAGCAGGTCAACAAAGAAAACAAATCTTTAGTGTTCTGTAAAAGTGTCTTCCCAGTGCGGCTTTTGTTCCCAAAACCCTCCTGAACACACACTGAGAATGTCAGTGAGTGAAAATAAAGATGAGAGGGTATCTGGCAGATCATCATGCAGGTTCACATGTGCTCTGCAGATTTAATTAATGAATGCACGTCTGTGTCGTTGTTTGTGCCAGTGCCGTGAGCGTGAAAGGATGAATGAGACTCTGGAAGGGATCTGTTTTGCTTCTGTTTTTGTTCTGTGTTCATTACACTGTGTAATGAAGCTCCTTGTGTGGCAATTTGATTTGACAAATGTGTTCTGAATGCTTAGCAACACCTTTTATCTCCTGCAGTCCGATTGTTTTTCCATTGGACTACGCTATCAATAATGTGTTTTTGATCTATTTTGTGTTAAAATGTGAAGATGTAGCAAAATCAGCAACTTTTTAAAATGAACAGTTATGTGCAAAGATCTCAGTGCCAAAGCTTCGGTTTTGAATGTCATAAATATTGAGAAAAATATTTAACCTTTTTTAGATTTCAGTAATAAAAACACATTTGGTACACATAGGCTGGATTGCAAACTTAAGGTACTTTACATTACTTAAGGTAATGTAACGCAGCATTAACCTAAAATGTTTAATCCGTTTTTGTGATGGTGAAATGATGTCTAAACATCAAAGTGCTTTAAGAGAGACACATTTTCAAAGTTCAGTTTTCTTTTTTAGTGTAAGCTGATGTCAGTTTGCATTTCAGTTTCTGAAACCTCCAAGTTTCTTTTTTAAATATGGTTCTGTAGTATATGTGAAAAAAGTATGCGTACATCCAGCAGGTCTCTGATGTTAGAAAGACTTGCCATCATATCCTACCAGGTTATAAATCACTTACCTGATGATCAATCACCTGCCACGCACACCTTAGAAAGTGTCAGCTTCTTGGATCATCTATCACGTTTAATTGTCTGCTGTGTTTGCGAACTGGGATCCGTAAAGTGTCTGACAAAGTCTCTCCAATACCTACAAAAAAACGGACCAAACTCCAGATGCAAGTGTCTTTTTTTCCCCATGTAAGAATTTGTAGGGATCATTCTACATGACAGCCATTGCTGTTTGCAAAAAATTAAGGTGGGTATCTGGGGCCTAAATTGGCAACGTTTTCTCTTCCGTAGCAGACGGGGCCAGACCATCACAGGCAAAAGGCTAATTTAGTGGGGCAAACAGTGGAATGAGGACGCAGAGTGAGTTGTGGATTAAATACGTGTTCTCTGCCCAGAAGAGAGGAGGCGGCGAGTGGGAGGACTAATTGTCTTTGTAGTGCCTTATAAAGTGTAGGGTCGTTAGTGTTAATCATGCAGTGCTGTCACCAAGGCAGCTGTGATTATCTGACTTTCATTGTTGGTGCTGCTATTATTGTTCTGGCTTTGTAGGGCTCGCTTGTGTGAGGAGCGTTCTTCTTTTCACCTGTGTCCATCTGACTGCCTTTGTGGGGTTTTTTTTTTTTTGACTGATGGGGGGGGGATTGTTCACAGCCTTGCATTTGAATCCACTGAATAAACTCTAAGCTATTTGCTTTTGGATCCTTTGGCTGCTAGGAGAACTGTTTGCTAGTGAAAAGTAGCAAATGACATTTACTGCAATATTGTAGCTATGTAGCTTTTTTTTTATCAGTACTTGTACTTTATTCTCATAAGCATAAGCTTCTTCCATTCCACTTTCAAATCTTATTACCAATGTCTTGTGTAGACTTTTATTTTACATCATGTAAATGTTGATTTGAAATAAAGCTTGTACTACGACTATGCTACGTTCACAACAGCCTCGGAAACCCGCCTTCAAACAACTGTTTCCAATGAAAAGTCCACATAAACACCTGTATATTCATATTTCGGGAGCTCTGAGTTAAAACTCTCACACTCACGTGTCTTTACACAAGTTTTTTAGTCTGTGTTTGGGCTCTACGTATAAAATGAGCAGACACTGAACGCGCATTGCAAGTTAAACCAGGTTGAACTTTGATCAATCATACTGAGTTGGTAGTGACGTATAGATGGCCTCCCTTTTAATACACAAAATTGCCAACTGTTTGAATGTTGATCATGGAGGATAAATCAATATTGTGGTATGTGCCCCAACAGAATTATGACTCCAAGTCTTTTATATATGTCGAAATAGAGCACAAAAAGCTCAGTTGTTTTCCTGCCTCATTCTGTCTTTTCAGTGCAGTTTCAAGTCAGATTTGAAGTAAAAAACATGGCGTATCACATAGAAAGGGATGACATGAAATAAAAATGTCTAGAAAGTACAAAAATATTAAGCTTTACATTATTAGCCTAAACCCGACTTGTATGTCCTTCTCATGCATGCATGGGTTTTCTGCAGACAGACCAGCATCTTTCTGCAGTCCAAAAACAAGCTTTATAGGTTAATTAGCAACTTCACATTGGGTTGCAGGACTCTGTGTGGCCCTGCAATGGACTGGTGATCCCATCTTTGCCCAACAGCTCGGAAAGGCTCCTACATCCATGTGATAAACATGGGACTAAGCAGGAATCTAGGAGGGATGGATATCACAACATATGTATTTATGGTACTTACAAATCATTTTTATTTTAGAATAAATACATTCTGTCTTGCATGCACTGTTTGTTTCTCTTAGCAAAACATTAAGGCATTTCCTTTCTACAAGTTTTTTTAGGGCTGTCAGTTATAACACCTTTTGGGAATCAAATTTAAGATAAAGCAGCTTTTTAACTGCTCTTGTATTTGTTTTTCGTTCACTTTTTGGGTGACATCACTTGGCAAAGAAGCTGTTAATCTAGTTTGGTCCCTTTATTACCAAGTCTAAAAGTCAGGGTCAGATCAGTTAGTAAGGTAACTGTACTTAACTAAATAAAGATTGTAGAAATAATTTTAACTAGATATAAAGAACTATTATGAATATATTTGGATCCTTTAAGTGTATTTTTAGATGTTTCAGTCTTTTCGTATACAACAGGAAATGAATACATATTATTACACATGCACATACACAAACATTTTTTTTTTTTTAGCTGCTGAGCTGGATAGATGACAAAAAAGTAAAACAATTTGTCATCTGCGTGTCTAAAACAAATCCATAAGTGTATCTGATGGATTTGAGGTTTAGATTACGTTCATCTCAAAGTAACTTAATCCCACAGACCCAAAACACAAATACCTGCAGGATGACACTCACTCTGTTTCTGTCCTTCTGCGAGTGACACATGAGCTAAAGAGAACAGCCTTAATGGGATTATAAAGGGCATCAGACTTTCCATGGATCACAAAGCTCACAACAGACACACATTGGGGAAATGAGAGAATCAGCATTGGGAGGCGGAGCTCTGCCTCCTGTTACATTTCTATGACCTTCCATCACGTCTGATTGAAGGAAGCAGCAGAGGGACCTGGGGGATTTGTGCAGAGGGTCAGAAGGAGGGTCTGGATCCATGTTTCCGGGCTCTGAACTGAAACCCAATTATTCCCCACACTTCAAAGAGGGCTAATTGGTTTTGTCAGATGTACAGTGGATTCATTATGTTCTTAATTAAGTCCCTATCAGAGCCAAAGAAATAATGGCTTCATGCTGTGTTAAAATCTTTTTTTTCTAAACTTTATTGACACTCTAGAGTAGCAAAATTTCTTTTAGAGACAAAAACATATTTTTTAGAACACAAAATTGAATGTAGTTATTACAATATTATCACATTAAAACCTGAACACTTGATTTGAAGTTTTAAATTTATAAAACCTAGTGCTAAGAATGTGATGCAGTGAAGAAAGAAATATTTCTGAGTTCATTCAAGGACAAATTCAAAGAATAAAAACCTCTGCTGTCATTTTGACTTTCTAAACCTTTTGTACTCTTCAAAACGAGGATTCATTCAAACACAAATGTGCTCATTCGACAATAGGAGCACCTCAGCCAAGATATAAAGCGACATTTGCAAACATGTCAAACCCATACGAACACTGTAGCACAGCTTTAGGCCTTTATCTGCAGCATGAATTTAAGTGCCACTCAAGAGAAAACAAACGGAGAGCTTTGATAATGTTCTACGCCGAAACTACAAGCAAAATCCAAGTTCTGGCTGGAGAGATACCAAGTGGTGCGGATTTAAAAAATCTTTAGAGGAGAGGCTTACCCTCCAGGGAGATGAAGTGCTCGTATGATTATAAAACCTTTGGGTTTCAATAGATGAATAGGATGATTTCTAACTTTTTTCCTGTTTTTCTTCAAGTTTTCATTCGTTGTGGCTCATAAATATTTAGAAAAGGCTAAGTTTATGTGAAAAGTCTTTCATTGTTTGTTTGGTTTTTTTGTACATTTATTTTTTTTTCCTTTTTTCTTTGATTAGTCTGATTGCTCTGGAAGTGGGAGTGTTGTTCAGGTTCAAGTAACTTCAACTTAAATTTCTGCTTTTCTGTATTTTTTCTGTCTGAAAGGTCACAGCTTAGGATAATAGCCACTGTTAAAAAAAAAAAAAACATTTAAGGTAGGGAAAGGAGATCCAACATGAAGTTAAGGAAAGGCAGCCATTAGCTCCAAATCAGCCAACGTTCATACAAAAACACCAAATAATAACCAGATTGCAATTTCTCAACCATTCATGCATTTTTTGCAGTCAGAGTAAAACATAAATTAACTGACTGCTATTGAAGTTGAAGGGAAAGCCATACAGAAAAAAAATGTGGGCTCGCGAGCGCCCTCTACATTGAGGCAAAGCTACTGCCTGCCTCAGCTGTAGCCTCCGTTCACACTGAACGCGATTCATGTGACAAATTTGCTTCAGTCATCCCTCTTTCACCACGCGGTGAATTCTCTGCTTACTGGCTGTCTAAAAATGTCTTCATAACCCTGACGCCTCAGTTGCATGTGGGAGGAACTACCAGCTAATGTTTTTAGTCTGATCACTACATGGAGCGGTGTCTGTGTTTATCTAATTACAATGCATGGAAGACACAGATGATGTTTGGAGATCAGGTTTATTTATTTTGAAGAGCTCTACAAAAGCATGGCTGATCACATCTCCATGTTTAGTTCATGAGATCATTCAGATTCTCCCGGTACAGTGAGATTCACTCCTGCTGCTGCGTCTGAAAGATGGCTGCTTTCTCTGTGTATCTGTTTCTCTCTGACCAAATCTAAAGGCTTGGAAAACATATAATAATAATAAAATAAGGGGACCTTATTAGGGGACCTTTTTTATTATTGCCTTGGTGAAAACAAGTAAAATATTTCGTAAGGTTAAGGAGGCCCGATCAGGCTGCCTCCCCAGCCCACAGCGGTTCTCTGTCTGGACGCCAGCTCGCATAGCGAGCCGCTATATCCTCCCGCTCCATGGGCCCTGCAACAAACTGTTTGGGGTGTACCCGCCTTTGCCAAACAGTAGTAAGTACAGGGGGGTTAAGAAATTGGATGGATGGAAATTCAGATGGAGAACTATTGGATCCATTCACCATATTGGATGTGTATTCTACCTGCTCATCAAAATTCAATTTGATTCCATTCAATTTTATAGATATATCCCAATATTACAACAATAGTCGTCTCAATGGGCTTTATAATTAGTCATAAAATATAATAGGTAAAGGCTAAACTAAACTAAGCAGACCAAGCTAAACTGGGAATCCCTGTCCATAGACCCTCCTTCTCGGTAATGAAAACTGCCTCAAAATAAATGATTCTGAGGAAAAAAGAAGAAGAATCCTCAGGGATGTCCACATGAAGGAGGGATCCTCTCCCAGGACAGACAGGCGATGTACCAGAACTGTTAAAGAAGAATTAGCTCCTATATACGCAAGTATTTTTGTCTCATAATTAAAAATGAAAGTCAATACCCAAAATGCTTTTTCATTTTCAAAATGAAGTTGCATTCGGTGACTCAAAAATAAAATGAAAAATCAGTCCACCTAACAGCTTTTTCTTTCTTTCTTCTTCAACACCACTCATTCTGTCACTCAGTTAAAATGATAAAGAAAAAGGTATTTGACATTTCATTTTCAAAAAGTTCTCAAGTAAAAGCATTGGATGAGGAAACTAAACCCAACCCAATCTGAATGGGATTGCGCAATCTACCATGCTCCCACAGTTCATGACCATCACTGTAATTAAACAGGGATACAGTGATTAAAACCATGCATTTTTTCCCCACAAATTAGAGGACATTTTTTTGTTCAATTGTTACTATACATCTTATTTCTTGTTTAAATAGAACATATAATTGTTGCTCACGTATAAAGAAGTCTTCGTAAGGCTGATGTAAGTAGCATGCACTTATGACATACAGGTGATTCTGTCGTGTGTACGGTGCCCTTACACCACGCTCTAGTCATCAGTAACTGTTACAGCCTTCCAGTTCTTTCCGTTTCCTTCCATTCTGTTTGTTTTTTTTGTGTGTTTTCACATTCAGCGGCTCAAAGAGCTGAGCGGTGGAACAGCTGGAGTGAATCCGTTGATTGAAAGGCTGTCACCCCGACAGCTAATTGTCAGGAAAGGCTGACGTGGAGAAAAGTGGAAGAAGATACAATGCGAGAGAGGAGGGCTGCATTTGTCTAATCTAACAAATAAACTTGTATACTGTCCATCCTTTATCCTAGTTACTTTGTTTGTTGTGATCCAGCCAGCTGTAATTGTTGTGGACTTTGGTTTGGTCCGCAACAATTGGGGGCTTGTCCAGGATAGCAGAAACCTTTGCATCGAGTGGACGAACCTGGTTCATAACAGTCACAAATACTCTTTTGGCTTATTATTATCAGATAAAAGAAACTCTTCCCTCTGGAAAACATTAGGCACTTCTCATCTTTCAGTTTGACCACTCCAAAGATTAAAAAAAATGCCTTGGAATCAACCCACAATCTATAGTGCTGCCACGTCTTTTTAGCTGATTAAAACTTAGACAATAGTGTTCAGATCTGTGCACGGGCTTTATGTGGCTCCTGAAGGCCTGATAGCCCAGATCACTGGAGATATTTCTTGGGGCTAAAACATTTCTCTTTTCTGAAACATTTGAGTTAAATCTGAGTAAAGTGGAACTGTAAATCATTCCTACACTTCTGAGATAAAAAAGGTTTTTCTTTTACTCTTTAGATTTTTGCTTTCCTCACTGGGTTTTGTAACAGAATGAACTTTCAAGTGCATTTACTTTGAACATCCTAAGGTTAAAAAAATGACTTTGGATTGGTGTCTTAAATGTTCCCCTACAGAGAGCGAAAACATATTTCTAGGACGGCTGAAGGAGGATTTCTTGGAATATGTCAGTTTTCATGTTTGTGCATAACTGAAAAGTTTATGTCATGACCCGCTGAGAAAAAGTAAAGTAGAATATCTGAAACTCAGACTGCCATCATGACATTCTGGTTCTGAGGCAGTGAATCACTCAAGACCCAAGACCTGAGATTTATATGGAGCTCGACAAGCTGATGCGCCTTTAATTTGAAATCCCTCTTTTAAAGAACTTCATAGATGTTTTTGTGTGTGCGTGTTTGTGTTGGTGTATGTGTTTGCACAACTAGCAGGCTTTTATTTTATTGCGGAGCGAAGCAGAAATGGGAGCAGTTGGAGAGCAGTGCTGCTGGGAGCCTTTCAGAGGAGCAGTACTGGTTTCTCCTGGGGGGTAATAGGAACTGGGAAGCAGGTGACTGCCCGGATGCTTTGAACCTGTTTGAATTATGCTTTCTTCTTCAGTGAAAGCATGTCATGGGATTCTGGGGTGAATGGTTTATCTATGGACACTAACAAAATGTAAAAAAAAATAAATGAAATGCAGAAAAAACCAACAAAAAAGACAACCTTTAACTTTGTGCTGAAGTGGGTGACACTGGGCAATGTGGACAAGTAACAAAATGTGAGCGGGAAGAGTGAAGCTCTGCTGCTTTTTATCCATGCGACAGAGGCCTTGACAGTTATTCTAAAAGACAATGTTTGGGGCTGTCAGTGCCAGTACACACATGGATGACAGCAGCTGAAGAAACTGTCACAGTGATTGAGTGGATTTTCCCATTGTAGGCAGCTTGGTCTTGTTGAATTACTCAATAAAGATATCAAACCAATATTGCATATTTGTTGGCAAACATTCAGCATAAGTCAGTACGAAGTTCATTGGCAACTGGAATTGTATAGCGGTGAGATTTTGCCCGTTCTCTGGGAAAGCTGAGGTTTGAATACCTTCCTGCCTCACCTATGTCTTATAGGAAACACACTATTGTAAGCAGAAGGAGGGAGGTTGAGTTGGTACCCAACATAGAAACAGCATGGGTTTGTCTACTGGAGGATGACTTGAATACCTACCCAAGGAGGAAGAAAGGACCCCTGAACAATATGGACAAATACAGAAAAATACTTTTTTTTTCTAATCACATTTACTGATAAAACTTAAAAAACTGATACAACTTAAAAACTTTCACATAAACAAACTGATCTAATTTGGTGATTGTATTACCAAATCTAAGATGCAGTTTTTTTTTAAACTCATAATTTGTTTTAAGTTAACAATTAGGGTTCGATTTAAACTATTTTAAAATATTTAAATACAAAAATATTTTTTTTTTCTAGATATTTTGTTGACATTTTTGTTGGTTGTTAAGATTGCTTTCAATTGTAAATGTATTTTTACTGCAGTAACTCTATGTATTTGTCAGTTCAATATATGACTGTAAAGAAAAAAAAGTTTCTTTTTAAAATGTCACCAACCCACAAATTATTGGAATTTTTTTTATTCAGGCAAAGGAAGGGATGTTTCTCATTTACCTTTTTGGAAATGTCTGAGTTAAAAAAAAAATCTCTCACTCAGTTTGACATAGTTTTTGTGAGGTTTTTTTTTATTTTTAATTTTTTACCTTCAATACATATCATCTTAAAATTTCCTTAAACATCGTGTTTGTAATTCTTTCAAATTTTGCTGCATGTATCATACCATTTTTTTTCATGTTTTCTTTATATCAGACCATAATGTGCAATATTTGGATTTAACAAGTAGTTGGCCACATTAATTATTTGTAAGTAATTCTAAATCAAGTCAGCAGAAAAAGCCTTTTTCTTTTCAATGTTAGCGTGGACATTTATGAACATGACAGTGCCAGGACACATTGGGTTCAAAACAATGACTGAATGGTTCAGGCAGCATGAGACTTCATTTTCACACCTGGACTAGTCGACATGAACTTCAGACTTTAGGCCACTGAGAATCCTAAAGACAGACTAAAAAAAGACTTGTGCTGTTCTACTGGACAAACTAATAACACGTCAGCACATAAACAGATATTCTGGAGCTCTAAAAGTTTATTGAAAAGTTTCTATATACTGTATATGAAGGTAAAGATAGATATTGATGATAACTATAGTCATATTAGCCTAATTTCATATTTACAGCATGTAGATTGTCATTTAAAACTCTATACTGCAATAATCAATTCGCTTGATGAAGCTTGAAGCTTCATTGTTCCATGAGAGAACTGGCAACTTGAATTAACCATTGAAGCCCAAAGAAATGCAGAGATAAATGTCAACTATAAAAATATTTGCCATAAATACGTTCCTCTAATATTTCACAAACCACAAGAAAAATGCATATTTGAGTTTTTTTCCGCTGTGGGCGATTCTGTGCCCACTTCAGATATACCTTTTAAATCTCCAACTTGAATTGCAGGTGATTTTATTTTATTAGTGTTTTAGACCAGGTGGTACTTTGGTTTTATCTAGATTTGTTTCATATGTTTAAAAGCATACGCCTTTAATGCCGCAACATATTTATTAATATTATTTTGTGAAAATGTTTTCATTTCAACTTGTTTACACTGATTCTTGTCGGGATGTGATATTCCTCATGTATACATGACTCCACACCAGCTCACCTTTTCAGTATCATCGTCTAATTTTGCTGATGTCAACACAGTCAGGCTGATCTTGGGGGGTCGGATGAGTCAGGAGACCTGGACATTTGCTAAAGGAACTCGCTCTGAACACCATAAACCCCCAACTGGATTGACCTTTGTAAGTATGCCTCCCCAACAAATTCCTCCATAAACTCTCACTGATTCAAAATTCAGCCGCCCGAATCCTCTTACCTATTCTGCAGCAGCTTCACTCCTGATACATAACAGGCTCATATTCAAAATCCTTCTGCATACCTTTGAAGCCATCAACATCCTCGCCCCTTTTCCAACCTCTCTGGCTTTATCTAGATTGCCACACCCTCTCGCCACCTTTAAGTCTACCATCTCTCCACATGGCAGCTCCCTCACCCCTCCTCAGCACCACAGAAGTCAGGGCTTTCAGCTGCTATTTATTTTCATGGGAATAAAAAAGCCTAAAAAAAACTATTTTCTTGCTTACCGTGTGGAAAACACATGTCCTCACATTTGTTGTCATGACAGCCTGATGGCTTCACTATGGCAGACAAAAAAAACTGCACAGTCATTACAAAACAGCTAGAAAGATCGCTGGATGCCCTTTGCCTCTGGATGGTCTGGCAGTACCACTTTACATGAACGGAGCCCAAGTTATAATGAGAGACGCTTCCAAGCCTACCCACCACCTTTTAAAATTGCTGCTTTGTGTCAGACTTATACACCTATATATATTTCCCACAATTCCTGCTATGCAGCTTTTTGTATTTCTGCAAAAACTCTGATTTGATTTTATGGATATTTGATGTAATTTTTTTCCACTTATCAATCCTGGATAATTATTCAGTTTATGTTTGTTGTGATTAAGTTACTAAAAAGGTTCTGTTTCTGTTGCAGCAGGAAGTCATTTGCAAGATAAGAAAAAGTTGTATCAAGATTTACTTTGTGTTTTTTTTTTCTTTGTTGACAACAAGACACCAGAGAAAGAGATATTCATTAATCAAATGCATCTTTTATTCAAAAATGTTGGAGGAAAAAAGCATGTTTCATTTCTTCTCTCCACCTCATTTAACAATCCAAACAAATAGCCCATTATTGTCAAGTGACAGAGTTCTTGCAGGCCTCTGAATACAACACAGCTTGGGTGGTGACAGAATTAGTGCAGCTAAGTGTTTCACACTCTGAGGATCAGAAGCTGGCTGTGATTGAATATTAGCTTGTGTAATGTAAAATGAAATCAATTACATTTATGCTTCCACGCTTCACGAGAAGAGATCAGAGAGGCAGAGAAAGATGAGTGAATGTGATGGAAAGAGACATGTACTGTAAAAGCCCCGTGGACTGCCTGCTCCAGTTCACAACCGCATAATTCACTGTCACATTTGCCTGCTGGTCATTTTATCTTCTCTCAATAAAAGCGCATACTACATTCTTGCATCGCTTTGAGTCTCTTTTGTACATATCATCCACTTGTTTCATCTTATAAAGGTTACACGGTCATGGTTCATTCCATGGTTGAAATAATTAATTTGATTGGTCAGTTTGACAGATTTGAAGCCAATATCACATATTTACCAATTTAAAGTTTATAATCTATAAATCACATTTTTCTATTGAGAGTGACATGCATAACTGGATCAGTGACAACCAAAAATATTCCAACTATTCCACTTTTCAGCTCCATCTATATTATGAGAACAATTCTTTACATTTCACTTATTTTGGCTAAAGCTTTGTACATTTTTAAACACCATAATGTTCAGGATTCCCAAGACACCGGAGCCAGCTGTCAGCAGCTAAAAGGCAGAGTAAATCTTTGCACAGATCACCCGCTTACTGCAAGACCACTCGACCATAGATGCTCACAGCCACTCCGTTTAGAACAGCCAATCACCCCATTATGCATGCTTTTAAACTGAAGGGACACGAAATCTACAGCTGCTCTGGCAGAGAATGCACACTCCACTTAGAAGCATGATCTTCTCTGTGAGCTGACAGAGGTAACCACTATAATACTCTGCAGCCGTGGTGCAGAATCCATGCAAGTCATTATTAGGATCCTATCGAGTGCAAACGGCCAAACAAATTTGTTTCCGACAGTGAGTCAAGAAAAAGTGAAAAGGGATGATCTTCCTGAAGGACAACATCTTGAGTGAAATTGGAATTTTGCAGGAAAATGTCCCTTTTTTTTACTTCAGTGATATGCAAAATGTTTTATTAAGTATAAAATAAAAATTCTGATTAAACTCTATTATCAAATAATCCAGCATTTAGGGTTTGTTCACAATTTTGGCATTTTGTTTACTATTTGTTGTACTATGTGTACTATTTGTTTGCTAAATAATAATCATAATAGTTTGATGTTTTCTTGTTCATAGTTATTTGATACTATTATTTAATACCTCAATTGTTACGGACCAATAGATTTAAGAAAAAGAAAATGCAGGATTTTGTAAATCTTTGCATAAGCTGTGCCAAAAAGATAATCTTGTGGTTATTTCTTTGCTAAAATATGCCCTATCAATTAATTTACTTTTTTAAAATATGTTATTTTAAGGAAGTTTGGAAAGGTTTTCAATTTAAAATTCCATTGGGATGAACATGTCAATTCTTAGCTGAACAGCTACAGCTAAAGTGATCAGGGAGACTGGGAATCAGTTCTGGAATTAAGAAAGCCGATAAAGAGACTTGGAGTTAGAATGAAGAAGTTCAGGAGTGTTTTAAGAGGAAAAGGTAAGATAAGAAAAAATGGGACACTGAGATGACACAAGAGAGCAGAGGGAGATGCAGCACAAGGTGAAGATGAATTTAGCAAAGGCCAAACAAAGGGCACATGGAGAGTAGGATGACAGGCTGGACATAAAGAAGGGAGAGATAGATCAGTGCAGGTTAGCAAGGAAGAGTGACAAAGATGGGAAGGATGTGCAGCATGGGTGATCAAGGACAGGAATGGAAATGTTTTGATAGGTTCCTCAAGTGGGATGGACAGATGGAAGGAGGACTTATGTTAAGTACTTATGGTCAGCAGAGCAACAGAGAGTGTGGGAAATAGGGGAAGAAGTGTCGAAAAAGTGTCAGCAGGATGAAAGGAAAGATGTGGAAGACTGTTGTGAGAGCAGTTGTTGGTTTAGAGACTCAGAAAAAGATGGAAAGAAGAGCTGAAGTTCTCTTTGGGAGTGACGAGGATGGATAGGTTCAAGAATGAGTCCATCAGACAAACAGATCATGAGAGATGTTTTGGAGACAAATGCAGAAAAGCCAGATTGAGATGGCCTACAAGGAAATAGGTCTAGAGTAGAGAGGAGGTAAAGAGGAGGTTCATGGATGTAGTGAAGGAGGACATGAGGGTGGTTGGTGTGAGCAGGGAGGATGCAGAGAATGGAATTAAATAGAAGTGAATGAATCGCTGTGATGACCTCTAAAGCAATCAACCAAAGACAAATAAGAAAAAGAAAGGTCATTTATAACTTTTACAATAAATAGATAAAAATAGAAATAGATACATCTCAAGCTTTAAAAGTCCAGTTGCCCTGAAGAGCAGAACCATCTCTTTATGTGAGTGGGGGGTAACATATAAATACATGGAGTGTTTCAGACTGAATCAGACTGACTGAAGCTTCAAAAGAAGGTGCTGAGATGACCAAATACAGCCTCTCTACAGAAGCTCTTGTTCTCAGCTTTTCCTAATGCAGTTTCAAAACCGCTAACCTGGTCCTAATTAAATTTGTTTTTTGAACTTTTGTTAGACGATGAATACAAGTAATAATGAAAATGTACATGCATGTAACTTCTGAAGGATTTTAGAAGAAAATCATTGGAGGTAACACTGTTCCATAAATCAGGAAGGAGAAATCCCTAGTCAAAGATTTTCAACAGAAACACTAAAGAATAAGGTTCAAATTATCTTGCTGCATAAAAGCATCATTTTAAAAAAATCTTTGGATATTAAATAGTTACCCAAATTCTAAATTTGCAGTTTTATTAATGAAGACCTCAAAAACTGTAGCAGGAAAATACTTCACAAAGGGCTGCAAAATCCAAAGATAAACATAGTGACAAATGCAAGAAACAAATGTGCAAAGAACATTGACAGAGGTGACAAATGTGGGTCAGTTCAATTAAATTAAATTCAATTTTATTTGTATAGCCCAAAATCACAACAACAGTCGTCTCAATGGGCTTCGAAGTGAAACATGAACTCAAAAGGATCATGAATACAAAGAGTCAATAGGAAAATACTAAAATGAACCAACAAACTGACTAAGCTATACTGGCATCCCTACCCTTAGACCCCCCTTCACGGTCAGTTGTTGCTTGGACTGAAAGCCAAAAAAAAAAAAACATCAGCTCAAAGATGGAGGTTGTGGATAGATCAGGAAGATATTTAGGGTCACTTTAAGGATGCTTCAGCTTTAATGCTTTACAGCCATCCGCTTGAGGAGAAAGGGGTGAGCGGTTCATAATGTGGGGAGATTCTCATCATGTGTGCCCTGATCCTGCATCTGCTTATTTAAAAAAAGGTACTTCACTATGAAACCTATCTGTGTTTGAAAATGTTTCTGATTTTTTAGGAACCAGCAGCAGAACAGTTTCAGTATCTTAAAAACTAAGTTAGAACAATTTAGATGTGGGTGCTGAAGCCTAAAAGACTAAAAATCAATAAAAGCAGCTTTTTTGTTTTATCTAACAACAAACCAACTAAAACAATATTTTAAGCGATATCTATGAAAGGTCAATGTATTTAACTAAACAGGTGGAATCTTTCCTGCTTTAGTCACATCCTTTTGCACTCCTCTTCCTCTTTTACCCTGGTGAGTTAACTCTCTGCACTCGCGGGATGGAGAAGCAGTAAGTGTTGATTGTCTGACAGATCTGATTTGTCAAGCCATTACCCTGGATATGTGCTACAGTGGCTCTGCCAAGCACTTCTAGTCAATGAAATAAATGTGCATTTGCCCCCTGTCTCTGCTGACTTTTGTCTCACCGTTCATTGCGCTCTCTGTACATGTGCAGCGTAGATTACTCACAGTTGCATTGGCATCGGGGAAGACTCAGTTCACACTGTTGGATGGGGGATTGAAGTCATGGAGGTTGCAGAGAGGAGGCATCCGTGAAAAACGTTTCAACTGTGTTAAAAGTGTTAGCTTGTTCAATACGGTGGGGGAAAAAAAGAAGCATGCGCATGTGGGGAAACATGGACGAGGAAGCAGAAAATCTGATTTAGTCTGAGTCAAAAAAGAGCTTAAAGAGGATGAAAGTGGTTCCTCTACAACACAGGTGTCAAAACTCCAGGCCTCAGGGATGGTGTCCTGCATGTTTTCTAACCAACCTGCCATTGAAGCTCCTTATTGACTAAACACACCTGATCCAGGTAATCAAGATGAGATGAGGCAGGATTTCTGAAAAACCAGCAGGAGGTCGGCCCTCGAGGCCTAGAGTTTGACACGGCTTACCAAACGGTCTGTGACCTATGTTGTGCGGGTCACCAGGTGCCCCATACAGACTTTCCCATTTTTTACCTGCATACAGCCGATATTCACCCATGTGACTATAGGGCTATAGGTATATAACCAACAACAACAACTGTAGACCCAGAGAACTGCTAACCCCACAAAATGTGAGAATAAAAGTGGGTTTTCAGATCTAACCACTCCAGTGTGGGGGCTGTTATGACATGTTTGGGCAGAATGGTTTATAGTTTTTTTTCCAGCTACAAAAGGCCTCTGCCTTGTCAGGAGCCACTAGCTGTAGCTGGCCCTTAGAGCTCAGAGTGTACTGACAGTGAGGTCTGTAATAATCTATAGGGGCCAGTCCATTAAAAGCCTAAAAAACAAGTAATAAAACTTTAATATCAATCCTAAAATTAGACTGAAGCCACTGCATTGATACATAAGGGTTATGTGGACATGGTCAGGTTTTGACATAGGGCTTAATGAGAATTGTTGACATGAACATAAGATGTATGAAAAATGGCTTTAACACAGGGACAAAAAAAACTTGCTTTGAATGTTGACTTTAAACAGAGCTTTCATGTATGTATATAAGGACACACAGTCAAGCACAAGCGATTGTATGTTTAGAGTTTTACGAGACCCTATGAAAACCCTAAATACCCACAGTTGTGTGGGTGGAAATCCAGCTGTTTGTGTGCATCTGCAGGACCGGCTGTCACAAGTCTGTGTTGACTTGTTTGAGGTCAAGCATGTGGAATCCAGACAAGTGGGTGTGTGCGGTCAGCTGTGGGAAAACGTGGATTTCCCCACACTGGACAAACTGGGCTCGACAGAAACCGCAGTGACCGGTCATTCTTGGAAGCTGTCCACTATAAAATGAGAGGAAAATGTTCTTTCAGTGAACGTAGCTACCTTCATTTCCTGTTTAGCTTGGATAGGCACAATTGTTAAAACCTCGTTAAAATCTTATTTTCTTACAATTTCTGTTTTCCACTGCTATTGTGCACATTGAGAAAACACTTTTTGGATGTGTTTGCATCGTGAGTGTAGCTCCATGTACAGTGTAGTTTTTTCCTCATATCCCCCAAACACAATCTTGTTAAGTTTGTGAAGTTGTTGGTGTCCTTTGTCTCCATATGGGAGTGAAACCAGCATCCTGACAGATGGCGATCAGCTTCCCTACGATCATGAACATAATGACACTATTACAGAATATAAATCATCACATGCATGAAGCAATACGTCTGAAGCTCTGTGTCCCGTTGTACTTTGGAGTTACTGACTGCTGTAAAATTGATCTTTAGTTTAGTTTACCCAATAATTACAAACAATTTAAAAATTGGTGCTTTATTTTAAAAAGTAGGTAAATGTAATTTATGTCTTCCCGTGTCTATTGTTTCTTTGTTTAATCAGATTTTTTGGGGATGAAAATGTTTCATGTTTAGCTAAATAGATCTATCTTTAACAATTGCTAACCTCTTAACCCTGAGAAGTCCCCCCCTAGTACACACACCTTTTAGTCCTCATAATATACATTCAAACACAAACACACACACATGCGCACATACATCCTCACAAACACACGCACACACATTTTGCAAGGAAGGTGGGTCCTAGGTCCATCTGTCCCCTACCCCATCCCTGGTGGGGGGTACTGGGCCCTTGGCAGTGGCGGCCGTGTCCCCTGGGTGCTGGTTTCCTGGGCCCGGCCGGGCTCTCTCCGCACGGGGAGGGGGTTCACATTACACCTGAGCCGGGGGTGTCCGTTTCCCTGTGGGGTGGGTTCAGGTTTTTTGCCCCTGGGCCCCGCCCACATTCCAACTGTGGCCGAGCCTGGTCGGGCTATGTTTACAACACCCCTTGCAGGCCCCCCTTTTATCCGGGGTGCCCACCTCCTGGGCGGGGCCGGCTGGCCCCTGCCTTGCTCCTTCCTGGACCAACCGTGGGCCGGGTGGGTGGCTGCCTGGAGCGCAGAGCGGGTCTCCCTTGGGGGGTCCTGGCTCGTACCTGGGGTTGGGGCTGGGGGATGCCCAGAACTCCTGGGTGGTGATGAGGTGCTTGTCTGGGGCTGTGGGCACCCTTCTCGGATGGCGCCCTGCATTGGGCCCTCCCGGCACGGGGGGGGCTGCTCCCCTGGTTGGGCTAGGGCGGCGCTCTCTTCCCCCCATTCCTCCCTGCTCTCTGGCTCTGGGGGCCTCGTGGTGGTCCTGCTGGCCCTGGCCTGGGTGGTGGATGTGGTCACCCGGGGGGCGGTTGTTCTCTGCCTGCTGCCGAGTGGCGTTGGGGGTTCTGGCTGCCGCTGCTGCTGCGGCGGGGGTCTTGGTGTGGGGATGGCTGGGCACTCCCCCTCCTTCTTTTCACATTCCATCAACCACTTAGAAAAACATAAACACTCACCTGAGCACAGGTGTTAGCTCACCTTTACACTAATAGTTTGCATGATTGAATGAATGAAATATTTCACACCAGTTAGCTTGAAGGCATGGGTGTGCGTGTGTGAACATTATCTGTATTGTGTACATGTTGACATGTGGACATTTTTGCAGTTAACAGGTGTGTTTATATCATCTGAGTGTGTGTGTGGACAGGCCCCGCCCTTTGAGATTGGTATTACACTTGAACCTTACCGTAATGATAAACATCCAGTAGAGTTGTTGCTTCAGGCTGCACCATGGTTTTACCCCCCCCCCCCTCCTATTATCACCCTCCTATTCCCCCTCCTCTCTAACATCCCTCTCTCTTCTTCCCTCCTTTCCTTTTCCGTCCGGTCCAACACCAAAGATTTTCAAATATGATGGAATTTAATAAAGTTTGGCCTCAACTACAAAAGTGGTTTATTCAGACATACCTCTGGTTTGTCTGAAGATTAATAACCCCTGTTGTTAAAGTAAAATGTGTCCAACACAAGAGGTCAGTTCTCATCTGTTTGCCCAGTTGTTTGACAGGACAAGTTAAAAAAAAAAAATCCCTAAGAAGTCACTGTTCTCACCAGTGGATTTGTCAATCACTTTGGTTGTTTGTAATGACGTAGACATGACACCGACCTGCCATTGATATAGCTTGCATTCAGTATTTACGTAAAGGTTCAAATAGGTTACTGACTTTGAAATTTTTCATTTTAAACAAAATTAACCAGAGTTATGATACTTAACTGTGATAATACCCCTTTGTAATAAATCCTTGGAACACATAAGTTGAGGTTCGCCTGGTTTTTCCATAGTTTTTTCACACTGTTTAAACATAATCTTCCCTTTATTTTTGTATTTAAATATTTTAATTTCATCTATGCACATTTGATCCTAAAACAATCACAGCTTATCTCAATTTCTGTGATTTTTGCAACAACAAAAAAAGAAAAAAGATTAAATATATCTCTTAGATCTAAGTTTTTTGTCCAGTTTTAAGTTTATGTGGAATTATTGTGTAATATATTGAAAAAGATAAATGAAACAAGGAGTCTGGGGTTGAGATGTATGGATGCTACAAACATAGTTTTAAATGTAAATTATTAGAGCAAATTGTAAAGTAGTGAGGAAAACAAATAATATGTAAAGTTAAAAATAAAAAATCTACTGAGGTTTGACTTTCCCTTATAAACCTTTTTTGTTCGGCCTGAGTCTTTAAGAACTTTGAGTTTTCCTTAGTGTAAATAAACCTTGAAAACAATGTGAAAAACTATAGAATGTCTTTTTTTTTTTGCAGTTAAAAAAAAAAAAGAGAAAGATTCCAAACTGAAGAACAAACTGTATTGTCAAGTTTGATGGCTGAGCTCTCACTCCCTCCGTGTGACAGTAAAACGGTGAAATTCCAACACAGCATTTCACTGATTGCTGGCATTTCCAACCTACGTTCAAGTCTCCCTGGTTGGCTTTCACAGCTGGCCCTAGACCTGCAGAACACGCAGGCCTAAATGTCATAGCGCCTTCTTCACTGCAGAGGTGAGACAGCGGGGCACCCTAAGTGCTGATGTACCCACTCAACATCAACATTAAATGCTTTTAGTGGAGCAAATGGGAGGTGAAATTACATGAATAGAAGTATTTAAAATGTGAAACTTTGACAGTGACATGATGTATAAAAGCATTTCACCTAAACATGATGACATCAAGGGTCGGACAGCCTTTCTTGCTCTCACCTTTAAAGACAAAGACAGTGAATTGCTCTTCCCTGTATTCTTGTTTTGCATAACAGGTGTTTTCTGTGCAGCGGATTGACTACGGAAGAAGCCGGTTGACAGATATTGGCATCTACTCTTTTTAGGAGATGGAACAGTTAAAAAAAACTTTTAAGAGAAAAAGCAAGTTGTGGTCACAAAAAACAAGAGCCAACATTCATACTGATGTTTGGCAATGGTGCCCTTCTCCTAATGTTTTTTCCTTCCTTTGCACTGAAGTTGTGAAAATTTAATTTTATATTAGCCTAATTTTCTCTGCTGCATACTTCCATTGATTCTGTGTCCTCAAAGTAGGTTTGCAGAAATGCTCAGTGAGAGAAAAACTGCTTCCTCTCTGGAGTGGACTGAACAGTCGTTTTTAAGCTGACATGCTGCAATGAACATAAAATCAATGAAGAGTTGGAAATTCGATGAGGTGTAAAATGTTAATAAGTTCGTATCTGGAGGTATTCTTCACGTGGCTGTTTGCTGACTAATACGCGGAAACTCCAAGGCTCAGGCTGCTGTAATACAAACCTGAACATGGTGCCATTGATCTGCTGGATTTCTCATAGTGAGCTGTGGGTTAGCTCTGTTAGTCACACAAAATTAGCGCAGTAGCAGAATCCTTAAAACACAGAGCTACATTCACTTTTTCACTATTTCATATACCCTCAGTCCTTTAACACTGGAGATGTCGCAGGTCATACCTACTTAACACGCTCTTTGACATACCATAACTCTTTGACCACTTATGCGATCAATGTGAATCGGCTGATTTTGATGCAGGGAGAAGTGCATTTTCACATCGACTTTGCCCCGATATGTATGCCACACTGGACATTATGCACTGATATGCAACACTTTACGACATGCACCAATATATAACACTTTACAATATGCACCAATATGCAACACGTAACAGTGTGCACGGATATGCAACACTTAACGAAATGCACAGATATGCAGCACAACGATGCAAAGCTTCTTTTCGCTATGACAGAATCAGATTATTTTCCTTGATTGCATAAACACTTCACAGAAGAAAAATGTTGCATTTAGCAGAATAAACTGAATAAACAGTTGGAGAATAGCAACACTGGAGCTAAAGCTCAGATGTTAAAAGGTGACATTTCAAAATTTAAAAACTTAAAATGTAAAGATTTATTTTTTTTTTTTAAGAAACAGATTATTTTTATTTGCATCATATTTTTCTATACATGTAAAATGACGCATTTCATATCTCTGGGATTTAAACTATTTGTATGAACAAGAAAATCACTGTTTATAACAATATTTTTAGGATTCTCACACTTTTGCAATCGCAAATACACGTACAATGAATGAATGAATAGCTTTTATTGTCACATGTACAGCTTTTACACTGACATACGAGAACAAAGTCATAAGAATTACATTTGTTTCTGTCGTTTTTAGAATAACAACAGATTGTATTCAGCCAAACAGAAAGGTTGAACTTGACAGATTGTTTTACGACTACAAAAAGTTCAATTTAAAGTTTTTTTAAATGGCATGACAATCATAAAAATTGCAAAGAAATAGCCCTTATAGAGCAGGCTTTTACTGTCAGAAGACCAAAAAGAATGGATTATCAACCAGAAAGGCCCACATGCCCAACAACAAATTTTTATCTTTCAATATGAAACACTTGATCCCCAAATCCCAGTGTGCTGTCTTTGTTTGAAGATGTAGCAACAATTTACAAAGAAAGACATACCATGTTGTCATCTTTTGAGTCAAAATGATGGATAACTTTATGGTTTGTTAGCTTTTCAATCAATTTTCCTGTTTGATTTTGTGTTGATGCTGTTGTCATGTCCCCCACTGCAGCTGCTGTTTCAATGGTGACAACAGAAAATTAAATTATTATATATTATTTAAAATATCCTTTCCTCTTTGAATGAGATGTCACTGTGTCTGATGTCTCTGCTAACACAAAATCAATGCAAATCACAGTGCGTTGTTTTAGTGTTTCTCTATAAAAATGGCATTTTTAAAATCCTGTTCAGTCCCGATTTTCTTTATTTAACAAACCTCTAAAAATTTGCTGAAGTGTTAGGATTAAAGATTAAATGTACAGAGCAGGATTTCTGAGACTGAGGCCCAAAGACAAATTTTAGAACTAAAACGCCTGTTTGATGGAAGATCCCTGACTTTCACAGTTAAATAAAAAATAACAGTGAACAGAAATAATTACCTCAATCGGTCAATTGCTAAGAGATTGTTGAAACCACACCTTATAAGCAAAACTTTACAGCACGGTTACCATGGTGACAGAGGACGTCCATTGTATTATTGTCCCACGACGATGTTATGACACCTAAAATGTTTAGATTGGATTTTAGGTGTGTGCCCCCCAGTGAGATCTTATGTGCTTTATCACCCAGGAGTACTGCTGGATTTTCTTGGGATCCAAAAATAAAATTCTAAAGAAGTCCCTCCTGCCAGCATTTTATAGAATTTTTAAAATCCTTGTTTTTCCATTGTAGTGGTGAGGCCTCTTTTGAAGATTAGAATCCATATTTTCTTGATATGTTTCAACCGCTCCACAACTTTATACATAAGGGAAAATCATGGAAAAAAAATCAAATGAAAACTTTTTCTTAAAAATGTCAATCTGGTTTTACGACAAAAGACACTACCAAGATTCCTCAAGTGAGGATGTCAATGATTTTAGAAAATACCTGCCCTCATAGAAACTCTTTGTCTTAGTCCTGGATCTGAGTGCTGACTTTGATACAGTAGATCATGATTTTTAAACATGCTGGGCTTTTCTAATACTGCTTTAAACTGGTTTTAATTAAGACCTTTTGTAATTATAGAGACATTCTCCTCAAGAGTTTATGAAACTGAGTGTGATGTTCCCCAAGGGTCAAATTTAGGCCCTGTACTTTTTCATTTTACATTTTGTCACATGGGAACACCATCAGGGTTTTGGTGTTACCATCTACGCTGATGACACATTGACATGTCTCCTGATGACATTCAGTCTGTGAAAGTACTAGACCAGGGGTGGACAAACTATAGCCAGCAGGCCGAACCAAACGTGGAGGCAGGCCGGATGACATGCATGTTTTTTTTTTTCTTTCAATCTGGTCTCGCGATCGAGACATGCATAGAACGTGACATTTCATACCACCTTTCTACAGTCTGTAACTTATCTGAAAGTTTCTAAAAATCCCTGTAAAATAGAACTGAATAATATTCCCTTTCTACATTGCAGTTCACCTTTTGGGGTCTCACTGATTCTTTTAGTGCGATAATGCGCCTTTCTTTTTTCAAATAGTGCACCCGGTTCTGTTTCCTGATTAGCTGGAGACCTTGTCAATCAATCACCTCTGTGCCGTGTACAGAAACGCACGTCTCTCCAAATCTAAAGAGATCTTTGATCACAATCAGATCTTTGCTTTCATTCTAAGATCCTGGATAATTTTTCTATGAAGGTTTGAACTTTGAGAGTTTCAACAAGAGAGAAAAGTCTTAAAATGTTCATGTCTGTCTAAGAGTAGAAAGTGTGTCGTGAGGAGTTCACGGATTTCATCTTCACGGGTATTTTTAGGATGTAACTCTGGCAAAAAACGAGGGACCACTGTACTGATGAAATAATGCATTTATATGCTCAGCTGCAGTAGAAGACAAAAGAATTTGACTTCACAGTTGCTCAGTTTTAGTAAGTTTTTTCTTTTGTAAGTTTAGGGAAAACTGTGAGATGTGTGAGGAGCTGCAGCCCTCCAAAGTCTCAAAGGGACTATGCTGGGAGAAGACAGCCTATTCATGATTGAAATGTAGCCTATTAGTATTATTTTTCCAACATTTTTCTTTAAAGATCACAAAGAGTTATTTGGTCATTTTTTTATTTAATAAATTGTGTTGTTTGTTTTATTGAAAGGATTATGAATGAATGAATGAATGAATGAATGAAAAGAAACTTGATTCATATAGTACTTTACATCTCCTTCGGGATACCAAAGGGCTTTACAATCAAAGAAAGGCTTAAGAAGTTTAAAATGAGACACATCAGAGAAGAAAAAAGTGATTTACCCCTCACAAAAAAAAGTTTGGTGACCCCTGCTCACCCCTGGGCAAACTACAGCCGGGGCCATATGCTAAACTACTTCTATGTTAAACTACTTAATCTGGCCCACCAAAATGAAATCAATTGTATTGATAATCCCTCATAATGTTTTTAAGACTGGATTCTCCCCATTGATGGTGCACTACAAATAAATTGACCATTATGTGCAGAAGGTTATTGTGTATCCATGTGGTGTTGGATTGTGATGTAAGAGTAATTATTTTTACTTTTTTTGATCATTTAATCACCACATAAATGCAGCAGTTCTCCAAGTTTGCGTTTTACACTATCAAATGGTGAATATGGCTCTAAAATGAGAACACAAGCCACAGTTTTAAAATAAAAACTCAAAAATGTTCTGTTTTAAAATACAGATATTAATTTTAAATAAAAAAATCAAACACATTTTTCTCCAGAATCCATGTTATTTCGTTCTCCTATAAGGTGGATTACAAAAACACTTCACACATTAGCTTCTGGTCCAGCCTTTCTATCATATTTCATAACCCTTTGTGGCCCTACGAGTCGAAAGGTTTGCCCACCACTGGTATAAACTGTATTTAAGGCTTAAAGTATAGAATTTCATATACCTCTAACAGGTCAAAATAGAAGTTTTAGCTATTAGTTCTAAAGACAAGAGAACTGAAAATATTGAATGAGCTAAACAGCCGTTCTTTAACGGCCATTTAGCCCATAGTGTGAACACCATGTGCTAAATGGAGTTTACACCATTTTGTCACTACCTGATACTGGCACATGTTTGGCTTGGAGCGAAACGTCAAAGTGGTGGAACTCTTGCTCCAGGCTTTTTCTTTATCAGCTCTATTCCAATATATGAAAAACTTGGTGTCATAAAATACCGGCTGATCACAAACCACCATTATGAATTTCTCCTCCGTGATCAATGTGCTCTTCTGTGTATTAGAAGGGAAGCCATCCAAACATCAGTACCAATACCTAATATTTGATTAGTCAAAGTTCAAGCTGGTGTGACTTTCCACAGGCTTTGAAGGGCTATGCGTTTGTACGTAGAGCCTAAAAAATGTCTAAAAAATGGACATAGCTACACGTGAATATGAGTGCTGAAAGTGGAAGCCCTAAATGCACATTTACGTGCATTTGCATTGACTTTTTATTGAAAGTGGTCACTTGAATGCACTTTGCAGAAGATGGTGCGAATGCAGCTTGTAGTGCAGGCTGGATTTTATTCACATAGAAAACAAAGAAGGATTTTATCATTTTAAAATCACTGCCAGAGTTTGCACATTTCCCTCCATTGCTAGCACAGAGGAGAAACACTTTTATATCTAGCAGAATACGTTATTGTACTGTCTTGCTCCCTGGTCTTCCCATAAAAACCATCTAAATCCTTCAGTAGCTCCAGAACACACGTGCTGATGAGGAGAAGAGGGCAGGAACACAGTGAACCTAATCTCAAATGGATTCAGTAGCTCATTTTTTATTCAAATTTAGGTTTTAAGCTTCTTTAAGTCATCTTGTCATTTTCCTTTAATGGTTTTGGGCCTTCTTATTTATGTGGTCTGATTTTACACTTTGAGCTCTCGTGGACCCTCAGGTTTTAGACCCACAAGTTATGGCGAGGCCTCATTCCTGTTCTTTGGAACAGTCTGCCACAAAACCTCCAGGCTGTAAAGGAGGTTGACGACCTACCTTTTTAGCCAGATATTGACCAGAATTACCGTAATTCATTTAATTATTTCTTATTTTAAACAATTTTTGGTTATTTTCAAGTGAATTTGTTTAGATTTGCCTTTTACTGATTTGTCATTTTTGTCCAGATTTGTGGTTTAAATTAAATAATTTAAGCTAACTTTTGATGATCCTACTTATACATTTTGCTATGAAGTTCATTCTGATTTTTATTAAACTTCACTGCCCTGGTTAGGATTCTCACACACCTGGGGCAACCCCTATTTAGTGGAGATGGTTGTTGCTGTAGGATTACCCTGGTCTGGGGGGTCAGGGTCACTGATTGTGGTGTGGGCCTCAGCTTGCTGTGATCAGCGAGGCCCTCTGTGATCATGAGGTTATCTGGTGGTGCTGAAAGATCCCAACGACATTGTTTCCTCTCTTCAGTTCTACCCCAAAGTTGTATTTATATTTTAATTCTCCACTCTTATCGTAATTTACATTTTCTATGCATTTTAAGTAAAATAAAACAGATAAACAATAAATATAAGGGCTGCTTTTACATTGAAACGGTCGTGTGGCTAAATAAAAAATAACATTTTGATAAAAAATATATATATATATTTAAATTATTAATCTTAAACAGCATACAAATGTGTTACACATTAAAACAACTTGTAAAGTATTTTTGAATCAGTTTTTCAAAATTGATGCCATCCCTAGATCAGCTTAAAGACACATTAAGAGAAAACATTCACCTCCCACTGTAACACAACTGATACAAAACTTCTGTTGCCTTTTTTTTTTGTGAGTAAGCTTCTTTCTTTAACTACAAAAGACATTTTCAAATGTCTTTTACCATTGTTCATTGTGATCAAATTTAACTTTAACTTTATAGCAAAACAGATATTCAGCAAAAGTGCGAACTTAAAAAAATCTTTGAACTTTTCTGTCAAACTGATGTGTGGAGTTGAAGTATAAGATTTTGACTCTAATATATGAGTTTGGAAAAAAATGACAGAATAGACAGAAAGAGACAAGTGTTGGCCAAACAGTATTTTCAGCAGTTTTTGCTCCACTCCTAACCCCCACTGCAGACATGTTTCATGTCAGGGTTTTTTTTAGCATCAGCCTATCAGCTAAAATCAGCTTCACTAAAACCACTTTTTGTTCCTATTCTGACTTTCCCCTTCAGTTTCATCAGTTGGCCTGTCAGTCAATAATGCAGGACAATATTTTTTGAGTTCACAGCCTGCTGGTGCTATAAAAGCCTCGGTTTTTGCCGTGAAATTGGAATGCCCTGCAGGCGTTAACCTGGCTGGATCTGCACATATTAATACGCTCATTATCTCCACCGTGGATGCACGTGCTTGGTGGCACCCATGGTGACATTCAAGGGCACACATCTCAAAGGCACAACATCCGACTTTTGCATCGGGAAGACGCTGTACGTGTATTAACTCCCATCAGGACCCTGACACACAAAGCACGCCTGACCCATTCCACTTCTGAACACCCACACTAATTTTTACCTCTTTTGGTTAATTCCCTCTTGTGAAGGTGTTGGACAGCGTCATTAATCATGTGAAGCTCTGCACACAAAGCTTGCTGAACACCCCCAGGAAGTAACTTGTTTGAGCTGAAAGTGAGTTCTCTGTCATGCACAGCTTGTTTAAGAATTAAGGAAATTAGCCTGAAGTGAGGACGTAGCTGCACTGCCTGTTTCACCTTGTTCTCTGCCGGCCGTGCAGGGCTAAATTAGCTTGATTTTAAAGAAAGACCAGCGATTAAAGGAATGTCTGGTTTCATCTCAGGACAAAAATCACTTTGGAAACTGGACAGGCTGAAATCATGACAGGATATTGCTTTCAAAATAACACATTTATAAATTTGATTTTCTTTTTCCAAAGTTAATATTTGTTTTCCATTGCTTTTGAAAATGATTTAACTATGTTGTTTAGGTATAAGGGCTTTTATTTGTAGTCCGCGCTAATATGTTACACTTTATTAGTTTCTGACGGTCATTTTAGCTGCAACCTTGACCTTAGCATTAAAGATTAACTTCTGACCTGTAGTTTGTCTGATTATTAGACAAAAAAGAATTTAATTCATGCGCGCATTAACTGAAGGTTTCAGGATTAGTATATACTAGGAGCAGATATTAAGTTGTTGGCATTTTATTTCGCTTCAATTAATAACATTATATAAAAAGGAAAATGCCATTTAGCAGCAACAAAGTGTGAATCTAAGAGAGCTGTGCCTGTTAGTCTTTTTTACTTCTGTGTCAAGATAATGTTACAAAATGGTATGCCCATTTAAAAATTTTCTGTTCCTAGGGTGGACAAAAAGCTGCTTTCTCATAGTTTGGCTCTATGTCTCATCTATCAGATTTGCTCTCATTGGACGGAAACATTAGCACAGCTCACTCAGCTTTTTCCCATGGGAGGGGGTATGCGACACAGGTCACAGAAGTTAGCCCACAGCGGTGGCAAATAAAGGAATTTAGGGCTAAAATTGTGTGAAATGACATCAGGAATAGGGTCGAGTTAAGGGTATTTCATTTTTCCAGCAGGTTTTCCATTTTAAAAAGCTTTTCTGTGTGTCGGTGATGGTTAATCTTTAAATAATGATGTAAACTGTTTAAAACAAACAAGAAAATGAAACTTGAAAGTGAGCTGTTGTCAGAAATTCATTCCACTGTAACTTCCTTTTAATCAAGGACATTATTTACCAGGAGCCAGGCTGATTTTGGGAGGTTCCTCTGCTCTCCTGTCAAGAAACATGCACACTGGGTTAATCGGTAACTTTAAATTCCTCTGAAGCTGAAAGAGTTTTTATCCCTTTAAGTTAGACAAACAGGGGAAAAATGTGCCTTCCTCTTATTCTAAAGTTTAAACAACCTGTAGACATCAATTTATTGAAAATAAGGTAAAAACATTTGGGGGAAAAAAGATTTAAAGAAAAAGGAGCTCTACAACGATCATGTGGCTACAGCCTGTACTTCACAAAAGTTATGGATGCACAAATAACATTATAATAAAAATAGAAATTATATTATTAGTGTAAAAATAAAAAATAATATTGAGTTACAACAGGAAACATCAGCGGCTCATTATTGGTATGACTGAGAACAATCACACAATTCAGGATCGGACAATGTTGAACTGAAACCATGGATTTAAATATAGCAGGAGACTAAGGACTTAGCAGCAGTTGAAGTGACTGTGATTACCACAAACTGAGGAAATGTGTGATCGTGACAATGAAAAAAGCAAGGAACACAGTAATATGTAATAAAATGCTAAATACTAATGTAAAAAAGAAAAGGAAAAAAGCTTTCCTTTTGTTGATGTCTACAATTCATAACAGCATTCATTTCTGCCTGAGCAATAGCTGTAACAGCAAAACCTGTAAAATGTTCTGACTAAGTCTACTAAGAAACGGATAAGAGCTCTTTATTTATATTTTCTATTTTAAAATCCAAAAACTATAGCTTGATAAACAGGGAAGTCTTTAATTGGGATTTCAGTGTTTTAGGAAAAAGCCTCTATGCTAACTGTGATTCGTGTAAATCTGAATTTTAATCAGTGTCAGAACATGCAGGGCAACATAGATTTAGCTAAATAATTTAAAAGAAAAGGTTTTTTTTTTACTTTAATTTGAATTTCATAGCTATAAAAGTACTGTATAACAATCCAATATAAGAATATTAGGCAAAAACCATCAGTCTCACTCTTAAAAACACTCAAAAGCTTTAGGTGCAGCAGAATGAGCTTCATGCAAGAGCGCCATTCATAAAAATCCTGCTAACCTCTTTTATATTATTTACATATTTAAAACAATCTCAGACAATACTGAATCATTTCAAATTAAAAACTACTTTGTTTTTGTCATTTTCTTAACAGTATGGTAGTGAAGTAGCATAAGGCAAATCCGTCTCTGCTTGTCTTAATTCTGTGATTAATCTAATTTTTCCTGTTGCCACTATAAATTAGACACACAAATTTAACACTTTAATACAGTTGTGTCTTCTGACAGCATATCCATGCATAACGGTGGAAACACTGGAAAATATTATTGATGAGACGGGCTGGAACAACCGGAAAACTCAAAAAATTACCCAAGAAGCACTTGTTCTCAGACACCGAGCATTTCCGGCAGAGCTCAAGGAAACCACACGTTATGCCAACATCCAGATTTTGAAGACTTCTGCGCATGTGGACAACCACAAACACAGATCCTACTGTTGGCTTCCCAGAGCTACCCCACCACCACCCCTTCTGACTACATCCACTTGTTTACTCTGTGATCTCATGCTGGCTTGGAGACCGCAGTGACCTGAGAGAGGGCCGGGGCAACTTTTTGCAGCAATTTCTGCTTAGCAGCCATTGTCCTTGGATATGGATCAAAGCGGCATGGTCTCAAAACACATCCGCTGCATGATGAGGACCCAAAAATACTACCTGTATGAACACAGTTGAAGAGGCAAACAAAATGTGGTTTTGTCAACTTTATTGATTCAAATGTTCCGGGAGTTTTTTTTTCCCCCCAGGAATAAACTAATTTAGTAGTTTGGTACATATAGTGAGAACTCAACACATCACACATTGTATGAGATAGCACAACGTTTTGTTTACACTTTCAAAGAAGAGGGTGAAAGATCGATGAACTTTTAATGCGGCTGATAATGCGGAGCCACCCTTAACATCCACAAATAACTATTGACGACGGTACAAGGTGACCCAGCTGTTACCAGGAAAGATCAATTCATTAACATTTTTACAAATTCAAGCAAATTTCTGACAAAACTTGACACCAAGCAGAAATTATGATGCATGACTGACATAGTTTTATCCTTGGGGTTAAAGCAGTCATGCAGTTGGTAATGAGGTTATTTAACCAACATCTGAGCTTTCTGGGATAAATAAGTTTTGCACCTGACAGCCTTGTTGCTAGTGACATAGCTCGCCCTGGCCATCAATATGTAATTATACTAATGCAATTAAACATGACTCTGCCTCCCCTCTTCCCATCAATAGTGATCATTTCCTATAATCACAGGAAATGTGTCATCAAGGTCCAGTGGGGGCACCTGTCGAGTAATTAACCCTCCTGGTTGTCAAAGTCACCAAGAAAAAGCAGCTGATTGCTCCCACTGCTTAACCTCATCCTTCCTTGGAAGAATCTTGTGCCAATTGTGGGCTTTTAGGATGCAAAGTCATGCCCAAACACTGCTGAAGAAATACCATGCACATGCAATGAGAGAAGCCTCGTGTGCTTTGTGTGCATGTTTCCTTATATGTCTGCAGCAAAGCAAATACCCTGCAATAATCTCTGTGTCAACAAACGAGTGGGAGTGCAGCCATGGAAGGATGTGGCCATGAGGGACATGATTGTAGGGTTAGAGTTAAACTCTTGTGTAATGAGCAGCCAGAACCAGGAGGAGGAGGAGGAAGCAAGAGAAAGTAAGCAGCTACCCTGCAGTGAGATCACACGTCAGTCAGTGGGGGGATGCCACATCATCACATGAGTTGTTTCCTGCTTGGTGGGATGACCCTCAAAATGTCATCCCAACCCAGGAAAGTAGCTAAAACCATTTTTGATTATCTCAGCCCAGTTAGAGCCAGAACACAGAGTCCCTAAGTCTGGAAGATACAGAAAATCACATGATAGTACATACAGAAAAGTGTTTGTTGGCACGTAAAGTTGTACTTTGTGGTTCAGGATGGCAATTGAATACATTCTGCAGAACAAATTGGCAACATATCACTGCCTGAATTTGTTTTTTACAATTCTCAACCGAACAGTTTTGGAGCTTAAAGTTCCAAGTTAGCTTTGTTGGCATAGTGTCAAAGCAGGATCTATCCACATTCTTAAAAATAAGGAGGAGTAAGAGGTTTGTATACAGCTGCCATTGTAGTCTACATGTCTGGACGGTGGTATTTTTAAAGTCCTTCTTGCAATGTTAGAAATGTACCAAGAATAAAACAATAAACCTTTGAGATTGCCCATGATAGCAATCAGTTAATCTTAATATGGAAAAACGTAGTTTCCTTCTTTGTTCTGTTAATAAGTTGAAACATCACAAAAATATATCAGTAAATGTATAATTTAAAATTGCATTAATAATTTAAGACGTCAATAATATTTAATCTCCTAAAACCTGAGCTAACATTTGACCTAGTAGTCACAGGGCTTCTTAGCTAAGCAGAATTGACTACTTTGGTAATATAAACCCAATTGTGATGTCTTAAGAGGTTAATTAAATTAACCTCAAATACCATTAATATGTACGGAGAACTCTGCTTTAAAAAAAATAGTATGATTTGTATCCAATTTTGTTGTTTAACTAAAATTATCCTTTTGTTCTGGCAATATCAAACCAACTAGAATTGTTCCAACCTCTTGTTTTGATTGATCCAATGCATTTTTACCAACAATTTTCAATATTTCTTAAAAATAACATGTACAGTTATAGAAATACTTGATTTGTTTTGTTTGGTCGGGGACGGGTTTACATTAAGAATTCCTAGTTGAGGTTACAGACCAGTGATGGACATGCTTCACTGATCTACAGCAGGTATTGGCCTGTAAGCAGGAATCAAACAGCAGCCTCAGGTGTTAAAGTCCAAACACCTTAGCTGAAGACCCAACTTTCTTTAGACTTCCTGTCCAGGTCAGTCACACAACAATAAACCTTAGTGCCTTGAAGGTTCCACCTCATCATCTTTTTGCAGTAGATAAGAGAACTCCTATGCACTCTTCTCATGGCACGCAGATATTCATCTTGCAAAAACAACGGGTTGTCCTGCAGAAGACAAGTCAAAAACCCAATGTGACGCCTGAATTCTGCATGACGGCTAAAGATATTCTCCAAAAACCAGTGTTACTGCAAGTGACACCTTACTGACACCATGAATATTTACTTGTGTGTGTTATATTTGTTTGGTTGAGCAGAGCTCAGGCTGCAGCTCTGCTGCTGGAGATACGGCCTACGATCTCGCTTCCAGGCATGACATTGTGACATCCACAGAGCTGGTATAACAGCAAATTGCCACTGCAACTTAGCTCATAATAACTCAGTGGAAATATAGGACACTGCTCTGCAAAGACGCCGCGCTGCACCCGTATCCTTTCAGCGCTGGATATTGTTGTTATTGCTTTTGACAAGGTGTTAATTTGACCTTTCAAACCACTGAGTTCGATTTTCAGCTGTTGTTATTTTCATGTTAACGATATGCATTGTGAGGGAGAAGCAGAGCTCAGCAACAATCAACGGTCTTCTCCCATTTCCTTGAGTGCAAATACATTTAAAGACATTTTTTATAAGTAAGGCACAAACAACCAGCATGTTACTGACAGTAACACGTTCATCGCGCCCTGTTCATCATTCCATTGTTAGTGGCTTTAAACTGAGGGGAAGGCTGTCTGCTCTGCCGAAATCCAACAAATCTTTGTCAAAGGAGACCATTCCCACAGAAAAGCACATCAAAGTTATATAAAATATTACTTTATATATTTTTGAGGAAGCATTTGCATCATCATTTCTAAGTTTGTAATCACATTTAAGTCGAAATTTATTTTAAAATTTCCTCCCATCAGATAAAATCGAGTTCTTAAGAAGAAACCGTCAAGCGAAAACTATATTCATGTTCAAATAAAGTTTAACTGTACAAAAATCATACACACCATTAAAAAAAAAAATAAAAAATACCATTAAAAACATAAATTATTGCATTGGCATTATGAAAGTAATCTCTGAAAGAAAAAATTGCCTAAAAAACAAATTTAAAAAGAGAAAAGTTATAGTATGTTTAGTAAAGTAAAACTTACCATTGAATTAACTACTGTATTTTCCACACTAAGACTTAAAAGCCTTCAATTGTTTTTTAAAATGACAGTCTTTTTTTTTTTAATAACAAAAGGGACCTTATGGATCATTTCTCATTAGGCTTACTGATGTTATAATGATCTTAAGTTCTCTACAAAGACATCTTGATGTTACTGTAAATACGCTATAGGGCTAACGGGTAGCTGTGCCAGACTGTGACCATGTCCGAATTCCCACCCTAACCCCTAACTACTAAAAAGCTGGATAGTGCAGGACTACAGTATGAAGTGAGCTGAATTTTAAAAGCAATTTGGACACCATGCTCACTACTTTTTTCTTTTTTAAATGGTTAATGTGTCGTCATTGATTTCACAAAGTTAAAATCAAATTGATATGAGTGTTTTGCAACAATTTTTTATGAGTCTCCTGAAGATAAAAACGTTGATGGTTTATTAAAAAATACATTTGAATACATTTTTTTGGCAAAAATTGTTCCGATGCAATGCATTGTGGTCTATATACGCCGATCTAGTGAACATTGATGCACATTGGTTGATTCAGACAACACAACAAAATGGCAAATACACTATTAAAGGCACTATAAAAAAAAAGGTTAGCAGCTTTTTTTTTGTTTGTTTTCATTTTAACAGTCATTCAACATTTAAGTTTATTTTTTTTTCTTTTCTTTCAGTGCCAAACTGTGTTTTTTTACGTGTTACTAACGAGGTTTGGATTTAGCATTGTCACATTACAGTTTCTTGTAGTGGAATCAGTCTGTTTGTCACGTGTTCCTAACAACGTTGGGATTTACAGATATTGGTAATACACTAATGAGGCTAACACGGCTAACACTTCTAACATGGAGCCGTGTAGCTTGTTAGAAACAAGTTTTAGAGTTACCTTGACTTATAAATTACAAAAGTTTAAAAATAGATCTTTCATTTCTCTTATAATTATTAGAGACCTTATAATCCAGCAGTGACGTGCGCTGAGGTTAATGGCTGGTGAGGCACTGACGTCATCAGTCATATTTACAAACATATGAACCATACTGAGTAACTTATTCACCATTTGATTGACAACAGTTAACGTGTTTTGTTTAAAATAGCATTTCAACATGTTTTTTTTCCATATACAGTGATCCCTTGCTATAACACTTTTTACTTTTCAGGGTTTCACTACTTCACGGATTTGCATCGTGCATTGTGTTCTGCATTCTGATTGGCTAAAAAATCACTCCGCTTCTTCTCTACCTGTGCGTCAATAACGTTTAATATGTGCACGTACGTAAAACAGCAAATTCTCTTGATGGTGGCATGTCAGTGTATATGGATCTTTTTGCAAAGCAGAAAAAAAAGCGACAACAACTGTCTATCACTGTGTTCTTCTCCCGAACAAACACACCTGCACCGCGGCTTCAGAAGTCAGGATGCAGCGGCTGCAACACCTGAGTCACTATTTGTCCCAATGTACTTTGTATTTTTTTCATAATAATTTTACATTTTCTCCCGTTTCATCTAATCACTCGGGTCGCGGTGGGCGGGGCTAATCTCCGCGATTTCAAGCCTTCTGTTCACATTGATTATTAAAACTATTATTTGATAGTACAGTACAGAAGTTATTTGTCTAAAAAAAACGTTTCTAAAGTACTTTTATTTGTGAAACAAAAGCTTGAGCCTGTAAATGGTTTGTTCTTTCTTTTTAATTTATAATACAGTATTCATTGTATAATAATAGTTTAAAAAAAAATAAAGGTTTCTACTTCACGGATTTTGTCTATCACGGGTTCTTTTTGCAACGTAACCCCCGCGAAAAACAAGGGGTTACTGTACAAACTGCAGCATAGAAAAAAGCACAAACGTTATTATCATCTTACCTTTACTTGTAAATAAAGTCCATACGCCGCTCCTTTTGAAGAAAATGACTTGCCGCTTGCTATCACTTCTTCTATTATTTTTAGCGTCATAATCTCAGGGCTCACCGGCGCCCCCTAACATGAGGCACGAGAACTTCTGGCCTCACCCAGCGGCTTTTTGGCCGGCGTTTAGCGCTCAGCACAAGAAACACGTCCCTCACATACAATTATTTATAAAAACAAACACTGTACATCATATACATCTGCTAAATTATGTAAACTCAGCTCATATAGTACAAGTGATTGAACCGACATACAGAGAGACAGCAGTACCGTCTGATTGCATGGGTATTGCGCAATCCAAGGTGAGGCTCAGCGGGCTGGTGCCTCATCGCACGTCGCTTCTTAGTATCTGAACGGCAAATGCGGAAATTCAGCGATTTTGAAAAGAAAAACACCCAAAAAAGGTAAATTTAAATGGAAAATGACTGCAAGCAAAATTATGTTAAATATAATAAATGAATTTATTTTTTCTATTTTCTTCCCAAAATGACAGGTGAGGCACAGCCTCACCTGCCTCCCCTGACTGCACGTCACTGTAATCCAGTATAGTAAATACATTACTCAATGAGAAAACAAAACTGTTTTCTCATTAAGTAATGTATAATTAGTCAGATAAGGCATATACGGTAAATAGTATTAACTAATGACAACTATTACTGTAATATGAACCTCCCATCCCATTAAACAGAGCAGTCTTTGGCCAACATTTTGTCATTTCTTTAGAGATCACGTCTTTTTGCAGGCACTTTCTGCCCCTGTGGCCTTTGTTACTTTTTCCCATCAGCAAATTCTGGAGTTACTCAATGTGGAAAACTGTCCTCAGCATTTACTTTGCGTTTGTTTCAGTTGACTTCAATAAACATTGTTGTCAGTCTTTTTTCTGTAAGTAATAAATCCAAAGCAACAGCCGAGGGACACTTTGCAATCTTGTAAAATGTCAGCATGAACTCAAACTGAAAATATGGGCAAAATGCTTCCATTATGCTTTTTTTCCTGTAGTACTTTGGCTCAAAGACTTTGACGCAAAGTCTGATCTTATTTCTAAGCGGATTGATGCTAAAATGTGTGAAGATAAGGGAAAAAGGTGTGTTCTCACACTGAACATTCATATGCTTTTGGAGTGTATTGTGGGGAGTGTGCTGCCCCTAATTTATTCATTCTAACTGAATGTGTTGAATAAGAGAAGTGGTAAAAATCCTATTTCATGTTTTTGAAGATGAATCTTTTGTATCTTCTTCACAGGAGGGGTTGGTGAACATGAGTGTGTTTTGCAAAGTTGGCTTTTTGTCATTTCCTATCAACTGGAGTTACCTTTTTGCCACTTGGGCACTCCAAAGGATTTCATCATTGTTCTGTGAAAGCAGAGGAACAAAGAAGAGGCATTATCCGTCCATCTCAATCCCAGTAAATAAACATAGAAGAAGAACAAAGGGTATCAGCTTAGGAAAAACAGTCACACACACACACACACACACACACACAAAATGGCAGAAAACAAAAAAAGGTTTTAAAAAATGATGGCAAAGAAGTAATTAATATCCATCTCCTTGTACCTTATGGTAGTTTGAAGTGTGACCTTGAGGAACGGCAAAGTGTCAGTAACTGCTTCTGTCCATGAGTGAGTGATGGACAGATAAGAGTTCAGCCCTCACACCCTTCTGATGACAGATGGACGAGTGGTTGCCATGACACCCGTGTCTCTTTTAGCCATGGCCAAACACCCCGAACTACACAGACCACACAGATCCATCTCTTTTTGTTCTTTTTTTCAGTTTTCACTTCAAGGTCAGAGCAAGCTGTCCCCTCATTTCCATGAGCTCACATTTACTGTGTGTGTTCTGTCTCATTTATCTCACTTTGCATTGTTCTGCCACTGGGTCACCATCTAAATCTTTGATTTGCCTTTTTATTTTGATATTCACATCATTCATTAAACAAAAACTTTTAGTTGAAGTGCATTTTTTAATACCTTATTTCACATTTTTAAACAGAACTGTACATATCTGACATTGGAACAATCAAAAAAACATGAAACCTCTTGCCAAAAGCAGCTATTTTAACACCACAATTCCAACACCTTTTTGCCTGAGCAAAGATGGAATTATATCCGACTTGACACAACACACAATAATGGCTCCTTTTCACACATTGTCCCTCACATGTCCCAAAAGAAGCCCATATTCCAGCTTGTTCTCAGTCAAGTGAATAAACATGTCTTTATTCAGCAGCAAGCCTCACACTCTGTCCCCTTTTTTCCATTTCTGGTAATGTTTCAAACCCACTCAGCAGCTGCCTCCATGCTTTTTTCCACCCAGCGATGCACAGTGACAAGCCATCTTTCAAAACCTTTTCAGTGCCATTACTCAGCCACATTATCCCCCAATTATAACTTCCATACATTAGATGCTTCCACATCCATTTCTGCTTCATTTTGCTGTTAAAAATCCTCAATAAATGAAGTAAAGACAAAACATCCACACCTTTTTAGTGGATCTCCATGGAGATTTAAAGTGATTTCTATTAACAGACACTTTCTTTCATCTGGAGCTAGAGTTAGTGGTTAAGGAAATGTGCAAACCTCTGTTCCTGCAGACTATATTTTGTTGTGTGAATATTGGAGCCCAAGTTGATGCTTCCATCCTGAGGAACAGACGAGCCCTCAGGTCAAACTTTCAGACAGACACTGCAGCATTCTTCAGAAAATCCCAGACTAAAATGACTACTGGCACACCTGCGTCTGCTTCCTCTTCTCACAGAAAACATGAAACCATAAAGGGATTTTTAAGCTGATCCCCCAAAGTCTTTACTGTTATGTAATCTTTCTCTGGGGTCAATAAGCTCAATAAGTTTGAGAAATAAGCAAAATGATTCCAATTACCAGCTTTTAAAATTATTATCTGACGATATAGATTTTTTTTTACTGATTTTAACATTAATAATAAAGGAAAAAAAGATGAAAGCATTTAAAAAAGGGATTGCTTTTCTCAAATACAAAGTTTTAGGAAGTTTCAAAAGTTGTTATCATAAAATTCAAAGCTTAACACCTTATTTTTGGGTAATTCCTCCGATTAATATTCTAAATGTAATTTGTAGGTTTGAGTAAAGCCTTTTAAATGTTCCCAAAGCACAAAGTGATGAAGGCTTTTTACTATGACTGTTGCAAAAAGATGCTCGTCAAGTCCTTATTTATGCAGCTAATGCGCTAGATAAGAAAAAAAAAAAAAAAAGATCCCTAAAGTGACTGCAACAAATAATCTGAGTCATTTAAAGTCACTTTAATTTACAAAAAAAAATGTATTAAAGTGCTAACAAATTTTGTACAGGATGCTAAGTGAAGCTTTTGCGCAATTTTAATAAGGAAGATCTACCTCACTTAAAGGTGCACTGAATCACTTTGCACCATTATCAATTAGGTCTTCACTTAAAACTGATAGCTAAACAGCATACCTTTCTTCTCAGCTAATTACAATCATAGTTTTGACTTTAAATTAACAAATGGTTGTCTCTCTCGACGGTTCACTAGCCCTCCTCCACCCCATTCTCTACTTTGAGGGAGCCTAGGAATGGTTTGGCCTCCAGCCACCACCAGCATCTATAGGCTCTGGGGTTTCTACAGATACGGTCCAAGTTCACTCCAAACACACAAGACTTCATCAGCCCAGAGCCTAGCCTCCAAATTTCATTCACATATTTTCTGTAACACAAATACATTTTTATTCGCATTCCCAATCTTCATTGAATTAAAATTCACAAAGGAGCAGAAAAATACTAAGGTTTGGAAATGTGGCGTCACACTGATCAAGGATGGTCACATGGAAAATTAACCCCTTGATGCCTAAATTTATATCCAGCTATGAAAAAATAAATCACTTGTGTTTTTGCTTTCAAGCAGGTGTAATGCTGGCACTAAAGTTGGTTTGAACCCATAGACATCAAGAGATTCATCCTGTTCCAATCTGTGGCAGATTATTTGTGCACCTCCAGATGCAAAAAACATAATTTAAGAAGAAAACAAACCATTTAAACTGCTGAAATTGCCATTTCTCTAACCACTGCTGGAGTGTCAGCTAAACTGTTCTTGTCTAACTACAGTCTTTAAAGTCTACATTTCTGTAGTGCATTTAATCTTTGCCTTGCAAATCTAACTTAATTCCTCTTTTTTATGTTTCGGATATACAGATTTCTTTTGCTTTGTAGTGCAATGAATGAATAAAATAATGAGGGGTTGTCAAAAGTACACTCACTTCAGCAAAACTATTTGTTTGTGAATTACTGCAATAATTTTACAAAAGCCTATTTGAATTTCTAAGCAAGCGCAAAACCAAATTGAATTCCTTTTTAAGCTTCAGCCGTTACTGTTTTCAAATCATTATAAATTGTTATTAGTCGAAAAGGCAGCACAGCCTGGATTTTTCTTCCTAATTTCTTTCCTGCTAAAAGCAGTACTACTTTTACCCTAATCACTGTACCCCCCCCCCCCCCAACACACACACATACACACTTATTTTTCACACCCTATCTGAATATATACCAGAAAAGTCAAGTTTTTTTGTAGTTATTGTCACATAACTAAGAAACAAGAGCTGCTGTTGATTTCTTCAGCTAAATATGTTTTCTCATATTCTGGATCAAGTCAAGCAGCACGAAATGATCATTGGTGCCAAAATCCCCTCTTTTGCACTTCCATGTTATGCTAAAATGTATCCTTCACATGTGGTTCACATTGTACTTTTACTTTCTAAACTATACCACAGTTGTATATTTTAATACAATCTGTTTTTGGTGTTGCTGGATTCTGTCATTTCTAATGAGTTGGACTTGATTTAGAAAGGCAGGCCTTCCGCTGGGAGGACAGTTTTTTTCGCTTGTTAGCGTTAAGATCCTGTTTTAGTTAGACGAACAAATCTGGCTCTGGCATGAACTTCAGCTCTTTTGGGAGGAGGAGGAGCAGGAGCCAAGAAAAGCTCATCCAAGGAAGCCCAAGTTTGTATAGCAGGCATGCACGAGCCAAAGAAATATGCATAATTTATTCATTTCACTGATTTGCCTTTTTCATCCGGGCCTAAACAAAAGAAGGCAGAAAAGAGTTTAGTCATAATTTTCTGTTAAGCAAAATTTGTCAGATTCATCTGAAAAAGCATCCCTGCATTCCTTCTAAAATGTTGTATTATTAACATTATCTGACTCCTTGATGTGTGATAAATGTGCTAGAATGACAACTGTGGACACAATGTTAGTCCCACTTTAATGAAAATTGGATTTTTGGCGATTTTAACTTGTTCTTGTCATCTACAAAGGAAATTAAGCTTTAACTGCATTTCTGAGAGTTTCTATATGTAAATCATTGTGAATCAAGAGCAGATGAAAACATGCAGTTGGAAAAAGCTTGTCAATGTTACGGTGCTACAGTCAGCAGGTCATAATCTTCCTGCTCCCCTCTATTCTGATGCATTCACTTGCAGACAAATACATTCAAGTTTGTTTTTGTTTTCCTCGTCCAGTCTGGCATTTGGCTATAAACTATACGGTTGGATAGCTACAATATTTTGGTGCACTGGTAATGTTAGGTTGGGGTATTGAGGGGCTGTAAACTTGAAGGAAAGAGTATAGACAAAGGGATGATGGGAAATGAGGGCAGGTTTACTCCACAGCAGAACCCACAACTCTGGGGCAAATTTCTCATGAACTCCTGCAGCTATGCAGAAACTATGTCCAAGAAACCGACAGGTTTTTTTAAAAAATTTTGCCTAAAAACATCATGTTCATAATTAAAAGACCACTGTGAACACTTTTGCAATAGATCAAAAGATGATTGGAGTGGGGAATTTAAATGTTTTGAATCCTAATGTGTTTTCTTAGGAAAAAAAAGTGTATTTAAATAAATAGAAATAGAATAATGAAAAAAGCTTCTGTTGTCAAAATCTTGCAGGTTAGCAGATCTTTAATTAAAAATATTACCTATTGAAGTTTTTAAAGTGTTTCTGTGTCTAAAATAGATCCATCCATCCATCCATCCATCTTCCTCCGCTTTATCCGGGACCGGGTCGCGGGGGCAGCAGACTGAGCAGAGATGCCCAGACTTCCCTCACCCCAGCCACTTCCTCCAACTCCTCTGGGGGGACCCCGAGACGTTCCCAGGCCAGCCGAGAGACGTAGTCTCTCCAGCGTGTCCTGGGTCTTCCCCGGGGCCTCCGCCCCGTGGGACATGCCCGGAACACCTCTCCAGGGAGGCGTCCAGGAGGCATCCGGACTAGATGCCCGAGCCACCTCAACTGGCTCCTTTCGATGTGGAGGAGAAGCGGTTCTACTCCGAGCTCTCCGCGGGTTACCGAGCTTCTCACCCTATCTCTAAGGGAGCGCCCAGCCACCCTGCGGAGGAAGCTCATTTCAGCCGCTTGTATTCGGGACCTCGTTCTTTCGGTCATGACATAGATCCAAAATGGAATTGAAACACACACAAAGATGTTTCTCTGGGGATTTTCACGTCAACTTTTAAAAAAAGTCTGGAAAATTACTAAGTTAAACGCTTTTCTTACACACTGTAGCTACTGTTTCATAACTGCATAAATGGCTTGTTTATAGTTCTGGCTCAACTTCAATGATCCTATCTGATGTTTCATTACAAAGACCTATGCAAGGTATTCTCAGGTTTTGAACTGCTGCATTGACGTAGTCTCGTTTCTTTTATATCCTTTCAGTGTTGAATTTGCCATTTTCCACTCGATCACATCCAATATCACCTTTCAGTTGTCACCCATATGCTCTGACGTGTTCGCAGATGGCTTTCTGCATACCTCGCCTATAACCACAGGTCATTGAACTCCCTGTTTTTGTCGACTCAAATCAGTGTTTTCCTATATATATGTTTTTTTTTTTTTTACCTCTGACATCAGCCTCTCCATTCAAAACCAGATTTTACATTTCAGGGGAAAATACTCTATTTCTTTAAAGGTTATATAAAATGCATAGAAATAAGTGGAGGAATCCCCTAACCACTTTTTGATTTGGTAACTGTGGCAGCTTGATAGTTTCATACATGATAATCCGAGGCGAGATAAAGAATGTTGTGTATTTTTTTTTTCTGAGAAAATCAGAAAAGGCCCCTTTAAGGAAATATATCAGCATGTAGATAGAAAATAGAGGGACGTGCATCTGTCTCACCGGTGTGGACTCACTTTTGAACTGTGTAAGGAGATGTCAAATGCAGCGACATCTTTAAGAAATATATTTGTGTGCTAAAATTTTCAGCACAAATAATACCAATAATGACTTAGTAATTGCCAATACCCCCCACCACCACTGTAGCTCCACCCCTTTTTCATATTAAATTGGTTATTTGAAGGTAAACTGTGCACTGTTGTTAAAAGTCATAATAAAATTTGATCCAACTTTAATTGAAATTGTGCCCAACTTTTTTGTCTTTTTTATACATATTTGAATATTTTTTCATGTGAAAATATTCGTATTTCTTTTGTTCATGATTGACTTATCCATAATGAATTCAATGTAACATATTTTCTCACTTTGAGAAACGTCATGCTTTATTGATGATGGGCGTGTCGTGGGAACACCTTCCCATTGTTCTGCATGCAGTGCCGCGTGGGCCGCGTTCAGGGTTGCGCCACCGCCCCCTGGCGGCGCGCAGGAGATCGCTCAGCCTCGGCCGCTTTTAAAGTCCCATTTCCCCGAAGCTCGCCTTTCATGTCGCTGGTGCTGACTTGTATGTTCAGACGCAGCCAATCTCTTCCTCATGACGCCACCGAGGCTGGGCTCAGATGGCTTCGATCATAATATTTAACAGAGCCACGCCGGATGAACGTTTGGAAGGAGGAGGAAGGAGGACAAATCACGAGCAGGAGCCAAACACCTGCCAGCCCGATCGGGGCTCCGCGAGACGCGCAGACAGCAACAGCTTTGTCCAGGAGGAAAGCATCCAAACATCTTCCAGATGACCTGATGGATATATTTTTTAAATATGTATTAATAATTGACATCTAATTTGACTTTTCTTTACCATAAGGACGTCTCACTCCGCGCTGGCAGCAACTCAAGGAAGCACGTTTTCTGCGGACTATTGATGCTTTTACCGGGACCTGCGCTCCTCTCTTTTCTACTTCTTCATTATTTTTTCTGAGTTTAGAATATTCGGATTAAAAAATGTTATTAGCAAGTGAAGAATCCGGACATTAATGCATTTCAGAGACTGTCCAAGATGATGGATCATTCTGTTAGACATGCTTTTAGGAAATAAAGGTTGAAAAATTGTAGAAAAACACTTGTGCAGCTTCGAAAGGTTGTTAAAAAGACGGGAAATATTAAAGGCACCATGATACTGTTTCGTAAATTCCGGGTTTTGTTGCTGATGGTGTTTTTAATTGCGTGCACCATGCACATCATGATAGACTTGCTCCCCAAGCTGGAGAAGCGGGCGGACAGCGCGGGCAGCGGCTGTCAGTGCGCGCACCACCCGGGCAGCGAGTCCCAGGGCTGGGGGAAGCAGCGCGGCAGGGCGGCCGACGCGGGCTGGCCTAACAAGCACACACTGCGGATTCTGCAGGACTTCAGCAACGAGCCCGGATCCAACCTCACGTCGCACTCCCTGGAAAAGAGCGCAGCCAACGGCGACAAGGAGTCCGGTAGAGGGAGCAGACCGGCGGCGGGGACGGAGGAGCAGCGGAGGAGGACCCTGATCGGGGAGGCGAGCGGGGCTCGAACCGCGACTGCTCGCGGCGTCTCTAGACTGTCTGCCCTGTTTGAGCATCCTCTGTACAAGACTGACCTTCCAGCGCTCACGGACGACGACACTTTGTTTAACGTCAACAGTGACATCAGGCTATACCCCAAAACAACCGCCAACCAGGGATGGTAAGAGTTCAACATCCATCCATCTGTTTCTATCATTCAACCATCCATTTGTTTATCCATCCATCCCTCAGTTGCTATTCATCCATCCATCTGTTTTATCCATTGATCTGTTTCTAATATTCATCCATTCACCCACCCATCCATTCTTCCATCCATTCAACCATCCATTTTTTCTATAACCATCCACCCATTTAACCATCCAGTTGTTATCTATCCATTCCCCAGCCATCCATCCATCCATCAATCAGTTTCTGTCAATCTATATGTTTCTATCACCCATCCATACAGTCAACCATCCATCCATGTATTCATACATCTGTTTTTATCTATTCATCCATTAGTTTCAATCCCTCCATCCAGCAATCCATTAATTTCTATTCATCAATCCAACTTTCTATTGGTTTCTAACTACACATCTATGTTTATCATCCATCCAATCATCCATCCATTTAGCTGTTTCTTTCTATCTGTCTGTCTGTCTGTCTGTCTGTCTGTCTGTCTGTCTCTATTCATCCATAACACGTGGTGAATTGTGCCTAACAGACATTTATTTCTTTGTTTCCGTCAGGCATAACGAGGACGGTAATGAGGATGACTCTTCCCCAATGACTGAGTCAACACCAGAATCTTATCCTAACTGGCTCCGCTTCCACATCGGGATCAATCGTTACGAGCTGTATCCCAGACACGGGCATGTGCTGGACGCTCTTCTTAAGGACCTGGCCACACAGAGAATCACCAGCGTTGGTGAGTCGCTTTGGCATGATCATATTGTAAAGGGTTATCATCTTAGCAACAATAAGATAGTTTCCATGTAAATAAAAAAAAACAATTGACTGATCAAAAATATAAAATACAAAGATTTCCCTAAAATAATAGCTGTGAGGCTCAAACAATACACATTTCTATTACAATTCCTTGTACATTAAATGAAAAATCTCAGTCTTCCTACTCACTTGGATTTGGCAGAGAATTGCTTACATGTGTTGCGAATCACCCAAGAAAATCTGCCACTGTAATGCTGAGCCTCATAACACAAGATTACAAGGAAAATCCTGACTCACATCACTAAATGTTTAGGTTTCAGTTGTTTTTTCTGACTTCCTACTCTAACGTTTTACATGTTTGCTATTCTTGGAGATCCCACTCTTCCCATTGAATGATAGGACCTTTCATGTTTAGTGTGTAGGCTTGATCGTTTGGTTGGCTTGGACTTGTCTCTAAGCAGACACTTCTCAATCATTCATGCTGCTCATTTCATCATTCACTTAAGTAGTTTGTCTGGTTTTTGCCCTGTCTGCTCATAATTTATGAAGGAGGAGCCGGAAGTGGGAGTGAGGCCAGACAGCGCAGTGAAGATGCAAGAAATCCCTGCAGTTGTACAGGTCTCACTTAGATAACAAAGCATCTCTCATTTGTTGGGGCGTACTATACCCTTTCCTGTTGTGTATGGCATTATTGCAACTGTATGTTGGATGGGTACAATGTAGGGATGAAAGCAAATTAAAAAGTTGTACTTGAGTGGAAAAGCTCAAAAACAGATTAGATTCTTAATCAGAATAATGTCAAAATTTTCAGATGCAAGGCTTTTCACTGTAAGATTACCTTTTAATAATTTTCCAATAAATTCACTAAGGCTGGCATGTAAAAGCGCATTAAGGTCAACTGTTTGGAAAGATTGTCTCCATATTCAGGGCTTTAAAACTCTTTCCAATCTCTAAAAAGGCTGGTGCCTCTGAGTTTGAAGATTACTTTTACAGAGTACTTATGTCTACCTTTAATAAATCAGTATGTGCAGGTTTAGTACTCCCTGCGCTCTTTGATTTTGATTGTTTGCATCTTTAGTCGGAAAGAAAAGGCACTGCACCTGCAGAAGTATGTGAAAAGGACACACAGTAAAAGGAGAGGCACAAGAACAGAGAAAACGTGGTCATGAGGCCAACAAACATAAAGGGAAAAAAAAAAAAAACCTGACGGCTCTTGGATGAGTAAACAGCAAATACACCCCTATGGAGTGGGTGTAGCCCTGCCAGATGCTCTCACCATAATCCAGCCAGTAAGTGGGGAAGCTTATTCTGATATTAGGGTTTATGTCGTGTAATATGCTCAAGTCAATGTGCTGTAATAAACAGATATAACCCCCTACCCCCAAAAGCCCGCCCGTTGTGACAGAAACACAAGGCAGTTGAACGAAGCCTGGCGGTCTCTTTGTTTGAGTCAGAGGAAGGCAGGAAGCTCACAGCCGGTCACCATCACCCTCTGGGAGACGCCGCGGACATGACAGATAGCCAGAGACATACATCCCTGCCTCGCTCCCCGGGTACAGGAGGTCAGCTCTTGTGAGCGGCAGAGGATGTGACTAATGTGCACAAGACGTCATGGCTGTGCGATCGATGGTAGATAACCAAGCACATGCATTTTCTGTCCCTGGTGAAGCAAACTGTGCCGTTGTGAGGACGGCCAATTCTCCATAACCTCAAATAGGCATGACTGTCGGAGGCTTTGCACAACCTCTTGTTATCTTTTCTTTGATTGTGTTTTATAGTTTGACCCCAACATCTCGCTTGTTTCTTCTCACAGCCATGAAATCGGGAGGCACCCAGCTGAAGCTGATCATGACTTTTCAGAATTATGGGCAGGCACTGTTCAAGCCAATGAAGTAAGTAAACTACAACATTTCAGTTTGGGATTCTATTTAGTCATTGTGGGCACGATAAGCTGATGAATGCTTAAAAAAAACTATTTTTACAGAGGCGCTGCTCCGTGTTAAATATTTGTGAGGGGGTTTGTGTGAATAGGTGCCAAACAGGGCCACTCAATCTCACCGTGTTCAAATAACCATCCCTCCCTTCTGTACAATCTCAGAATCATCTGTCTCCTTTTTAATTAACATCAACAGGCTTTTCTGTTAATTAAAATGAGTATTGAGTCATCGTGAAGGTGTCTTTAGGGAGGAGCAGATGCTAGGAGAGGCCCCTTTGCTATCAGCTCTCTGAGTCTATTTTTCAGATGAATTCCCCTGTCAGCATGGATGAATAAGTGTCCGAGCCAACTGGGCTACCATCAGAAGTAATTGCTCATGAGCTTGGTTTGATTGCTAGGAAATGCAGACAGGTTTTCTACATGTGAGCCCCGTGGAAAGCATTTGATCCTTGTGAAGAATGAAAGAGGTAAAAACAGAAGGTGCCCCCTTTTGTGTTTGCAAAATTGGTAAGTGATTCTTCCTTTGAAGCCTTTGATTGTCATCGTCTGATGATCTGCAGGCACATTTTGCACTGGCACACCTTATTTCAAGCAGAAAAGGCCCATTTTCACACCAGAAAGATTCACATCAGTGCGCAGAGCAGTGAGAAGTTCAGGCGTATGAGTTCTGTATCAGCTTAAAAACTAGCGCAGGATTGCTGCCAGGGTTTGATTTATTGCAGAGCTGCAAAAGCTGTTTTTTTCAAGGTTTATTAACCAAGGGGGGTGCTCTGTGTTCGTGTTTCTAATCCAGCTGCTCTTTATCTAAATCCACTGACCTTGTATTCCTTAACGCGTGTGCAAAACGACCATATTTCACTCATTTCAAGGTCAATCAGTGGCTGATTTTTAGATTGTGAGGTATTGTTTTACTCAATAAAAAAGGGTTCAGAGTGTGGCAATCTAAGCATCCCCTTTAACTTTTGAGAAACTTTTCCAAGTCAACAACAACAACAGCCAGCAGGCGCTGTCAACATGGTCACATCTGACAAGAATCCAGATGAAGCTGTGTTTTTGTGCGTCTGTGGGAGTGATTCACGAGCTGCCTTTCAGCCACATGAACAGTCCTAGCGCATGCGCAAGGAGTGCCGGACTACAACTGTGCCAGAACACTGGCATAAGAAAAAGGGGCACATTCTGAATATTGCTCAGATCAGGGGTCTGACACCTGGGGCCACATGTGGCTCTTTGACCCCTCCTTTATGGCTCTTTGGTTGAAAACTAATAAAATCCTTTTAATCTTAAAAAGTAAAATATTTTTCGGACAAGTGAAACAAATCAGATAAATTACATTTTATTCAACCTATTCAGTTGAAGTAGTACAAATCACTCCACGAGGCTCCTGACTACGGTACCCATAATGCTCCTATAACCCATCACGCAGTGCAGCTTTGTAGTTTACCAAAGTCAAACATTTTGACAGATTCTTGTGCACTGTTTGCCACAGAAAATAAGATAAGATGATCCTTTCTTTGTGCCGCAATGGGGAAATTCCAGTGTTTTAGCATTACAGGTCAAAGTAGAGCAAGGTAAGTATGTACAAATTAAATGTGTTACACGTATACAAAGGCTTACAGAAAGAGAAAAATAAAAGGGAATTGCACCAAACAGCTATTGAGGTCAGTAAGCATTCATGCTTGAAGGCCATGTCACACACCTACTTTGTACATTTTGCAAATATTGCACGAATGAAAATTTCTTTACATGAATATATGTGGAAATAGTGAAAAAGTTGCGGTTCTTACATTACATTTTCAGAGATGTATTACGAATGAGCCATGTTAAAACCACGTAAAGAGCACGTAAATCAACGTAAAAGCCAAATCTGGCCCAAAATTCATGTGTCAATTATGTAATTTGAGCGTATGTACATGCGTGAAAAGTCCGCTAGACATACGTGGAACGGTCGTTGAAAGCGAAGAATTTTCATATGCATCTAGCAAAATTCACGCCCAATTGTGTAAACTTTACATAATAATTGAGTATAGACTACGTCAAATACAAATAAACAACGTCATTCCAAACTGACCAAAAATTTTGATCAGCTCAAAACCAATTTCACCTGAAAGACTCATCGGCCGATACCCTCGATGGACATCTGCGCACATCAACGAATGACAAACACAAAAACAATTACGCATATCATGCATGAATCACAAAAGACCAAAATGTAATACATGGAAAATAAGCAACATGTGGCTGTGTGACATAGCCTTTAGGCGCAGAGTTATTTAATACATTTGTGGATTTTTGGTCCAAACAATACAGTACCCTTACTTATAGTTCTGATTTAATTTTAGTTTGTTAGATTTATGAATTTCTGGCAGAGATGCGCAAACAGCGATAAAATAAACTGTGCATAGTAAGTTTTTTAATCACTGCTGACATTATATTTTCTACCATTACATCTGTTAAATTTAGGGGATCCAATGTGGTACAAGGTATCTTTTATTTTGAAAGGAAGTCATTAAGTTCATCAGAACATAACAGACACACATCATCATCATCTCTCAAGTCTGAGCTATCCAAAAAGGTACACTTGACCTGCATGAAAGTGGGCACGGTGTGCATCAGGGATGAGCTTTCAGCCCCTTCTTGTCTGCTTTAGTCATGGACTGACGCAGATGGCAGGGAGCAGGTGGGGGAAAGTCTGTAGAGGTGAAGGTTAGCTGTAGCAAGACAGAGAACATGCGGATGAATGAGAGGGACCCAGGTGGAACTGTGAGGTCCAGATAGCAGAGCCTGGAATCCGCTTAGAGAAAAGGAAGACAGATAAAGAGACACCTGCACACCAGTTGGAATGACTGGAAAGGTGTGTTTTTTGATAAGTTTGGTCAAGAGAGACTTAACAAGACGAAAGGTGCTGCTTGAATTTATTGCGAATACAAACTTTTTGGCACTTAGACTACAGGGAAATAAAACACTGCATGATGAATGTTTTTGGGTGAGCTGGAGGATCCCCCCGAGTCTACACCAGTGGTGATAGGGTGGGGTTGAGACATGTGAATGAAAAGTTGAAAATGGAGAAAAGGAGAAGCAGAGTAGCTTTATGGATCCTCACATATCTATTAGAAACTCAGAAATAGAAAGACATAGATGGGATTGGGAGGTTTGGTGAACAATTGAAGATAAAATGGATTTGGGATTGTTTTCTTAACTGAACTTTCACCAAGATTTATAAGAATAAAATGCAAAGTGTAAAACATGGTTGAGAGACTTTGCTATTGTAAGCCTGGAGGCAGAGCTGAGGATGTTCAATTTCTTTTTTGGAAATGATCAGAATTTTCTGCACTAGAAGTCGCTCCGGAGTATAAGACGCAGCAGCAAAAGCAAGCATAATAACAAAGAACAAAAATCATATATAAGTCGCACTGGAGTATATGTGATGGACGTTTTAGCAGACGGTGTTCACAGTGGGCTGTTGCTACCTGATACTAGCGCATGTACTCACAGCTGGAAGAGGCTTGGGGAGAAATGTCGAAGCGGTACAAATCTTGTATATTTTGCTCCAGGTTATTTCTTTCACAGCTTTATTCCGATATATGAAGGAAAGACTTGGTGTCAAATAATTTTGTCCGTACCTCACTGTCAAATCCGAGTGTCTGATTGGTCAAAGTTCAACTAGTGTAACTTTCAACATGCATTCAATGCCCATGCGTTTTGTACTAAGAGCCCAAAAAGAAAGAGAAACTCGCATAGTGTTAACGCAAGACTATTGCATATACATCAATTCACATAAACTTTTCATTTGAAGTGGCGGCTTGAAGGCACGATACCAAGGCTGGTGTGAATGTAGCATCAGTCGCACTTTTGGGAGAAATTTGTTTTACAAAATACTGGAACAAGAACAGACCGTTCATCCGAAAAGGCAAATCTTAGTGACTGAATAGATAACGATACTAGACACGTTTAACTACCGTGACACAATGATGCTTGTTTAGCTTCATGAAACATAGGAGGAATCTAGGATATTAGCACAACATATGAACAATCATACAGATAACAATAGCATAAAAAACTTGCTAACAAGTCAGCTAAACTCTTTATATCACTTCAAATCACTAAATCCATTAAATTCTTCATCCTCTGTGTCGCTTTGGCACAGCTCCACCAAGCCTGGCATAATACTCAGCGGTGCTTCTTCTTCTGTGTTGCTGTCAATGGAAAATACTGATACTCACACCCACAGTGCCCTCTAGCAGTTGTTGCTTTTCTTTTTTTTAAAGATCACATATAAGTCTCATCTGAGTATAAGTCTCACCCATGGCCACACCATGCAAAAAGACAGGGTTTTTACTCAAAAATATGTGGTATATTGGCAGGAAAGATACGTATAGAAAAGGTTGAGATGAGATTTATGTAAATGGTATATGTGAGAGAAAAGAATATTGAAACCAGCGTTAACAGGCAGCTAATGAATTTCTAATGTGAGCGTGAGAAGGAAGAAGGGAAAGATCCATTTTTAAAAGAAAAAGGAATTTATTTGTTTTGTGTATCTATGTATCAAGTCATGGTTTACATTTTTTTTTAAACTTTATAAGTGGCTGTTTGACAGACAGGTAAAACATTCAAAGTGTACCTCACCTGTGCCCAGCAGCAGCTGGGATAGGCTCCAAGAATGACTAACTGTGTTTAGAAAATGGATAAATGGATGGAATTATATTTTTTTTTCCGTACAATTCTCAACCGCGTAGGTTCTATAAGACAGTGAATAAAGCAAAACTCTGCGTTCTTACTACTGATAGGAGTGTAGGGATCTTTTAGACTGACTTTGACAGTGATTACATGTCAGCGTCTGCATCACAGGCTTCACATTTCTGCAGCTCTTTGTTTCGGCTGTCATATTTTATTCAAGCTCGCTGCTTAGTCTGTCACAATCATCCATCTGCTTTGTTTACAGATATCATACAAAATTCTTCAGAGCTGAATTACAAAAATGCAAATGCGTGACAGTGAAAAAAAAAAGAAGACTCTGTTCTGCTCGTGTTGAAGCACATGAAGAGCTTTTGTCGGGTCTGTCACTGTGATCAGTGCCACTTTTATTTTAGGAACTGAGGTGCACTCTGGGTACAGTAGTTCAGAAGCTTTAGTTCCATCACTTCAGCGTTATTCATTTATTTATTTATTTATTTTATCTGTACTGGATCAAGTGTTGCTACAGACAGGCTTTGAGGGTTTCCAAGCCTCTTTTGAGGTCGATGAAAATAAAAGACTGCACAAGCTGACAACCTGTCACGCAACTCAACAGGATCTTGAATCGGTGCAGCTTCAGAAAAGCGGTTGTTTTATCTGCCTAACTTTGTGATTCGAGTGTGAGCCCTCAAAAAATAAAATACAGAAACTATTCTACAATCCTTTTCTTTAAATTTGCTCTCATCTCCTGAAAATTGATCAGATTCCTCGGTCACTATATCTCTGAAAAATGTATATGGATTATTCTATAAGGACACTAAACTGTTGACAATTTCCCTAAAGCTTCATCTGTAAAAGTTCAGGTTTCTAAGGGGCTCTGGGAATTAAAGTGAGTGAATGAATAATGAAGAAAACCTTTCCTTCTTCTAATTAAAATGAGATCAAAATAGATGAGAGCTGAAGTTAGGTGAGAAACGTGTTGGAAAAATGATCAAAGATGGTTGTGGAGGAAGAAGCAAAAGGGTGTGTTAGCAGAGCATGCTCTGATTCAGGAAGGGGGGGGGGGGGGGGGGGGGGGGGTTGAGATTAGAAGCATCAAAAGTCCGGAGGGTTGGGCAGAATCACCGCTGCCAACCTGTCAGGGAACCGGGTCCTCCAGCTGGAGCCAAGATCCAGGCCAAGTGGAGATCCTCCATGCCAGAGCTCCGTGTCTGTCTGGCCCTCATCTCTGGTGTCCATCCATGCTTGCCAAGTTCCTAGATGTGTTGTGTGCACCATGCTTGATGTTCATGTCATGCTAAACAGACTTGTCAGATGAGAGGCTGAATTCTAAATCACAATTTTGATATTATACTGTTGTTTTTTTTCCTCTTTTAATTAAAAAAAATCTTCTAGTCTCACTGCCTAAAACATAAAACAGCATCAACAACACAGATGATTTTTGCTTGTTTTTTTCTTTAAATGTTGTGTTTTTTTTAAGAGTTTTTCATTCTAAAACCAAGTGTTTTGTAAGAAAAATCATATTCTAGCCCTGTAAAAGAGCTACCATTTCAACAAATTTAGAACTTTACTATCTCATCTTAAACTTTTTTCTCTTGTTTTAGACTTTTTTTTCTTCCTACCTTTAAAATCTCTTTTGTGTCTTTTTTTATTTATTTATGTGGTATTGATTTAAGTGGGGTACTTTTGTCAGTCTTCAGTGAAACAATCTGTGCTTTTCTAACTAAATATGTTTTTGCACAGGGAGTGAGATTTTTTTTACAGAACCTAGATTTTATCCAAATGAATAATTCTTTTGCTGGACATTTCTGGCTCTTTGTGAACCATTTCCTGCTGAAAGTGACTCAGACAACACCTGTGGAACCAGAGCAGAGTAATTTGTTGGAGATATGGTCTCGACTTCCATAAATACACAATCCAAACATGAACAATACCCACAAAAATCCACTTTGTCTTACTGAAAGTTCCTACCTAAACCCATTTTGTTCCTGACATCCCAGCCTCCACCCCTGTTAAAGTAAAAAAAAAAAAAAAAAACGCATGCGCATCTGTGAAACCAAAAAGCCCCTCATGAATTAACTGCCCAAACTGCATTTCATACCTGGAAGGCGAAAAAAAATTGTTGTCACAGTTTCTTTTTTTTCTTGACAGTTTTTTCTTTTAACAGCGTTTCCTTAAAGATTTCCCACAAGCCCCATTCCAGTGCCGTCGGCTGTCAGTTGGAAGCACTTTTTAGAAATGCTGTCTGAACTCATCTCTGAATGCATGCAAAAACACAAATGAGTCATATTACTATAGACAGCTGCACGCACAGCTGCAGCACACCCCAACGCCTGTGTGAGAGCACACAGAAAGGAGGGATTCTGTGGGGGGGGCTATGGAGTTTATGCATCCTGCAAGAAGAGCATTGGGCCAAGCTGCAGCTGAATCAACTCCCTCAGAGCAGTGGAGGTGATGTGCGAGCCCACACTCTGCCTACAGAACAGAGGATTTGCTACCCGGACGTTTAGCGCCACGTTCATGATTTTTACAAGTCACTGACAAGTGGACTGACGAAAGATTATGACCTTGTTCGGGCAAATTAGGAACAGGTCCGGCTACATTTTTTATGCCCTTCAATTCCACTTTACCAAACAAGATTTTGTGGCTCAACCAGTCTTTGTAAAGATGAGATCTCAGCTGTTCAGCCACCCCAGTGTGGTTGCCAATGGACAAAGCAGCGTTTTGGCATACCCAAATTGTCAGACCTGGCAGTTCAAATCAAAGGCAATCTGCAGAGAGCAGGTGTGGTGTGTTCCTAAGTGGGGCAGATAGAACGGGGCACGTGAACAGTTGCCCTGCTTTGTAATTTTTCTTTGCCTTCATAGTATTTCTTGACCGCCGTTTGGTGACTTTGCAAGATTTATAGGGAAATCTGTTCACAGTGAAACAGTCAAATGTTTCCTAACAGGGTTCCACCACAAAAAAGTCTGACACGGCTGAGTGTTCTGACGCCTGAGCACGAGCTAGTCACTTTTTTTGCCCGTCTTTCCCTTTGGTGATGTTGCTACATTAGTCATGATTCGCCAAAGGTTACACATAAAAACACTACAACATAAGAGTGCTTTAAAAAAAAAGGTTTTAAATATTGATTTTGCTGTCTTGCAGTGACTGAGTGTGCTTTAGGAGTGGGATTAGCTTTTGAAATCATTACAAACAACACCTCATTACTGGAAACACTGAGGATGATGAAAGCCGTGGGATCAGCAATGCAAATCAGCTCTTGATTTACAATGTATTTATTGCTGCACAAGATAAATGAGGTGGTGTATTTATGGAGCAGTGGCACAGGGTGTGAGGCAGAGCCAGTTAAAGACACTGGACTGAATTCACCATGTATATCGTATTTTTCAGAGTATAAGTCGCTCTGGAGTATATAAATCACAGCAGCCAAAACATGCATAATGAAGAAGGAAAAATCGCATCTAAGTTGCACTTTGGGAAGAAATGTACTTAACAAAATACGGGAACAAGAACAGACATTTTATCTCGAAAGGTAAATCTTAATAATAGAGTAGATATTAATAATAAACTGAATATATGCACACGTCACTACCGTAGCTGTATTTAGCTTCATGAAACATAAGAGTAATTGAATTAGTTTCTAATATATTAGCGTAACATATGAACAAGTATTCAGATAACCATAAAGAACATGCTAACAAGTCAACTAAACTCTTTATATCGCTTTAAATCCCTAAATCTATTGAATTCTTTAACTTCTGGGTTGCTTTAGAAATAGTGATGGGAGCATTGAGACCAATAGAGACCCGTACATCCCCAATTTTGGTATTGACTACTCTATTAAAGTATCAATTACAAATTAACAAAGGAGAAAATCAAAGTGCATCTGTCATTTCTAATATTTTTTGGATAGTAGGTGAGTTCCACCAGTGTTTTGTGCTAAAACAACCCCCAGCCCACAGCATATTGAGCTGCTTCATCAGTCATGTGACCATAGGAGCCGCAAGTTGTGCATGTTACTCTTAGCAACACCATGAACAAAGCAGCCTGAGTAGGTGGTTTTAGAAAGAACAGTTTTGTATTTAAATTTTGCAAATTAAAGTTATTACCTCTGTTTCTGATTGTATTTGTTTTTAGGATAACAACTAATATGCTCGAGGAAAACAAAATCATTGATCAAATAACTTTTGCAGAAAAGTAATTGGGATAATATAAAATCTTAAAAGTGTGGTATCGCCCCTCACTTTTCTGAACAACTCCACTGAGACTAAAGCTTCCTCTTCTTCTCCATTAAAAATACTGATACACACACCTACAGTGCCCCCTAGTGGTATTTTGTGGGAAAATAATGAACACATTACCCAATAATTATTTTAAAAAGCACATATAAGTCGCACAACTAGCCAAACTATGCAAAAAAAAAACCCACAACTTATACTCTGAAAAATATGGTAGTAAAACATTCCATGTAATACTTTGGAGAGAAAAAAATCACTTTACGGACCATAACTGGTCTCTTAGGAATAATTTTCCCTATTTAATTACAAGTAGGAAGAAGAGAAGTTTGGTTACATTATAAAATTGTCCTATAAAACACAGTTTTATTAAAAAATAAGTATATGTTAATTTTCTTATAGTATTACATTTTTTTGTTGAAAATATCCCATTAAAACCCACAATATTGCTCTGGAGAGGATTTCAAAACTGCTAAAAGTACCATGTTGAGTAATATCTTCTTTGTTTTTCTTGTGTGTGATCTCAGTCACAGACACACACACACACGTTGTGCTCATCAACATCTGTTTCTCATGCAGCTTTTGCATGTGCATCCATGCAGCCAGAGAGAGCCGGCTCCAGCAGCTCCTCTTAAGGCACTGAGCCCCTCCGACTCCCTCCGAAGGTCTTTAAGATTAATTTGTGTTTAAGCTGCTCTAATGTGGAGGAGGATTGCTCAACTTACACCGCCTCTTTTCCTTCTTCTTCTTCTTGTTCTTCTTCTTCATCCCTCTCTTTCATCCCCTTCCTGTCTGTTGCTTTCATCAAAGATACAGTGCAGTCCAGCTGCAGGCTGATAGAATTCTTAACACAGCTTCTCGATCTCAGATTTTGTTTTTCCTTTTGTCTCACCTCCTCTCAGCTTAGAGTGTCGGTGTGAGCACCCTATTGCTCGTTGCACAAGTTTGTGTTCAGACTGCAAAGCTTTGTCTTCCTGTGTTCATATTTTCCACCCGTGTGTGTGTGTGGGCGCCGTGACCTCTTGTGGGCTGTGTGATGAGCCAGTTAATTAGTGCTTTGATAACAGTCGCAGAACCCGCCTCATTCAGGGGCTTGTCATATCTGCGCATTCATCAATGCGCGGCTCGAGCTGCGACTCGGAGTCGGCTCAGTGAAATATCTGTGAGATCGACGGCAGAATTTGAGCGTGAAATTTTTTAATTGAAGTGTCAATCATTGATCTGTGTTCTGCTAGTTATCTAATTATGCCTTATTACTGCACTGTGGCCTGGGGCTGGAGGGTGTGTAGGCTGGATCAGTTGTTTGGCGTCACTCAAATCTGTCATTATTATCACCTTTTGTTTCTTCGTCTTTGTGAGCGCTTCAGCATCTATTTCAGACTTGGAGGGTCAGGTAGCATCAGGCTCGGAGCGCACCTGCGAGTCATCTTTAATCTGAAATAACATTTTTACTTTTTTTGACAGCTGCACTCGCACAGACACACCGAGGGATGTCTTATTATAGACTCCCCTCACATCCCTCCCTGCGCTCACAGACTTCACCATCAATGTTTTACTAGGTCATCTTCAGAGGAAGCACTGTTTTTTTTTTCCTCTATCACCTCCCCACGCTCCCCGAGTCTGTCCATCCTCTCAGTCTCCACCTTCCATCCTCATTTTGGACTCGTTTGTTTGATTCGCTGAGGCGGTACTAATCCTCAGCCTGTCACTCTGCTCTGTATTTTTAGGCCCTCTCCGTTTCCTCTATCCATTTAACAAGTATTCATGCGCTCTCAGGGAAACATGGCTGAGCCGCGTTGTAATGTGATTACACGCCAGCTGAGTTGAAGGGAGGGGGGAGCCGGATTCTGGGAGGGACGTCTGATTGTCTGGATGCTCATGTTGCTGCAGAATGACCGTAATCACAGAACTCTGCAATTAACTCTCGTTGCCAATATGGAGTGTCAGATTGTTTCTGATTATTATCCGCCACTTTATTCAATATTTTCATGTATTAATCAGTCATGCAGTAAAATCTACCTGTTTATAAGCATAATACTGTGATATGAACAGGTTGCAAAAGTCATAGCATTTTTAAAAAGTTGTAACCGTCTAAATATATTTACACTAGATTGTTAAATAAAAATGAAGCAAAATTTTGGGAAATGCTTAAATTCTGAAGCTAAAAGTTTACTCTAAAACTTTTGCCCTTCTGTTAGGCGTTGTCATGTAAAAATGCTTCTGATTGGCTGAAAACTAAATTAAGCCATGATATGAGGTCCCCCCTTTTTCTGCTATAATGACACAATGTTATATCCTGACTGCTTTCTTAATATTTCCATTATATAGCTACATTTTCTTAAATGAATTAAAATTGTAATATTTATTGCTGCAGTTGGAAAACTTTATCACTCCTGGGACGTGTGGATATAAAAGACAAACACGTCTGATGTCGCCGCTTGTCCTACTAAAGACCCACTCCAATTAAATTCATGTTTTTAACGTGTTCTTGTGGGATTTTCTTTTTTGGATTAAGGAGGACACATGTAAAGACAATTAAACTCAAAGTTGCATTTCTGAGTATTTCTGTTTGCAGACGAAAAAATGCTGTTTAAATAAAGATTGTATTACAATCGGTCGGCCAAAGCTCCCTGCTCCGTTTCATTCTGATGCATCCGCTTGTAGACGAATAGATCCACATACGTCTGTGTTTTCCTTGTCTGAGCTGGAATCTGTATTAAAACTGTACGGCTGGAAAGTTCCTGTATTGCTTGCCTTTTTAGTTGCACCACTAATGTTAGGTTGGGGGGGGTGAGGGGCAGTAAACTAGTGGGAGAGTGTGTGAACAGGGAGCTCTCAGCAATGGGGAAGGGAAGGGGGGCGGGGGATTTAAGTTCTACAGAGGCAAATTTCTAATGAACTACTGTTCGGAAAAAAAAAAATTAATTTTGGCGAAAAATGGCATAATCATGACTAGCCCTGCAACGCTCAAAAGATGATCGGAGTAGGTCTTAAAGAGATAGAATTAGTAAACTGTAAAGTGGAAAAGCTAAAAAAAATGGTTGATTAGTTTACTGAAATGCTTTTTCTGCTTATATTTATAAACTTATGAAGATAATTCCACAATTATGATTCATTGAGATTTTATGTTCTTTTTTCTTTATTTAAATATAGCCAATGTTTCTGGTTAAAATCCCCGGTTTTTAGTGAAAGCTAATTTTGACCTTTTGTTTTGCTTTCTGTTCAATTTGGTTGAAACTTGGTTCAACAATCTTACATTGAAACAGTTTTATTTTTTTTTAAAACACACAAAAAAATATTTTTCTAAAATACACTGTTGAGAACCTCTTATCCGTTCGACCAAAGCAAACTAACAAGCCTTCAGTGTGTGCCCGGGAGTCAGCATGAAGCGACATGCTTTCACACTTTGGTGTCAGTGCCCGTTCCTGTGAACCTGAACGCTGCCTGTGAGCTGCTCTGCGAATTTCTCATGTTTTTTTTTTTTTTCCGTTTGTTGTGACTGCTGACATTCTCTGTGCCAAAGCCTTGCTTGGTTTTTGTTTTACCGCTCTCCAACTGTACCATATCATTAGATACTGGCGTGGGGGAATTCCTCCGCTTCCCTCAAGGAATGTTGATGCCATACTTGTCTGGAATGCTGAAACTTCTGCTCGGCAAAAAATAAATAAAGATCAGGTATTGACTTGTGGTGAGGGCCTGCAGCGCTTACAAAGCAGCTTCTGAGGCTACACAGAAATGCCCAGCTGTTTATCTGAAATGAGCATGCAGCAAGCGTGGTACTTGATTCCAAGGGCTCATAAAGGTTAATTGCCGTTTCAATTTTTATGGCCAAACATGCTTGTGCTTCTGATTTAGCTGGTTTTAAAAATAAAAAAAACAAGAATTAAAATAGGTCTCAGTATTCTACAAAAACGGCTGGACCATTCAACTCATGGAGTGCTGCTCTGTCATTAACCCATGACCTTTCCAAGGTTGATCTGTCACAGTGCACCTGAGTGCCTCTCCACGTGTGATGAAAGAAACAACAGTCCCAGCACGGAGGGAAGAGAGGCTGCTTTGTTGCTCTTTACCACGGGCCTTTTGTGATTGTAACACAGAGGTTAATACAGCCATTGTGGACCAAGCCTGTACTTGTCCAAGCTTGTCCATGGCAGCCATTTCGGCTGTGTGTGGCTCCACTGTTCCTGTGACAGTCCAGGAGAGGCGGAGGGAGAATGCCATCATTGTTTATCAATTAAACCAGAAGATAGGAGAACGGTTCCCCCAGCATTTCCAGATTGTTACAGCAGGATGTGGGAGGGCCCGGTGTGGCTGGTTCTGGTGTCAGCAGGGGTGAAGATACAGGAACATGATCCTGGCGTTCACCTCAGTCGCCACCTTTCACCTTCCTACCTAGCAGAAATGCAAACAGAGTCATCTCTGTGCTGGACAGATGGAAGCTGCTTCCAGATGGAGCGAATTCCTGATTTGTAGAAACATTATTTTGAGCAGAGAGATGCTAAATGTTTGTATTAGTGTTTTTATTGGCTAACCGCACTGATCGATAGAAGGCCTATCTATTAACCTTTTAACACTGGAGCTGTCGCCAGTGACATCTAATTAACACGCGCTCTTTGACATGCTATACATTTTCAACCGTTTACTCCAAGAGTCTGTTTCCTTCAGACCAAAGCCCCAAAAAGTCCCAATTCAATATTTTAAAAAAATAAAACTATTTATGTTTTTGTGATCATTAGGCCATTCAGTTATCAAATAAGTTTTTTTTTAATATTTACAATAATTGAGTTATAATTTTAAAATACAAACAATTTTAACTTTACCAACTTTTGTCAGCAATACACACACGTGCCTTTCAAAATAAAATGCATCTACATAAGATCTTCCTGCTTTACTTGCAAGTAGAATCATTATATTAAGAGTGTTGCCTCTGAACAGCAGCTAGGCTCTGTTCTGCAGCCGAAGAGAAAAATTATGTATGTTAAACTTATTCTAGTAATAAACATTTTACTATCATTTTGCTCAGTTATCTAACATGCATTTCGGAGGAATCGTTAATGCTTTTCGATTTAGTCTAATGTCAGCACTGGTTCAAAAAAGCTGTTTATTTTACTCATATAAGATCACTTCAGTCTAAAGGAAAACGTAACTCACAAATCCATTATCTGTTTGAATTGTTTGCATTTTTTTCCTCAAAGCCAAAGAGCCACAATGGAAGGAGACAAGAGCCGCATGTGGGTCCAGAGCCTCAGGTTGCTGTGCAGACCCCTGAAACCTTGAAACAGCTGATAGTGATGGCTTTGCTCCAATGGATCACGTAAAGTTTTTTTTTTTTTTTCTGCTACAGAGTCAGCTGGAATTGCGTAAACAGTTGAAGACAGAGGAGTCACATTGGGGCTGAAGCTCAGGTTTTAAAGGGTTTAAAACGAACCACTTTAGGTCAGTTTTTTTTTTCCATTTGCCTTTCTAACAACAGCATGAAAAAAATACAACTTAAAAATCTAACTCCATTCATAAGGCAAGGCAAGTTTATTTGTATAGCACAATTCGTACTTAAAGTAATTCAAGGTGCTTCACAAAACAGAAAAATGCATTAAAATCACAATACATCATAAAAATAATCAACGTAAAATTTACTTTAAAAAAATAAATAAATTAAAAAAAATAAAAAATTTAAAAAATTGAAAATTGATTTAAAAAGAAAGGAAGGAAAAAGGAAAGAAAAGTGCAGATAGGACCTTTCAGTCATATACACGGCTAAACAGAAATGTTTTAAGTCTAGATTTGAACATGAACACAGAAGAGGCTTGCCTTACGACTTCAGGGAGGCTGTTCCAGATTTTAGCTGCAGAATATTGAAACGCTGATTCCCCTTTTTTAGTAGTGACTCTAGGAATCAACAGGAGGCCGGACCCTAAGGTCCTCAGAGTACGAGATGGTTCATATGGCACTAACATGTCAGAGATGTACTTTGGTGCGCGGCCATGGAGAGACTTGTACACAAGCAGAGCTGCTTTGAAATCTATTCTTTGAGGTTCATAAATACTCCTCCCAACGGGGAAATATTCTAAAAGTCTACCTGCTTACATGTTTTCACACGCTGATATTTCACAAGAGCAGCATTAAGAGGGGGAATAAATGAGGATTTCTCAATTAATGAGTCAACACAGTTTGCCCTTTCACAATAGTTTCAAAATAATCTCTAGTAGAAAGACTTTGGAGACTAATCTTCATTTTTGCAACACAACCCCCCTCTTGTGATGAAACTGCATCACTCAGTCTACCAAGCAAGAGTGTTAAAGTTCCTTTAAGAACGGCATCTCAGCCTCTGAACGTCCAGAGATTTGTCAGAAATTATTTGTTGGTTCTAGCGGGACGTCTCTCGCTTGGTCACTTCACATACTCGTTAAGTCTTTTTTATCCTCAAGTGCTCTGGACCGGTTCCACGTCTCTTGGCTCTTACACAAACATAAACGAAAGCCCTCGGAATTGTTTTCCCGCTCATGTCACCACTTCCTCCTGTGCTGCTGTCACCCACTCGTGGCCACAATGACATCCCTCAGCCACCACTTAGCCCCTGATAGATGGTTTCTATTTAGGAAACGGCATCTGAGCACAAACCACAAAACACAACAAGACTTCTGACCAGTCTAAATAGAAAAGTTCAGCTCTGGTGTGAACGAAGCTCAATTTTAGAGCCTTGTCTAAAAAAAAAAAGTAGCTTCTGAGACTTTTTTATTTTAAATTTTTAGAAAAAGTGCACTGTTCCTATATTTTTACATGTTGGATTTGAGTGTTTGCAGCCATTTTTGCATAAAACACAGAAAATAAGTCTGTTTATTTTGAGCTCAAACCTAGTATTTGTTCACATTCTGTTGTCTTAGCTGTTCAAACTTCTGCATTTTGTGAGAAAGAAGAGTTGCATCAATGGCTTGGAAGGATACAGAGGTTCCCATTTTTTTTTAGCTTTAGAATGTAGTTTTTACTTGGAAACTCATTTTTTTCATAGGCTTTTATAAATATAACAACTCAAATGGAAGTGTTTGAGTTTTGACATCAATATTTTTAGGCCAAACTGACACAGAATACTATAAAACTTCAATCTGGGATTACTTAAATTTCTTTTTTGTATTTACTGAAAGCATTTTCAATTGTTTTCCCTTTTTTGGAGCATTTTGTTTCCTAAGATACAAACAGTAAAATAATGAAATGACACATAAAGCCACGACAGCCTGTAAGGAGCTTAAGGTGATAAGAGGAAAGAAAGAACCTTCTTCTTATCTTTGGATAATGGGATTGTTTTGGATTACCCATTTACAGATATATACCCCACCAGATGGACAGAGATCATGGACATCTAAAGTTCCTACACTATCAAGTTGATGTCTCTTTGTGCAGGAAGAAGAAGTGCTTTCTGGGATTAATTATCTTTTTTTTGTGATTGGGTATCACTGTTTAGCAGCTACTTAGAAACAATGAAATGAATTCTTAATGATTTGAACTATAAGAGGATAAACTTTTTGAGCAGCATCTCCAAAAAGGTTCTACTTTTTTATTTTTAAAGTATGAAATGTGCACAGTTTTCTTTTCCTCTCAACTCATCTTTTTTTTAACCTTTTTCCTGTTACCTTATGTAACCTTGGATTAATCTGTTTGGTTTTTTTTGAGAACTACCTAAAACTTTGTTGCTCAGTGGGGCAAAGAAAAATCTCTAGAGCTTTTTTCTGTATCGTACACAGTTGGCGATCTGAGTGAAATTTCTGCAAGCCTTGTTAGTTTTCTGCCTATAAGGGAGATGCTCATTGAAATTCAGCTGCTGTAATAAACAGACAAAAATGAAGTTCTTTGCATCGCCTTCGTCTTAGATCCAAACTGTTATTTTTTTCTTCCAGATGGAGTATTTATCTTCGTGACAGTTCATCATTTTAAAACTCATAAACAGCAACAGAATGCAAACATTTTTCCATCTAAATGAAATGGGATTTTTGAGGAAAGCAGTCTTTGATCAGATCAAAAATGTTCATTTGGCCTTTTCTGGTGGTTGGCTTTGATAAGTGCACTACAACGTTTTCCCAGTCAAGCTTTACATATGTTATTTCATGGTTTACTGCCGGCTGCATATCAGGTTTGCAATAGGTGTCAACATGATATTTAAAAACACTTTTTATTTGACTAAACCGAAAGACAAGAACTGTTCAGTATTTTTTTAAGCGGTGCAAAGCAGCTATATTTTAATTTTTGACCCAAGAATGACCTCGATGTCTGTGTATCCTCTGCATAATTCATAGCTTCGACTGCCTCAGACGTGTGTCTTTGTATTCAAAAAAAGAAACATGGAATCCACTGTCGATGGATGATTATAATGAAGAGTTCCCTGGAACGTTTAAAGATTGTTGATGTAAACACATTGTTGTGGGTTGATGCTGTGTGAGGACGCCCCCAAAAAAGAAAAGATAGCTATAAATGTGAAGAGCTGTCGTATTCTTTGATGTAATCCCTTTAGGGGAATCCTCACAGGGTTTATTTACTGCATAAGTCGTGTTATTGCGGTATATGAACCTACAGTAAAAGAATATTGCCATCAAAGCACATATTTGCATGGCTTTTTTCCGGTTCCACACTGTGCTTTTGATAGATTTTTCAAGAAACTAATTCCTTTGACTCTATTTTGAGTCTGTTATCGATGATGCACATTCCCTATGCACGCCCATTTTTCTTTAGAAGACAGTCTGTTGTGCAGAAAAGAAGAAAATGTAAAGCAAATGTCATCGTCAGAGAGCTCTACATTATTTCTGTAATTGACACTTCCAGAAGAAGAATTATTATAAAATGTGTTTTTATTATTTACTTCACTTTTATATTTGCACTGCTGATCATTTATAATATAGCATGAACTGAGATCACATCTCCTGAATTACTGTCCGTGCACTCTTGATTGCTGCATTGTTGCCTGAGCGCTGACAGGCTCCCGAACACGAAACAAGCCTCTGTGCTTGTGTAAGTGGGCTGCAATGTCTCACAACAAAATAGGAACGACAATTGTGAGGGAGTTTTTAGAAATGTCTTGTATGGTTAGCAAGAGGTTTTTTTTTTCAAACGACACTGCTATTCAAGCACTCTGAAGTTTTTCTTTTCCTTCAAAATGTTTAACTATGTGCAAATAAAAACTAAATCGGCAAATTACAAGTCTCAAAATAAAAGGGAAGTTTGCTAAGATTGTCATGAAGTGGGTCAAACAGGAAACAAAAGTAAAAGGGGTATTTACGTATACCAAAGACGAACTTTGCCATAAATTGTCCCTAAAGATCTTTTTTCACTGACCAAAGTCTAGCTAGAGCCACAAAATCTGACTTTATATTAAGAAAAATTCAGTTTTTTTTATGTTTTTTTGAACATTAACCCTTGTGCTATCGTAAGCACTTTAACATTGGGAGTTGGGTCATCTAGACCCACTAGACAGTGCGCTGAACCTTTGTTCTTCAATGATTTGTGATCTTCACTGGTTTCCATGGATTACATGACATTTTTCCACCTTTATCCACCTTTGTCATGGTAGGGAGAACACGTCAGTGTAAGGGTGGGGTCATCTAAGATAGCACAAGGGTTAAATCATTCATTTAGCTTTCAAATTGTGACAATTATTAAATGATAACAGGGTTATATGTTTTTAAAAATAACTTTTGTCTGCAGCACTTCCAAGTTCCTTTCAAAATAAAATACACCCTGTCGAATAAGTAAAAAAGCCAGAAAGTCAAACAGGATATTTTCTAACAATATTTATGATCAATGGAAACTAGGTTAAACCATGTACCATATTTCTTTTAGTTCTCTGACTCGTTAAAAATCCAAACATAAATAACAAAACTGTAACCAACCCTAATGTATTACTTCTTCATGTTTGTTGCATTTTTTCAGGACCAAAGAGCTACATTGGACAGATAATAGAGCTGCATACAGCTCTGGAGCCTTAGATTGCAGACCTCTGGTCTGAATGCATACCGCTCTGATTTCTCCATTGGGTGACATGAACAAAGGTTCTGTCTGAATTCTGTCCTTTACTACTCAGTTAAGGACAGTTCTACAAATTGTAAAGTGGGCTTTACATTTTGTAGAACTGTCTGAATCTCCAATTGCAAAATTTAGTGCTCTAGAAACTTCCCAGAAGTCTCTGGGAAAAACAGGTGTGCATGGATGGTCATTAGATTGGCTGATATAGACCACAATGCATTGCGTGCGAACAATTTTTCATGGTAAATCATGTATTTTAATTTTATTTTTTATCCAAGTTTTCATCTTTAGAACACAATGGATTCATAAATTGATTTCGTTAAATGTTCATATTATGTTTATACATCCGGATATTGGTGACGTCATATTTGCAGTTTTAAAAAAAAATGATTCGTGGTGTCTAAATTGTTTTAAAATCCAGGATCCTAGATCATATCAAAACTATATAGAATTTTTGTAGTGAATTTTAGCCTAAAATTAAAGAAAAATTGAACCTGAAAATCATGTAAAGTTCATGGACTTTTTATGATTTTTTTTTTTTTTTTACATGTCTTTAATTGTGTATTCCATCTGACAAATACCTACAGGGCATTTTTGCCCTGTAATCTAAAAGCCCCTAGGTCCTGTTTATGTAAAAACACCAATTACATTTTAAGGCTCGTGTAGTCTTTAGTACCATAGCCAGGGCTCTGGAGAATGTTTTCAATGAATGAGATGCAATTGAAAGCTGTTTAGTCACCAAAAACATTCATTTGATTGATGTCAAAGCTGCCAGCTGGTAGCACTTCCAACGTTAAGCCACTGATGAACTCACTTACCATATAACAAACATCTTTTTAATATGAAAGCGGGCTAGCGCAAAGAAGGAAAAAAAACAGCTTTGTGAAAATGAAAATAGCTCAGTGATACTAATAAGATTTCCTGTTTCCTCACTGCCGACTACTTGAATCCTTTTTAGATGATTGTTGGAACAGGATCCCGAAACCTACAGATAAAATTCAGCTGCTTTGCTTTGGTTTGTCACACTGATTCAGGGCTTTTTGTGCAATGTGGAGCGGTGGGCCCAGGGGAATGGGGCAGGATCCGTCATGCCACTCAATTAAGGCCAACAAAAAGCAAAACATGTCATTGTCAGAGATGGTTTAAACATGCAGAAGAGAATATGTTGAAAAAACGAAACTGAGATTCACCTTGGTGCAGCGTGGATAAATTATGTCATAAACACCTCAAAGCCAAGAAATGCTGTTTTTAACAACCTTGGAGTGTAGAAGCGAGCTTTGCTGGACTCTGTACTTTCACAATAAAATCCTCATAGACACAGATAAAATATAAACTATACAACCATATCAAATCAGTAAAGGACAACTGTAGTGCTTCACTTTCACAGTTTCTGAGCACAACCTTTTGTGTGGATGAAGGAGTTCATGTGCAGACCGGGGAGGGGGAAGCCACTAATCTCATCAGAAAATGTGTCATAAGTAGATCTGACCCAATCTAATCTCAAATGTTTATCCATCCATTTTTAATCTAATCTTCTGACCTCTAAACTTAAAGTAAAAAAAATGGGTGAAATAGAAGTAGATGGTGTTTATGTGAGATGTTGTATGCAGCATGTGAGTCAGAGATTTAGCACCTCTGGTCATCTCGTCTTCCCCCATGTGAACGCTTTTACCTATACTAACAATGTTAGCTACCTAACGGCAATTTTTAAGTCTCATCATATTGTGTGAAGTGATCTGAAATGTTAATACATACTACACTAGTGTAGTATGAATTAACTTTTTTGTTGCTTTAATAGGTGAAGTATACACAAAAAATGACATTTGACACTAAATTGTAAAGGTTCATCTCGAAAACTGGAAAATAACAGCGAGGACCTCAGTCAAAAAATCATGAGCAGAAATGTTTTTTTTTCTGCTGTACAACCTTTGGGGTCATGTATTCAATTGTTCGATTCATATAAAATAGTTTGAATTTGTATCGATCTCCCTATAAACGAAAACGGGTCTAAATATTCTAAAAAATAAAAAGACTAAATGATCTGAAAACTGGTCTCAACTGGTCTAAAAAATTTGAAAGCTGGTATAATAATCTGAAAAGTGGTCTAGATAACCAGAAAACTGGTCTAAAAAATCATAAAATCTGGTTTAAATAATCTGAAAACTGGTTTAGGTAATCTGAAAACTGGTCTAAGTAAAGTGAAAACTGGTCTAAATAACCTGAAAACTGGTCTAAATAACTAGAAACCTGGTCTAAAAATTCATAAACTCTGGTTTAAATAATCTGAAAACTGGTCCAAGTAACCTGAAAACTGGTCTAGATATTGGCCGTTGACTATGACTCAAACGAGTAGAAAGGCTCCAGGTCTCTAAACAGGGTTCATATGTCAAATCAAACAGATGCTTGTAAGCGAGCCTATCCCTGTCCCTAATTTTTTAACTCTCAAATAAAGTAAAAATATGATAAACCTGTATTCTAACAAAAAAGAAGAGTGTCTGACAAGAAGTATATGTGTTTGTTTTGATGTCAATGGAAGCCAACTTTGAGCTGTTTCACTAGTGTCACATACAACTGAGTTTACAACCTAAAGGTGCTGTGAATTGTGTTTATTTATTTTACTTTTCTTTATTAAAAATGTGCACGAAGTTGAAATAAACTTTTATATATTTTGTTAAACCTGTTTTGAATAGAAATAAATGAATTGTAGAACCAATTTAAATTCTATCTTTATAGTTTTGATTATTTTTCATGGATTTTGTGTTTTAGTCGTCGAGTGAATTCAAAATGACGCATTTTTTTAGACAACATACTGATGTTTTTGGACAAAAAAAGTTTGACCTTTTATTTTTCCACTGAAAGTCAGAAGCAAAAAATGTTGATTTACTATTTTAGTGAAGGTGTTAGAAATAAAAAGATCAACTCTTGACAAAGAAAATCCCCAACTAAAATGAGAGAAACTGTCAAAAAGGATCGGACAAAAACATTATATTCATTCAAAAATCCTCATTATAGTTGAGCTTTTATTTTTACTTTGTAAACTATTGACCTTTTTAATCTTATAAATAACCTTCCAGTTTTTACATGTTGTATAATTATAGTTTTTCAGAGGTTTTTTGTGTTTGCCTCGTTAAATAGAGCTGTTGGAAAGCAGCACGGTTTTTCTGATCTGTAAGCCTTTCTCTGATCCCCCACACATACAGAAAGAGATTTACAGCCATCTGGCCAGATGAGGCAGTTGTACAGGCACTTTCCCCTTCGCTCTGCTTCTCTGTCAACCTCAGACACACACACACACACACACACACATAATTATTATTACTGGTTCTGAGGGGTTCTGTCATCTATCTTGAGGGCTGCCAGGGAGTTCTGCTGGTCACAGATAAGTGACCTAGCCCACAGCTGTGCTCCTTTGCTCAGAGCAACACGTTTTGGCCCTAGCATTTGCTTAAAGCATTTAATATGAACACAACAACCAGGGAAGAGAAACAAAACTGAAAGTATTGGGGAAAAAAGGAGAAATTGAATATGATTAATAAAAATCGATAGTTTGAATCTTTAAACGAGAAACGTTAATACATTTGTTTAATGTTAGTGTGGACATAAGATGGCATTTAGAAGAAAAAGAAAGTGGTTGATTTGTCTCTAAAGTATGCCTATTTTAAATATGTAGTTGCAGTAGTTATTCAATAGCAAATTAAAATTTTAGAATTAAAAAAGACTAAAAAAAAGAAAAAAAAATGACTTTTCTCCCAGCTGATTTCTGTTGTTTTGATTACAAATCATGAACCAACATGTAAAACCACAAACATTCTCCCCATTATTGTGATTTCGACACCATTTTCACACCTTTAACATGTGTATTTTAATTATTTTAATGTATTTAGGTTTTTTATTCAATATCTGCAAAGTGTCTTACTTCAGCATCCTTTTTAAGGTGCTTTTTTTCCATTATTTTATTTGTTTTAGTGGAACTAACCTTAACATTGGAAATAATTTTTTTGTTTATTTATGCTTTTAAACCCCTTTTTTGAGTTCTAAATATATAAAATCATGCGTCTTTGTATTCTTCTGTTTAAACAAAGTGACCAAATGAACGTTTCAGTGAAGCTCTAAAGCAGCAAACTCACTTTGTGCAGCAAACGGATGATAAGCAGTGGTTTCTGCTCCATCTTCAGATTAATTCTCCCACACCTCATGAGTGTCAAATTACTTTGAAACCGAAGTCTTAAGCCTTCACCCATCCTCCTCGTGTCAGATCTTCCTCCTTTCATTCTTATGATGATATCAGCCGCACATCTTCCCACACATGCAGATGACTTGCCTTTCCCTCCTGGCAGTAATTCACCCTGCGTGTTGAAAATAGCTGAGGCTGGAACACAACTTGTGTAACACTGATTTAAAATTCAATCTCGACGGCTACCTTGAGGCCCCGAGCCGACTCGCAGATTTCTCTGCGGTGCCGGAGTTGGAGAATACAAGCAGATGTGCAGACACTGAGTGGGAAATGCGGCAAAGTTCACAGTGAGCTCCTGTTTGCGGATGTAAACTTGGCACATGCAGAGTCCTGACAGTCTTACGTCAGGTAGTCCTGCGTGCAGCGCTGCCTGCTGACATCCTGACAAAAATCAACATACTGTAGAGGCTTTATCTCCAAGTTTTTCACTGCAGCTCTTCACCTGTCTGTCACCTTGAGAGCCGTTGAGAGGCCTCCATGGGGTGTTCCCTCCAAAAGAGTAAAAGGCACAAGACAGGAAATTGACTAATAAAGTCACCATGAGAGAAACTATATTTACTAAAGTTTAAAAAATGAATTTCCCTTTACAACAATTTTCTCGTGGTCTTTCCAGGCAGTTTTTAAAAGTAAAAATCCATGATTTTGTAATGACTGTTTCACTTATGATCCCTTTAAATCAACTTTAAGCCAAAATTAGTTCTTCATAACTAAACAAAATTTGTTTAAAAAAGATTTAATTCTATCAAATCATGTTGGAAACTGAATTTGCATATTGTGAATGGAGGCTAAATAATTTCAGTGGTTTGGCACACTGTAAATAAAGTGTGATGCCCTCAGTAATTTTTTTTAATAAAAATCTTCTTTGAAGGGAAAATTATAGTAAGTTAGAAGAAATCAAGAGTTAACTTTAAGCATGAAGTAAAATTTCATAGATGGTTGTTTTTTCTCAGCCACTTATAGTATAGGATGAAGGGTCAGACTGAGTAGCAGACTGTCAAAGATGGGGATCTTCAATCTCTGGTGGATCAAACTCTCCAAATGCTCTCTTGCTCTGCCTCTTTGTCTGTACAGCATTAAAATGTCATTCCAGCTCTAAATCAGTAGCAACCCGACACAGTGACATTCAGATTAATTTATCTGTTCTTTTTAATCTTCCACAGAGTTTTATGGAGGTTGCAGATATCAAACATATAACGTTATGTCCTGCTCTTTTGCACGATAATGAATTATTATGTCAGTCTTTTCCCAGAACTGACACGTGCACATCCCTTCAAACAACACATTTTTCTTAGCTGCTGAAGTCAAACATTTGACTCACCTTTGAGAAATATGATTTTATTTAACACAATGGCCTAAAATCTGACTTATTAAAATGGGAATTTTACTTGTGGATAAATATTTTTACAGCACAATTTAGAAAAAGCTGTTAAGTTTCTATTACGGACAATAAGGGAAAAAAATTGTACGTTGGCCCTGAAGTCCAAATGCCATTAACAAATCACTCAATGCAAAACCATATTGAAGAATTTGAAAAAACAAAACAATAATTAAAAAACAACATTACATTGTAGAAATCAAAACAAAATTCTAGAAAGCAAATGGTTTCCTAAAAAACACATTTTGGAAAACAAAGGTAATTTCAGAAATCAAAATGAAATGTGTAAAAAAGGAAACCAGAAAAGGTATGGGACATGACTGATTGGTGACATTTGTGTTTTGAAGATGAGGGAAAGCGGAAGGAAATTTAACTTGAACTGTATTAAAGAGTTGATTGAGTGATCACCAAACATTTGCAGTAGCTTTGGCCAAAAGCTTCAACAAATATCTATTGGAAGCGATCACCAAATAACTTCTGGTTGAAAAGGTGAACAAACGTAGTCATCCAATCAGCAATGTCCTATAATACCTACCTTTCCCGATTTGTTATTTTGTTTCATTCTTTTTTTATATATATATACACTGCAAAAAAAGAAAAGTTCATAGAACTTAAAATTGTAAGGCAACAAACTTCGGTAAAATTTTGAGTTAAGGTCCTAAACTTAACATTTTAAGTTTTGTGTTGGAGTTTGCAAACTGATTTATTTAAGTTCTTCAAACTCAGTTGTAAGTTGGATGAACTTAAAAGTTCAAGTTGGATTAACTTGTAGATGTAAGTTACAGTGATTTAAAATGTCACATTATACCAACTCTGAATCTTAACCTTTCCCAACTCAGGCAAAGTTATACAGACTTAATTTTTTAAGTTGTAACAACTGTTAATTGTAATTATTGGTGACTTACCTAATAGCTGAAGTACCTTAAAATATTGCCTTATGAGAACCTTTGATTCTGACTGTGAGCTCAGTTACACGTTCAAACATGCCTCACTGTGCTTTAGCATCACTGCATGTGTCCCGAGTCTTTGCAAGAACTTTGAGACACAGGTAAGCTACAACAGCTTATCCACACATGTGTGAGCGATCATTTAAATTGACCTTGCTTTATAACTGTAACAACATGACCCCCACTGCTGTTCACAGCTACCTAACTCATGGTGTTGGAATCAACACTTCCCATGAGTCTTAGTTGCCATGGGCGGGGCTAAGGCCCAGGTCACCAAAACGTTATTTACAAAATGGCTGAAGCCCTGGGGGTGGCGTGTCCAAACTTTTTACATTGATCTAACTTCATTATTTGCTTCAGTCAAAATAAATCATTTTTTAGTTAAGTCAGTTTAAAAATAACACGTAGTTTTCAGACAATTATTTTACTTTCATTCAAATGAATTCAATAAAGTAGGTGTAACTTTGGTGCTGCTGTTAGATTGGCACCGCAAGGAATTGTGGGATACCATTCCCTTTGCCTGTCTGGACGGATTTGATGTTAAGTGTGGGTTTTTGATCAAATGTGTTTAGTTGTTCAGCTGTTTGACTGTGTATTGTCAGTTATTTTGTCCTACTTTGCTTAAGGCGTTTCACCATGAGTGAGATGGAGGGAGAGGATCATGAGTTTATTTAGCACTTCTACTTTAATGTGGTGTAATACTAACATATGAAAAATGATGAATGCCATTGTGTGTCATTGCTATATAGTGTGCTTTATTTTATTGTTACAAAAACAGTATATCGGCAGGCTCAAACCTAGACACATGAGAGTTCAAGAAGTACAATAAATTAAGATGGAAAAACATTTAATTGAATTGGAGTAATATGATATTTAGTTAGATAAATATTTAAATTTGAGTTGTAAAATAAATATTGAGTTGGATAGACGTAAGAAATTAGGTTACTTTCAGTTGGAGAAGTTATATATATATATAGGATAAAGTCAGGGGAGTTTAAACATGTTTTCTGGAATACCCCCTGGTTTGTGTCCGTAAACTAACACACACACAAACATATATATAATTCATTCTACTGCTTACTCTTATGTAACTCATTAAATAAGAGTTAAGACGCTTCTTGAAAAAAATCAGTGGACAATGCCAACTCCAAAAGTTGGCATTCCCGCATTTCACAATTAAAAAAGATTAGTTCACACAACTTTATCACACTGTACTGAACTGCAACTTAGGTATATAAGTACAGACAACTCAATAAATAATGTTGAAGTGTACAACTACCTTAACTTGCTGAACTGACTTAAATTGTTGAATTGATTATTAGAACTTAGATTATAGAGTTATTACAACTTGAAAGATTGTGATAAGTCAAAAAACTTAAGTTGGATTTATTACAGTGTATATATATTTTGGTTTCTTGGAATTTTGTTTTGATTTCTAAAATGTAATCTTGCTTTTTTATTGTTTTGCTTTTGTAATTCTTATTGTGTTCTTTAATATGCTTTTCCATTGAATGATTTATTGATGGAATTTGTGAGCCTTGATCAAAACTTTATAAACAAATTTCTGCTATCTTCCAATCTGCAACTTGTTTCAGCCTCTGTCAGAGCTTTCACTGTATCACCACAAAGTCCCTGAGGACTAACAGTCTTCTCAAAACAATACATCCAAAAATTATACTCATATGTTGAGAGTTCTGTGGTTTTGTAGTAAAAATACCAGTTGACTGTCAAAACAGCCATGGCCTTTCTTTATTTCTTTCTTTCACAACACAGAAAGCAGACGCATGTGCCAAATTTAGACCTAGCAGGGTCTGTTTATTTTGAAAAAAGTTCCTAAACCATCCCTTCTTTGCATATTTGTATATCTAAAATGTGTTCAAATATTTTCTGCTTTCAGTGGTTAATTTATTGGCTTTGTTTACCATTATTTAAACTGGGTAGACATTCTCACACTTTGGTTATTTAATGTAGCATTTAGCAACAGTATTAGCATTATTTAATGTATTGTCATACATTCAATTTTATTTTTATTTATATATTGTTTTCTAATTGCTTGTTTGGATAAACTAGCATTTAGCTCTTATGTTAGCATTCTTAATTGTTCTTCTGATTTTACACACCTACATTTTCCTTTTTAATTTATTTAACATTTAGCCTTTTTCATAGCATAGTTCTTATGTTTGGTTGTTTATTGTTAGTTTGTTTGTTGTTGTTTTTTTTCAAAAGCCTACATGTCCTTGCTTTTATTTTTTATCTATTTCTTTTTTTTAAGCTTAATTAGCATTTAGCTCCAGTTCTAACATTTTCCAACATTCATTAGCAAATTTCAGCAATACTGTGTTTTAAAAATGTTAGTAAACCTAATAAATAAATAACCATCAAGAACCTCACAGAATTTATAATGGTTCTCTTGTTTGTGTTCACATGTTTGAAGAAATGTTTATTTTCTTTCAATATTTTTAATCAAAAGGTCACCATGGAAGAAGTTGCCTCAATGACTTTCTCAAAGGGTTTGTCTCTGCTGCCCTCTGTTGACGAAAGGGTAAATTGACATTTTCTTTGGAAGATTTTAAGATTTTCTCGGATTTCTTCACTAGAAAATGTCATAAAAACAGATTTTTTTTCAAATTTTTTAGGGTAATATAAAAAAGGTTTTGATCAAATTTATTTTGACATAAGCTGGAAACTGTTAAGCGTAGGGTTAAAGACACACTGCAAATCCACAAGAGTCTGTGATGTCCTAATCCTGTGTGTGAGATAGTGTGCATGAAGTCGGCGCCACAGCTGTTCAGAGGCTCCTCCCCTCCCTCCCCGATCGCTCTCTAATATATCCTTCTATGCAGGTCTGAGCTCATGAAAGAGCAAAGAAACTGCAAAGTCAGCAAGAACCAAGTCCTCGCAGGCAGGCGGTTCAGCTTCACACAGATTCTGCTGTAGCACAAACAGCCCCTCTGCTGCTGCATAATCCCTCCTTAAGATAAAAAGCGTGTATGGAGTCATAACATTATTATCAAAGGCTCTTTAAAAAATGTGGGTTTTAGAGGATGTGGAGTAAGATTTCACATTTCATCCCTGACATGTTCAAAATTCTGCTAAACTTCTAAGAAGCTACATTTTACATCTTGGTGACCATGGCAACCAACTCTGCAGTGTCCTTCATTCAGATTCACCAGACACGCTTTCTATCAGCCAAAGTGGGGCATCGAATCATTTAAGAAGACTTGGAAGGTGATATGTTGTCACTGCAAAAGACAAACATAAACTCTGGAATATGATAATGCGCTTTTATTATGGGCTGAAAGATAACATGCGTCAAAGGAAATGAATATACACACTGCTTTAAAATGTCACGACTCTCTGTCTGCACATAATTTTTTGTTGTCCACTTTTCTATGAAACAGAAAAAGGAGGTAAAAGTTCATCTGATCTTCATCTCCTGAACTTTAACTTAAAGCAGAAGGCTGAGAGGAAAAAAGAAAAAAACTGTACACGTGTGCATGTCATTGTGTAGTTTATTCTCAGGTGTGATTACATGTGCCTTGGTAGGATAAAGAAACAAAAGTTTGTGCTATTTTCAGATCTCAATTTTCCTGAAGCAGATCTATGGGTCGGCTGGCGCTAATCCACGTCTCCCAAATGAGAGTAAAGGTTTCTTGAGTGCTTACCTCGCAAAAACGGTTTTCACTTATTGTCCCCTGGAACTGTCTTTCAGGCAGACGCGGGAGCAGGAAACACCTCCAGACTTCTTCTACTTCTCTGACTTTGAAAGACACAATGCAGAGATTGCTGCATTTCACCTGGACAGGTGAGAGTCAAGATCTTTTTTTTTATTATTAAAAAAACAAACACAATTCAGTAATTTCATCGTTTCTGTTGTCTATGCACCCTTTGTTCATTCCAGGAAGAAAATCAATTCAAGTGTATGTTTGTAAAAATTACAGTTTAACCCCAAAGAGATGGAGGTTACCTATGGATTGGAGCTGTGAAAATTCGAATGGGATTAAAAGCATAAGGGATTATGTGACTTTGGGGATTGCAGCAGACGCGAACAGACAAAAACCGTCACGTGTCTGCGATGTGTTTGTTTGGGCAGAACTTTCTTATCACCACCAGAACATCATGTTAATACAATAAGGAGTCTTTATTGTCACACACACAGTAGAAGTTATTTGTTTCTGGTCTCTTCCTTCCCCTTTGGACGTCATTCTGAGTCATTCTATTTTGTTATTCGATATAAACTTCTGTTGAACACCCTTTTTTTGGCTTTTACAGAAACCGCGTCTCCATTTCTGACAGGGTTTTGTGTTCTTTATTCTCTTGTGATCTCCAAAAAGGCACAGGTGTACAAAAAAAAACAATCCAAGTGTGTCAGTGCTGCAAATCTCTGCACATATCATCATGTACACACCCATGCATACGCACAGGTGAGCCATTGTGAGGAGGACCTAGAGTGACGCTGCAGCTTGCTCCCCCTCAATGCTGTCCTCTGTAGGATAAGGTTTCACAAAGTGGACCTTTTGTTTTTTTGTTTTTTTTTTGTCTCTACCGGATCCCAGGAGGCTCAGTTTTAGTCACAAATAGGTGAAGGTCATTTGAACAACTGCAAAGTGAAGCAAAATAAGCAGTGGATGAATAGATAAAGTGGACAAAAGAAAAGAGGTGGAATCAGGAGACATTCCTGTAACAAACTGTTATCTTTTCGATCAGATTAGTTCTTCCATCTTAAAACCTTCAAATCTGTCCAGGATCCTTGACTTTCGGAGAGTGCCCCCAGTGGCGGGACGACTCGTCAACATGACAAGAGAGATCAGGGATGTGACGCGGGACAAGAAACTGTGGAGGACCTTCTTCATCTCGCCAGGTAGAGACTCTGCTCGCTTCTGAAATACTCTGAGGAGAAACTTTGAAAGTAAACACCTTACAGCCAGCAGTTAGACCGTGTCCTTTATGTAAGACATTAAAAAAAAAGAAACAATAAAAAAGAAAAAACCTTACTAAATACATTGGAATCATTGGGTAATTTTTTGAATAACATTAAAACCAAACATAAGAGGGATTTCGTTACAAAATATGTACAATGTTGCACAGAAACATCTAGAAGAAACTAATAATTATGTGAAAATAATGTATTTTTTTAACAGGAAATTTACACATTTCTTTTGCTTTTTTTTATCCTTATCCAAGTCGAATAATCTGACAAACACTGTTGCAAACTGTAAAAAGAGGTAGCCTAGAAATGGATAAAAGGAACACTAATGTGATAAAATCGAAAAATCGATCTGAATCAATCCAAGTTGAACATATCAATAATCAATCCATAATAGAAGAGATCGATCTTTTCTGCCCTTCCTTTTCCTGTAACCTAATGCATAACAGCAGTAAAGCCAAAGGCCGCTAGCTTCATGCTAACATATAATGGAACTTCCCATAGGACAGCTAATACTAACGCTCGTTCCACCTAAACATACATGGCTGACTCACGGCCAGGAATAAAAATATTATTATATAGCCCAATAATAAGTATTTTTTGCTAGTACTAAGCAAACGTTTTTTGTTTTTTTTTTAACTTAATTGTTCATTTTGATTACAGTGACAAAAAACTATAAGTGGAAGTGACTTTTTTAGAACAAAATGTGAACAAAGTGAAAACACGATCTTAGTACAAATTTGCCAGTCTTAATAAACCCTTATAAAATCTAAAACTAGCAATTATTCTTGGAACATAAATCTGGATTTTTGTTTCCTAAATAATAAAAATGAATGCCAGTCTAGTTTGCATCTTCTCCCCGTGCATGCACGGGTTTTTACTCCAGGGATTTCTGCTTTCTTCCACCTCAAAAAAATGCTTCTTTGGTCGATTGGTTAATCTAAATTGTCCCTAAGTGTGAATGTGAGTGTCAGGAATTGTGGCGCTGCGTCAGACTGCCGTCCTGTCCAGGATGTCCTCAGCCTTCGCTCACGAGTGGCAAGGATAGGCTCCAGCAGCCCCGTGACCCCGAAAGGGACAGAATGGCTTAAAAGATGAATGAATGAATGAATGCCAGTCTAACTTTTATTGAACTTTAAAATAGCATCCTTAAAATTACAGTAAAAAACTTTTTTGTGCGTCTTAAATTAGGTTTTTTCTACTGTGAAGAGTTTAGAGAAAAATAATTTTGGCTCATTTTAATGATCATTTCTTTAAATATTATCTCCATCTAAGCTCTTAATGAGACAAAAAAAATTCACAATTGTGCTGATTTTGAGAAAAGCCTGAAAAGGTGTAGAGCAAAGAAAACAACTTCAAATCTGGGAGGAAAAAAACAAGGTTTTTGCAATGATCAAATACTTTGCTTTGCAGTAAAAGCTCTCAGTCATGCATAAAAAAAAAAAATAATAAATTAATGAATCCAACAAAAATCCTTAGGATGAACATGATCCTAAACTTCGAAAGAAACTTTAATATCCCAGAGGCACCTAAAGCAAACCTGTACAGATTTGCAAAGAGGCTGGGATTACACGACCTTTATCAGGTTCCAAAGGTTATGCGCTGCTTTATGAATGGAAACTGCTGGCCAATAAGACCCAGTGTGGGTCCTTTGAGGAAAGCTATTGTCCTGCACAACAATGAGAACATTCAGCTTAGTTTCCAAAAGGCTTTCAGAGCAGCACTGAAATCTGAAGCCAAAAAATTGATGAAAGATGTGCAATACAATACAAAAAGAAAGGTATACTTTATTGTCATCTCTCTCATACATCTGGGTTTTCAGGTTGCATGCATAACCAGCTGCAAAGGGGATTCATGTTTGGTATTTAATCCTCCTTTCTAGGAATGATAACAGGAGTAGTCATTCCTTTCTATGACTACTCCTGTTATCATTTCTAGAGATGATGAAGATTCTCACATGAGATATTTTTTATATTTTTCGACGCTTTCATGGATTACGCTAGGGTCACCTCATTTCTAAATCGGTGTTTACTTTCTCCAGCCAATAATGTCTGCTTCTACGGTGAATGCTCCTACTACTGCTCCACTGAGCATGCTTTGTGCGGTAAACCGGACCAGATTGAAGGCTCGGTTGCAGCTTTTCTACCAGACCTCAACCTGGCGAAGCGCAAGACCTGGAGAAACCCCTGGAGGCGTTCCTACCACAAGCGCAAGAAAGCAGAGTGAGCAAATATGTCCTCACTTCCTAAATCTGAAAGCATAACGGTTTTGCTTTATTTTTTCAACTTTTGTTTGCCGTCAATTCTTTTAGATGGGAGGTGGATCCAGATTACTGCGATGAGGTGAAACAGACTCCTCCATATGACCGCGGCTCTCGACTGCTGGACGTCATGGACATGACCATCTTTGACTTCCTAATGGGTAAGAGGGAAAAATGAGGAGGGAAAACATTGAAGCTGCTAAAGAAGATTAAAAAGACATTCCTCAAATGCTCTAATTCATATATAAAAAAAACAAGATTCAAAATCTATATATTTTGTGTAAAATCCTTTAAAATCCAAATTGTAAAAATAAATGATATATTATTAATCACCATTATTATTAGCAGCTGTCTCAGTAGCTACACTGTTAATGTTAATTTCCACTGAATTGTGAAACTCTTTAGAATTTGACAATAAATATAAACTATTTATAAAATTTAAAGATGTTTTTTAGCCATAAAAGTGTTTTTACTTTTCTTCTTGAATGAATCAAAACAAGAAAGCTGAGTTGACACTTGTTTTTATTAAACTGAAATACTAGTTATAAAAACATCTCTACTGATTCATGATTAGCTCATGTTTTTTCATACCCAGAATGATAGATTAACTGATTGTTTTATATCAAGGAATGAAAAAATAAAATAAAAAACACACCAAATCTTTGTGAGATATAAATTAATAAATTGACTAGAAAATAAATGATGCGACCTTCTTGACATTATTAATGCGGCTAATCTTAGACATACTTATATATGCTGTACACACATATTGAATCCATTGACCTCTTTTCTTCTTCAGGGAATATGGACCGCCACCATTATGAAACATTTGAGAAGTTCGGAAATGAGACGTTCATCATTCACCTGGACAACGGAAGGGGGTAAAGACTTTTAGCTTGTTTGTATGCTTTGTGTTTGTTAGCTGTTGCTGCACACATAAAAATAAAGCAGCCTCCAATGCGGTTTAGCTTCATACTTTGTGAACTCATGAGAAAATAGCAAAATCTGAATATAGAATTCATGTAACAAAAATATAATTTTCCTCAGTTGGATCTTTGTCTGTCTTTTGCAGGTTTGGAAAACACTCCCATGATGAGATGTCTATCCTGGTGCCCCTCAGTCAATGCTGCAGGTGATTTGTGTAGAATTTTTCACTCATACATGGTGCTTAAAGTCATCCTAAAGTCAGTTTTACTCAGATCTGGTTCTGTTAGAAACTAATATTTTGATAATAATATGTTCTAAAAAGCAGAGACATCGACTTATTCACTTGGCTTGTGTTTCCAGGGTTAAGAGATCCACCTACCTGCGTCTTCAGTTGCTAGCCAAGGAGGAATACCAGCTGAGCTCCATAATGGAGGAATCTCTGCTCCGCGATCGCCTCTCCCCCCTCCTCATCCAGCCCCACCTTCAAGCCATGGACCGTAGACTCCAGCTGGTGCTGCAGGTCCTGGCCGGCTGCATTAAGAAAGAAGGCTATGCTAATGTTGTTGAGGAAGACCTGGCAGGAGACAAAGCCAGTCACAGGAGCACGGGCCACAGGTAGTGAGGAACAAAGAATCCACCCCCTAACTAATGGACCACAACTGTGGCTCTTAAACTAATGGGATTAAATCAAAAGTCCCACTTTTAATATCAAGCTGAATTCAGTGAATTCCAAGACTTGCCATCATTGCCTCTATGGAAACAGCTTTTAGGTGTGTTTAAATAGAAGAAACTATCCAAAAATACCACAAGAGACTTTAAATTGTCAGGTCGGAGATATACTCTTGTTTTTATTTGTTTATTTGAAATAAAGAACCTCAAGTTGTGTGCTGATTTTGTTCCAAAACCCAAGTTGTTATATTCATAACAATGATACCCAACACTGATAGGGCAACGTAAGGTCTGACTGGAAGCTTTATTACCCATCACAATGTGTCAAATGGGTTATTTTCTATTGTTAATATATCATTTGTATCAGAATAAAGCCTTTTTATTACATGTTACTGAGATTAGGTAAAGCCTGGAATGAACAGCCCATAACCAGGAAAATAATAATTGGAACAGAACAAGAAAACAAATATCTACATTCCAGAGGACCATAAACCTGAGAAGCAGGAAGATGGATGGATGAAACACGTTTATTTTTGCCTTATCAAACCTTCTTATTACTTTTTTTTAATTGTTTTTGTTTTCAAATGAACATTTACCTTGCACAGTTTGCAGAAAAACAGCCTGACAGAAACAAAACAAAGCCTTTTTGTTAGTATGTCATTTTTATTTATGTAATAATTTCCAGAAGCAGATCTACAGCTTTACTATGGTTTCTGGGATGTTTTTGTTCTTAAATACATGAATTCCAAAACATGAGTTTTTGTTAGTAGATTATATTTGTGTCTAATTTTGTATTTATTGGGATGTCGAAAAGAGTTTCAATGCAAATTTTACTTTTACTCTTTGTTTTTTACATTAAATCACTTTATGCATTACAAAAAAATGGTTTCCTCACAAATTTGCCATTGAGAGAACGCTGGAGAGGAAATTGACTCAGTCCAGTTTTTTTGTTTGTTTTTTTTTTTTTGTCCTATAAAGAATCCTGTGTATTGGCCGCCCTCATACCTGTGACAGAAATACAGTACTTGAATGTGATTGGGTTGGCAGTATTGACAGGATTTCTAGAGCTGCAGAGGATTTTAAATTTAGTTTATGCAGAGTTTTAGGGTGACAGTTGAGGTTAAAAAGCCTAATTTCATGTCCACAGTTCCAGTTTTCCTATTTACAGTGTACATACCCATAAAAATTTGGATGATCTGCTAAACTGCACTGCCCAGTGATTTGCTTCTGTCATCTGCTCTTGCATTGTTACTGTGAAGATCTGTTTACTAAATGATTAAAGTGTGCAATAAAAACAAGTCTTGATGCAGTTGTCTTAATGCATGTTTAAGACAGATTATTAGACTTTTCCATTTGTTTTTTGTTCTATATTTGTTCTTATAATTAGAACCAATTTGCAATGCACATGCATTTAGGCAGATTAATACCAAAAAAGCTTTAATTATAATTTATCTCTCTTTCATTTAATATTTTCCATATTAATCTGTCAACTCTGTCATAGTTAACTCCTTTTTAATTTTACTACTTATAATAAGATATAGAACTTATAACGCACAACATGAAAACTGCTTATCAGCCTAATTGTAGCCAACATTTAGAAACTTATTTAAAATAAATCTCTGCCATTCTTTCATTTTTATGATGCTTTGATGGGAATATGTGACAAAACATTTTTCTAGTCAGAATGAGAATAAACTTGTAATATTCATGATTAAAAGCTGTTTTTTTTTTTTTCCAATCTTTTGCTTCGGTTTAGGAATTTCCGCCATGTGTTTAAAAAGAAGGTGAGCTTTTAGTGATGTGATAAATATGAAATTATGGTAAGAAATTTAAAATGTTATGATTTTCTGCTAAAATAAAATAAAACTGGGCGTTTATAACATTTTTTTATATTAATTCTTTTTTAAAGCAGGAATGGGAAGGCGACGCTGTCCGTGGTGCTGAATGAAAACACAGGAGCCGCCATGTCCAATAGAAGTACAGGAAGCCAGGAGTGACAAAATACTGACATTCCGATATTTCGGCATATGCACAGTAAAGCTTTTTTTCACAGTAGGGATAATAACAAGAAAATCTATGGTCGTCGAAAAAGGCAAACTAGCCACCTATTTTTGTTTTATTGTGCTAATATCGGTTGTTTATTACTCATCATGTTTCTACCAATTAAAATAACACCTACCATTTTTAACTATTTAGATTTAAAACCTTACTATTAGTGTTCTCCATGGTGCAAAGGTCTTACTAATATTTCCCAGCAGTGGGCGCGAGTATACATTTTATGGAGGAAAGGAATGCTGCAACGAGACTCCGCCAGATGGCAGTCGAGAGTCGTGGTCACGGTCGAGTTGTTTACATTTTTTGTCACAGGAGTGACGTTGTTGCTTGTCCTTATTTGACATTAAAGCCGGTGAAAAAATATATTGTGTTGAAT